>JAPVLO010000528.1:0-600000 GCA_027257055.1 Cephalopachus bancanus
ATGACATCAAGAGCACAAGCAACAAAACAAAAACTTGTATTTTATCAAAATGAAGAACTTTTGTGCTTCAAAGGGCATCATTAAGTGAAAAGACAACACACAGAAAAGGATAATGTATTTAGCAATCATATATTTGATAAGGGCCTTATGTCCAGAATATATAAAGAACTCTTTTTTTTTTTTTTTGAGTTGGAGTCTCACTCTGTCACCCAGACTGGAGTGCAGTGGCATGCTCACAGCCATCTCAGCCTCTACCTGCTGGACTCAGGAAATCCTTCCGCCTCAGCCTTCCAAGTAGCTGGAACCACAGACATGTGCCACCATGCCCGGCTAATTTTTTGATTTCTTGTAGAGACGAGGTCTTGCCATTTTGCTCAGACTGGTCTCAAGCCCTTGAGCTCAGGCAATCCTCTTGCCTCCACTTCCCAAAGTGCTGGGATTACAGGCTTGAGACACCGTGCCTGGCCTATATAAAGAACTCTTACAACTCAATTATAAAAAGACAACTAAAAAGTGAGCACAAAAAATTTGAATGGATATTTCTCCAAAGAAGATACACAAATGGCCCATAAGCACATGAAAAGACACTGAACGTCATGAATCATTAAAGAAATACCAATCGAATTCACAGTGAAGGCCAGGCACAGTGGCTCATTCCTATAATCTCAGCACTTTGGAAGCCTGAGGCCAGAGGAACGCTTAAGCCCAGGAATTCGACACCAGTTACCACAACAGAACAAGACCAGCTCTACAAAAAATAAATTAATGAGCCGGGCATGGAGCACCTGTAGCTGCAGCTACCGGGTGTGGTGGGGGTGGGGCCTGGGGTGGATCACGTGAGCCCAGGAGGTTGAGGCCGTGGCGAGCTGTGAGCATGCCACTGCACTCCAGCCTGGATGACAGAGTGAGACCCAGACTCAAAACAACACAAAACAAAACGAAACAAATTCCCAGTGAGATCACTTGGAAGGCTACAGTCAAAAGATGGAGTGTACTGTTAAACCCAAAATTCAAAATCCGAGAGACCACCAAAGACCCGGCTCTGATGCAAACACACAAGGGTCTTTATTCAGGCTAGAGCTCACGAACGAAGCCGGCTGTGGCTTCAGGGATGAGAGCCCCGATCCAGCATAGCAAGCAGTTTTTATACACCGTTACAGAGGGAGGGGAAAGAACTTTAAACTTGGTTTCACATGATTGGGTAATTTCTCCTAATGGTTACGGGAACACTTGGTATTGGTAGGTGCCTTTCGTGGGCTTCAACCTGACTGCCCATGATTGACAGAAACCCACTTAACGGGCAGAGTGGAATGTCAGACAAGCTAGGTTCATACAGTCACTGCATATAAATTAACCTGAGCAAGCAGGCAGACTACTAGCGTCTCAAAGTCTGCTGCAAAGGAATGTCTGAAAGGGGCTTATCGCTTTAACATTTGCATCCTGTTGTAAAAGCAGAAGTCAGCATGGCAATTGGGACTAACAATGCTTAACCCAAGAGTTCTAAATACAAACACTACTTAAGATATTATATAACTATACAATCAGTTGCTACCCGGCACCTGACATATGCCTAATCCTACGGGGTCTGAGGTAGGATTTAAAGTACTAAGATTTCATAAAGTACAATGAACATGAGGTAGAGATATATAAAACACAGTGAACTAAACACTACTTTTACAGCAAGTATGGCTTTTTAAGTTTCTTGGTTTCTTGGGTCTCTCAGTACAAAGTGCTGGAAAGGATATACGGACACTGGAGCCCTCATATACTGGCTGGTGGGAATGTAAAATGGTAAAGCCACACTGCGAAACGACTTGGAAGTTCCTCAAGAAGCTAAACATAGAGTTACCATATAGCCCAGCAATTCCATTTCTAATATATACGCAAGAGCTGGTTGTAGTGACTCATGCCTGTAATCCCAGCACTTTGGGAGGCAGAGGTGAGAGGACTGAGTCCAGGGGTTTGAGACCAGCCTGGGCAATATGGCAAGACCTTTTCACTTCAAGAAATCAAGAGCCGGGCTCGGTGGCTCAGCCTGTAATCCCGCGCCTTTGGGAGGCTGAGGTGAGTGGATTGCCTGAGCCCGCGGGTTCGAGACCCGCCTGGGCAGCGAGACCTCATCTCTACAATAAATCAAAAAATCAGCCGGGCGTGGTAGCGCATGCCTGTAGTTCCAGCTACTTGGAAGGCTGAGGCGGAAGGATCGCCGGAGCCCAGCAGGTCGAGGCTGCGGTGGCCGGGAGCGGCCACTGCACTCCAGTCTGGGCGACAGAGTGAGACTCCAACTCAAAAAAAAAAAAAAAAAAAAAAAAAAAAGAAATCAAAAATTAGCTGGGCATGGTGGCACATGCCTGTAGTTCCAGCTACTTGGAAGGCTGAGGTGGAAGGATCGCCTGAGCCCGGCAGGTCAAGGCTGCGGTGGCCGTGAGCAGCATGCCACTGCACTCTAGTCTGGGTGACAGAGTGGACTCTGACTCAAAACACACACACACACACACGAAAACAGAAAACACATTGCCAAAAACTTCTAGATAAATCTTCACAACAGCATTATTCATAATGGCCTAAAAGTAGAAACAACCCAAACGTCCATCACCTGATGGATGGATAAACAAAATGTGGAATAGTCGTAAAATGAAGTATTACTTGACAGATGAAGAAATAAAGTTCTGATACATGTTATAACATGGATGAACCCTAAAAACATGATGCTAAGTTAATGACAGCAGAAAAAATTCGGAGACAAAGATTAGTGGCTGTCTGGAACTGGGGTAGAGGGGAGTGGAGAGTGACCGCTAACGGGTATGGGGTTTCTCTTTGGGATCACTGCCATCGTTCAAATGTTTGTCTACTTTGAAAGTCAGCTGAAACTGAATCCCCAGTGGAACAGGACTAAACGGGTGGGGCCTTTCAGAGGAGACTGGGTGGTGAGGACTTCGCACTCATTAATGGATTAGCCCATTCATGGGTTAATGGGTTCTCAGTAGTGTGGTTCTGTCATAAAAGCCAGGCTGGGCAGGCTCAGTGACTCAGCCTGTCATCCCAGCACTTTGGGAGGCTGAGGCGAGTGGATTGCCTGAGCCCGTGGGTTTGAGACCATCCCAGGCAACTTGGTGAGACCTCATCTCTACAATAAATAAAAAATTAGCTGGGCATGGTAGCACATGCCTGTAATTCTGGCTACTTGGAAGGCTGAGGTGGAAGGATCACCAGAGCCCAGCAGGTGGACACTGGGGTGGCTGTGAGTGTGCCACTGCACTCCAGCCTGGGTGACAGAGTGAGACTCAAACTCAAGACACACACACACACACACACACACACACACACACACACACACACACACACACAAAGCCAGGCTGACTCTCTCTTGTCCCGTGATGTCTTCTGCCACGTTATGACACAGCATGACCCTTGCCAGAAGCCGACCATTGGCAGCTCCTTGACCTGGGACTTCTCAGCCTCCAGGACTGTAAGAAATAAATGTATTTTCCTTATAATTGACCCAGTCTTGGGTATTCATTATAGCAACAGAAAATGGACTAAAGCACCCTGGATTCAGTCACACCTGCAGCCACTCAATTCTTCCTCTTGCATTAAGCTAAGACTGAGACAATGATAAAATGTCTGAAATTATACAGTGGTGACCCTTGCACAACTTGGGGAATATACTAAAAACTTTAAAAGTGGAATCATTCTCTTTAAAAAGGTGAACTTTAGGGTATGTGTATTATATCACAGCAAAGCAGTTATATTTTTAATAGTACTCTCTTCCTTGAAGTAGTCATAAGATGTTACTCTCCTGACTTAGAAAAAGCTAGCACACAAAAGTCCTGAAAAGTTTCAGCTCACAGGAATAAATCTACCAGTAGCAAAACAGTAATTCTTTTCTTTTTTTGAGTTGGAGTCTTACTCTGTCACTCAGGCTGGAGTGCAGTGGCACGCTCACAGCCACCCTTGTGTCCACCTGCTGGGGTCCAGCAATCATTCTGCCTCAGCCTTCCAAGTAGCCAGAACTACAGGCACATGCTACCACGTCCAACTAATTTTTGATTTATTGTAGAGACGAGGTCTCTCCGTGTTGCCCAGGCTGGTCTCGAACCTATGGGCTCAGGCAAGCCACTCGCCTTGGCCTCCCAAAGTGCTGGGATGACAGGCTGAGCCAAAACAGTGATTCTTACAGAACAATGCCTGTAAGTTTATGGCTTTTTAATTTCTTACTATTCCCCCTTCACATTACTTCTATATAAACTGGAAAATAAATGTAGAAAGACACTGATAAGCAATTTCCCCTGCCTTCGAAAGATACGCAGATGGCTTTGGATACATCATCATTCTATCAGCTTCCCTAAACATACGTTTTAAGAACAGTAAATGCCTGTTGTAAGTGTGACATGCTGACACCACTCCCTCTTACTTTTTTTTTTACTAGAAACCAAACAGATGGCTAACCTTCTGCTTATATCTGATAAGCACAGACACTTCTGTCACTACATTAAATCCTACGTTAACAACAATCTGGGAACAACAGACGCTTTGTTACAAGAGATGAAAGAGATACTCTTTCCACAACTTGGTTACCACACAAAAACTTACTGGTGAAACTCTCTGTAGAGCTGCTTATGATAAATAAGTCCTTTATATCCTATTGAAGGTATATAACTGTATCATACACCTGAACATGCCAATATACAAACAAAAGTACTTCCAGGACACCAAAAGCCCGTCAAATGTAACAGGTGCGGGCTTGATGTATCCAGCATCTCTTGTCAACACAGTTACTCTGATACTGGTCAGTGCCCCATAGTTGTCCTGCCTTCCCGATGCCTCGCAGTTCCTGCAGGTTAAGGCAACATGTCCTTTACTCTCCAGCTGTTCCCTGGCAAGTGAAAACCTTCCCTATAACTCCTGGGGCCGGGGTGAGTGGGGGGACACACACCTAGTGAATCAAGTTTATCTGCTTAAAACAATGCTAATGCCCAATCTTCTCTAGGTTTGCTGAGTACAGACACCACATCTGTCTTATCTGTCTTCTTCAGCAGTTTCATTAGCACAGCTTGAAAGCCACACTTAACATAAAGGTCACCGATCCTGAAGTAGGTCACCAATCCTGAAATCCTAAAATGAAGCAAATCTGCATCAAAGTTATCTTTATAAAAAAAGGTCAATGCTAATTAGGATTGGAATTTGAATCTACCAGTATGTGAAGATTTGCAAACCTTACAATTTCATTTTCCCCCATCATTCACAAATATTCTTTTTATTGATACTAAAATATTATTAGATGCATGATAAATGAAAATATCATTACTTTATGGATCTTAGAGCATTGATGATGCCATGGCTTATATGTGTGAATGAATAAATAGATAAGGTTTAACTGAGACCGAATTATTGTCGATAAACCGATACACAGTTCATCACACTCTACGACTGGAACAGGTTTCAGAACTACTGCTAAGGAGAACAAAGACAGTGTCCTTGGATAGAACTGAAAAGCTGCTCAACCAGATCTTGGAAAACAGGGAGCGTTCAAATGCTTACACTCTTGGTGAGCAGCAGAGACCAAATGAAGCAATGAAGCAATTAGATAATCATATTCTGGTACTAAAGTCAGATTCAAACTATAAGGGGCTGTTAGTATTTTAAAAAATACAGTTGACCTTGAACAATGCTAGGGTTAGGGACATAAACTCCCGTGTAGTTGAAAATCCACATGTAATTTTTCACTCCCCAGAAACTGACCTGCCTCACAGCTGTCTGTTGACCGGAAGTCTTATCAATAACATAAACAGTAGATTAACTCATATTTGATGTGTTGTATATAGTAAATACTGTATTGTTACAATGAAGCTAGAGAAAAAATTATTCAGAAAATTATAAGGAAGAGATTTACAATACTGTGCTGTATTTATCAAGTCATCTGTTTACAAGATGAATCCTCCATGGGACATGGCAGCAATTGCAGGCGCAGACCTCCATCTATGGTGCCTGTCAAACAATTCAACTTTTTCTGGTAATGTCATGGAAGTACTTCCACTTCTTGGAAGTAGTTCCATCATCACTAGTGGCACTTTGTATGGGCTCCATGGTGCTATTCAAGGTTAACGGTATTGCACCAAATATGACGAAAAATATGCAAGAACTGTGAGACCACTTTTTACGGGGATAAAAATTTATTGCCAGGTGCAGTGACTCACACCTGTAATCCCAGGACCTTGTGAGGCTGAGGCATCAGGATTGCTCGAGCCTGGGAGTTCAAGACCAGCCTAGGCAACGGAGTGAGACCTCATCTCTACCAAAAAACTAAAAAATTGGCCGCACATGGTAGTGCACACCTTTAGTCCCAGCTACTTGGGAGGCTGAGGCAGGAGGATTACCTAAATCCAGGAAGTCGAGGCTGCAGTAAACTATGATCATGTCACTGCACTCCAGCCTGGGTGACAAAGTGAGACCCTGCCTGTCTTTAAAAAAAAAAAAAAAAAGCAGTAGGATTGTTATCTGGGATATACCCACAGACCGGGTGGCCTCTAGTATGTCTGGTGAACAAAGGAAAAGTTACAGTCTCATCAGAGAAAGTGCAAATTTACGCAAGCTATTTTAAAAGAAAGTTCACCGGTCAGGGCAGCATCTTACAAGAGCTGGTGAGTTCAGCTTGGTGTGAGTAGTTGCTGGGTAGGGCCTGCGATCTTGGAGCTACGGTTAAGGCTTTGCAGTCTTGGATTAGTTGTGCCAGGTCAGTGATCTTTTATAACGGCTGGCTGTCCTTGTGTGACTCATGCGGTGAGCTGTGGTTTGGAAGCACTTCCCGTGGGGGCCCCTCCTGTCAGGCAAGTCACGCGCGAGAGCCCTCCCTCCGTGGCCTTCCCCAGTCCCACTTTACCGGAGACACAAGTGACCCCATTTTGAATCCAGCAACGTTCACATGGGCCAAAAAACCAAAGCTATCACCGAGGGCTGGAGTAGCTGGGGGAGGCTTCAGAAGGTGCACATTGACCTTGGCGCAGAGGGATATGAAAAATATGGTTAAGTTGTCTGGCGTGAGGTGTTCGTAAGAAAACTGCCTGGCCGGACAGGAAGACTCAAGTTGAAGATGAGACTGATGGCTAAGCAGAAGGCAAATCCCAGGGAATCTCTGAGGTCTTGTAAGCTGGGTGCTCATGCATTCATTCACCCAATATACATAGCACAACTGATTACAGGGTAACAATGTGACAATTGCTAGATATACAATAGTGAACAAAATCCACATCGTCCTTGCTTTCATGGTCTTATGAGCCAAAAAAGACAGTACAGTATACAAATAACAAAATGTAAGCAATTACAGAAAGTGGTAAGCGCCAAGGAGGAAATTAACAGATTGTGGGGGAGCCTGCCTGAGAGAGCGTGATAAGAAGGCCTTTTCGAGGGTGACAGCATTTCGGTTGAGACTTTCGCTTTTGTTTCAAGGTGAAGTCGGGGCAGGGGGAGCAGTGTTCCACCCAGAGGCGTCTGCACGGGGCCCTGCAGGTGGGAGTAGCCTGATCTAGTCAAAGAGTGACACTGAGGCCAGCCAGCTTAGCAGGCAAGGGGAGAGAAGAATCAGGTGTGTCAGAGGTTTAGAAAAACACCATTCAGAGGTGAACAGGGCAGGATGCAGACTGTAGATATTTTGTGCAGTGAATGCTTGGTAAAAACAGAAGCATCAACTTTTAGAGATGGATTCATCACCAGAGGGACTCACTCAGTAGGTGTGGGGTGGGGCCACCCAGATTCTGCATTTTTAACAAGCATCCCAGGTAACTTTTAGACATTAAAAAAAATTTTTTTTGAGTTGGAGTCTCACTCTGTTGCCCAGTGCAGTGGCACGGTCATGGCTAACTGTAACCTGGACCTGCTGGGCTCGGGCAATCCTCCTGCCTCAGCCTTCCAAGTAGCTGGAACTATGGGTGCGCACCACCACGCCTAATTTGTTGATTTACTGTAGAGGTGAGGTCTCGTCAAGTTGCCCAGGCTGGTCTCAAACCCTGAGCTCTTCTGAAAAGTCTTTAGGCAGAGCTTGATTCAGTAGCTCATTGTTGGAGGACCCTGGCTTTCTTCTGTCCCTCTGCTTGCTTTGACCCTTACTCTCTACTTAATGCCTCGTCCCTACCCCACCCTAGCAGCTCCAGAATCTCTGCTCATGGTTGCAAAATGGCTCCCATTTATAGACCAAATTGACCGTGGAGAGGATCTTTCCTGGTAGCCCTGAAGGAAGAGAGAGGAAGCTTGTCTTTCTCAGGATTCAAGACTCCTGGGTGATACTGGATGTGGTAGATGATTGCTATAATGACCCCAATGTGTTTCTATCTCCCTGTGACCACACCCTATGTACTTCCCTTCCATACTGAGTCTGGGCTTAAATATGTGACTTGCTTTGGCCAACACAATACCTTTTACATGTGATAGAAGCAGAGATTTGAAAATTGTTCCTTGGAACTCTGGGAACTCCATGCGAAGAAGCATGGAGACTGAGGGACGACATGGAGCAGAAATGAGCTGTCTCAGCTGAGCATCGCCTCACTCCTGTGACCACCTGGCCTCCTGCCAAAGATGAAAGTGAGGACGTCCTAAGATCTGCCCTCTGGCCTTAGCAGAGCCAGTTCAGACCAGAAGCAGCACTCAGTCACCCCCTAGGACTGTGAGGCAAATGTTTGTTGTTTTAAACTCGCTCACTAAATTTTGGGATAGCTTGGTTTGGGGTTACCTGTCTATCTCTGAGCCTGTCACTATGGCTGGTGGGATGGGCTTATTGGATTAAGTGGATCAGAACTATCCTTGAAGATGGCCTTAGAGTCAATTCCACCCAGACTATGTGGCTGAGACCTGAGAGAGTCTCTGAGGAGTTTCTTTCCGGAAGAGGGCTTGGTTCCGGATGGCCTCATCCTTCAGGCCATATCTAGGCCCCAGGGATTAGAGGACGCGGGTCTGCAGAGTGTTGCCTGCTGCTGCCATGCTCCGTGGAAGGCGGAGGGGGACCTCCGGGAGCACTCATCCAAGAGCCAGTCTGGCCTGAAATCTATCCACTGGTGCCAGGATCAGCTATGAGACTCTTGGAGCTTCAGTGACCCAATGGGGATTTCAGAAAGTTTCAGTGGAGACCTGCAGGCTTGTCTTGGATCTTTCCCTGAGTTTAGAAAGGAAGCAGTTTTACAAGTTTCTGTGGGAAGGGGAGGGAGGAAGGGCAGACCAGGGTGGCACACCGGGCACCTGGTCCACTGTTAGGGGGAGAGAGGGCCAGCTGGAAGCCCAAACTTAACCTGCATGCAACTCACTTGTGTTGTGTAGCCTCACTTGTGCCCCACAACTTAAATAAAATAAAATAAGAGTAAGAGGGAAAAAAGTTTCTGTGGGAGCTTCTCAGAGAAGCAGGGAGTAGGGGATGTGGCGGAGGCAGGCAAGGTGGACAAGGCCTCTGGCTACAGGGTCCTGGGGTCAGATTTCAGCCTGAGCGTCCCTGTGCTCTAGGCCTTAGTGTGAGCTCTGTCCCTGGCCGGTCTTGCCTCTGAGGGCTGAGAGGGTGTTTGGGGGTCTCTCTTTGTGAGCTCAGTTATCTGTCATCACAAGCTCACACACACACACCCAAGCTCATCCTTCCAACCGGGTGCCCACCGGCTTCATCCAAGTTCAACCCTAGCCCCGTGTCTTTACAAAAGGGCCCTCTCTTCTCTTGAGTGAACTGTTGTTTCTAGTTCAGCCTCCGACCCGAATTCTTCTGTTCACGCATCTGTGCAGACCACGTGGAAGGCCACGGGTGGTGGATCCAGTTCGGGTTGTGGCCCCCTCCACATCTCTTGCTGAAATGTGACCTCCAGTGTTGGAGGCGGGGCCTAGCGGGAGGTGACTGGATCGTGGGGACGGATTTCTCATGATGGCTTGGGACCGTTCTTGGGATCTAGAGTTCACACGAGCTGTAAGTTCCCACGAGAGCTGACTGTTTAAAAGAGCCCGGCACTACCATCTCTCTCTCGCTCCTGCTATGTGACACGTCCCCTTGCTTTCTGCTCTCCTCCGTGGCTGCAAGTTTCCCGAGGCAGCACCAGAAGCCCAGCAGATGCTGGCATCACGTGAGCCAAAGGAAACCTTTTTTCTTTATAAATGGCCCAGGCCTCAGGCACTTATTTATTAAGGCAAACTGGGCTAATACAGTGGTTGTGCTATGTCCCCACCACCGTCTCACCCTTCCCTTCTCTTGATTGATGTAGCAGTCAGGATCCCAGCAAACCCCACCTGTGCGCTGCACGCTGCTCCAGATTGGATCCGCATAAGGAGCAGCTCAGTTGCTTCCCTAAACAGAGAAAGGCTGAATCCTATTAAAATCAGAGTATCAGCTTGCATTTAAAATAATACAATTATTCTGTGTTTGTGTATTACTACTTAATAGTTGTTAGCACTGCCAGAGGGTTCCAATATTAAATTACTAAATATTAATCAACATTCCACTTTCAACTATATTTAATATCCAATATTAACTACTATTAAAATATCAGTAGATACTGAGAGGGCATCTGGTGAAATGCAGCAGATTTTCTACTACAAATTTTGAGTAATGAATATAAAAGTCAGGAATGTCTTTATGTAGGAAAAATAGAAAGCCCCACGATGATTGACTTTAAAAGTATTTCTTTTTTAGATTGGCCTTAAATAAACTAAAAATTAATACTGGCAATTGACTAGAGACTAGTGAGTGGATGAAGTTGCAGAAAAAAAATGGCAGCATGTTGATGACCGTTGAAGCTGAGTGATGGGTCCATAGTGGTCATTATATTACTCTGTTTTCTTTTAAATGTTTGGAATTTTCTATAATAAACATGTAAATTTTGTCATTAAAGATGTATTGAAAAGGTAATAGATGCCAAAATGATTGGGAGCCTGTGGGTTAGAGGGAGACCATTATGATCAGAGAGCAACGTAGGAGGAGATTCGGTGTCCTAATTCCTGACCTGTGTGGTGGTTGCATCTATATTCCCCTTTACAATCATAATTATTCTAAAAACTTTATGTGCAAATGTGTATATATAGATACACATACCTATAACACAAACATGATGCATATACGTTTTACTTTTCTGTATGAATGCGATAGCTCATAATAAAAATAGTTAGAAAAGAAATGGCTTATTTTTTTCACATATCAAGACCAAAGATAGGCAGTCCAGAAAAAAAGAAAAAGACGTGAGTTATGGAATATTTAAAACTTCATAATGCCAATTAAAACAGCTTGTTATTGTTGTTTAAAAAAAGATAAATAAAACACTAGACCATAGTAGGAAGCCAGGAAACAGAAAAAAATACAAATAAATTGATATCTTTTATTTCAGTTGGAGAAGGGTGGTTTTTAAAATTAATTATAGTTTGGCCAGGCGCGGTGGCTCAAGCCTGTCACCCCAGCACTTTGGGAGGCTGAGGTGAGGGAATTGCCTGAGCTCACGGGTTCGAGAACAGCCTGGGCAACTTGGCAAGACCTCATCTCTACAATAAAAAAATTAAAAAATTAGCCGGGTGTGGCAGCATGCCCCTGTAGTTCCGGCTACTTGGAAGGCTGAGGTGGAAGGATTGCCTGAGCCCAGTGGGTGGACACTGGGGTGGCTGTGAGCATGCCACTGCACCCCAGCCTGGGTGACAGTGAGACTCCAACTCAAAAAATAAATTATAGTTTATAATTTTCTATCCATATAGAAATAAAGTTCTTCAGAGCATATGAAATTTCATGTGGACTAAACATTTAAATATCAAAAAAGAAACAAAAACTTAGATGGGCATGGTGGCTCATGCCTGTAATCCCAGCACTTTGGGAGGCAGAGGCAAGAGGATTGCCTGAACCCAGGAGTTCAAGATCAGCCTGGGCAACGTGGTGAGACCTTGTCTCTACAATAAATCAAAAAATTAGCTGGGCATGGTAGCATGCACCTGTAGTTCCAGCTACCTGGAAGGCTGAGGTGGAAGGATTGCCTGAGCCCAGGTTGAGGCTACAGTGGCCTTGATCAAGCCACTGCACTCCATCCTGGGCAAAAGAGTGAGACTCTGATTAAAAAAAACAACAACTTAGCAGAAGATTGAAAAGATTATGTGGACAGTGAAGGTGTTTGGCAGAACTTTCAACTAAGGTTAGACACATAGAAACCATAACATAAAGAATTTACATATTTAATTATATAATAAAAATACTTTATATGATAAAAAAGTCATTATACAAGTCTAACTGGGGAAAAAAGTATTTGTATTATATGTATCAGAGAAGAAAATAAAGACATGGAATACTAGGTATACAATGAACTCTACAAATTAAAAACAAAAAAAAATCCAGAAAGATTTTTTGTTTAAAAGAACAGGAAAAGCATATAAGCAATACATTCAAAAAGAGCTAATCTAATGGCCTAAAAATATACAAAAAAACCTCTTGAATTTCCCAGTAGTAGGGAAATGTGACTAAAAATAAGACATAACATTAATCCCATCATCGTGATAAAATAACAAAAACCCTATTAGGTGTTTGATGCATGGAGAATGTTGAAAGTACGATATCTTATTAGTTCCTTTTTTTTTTTTGAGTTGGAGTCTCACTCTGTCACTCAGACTGGAGTACAGTGGCACGCTCCTGGACACTGCAGCCTCCACCTGCTGGGCTCAGGTGATCCTTCTGCCTCAGCTTTCCAAGTAGCCAGAACTACAGGCATGAGCTACCACACCTGGCTAACTTCTTTTTTGATTTATTGTAGAGACGAGGTCTCACCACGTTGCCCTGGCTGGTCTCAAACCCATGGGCTCAGGCAATCCTCTCACCTCAGCCTCCCAAAGTGCTGAGATTATAGGCATGAGCCACCTCACCTGGTTATCTTATTAGTTCTTAGTAGATAAAATTTCAAATAAAATTGTAAAGGACTAATGCTAGCTTGGAAAGCAAGGACAATATGTATTGAAATTTAAAATACATATAATCTCACTTGAAACAAATTTATTCTTAATATAATTTCTACCAGGGAGAGGGGAGGGATAGCCAAATGATACAAAAGTGTAGCTAGATAGAAGGAATAAGTTCTAGTGTTGTATAGCACTATAGAATGACTTAAATGAACATTTTATTGTATATTTTCAAATATCTGGAGGAGCAGACTTTGAATGTTCCCAGCACAAGAAAATGATAAACATTTGAGATGATGGCTTGCTAATTGCCCTATTTTGATCATTACACGTTGTATGCATGTATCAAAATATTGCACTTACCCCTTAAATATGTACAATTGTTGTGTCAGCTAGAAATACTAAGAAAAGCAAATAAACACCTCCCAATTCCTGTTTTCAAGAAAAAAATTCCATCAGGTAAGGATTATATATACAAGACAATTATTCTAGATTTGTTCTTAATAGCAAGAGAATGGGAAAAAACCGGAACCCTCATCAATGAGGAAGTGGTTGAATAATTTGTAGTCTGTTTATTCTGGGGGATAACATGAAAATTAAAAAGTTGGGTAACACTGGCCAGACCTATGGTAGCACTGGGTGTACCAGTGTAGGGAATCACACGACCACCTCATTGTGCCAGGACGTGGACTGCTAGGAGTTGAACACCATTTCCGTCTACAAAAAAAATTAGTGACATCTTTGAAGAGTGCTTGCTTTTCCTTGGACCTTCAGCGCCACCGTTTTCCATTTCCTAATGTCACCCTATCCTGGCTTCTTCCCGCTTCTCAGATTTTGTCACATCTGCCCACGGTCCTTCACTGAATTAAAAAATAAAAAAAATTCTAGATTCTTTTACTCCCCTAAAGTGAGGGTTCCAGTTCCAGAGAAGGTGAAATAAGCATATTCTACTTTTTATTTTTCCTATAAATTCTTGACAGAATATATGGAGTAGACATATAAGGACTCTGAAAAGTAAGTAGCAGAAATTAAACAACATGCTTTTAAGCAACCAATTGGTCAAAGAAGAATCCCATGGAAAGTTAGAAAATATTTTGAGATGAAAGAAAACAAAAACATGATGTGACAAAACTGATGAATGCAGTGAAAGCAGTGCTCAGAGGAAAATTTACAGCTGTGACTTGCCTACATTAAAAACACCCTCAAATCAATAACCACAATTTACATCTTAAGTAACTAGACAAAGAATAGCAACTAGAAAAGAAAGCAAGAAAGCAGAAGGAAGATAAATATTAGAGTGGAGATAGACAAAATAGAGAACAGAAAAATAATAGCATTAACAAAATCAAAAATTGATTCTTAGAAAAGATCAAGAAAATTGATAAACATTTAGCTAAGCTAAGAAAAAAAGAGAGAAGACATAAATAACCAAAATGAGAATGAAAGTGGTGACATTACTACCAAATTTACATAAATAAAAAGGGTCATAAGTGAATACTATTAAAAATTGTGCATCAGCAAATTAGATAACCTAGATGAAATTGACAAATTTCTAGAAACTCACAAATTACTGAAACTGGCTGAAAACCATTACAAATCTGAACAGACTTATAACAAGTTAAGAAATTTAATCAGCAATAAAACATCTCCCTACAGGGCCGTGCACAGTGGCTCACACCTGTGATCTCAGCACTTTGGGAGGCAGAGGAGGGAGGATCACTTGAGTCCAAAGTTCAAGACCAGCCTAGGTGACATAGCAAGCACCTGGTTTCTATGAAAAAATTAGCTGAGGGTGATGGTGTGTGCCTGTAGTCCCAGCTACTTGGGAGGCTGAGGCAGGACTGTCTGAGCCCAGGAGGTGAAGGCTGTGGAGAGCCATGATGGTGCCATTGCACTCCAGCCTGGGCAACAGAGTAAGACCCTAACTCCAAAAAAAAAATCTTCCAAGAAAGAAAAGTCCAGAGGGCTTCACTGGTGCATTCTATCAAACATTTAAATAAGAATTAACACAAATCTTTCACAAACTCTTCAAACTTTAATGAGTTGTGATATTGTTATGTGGTAAGAACGCCTCACCCAGCCCTGGGTCTCAAAGATGTCCTCCTATCTTCTTCCTCAAACGCTTCATAGTTTTATGTTTTACATTTAAGCCCATGATGCCATTTGTATTAAGGTATTTGCATGTAATGTGAGGTTTAGTTCCGTGTTCAATTTTTTGTTTATAGCTGTCCGGTTGTGCAGTGCATTTGTTGAAACTATCCTTTGAATGAATTGCTTGCTCACCTTTGTTTAAAATCAATTAAGTGTAGGTGTGCTGGTCAGTATTTTGGTTTTCTGTCGTTTCCCGTTGGTCTGTGTTTCTATTCCTCTGTCAATGACCACAAGCAAAGCACAAGCAGCTTTTTAATTGTAAAGCTGGGGACAGGTGTGAAGAATTAAGGGCTGCACTACAGACAGCTCCCTCGCTAGAAGTGGTGGGGTGTCCCTGTAAACTGGGGAGTCTGTGAAAGCCCTAATGAAATAGAGTGCTTTCAGTCATTTAAAATGAGTTAAATCAGCTGAGTTTAAAGGGTAAGAAATTCAATTTATTCCTTGACCTTGAAATTCAGAAGCTTGCTGTACATGTATGCATACATGGCTATGTATTACATAAACTAAAAGGAAGAGAGGAACAGTGAGACTGTTGCCCGGGTGATTGCGCCCTGACATTTCTGCCATCCTCTCCTTCCTTGTGCTTCTCCCAATAAAAATACACCATCCACTTGTGGTGGCATGCACCCGTAGTCCCAGTGCTTTGGGAGGCCTCTTGTGGGAGGATCGCTTGAGGCCAGGAGTTTAAGGCTGCAGTGAGCTGTGACTGTGCCAGTGCATTCCAGCCTGAGTGACAGAACGAGATCCTGTCTGTAATAAACAAACAGCAAAAAAAGCACACACAGGGCCTCGGGGGTTTCATGATGAATTATTTGGATAATTATTTGAATCATCTGTGAAATCCATTTATGAGCAGATCTAGTCCCTTTGATGGAGTCAGTTTCCATTTTTTTTTTTGGAGTTGAAATTCACTCTGTTGCCCAGGCTGGAGTGCAGTGACATGCTCATGGCCACCACTGCCTTGACCTGCTGGGCTCAGGCAATCCTTCCGCCTCAGCCTTCCAAGTAGCTGCACCTGCAGGTGTGCACCATCACGCTGGGCTAATTTTTTTTTTATTTATTTATTGTAGAAACGAGGTCTCACCAAGTTACCCAGGCTGGTCTCAACCTCGTGGGCTCAGGCAATCCTCTCACCTCGGCCTCCCAAAGTCCTGGGATTATAGACGTGAGCCACCGTGCCCAGCCCTAGTTTCCTTTTTTAAAAAAAGCTTTTAACTTTGCACTGGGTGCAGTGGTCCATGGCTGTAATCCTAGCACTTTGGGAGGCTGAGGCAAGAGGATTGATTGAATCCCAAAGTTCAAGACCAGCCTGGACAACACAGCAAGATCTCATCTCTACAAAAATAAAAAAAAATCAGCCACTCTTGGTGGTGCAGGCCTGTAGTACCAGCTATTTGGGAGGCTGAGACAGAAGGATCTCCTGAGCCCAGGAAGTTGAGGCTGCAATGAGCCATGAGCGTGCCACAGTCGCCTGGGCGACAGAGTGAGACTCCAATGCAAACAACAACGACAAAAATTCTTTTCATTTTGAAATTAACGTCCCAGAAAATTGCAAAAATAGTGCAGAGAGGTCCTTGTGTCCTTTACCTAGCTTCCCCGAATGGCAACATCTTACAAAATTTTAATACAATATGAAAACCAGAAAACCGACACTGGCACAATTTATTTTATTTTATTTTATTATTTTTTTGAGTTGGAGTCTTACTCTATCACCCAGGCTGGAGTGCTGTGGCACACACACGGCCACTCCAGCATCAACTAGCTGAGCTCTGGCGATCCTTCCACCTCAGCCTTCCAAGTAGCTGGAACTACAGGCGTGCGCTACCATGCCCGGCTACTTTTTGATTTACTGTAGACACGAGGGCTCGCCAAGTTGCCTGGGCTGGTATCGAATCCGCGGGCTCAGGCAATCCACTTGCCTCAGCCTCCCAAAGTGCTGGGATTACGATCTGAGCCACCAGCCCGGCCGGCACCATTTTAAAAGACTACAGATTGTAAATTTTTTTTTTTCTTTTTTGAGTTGGAGTCTCACTCTGTCGCCCAGACTGGAGTGCAGTGGCCGCTCCCGGCCACCGCAGCCTCGACCTGCCGGGCTCCGGCGATCCTTCCGCCTCAGCCTTCCGATTGCCCGAATTACAGGCGCACACTACCACGCCCGGCTGATTTTTTGATTTATTGTAGAGATGAGGTCTCGCTGCCCAGGCGGGTCTTGAACCCGCGGGCTCAGGCAATCCACTCACCTCAGCCTCCCAAAGGCGCGGGATTACAGGCTGAGCCATCGAGCTGGGCTCAGATTGTAAATTTTAATGGTTATCATACTGTGCAATTTTGTCATGCATATATAGATTTGTGTCACCACTGCCACTGTCAAGACAGCACTCTTCCATCACTATAAAGGAAGAGCTTTGTGCCACCACAATATCGTGGCATTCCTTCTCCCATGCCTTAGGTCTTACAGTCACTAATCAGGTTTCCATCTGTATGAGTTTGTCAGTCTCTTGACTGTTTATAGAGGCCTTCACTATGCAACGTTTTTAGGTGATGGGTTTTTTTTTTCACTTGACATAATTCCCTTACGATCCATCAAAGTTGCTGTGTATATCAATAGTTCCTTCTTTTTAATTACTACCTAGTATTCCATAATATGGTGTACCAACATGTATTTACAGATCCACTCATTGAAAAATATTTGAGTTTCCAGTTTGTAGCTGCAAAACATAAATATAACATTTGTGTACAGGTCTTTGTGTGAACATAACTTCCCATTTTTCTAAGTAATTCCCACAAGTAAGAGTGCTTGGTAATACGGTTTGTGTATGTTTAATTTTGTAAGAAATTACAAAAGTATTTTTGTGGCTGTGTCATTTATAATTCTGTCCCAGATGTATGAGATATCTAGTTCTATATCCTCATCAGCACTTGTTATTGTCAGGATTTTAAATGTTAGCCATTCTAATAGATACCTCATTTTTGTGGTCTTAATTTGTAGTTCTTGCCAGGAGCTGTGGCACACTCACCTATAATCCCAGCACTTTGGGAGGCCGAGGTGGGAGGACTGCTTGAGCCCAGGAGTTGAAGACCAGTCTAGGCAACACAACGAGACCTTGTCTCTACAAAAAGTCAAAAAAATTAGCCGGACATGGAGGTGCGCACCGATTGTCCCAGCTACTCAAAAGGCTGAGGCAAAAGGATTGCCTGAGCTCAGAAGGTCGAGGCTGCAGTAAGTCATTATTGCACTTCAGCCTGGATGACAGAGTGAGACTCTGACTTAAATTTGAAAAAAAAGCGCGGTTCTCTAATTTCAGATGATGCTGAATATCATTTCATTGATTTGCCACTGTGTTCTGTACCCCGGTCTTACTTAATGGAGGCAACTGAGTGACAACACGGAAAAGTCAATGCCATTGGAAGACGAGTTGAATGCTACTGACAGTTCCCCCAGAAATGAGAGGCACAGCGTGCCACAGGGGCCTTGGGAGGAACACCAGGTTTGCTCAGGGGGCAGAAGACAGGAGAGAGGGGAAAGCCAAGGCTGGGCTTTTATTGGCGTCTCCTTGGGACAGACCAGGCAGGGCAGAGTAAAGAGTTTAAGATCAGCTGGGCAGAATAACTCCGGCGGGCTCTAGTTGCCTGGTGCCTGGTAGAGCCCTGGGATAACTACAGTAGAGAGGTATCATCTCCTGGGGTGCACAGCCAGATAGAGGAGGTGAGGATCTGGACGGACTCGTTTGCATATCAAAAGCATGCTCCTGGCGGGCACTTTGCCATCTCTAAGAATTGGTAGCCCTTTGAGAGGCAGTCACTCCCCAGGCAGAAGGGATTTTACGATGTCGAAACATAATATGCAGGGGGGGAAATGCAATACACTTTGGTATATTCTCATCGGCAAAATTTCTGTTCTTGTCTTTTGCCTATTTTCTAGTTGGATTGTTTTGTTACTGTTTATGTCGTTGGGATACAAGCCCTTTGTTGAGGATCATTTCATATGCATTCATGAAGGAGATGTCTTTAGTTTTCTTATTATCTTTGTCACTGAAAGGAGGGAAGCTCTGAAATGTAGAAGCTGTTTAAATTTAAAAGTAGACAAGCCAGACTCGGTGGCTCAGCCTGTAATCCCGCGCCTTTGGGAGGTTGAGGTGAGTGGATTGCCTGAGCCCGTGGGTTCGAGACCCGCCTGGGCAGCGAGACCTCATCTCTGCAATAAATCAAAAAATCAGCCGGGCGTGGTAGCGCGCACCTGTAGTTCCGGCTACTCGGGAGGCTGAGGCTGAAGGATCACCGGAGTCCAGCAGGTTGAGGCTGCGGTGGCCGGGAGCTGCCACTGCACTCCAGTCTGGGCGACAGAGTGAGACTCCGACTCAAAAAAAAAAAAAAAAGAAATGGGCTATTGAAACTTTCTGACACCCAGAAATGTATCTGTTCCCTTAGTCTCTAAACTGCTTTCTTTCACGTGTTTGTATTCACTTCATGTATTATGTTTTTTTGGTTTTTTTTTGAGTTGGAGTCTCACTCTGTCACCCAGACTGGAGTGCAGTGGCCGCTCCCGGCCACCGCAGCCTCGACCTGCCAGGCTCCGGCGATCCTTCCGCCTCAGCCTTCCAAGTAGCCGGAATTACAGGCAGGTGCTATCATGTCCGGGTAATTTTATGTATTATGTTTAATCAAACCTTCTGAACGAGAACTCCCAGATGGCAAAAACTGTAATGAACTAGAAAATATGCAGCCCAAATTGTTGAAGGCATTTGTGCTTCTGGCTTTGATGTATCATTATCAGTTTACTGCAACCAGCCTCCCACCCACCACCTGTAGTCATGAGTTACAGGCATCTGGTGTTGTCAAGATATAAGACTTATGTGACTTACTGTTATCTACATCCAAAAATGAAACTCTGGACATTCTTCCCAGCCCAAACTTCCCTTCAAGAGCCTTAAATACACCCAGTTCCCGAGTCTTTGAGGCCACACCTGCCCCTGAGTGTTGGTCCCCTTTCTGTCTGTGAAAGGTGAGTAATAACTTTTACTTTCTTTTACTTCATACTTGGTTGCAATCTTGCATTATTCCCGTGGCATCGGCTCACCTTGCCTCAGTTAATCCTTTCAGCCACATCTTGGTATGAAGGTAAGACGCCTCATAAAGTGAGTTGTATTCTGTCTTCGATTTCTGGAAGAGTTTTTGTAGAATTGGCATTAATTCTGTAAATCTGCAAGAATTCTCCATTGAAATCAACTGGGCCTGAATACTTCTTTCTTGGAATGCTTTTTGTTATAAATTCTATTATTTAATGGTCATAAAAATTCAGATGATCTACTTTATCTTGGGTGAATTTTGGTAATTTGTTGCTTTGAGTTTTGACATGACTATTGGTCGATTTCACCCAAATTGTCAAAGTTATGTGCACAAAGTTTTTTGAGGTGTCTCTCATTATCCTTTTAATGTCTGTGGATTTTGTAGTGATATAATTTCTCATATTGGTAATTTGTAATTTTCGCCTATCATAGTAGAGTTTTATCAATTTTATTGTTCTTTACAAAGGATTAACTCAGGTGTCATGAATTTTATCTTTTGTTTTTCAATTTTTAATGTCATTGAATCCTGCTCTTAGCTATTTCTTTCCTTCTGCTGGCTTTGGGTTTATTTTTCTCTTCTCTGTTTTCTTAGATTAGAGTTTAGACTATTGATCTGAGATCTTTCTTTTCTTATATAAACATTCGGTGGCATACATTTCCCTTTCAGCATGGTTTAACTCTATGGCACAAATTTTGACACTTTTTTTCTTTTGGTCTTTGAAGGGGCAGATTGAGGCAAAGTGGGCTGATGTTGTGGGAATAATGCAGACTTGCAAAGGAGAAGGAAGTAAAGTTTATTATCCACTTGCCACAGACAAAAAGGGATCAACCCTCATAGGCAAGTGTGACCTCGAAGGCTGGGGAACTGGATATGTGTAAGGCTCTTGAAGGGGAGTTTGGACTAGGGAGAATGTCCAGGGTGGCATTCTTTGATGTAGATAACAGAAGTCACATGAGTCTTGTATTTTGACAACACCAGGCACCGGTATCTCGTGACTCCAGGTGGTGAGCTCGAGGTGAGTGTACTGAAGACTGAATACATCACTACCAGAAGCCCAGATGCCTAGAAGAAAAACAATCAGGACTGGACATGTTTAAGGAGGTTACACTAATTACCAGGTCTTAACCCCGGGAGAGCCAGTTCTATTTCTTGCTAATGATTAGAGGATTAAAAAAATAGGCTGGTCAGCAAAACTGCTCAGCAAAGAGTATCAGGGCTAGAGCTGAAACTAAAATGGTTATACTACTGCTGGGATTATTTTACCAAGTTCCTTTATTCTAAGTTTCTTGGGTTTTTATTTGGTTCAAATTACTTTTAAATTTTCTTCGTAACTTCTTATTTGTGCTATGGAATAGTTATAAGTGTGCTGTTTAATTTCCATGTATTTGGAGATTTTTCTGTTACCTTTTTTGTTACTTATTTCTAGTTTGATTCCATTATAGTCAGAGGACATAATCTGCATGATATCAGTTTTTAAGGATTTGTAATTTGTGACATAGTGTATGGTCAAACTTGTTGAGTGTTCCACATGTACTTGAAATGAACGTGTATTCTGCTGTCACTGGGTGGAGTGTGCTGTAAGTGTACATTATATCCAGTCGGTTGAGAATGCTGTTCAGTTCTTTTATATTCTTGCCGATTTCTTGTCTAGTGGTTCTATTAAATGAGAGAGGGATTTTGAATTCACCATCTATGACGGATTTGTTGATTTCTCCTTTTGTGAAGGCGAAAGTTACTCTATCTTGGAAACTAATCTGCCACGTTGACTTCTGATTAACCCATTCCAGGAACAGAATGCCTCCGAGCTTTCCAGTTTATCGATTGTTCCTTGTGTAAGAGCACATACCATAAAACCTACCCTTAGATCAAATTACTGCCCATTCCACAGAAGTACATGTACTCTTTCCCTAATGGCACATAATCCCTGGGTCCTGGGGGATAATGACATGGAGGTCTCCCTGTCGGGTGGCCACCCAGGACCATGCTTCTGTCTAGAAGTTCCTCAATAAAACCACCCTATAATGACGAACTGGACTTGTCCGCCTTTCTTTGGTTTTCTCAGCGCCTTCTGCATTCGGGGATCACTTTGCATATAAGGCTTTTTCAAGACACACCTTTCAATTCTGTAAGCTTTGGTTTCATGTATGTTGATATCCTGTTGTTTTGTGCACGTAGGGTTGTTGTCTTCTTAGTGGATGGACCCTTTTTTTTCTTTTGAGTTGGAGTCTCACTCAGTCACCAGGCTGGAGTGCAGTGGCACACTCACGGCCACCCCAGCGTCGACCTGCTGGGCTCCGGCGATCCTTCCGCCTCAGCCTTCCAAGTAGCTGAAACCACAGGTGCATGCTACCACGCTTGGCTATTTAAAAAAATTTATCATTTTGCCCGGGCTGGTCTCGAATCTGCAGATTCAGGCAATCCACTCGCCTTGGCCTCCCAAAGTGCTGGGATTAGACTGTGCCATCGAACCCGATGCATGGACCCTTTTTATAATGCTGCAGTATAACCCTCTACCCTGGAAATACTCTGCTTTAGAGACTGTCTCTGGGCACACCACCGTCCCCTCTCTTCCGTGGTGCTGCCTGTGGAGGTGGCAGCCATCTCCTCAGCATCGTGGCCACCCTCAGACCCCTGGTGAAGCCCAAGACTGTCAAAAAAGGGGACCAAGAAGTTCATCCGGCACCGGTCAGGTAGATATATCAAGATTAAGCATAACTGGCAGAAGCCCAGAGGTACCAACAACAGGGTGCATAGAAGGGTCAAGGACCAGATTTTCATGCCCAACCCAGGTTATGGAAGCAACAGGAAACAAAGCACATGCTGCCTGGCTTTCGAAAGGTTCTGGTCCACAATGCCAGGGAGCTGGAAGTGCCACTGATGTGCTACAGATCTTACTGGGTTCTGATTGCCCAGAGCGTTTCCTCCAAGAACTGCAAAAGCCATCATGGAAAGATTAGCCCAGCTGGCCATGCGTCACCTATCCTAATGCCAGGCTGTGCCATGAAGAAAATGGTTATTCGTGTTTAAATAAAACCATTAAAAACTGCACAAGAAAAAAAAGGACTAACTTTAGTGTTTGGCTTTAGTTAGCATGTTTGGAGGTTCAGCTGTGTTGTAGTATCTATCAGTATTTCGTTCATTTTTATGGCTAAATAATATCCTACCTTACAATCAGACCACATTTTGTTTATCCATTCATCTATCTGATGGGTTGTTGGGTTGTTTCCACCTTCTGGCTCTTGTAAATAGTGCTACTATGACATTCGTTTACAAGTTTTGTTTGAATTCCCATTTTTAATTCTTTTGGATGTACCGAGGAATGGATATATCCCTAGGAGTGGAAATAGACATAGGAGTGGAATTACAGTGTATATATACCTGGGAGTGGGACTGCTGGCTCATATGGTAATTCTATGATGAACACGTTGAGGAACAAACTGTTTTTTCAGAGTAATTGCCTAATTTTATATTTCCATCAGCAATGTGTGAGCATTTCAAATTCTCCACATCCTTGCCAACAGTTGTTATTTTTTTATTTTTAAAATTACAGCCATGATAGCAGGTGTGAAGTGGTATGTCATTGTGGACTTAATTTGCATTTCCCTAATTACTAATGTCATTAAGTATTGTTTAATGTGCTTTTTTTTGGTTGAGGTATTAGAATTCTTTATATATTATAGATACTAGACCCCTATCTAATGTATTTTTGCAATTTTTTTCTCCCATTCTTTGGGTTATTTTTCTGCTTTCTTTATATTGTTTTTTGCTTCACCAAAGTTTTAATTTTGATGAAGTCTAAATTTTTGGTTTTTTTTTTTTTTTGGTTGGTTTCCTTGGTGTTATATCTAAAAAATGACTGCTAAACTTATCCCTTTGATGAAGTCTAAGTTTTTGGTTTTTTTTTTTTTGGTTGGTTGGTTGTTCCTTGGTGCCATATCTAAAAAATGATTGTTAAATTTATCCCTGTTTTCTTCTCAGAGTTTTATGGCTCCAGACCTTATATTTAGGTCTTTGATCCATTTTGAATTAGTTTCTGCATATGATGTGGGGTAGGGGTCTGATTTCACTCTTTTGCCCATGGATGGTTGTCCTAGCACCATGTGTTGAGAAGACTCTTCTTCTTCCACTGAAATGTCTTGGCACTCTTGTCAAAAATCAAGGGAGCATACGTGCATAGGAGATATTGGGTTCTCAATTACATTTCGTGACTCTACCTTTATTCTTATACCAGTATCACGCTTTTTGGATTACTGTAGTTTTGTAATAACTTTTGAAATTGGGAAGTGTGAGTTCTGCACCTTCTTTTAATTTAAAAACTTTAAAAAAATGTATCTGCAAGGTTGGTGATGTTCCTACTTTCATTTCTGATTTGAATGATATGAGTCTTCTGTTTTTTCCTGATCAGGCTTCCTACAGGTTTTTCGATTCTGATGGCATTTTCAAAGAATCAATGTTCTGTTTTGATTCTTTTTTCTCCTCTCTATTTTGTTGATCTCTACACTAATCTTTATTATTTTCTTCTCCTAGCTTTGGTTTTAGTTTGTGCTTCTTTACCTAGTTCCTTAAGATATATAGTTAGGTTACTGGTTTGAGATGTCTTAAATGTGTTTTCAGCTATGATTTCCTAAGCGCTGCTTTTCACGCACATATTTTGGCATGCTTTTATTTTCATTCGTCTCCAAGTAGTTGACAATTTCCCTTGTGATTTTTTTCTTTGAGCTTCTGGTTTGAAAAAGTGCTGTGTTTCCACATATTTGTGAGTTTTCCGGTTTTTCTTCTCTTACTGACTTGTTTTCATGCTGTTTTGATCATAGAAGATACTTTGTATGATTTTAACGTTCAAAACTCATTTAGACTTGTTTTGTGACCTAACTTTATGATCTATCCTAGGGAATGTTTCACATGCACTTGAGAATATGTATGCTGGTGTTGTTGGGTGTTTTGTATAGCTATTAGGCCTAATTGGCTTAGAGTGTAGTTCAAATCCTCTATTTCCTTTTGATCTGTCTTATCCACTGTTTTGCCCGTTATTGAAAATGGGGTGTTGAAGTTTCCACTTAGAGCTATCAAAATGGATTGCTTTTGCAATTTGTGTTTTCAAATATGACTGTTGTGATCCCCTTCCTTAAAGGTCATGTTATCCAGTTAGATGTTATTGTTGACCAAGCAGTACAAGGTGACAGTGACAGTAGGAAAATGGTAAAAGTTATGATCAAGGTTGGCAACAGAGGTGGTAAGAGTCATCTGGAATATCACTCCATTGTTGGTATGTGGTTAACAAGAAGTTTTAAAATAATA
Source organism: Cephalopachus bancanus (assembly GCA_027257055.1). Classification (NCBI taxonomy): domain Eukaryota; kingdom Metazoa; phylum Chordata; class Mammalia; order Primates; family Tarsiidae; genus Cephalopachus; species Cephalopachus bancanus. Next base: position 25,393 of record JAPVLO010000528.1, read on the forward strand.
AATAAGGGTTTCCTGAGGGTACAAATTATTTGGTGTGAAATGGATTAGGGCAGAGCTTGCAGATTCATGCCACAGGTGTCAGGTAGGTTACATTAATGAGGGAAAGGGGAAGAAGATTGATCACTAATCGGGTCCCGTAAGGATGAGAGATTGGTGCACTGGGTTGAGGCATTTTAGTGCACCTGAGCATTAAGCAAGAGGGGGTAAATTTTATTCAGGGCATGAAATTGGTATCTAAATCTTTTTGACTCCTGTTTTAAATGTATAGCCTCCTCACCTGTGCAATTTGAGAGATTATTGATGTGTTAAGAATATGTGCACCGGAAACTAACATTTGGTGATTGAGAAACCAAACAAGGGTAGAGACTAGGAGGGGGACTCCCAAAAAACCGGAATTATTTTTTGGAGGGTGGGCCCCTTGTAGTCCAGGCTTCCCCTGCTAGGTAAGTGTTCTAGGAACTCATCTGCATCAGTGTACCATCTAGTGTTGCTGTGAGAAACTGCATTTGGCTTCAGTAAATTTTTATTTTTGGAGGTTCTTTCAACAATTTTGCCCATTTCATGATGGGCGATGCACAAGCACACTTACCCACACTGGCTGAAAAACAGCATGGATCCCACGCCCCACCCTCCCTATTCACCTGAACTTGCCTCCAGCAACTTTTTTGTTTCCCTAGAGGAGAAAAGTCCTCAAAGGGAATCATTTTTGTCGATGTGGAAGGTGACAAAAACAGCAGCAGCACTGAAAGGCATCCAAATTGACAAGTCAAAACTTGTTTTGAGCCGTGGAAAAAGTATTTCGATAGTTATACTGCATCAAATGGAGAGTACCTTGAAGGTGACTGAAGTTCAAACATATGAGAATACATCATTTTTAGTAAATTCTGTTTTTTGGGGGTCCCCCCTCCCACTCATTAGTGTCAATATTCTCCATTCTACCCCTGTCATGCAGCCCCAGCTCATCTGATTGGTCAAATTTATCTTGGCAGATATCTTTTGCCAAGAAGTCAGGCCCACCGGTTTCTTAGTTTGTTAATTATGTAGCAAGGGCCAGTCAGCTGATGGTTAAGCTAATTACACTCTTCTGTCAGTGTTCTTTAGAATACTGGAAGATCACTGAGAGCCAGTTGGCCAGACAGACTAATGGTACTTGGAGACCACAATATGACAAGAAAACAAATATGTTTCTCTCCCATTACAGTATACGGCTGCCCTAGGAGGATAGAATATATTATTTCTGTTGGGCTTACAGAGAGTCATTTAAATTGAAATAGGTATCAGAAAAGACAAACATGGAGGCAGGAGGTCAGACGAGTGTGCTATGTCCCTTCTTTCAGGGTCAGATCTCTATCCAAGGGGCTAGATTCTCGAACAAAACATCATTAAAAAACAACAAACTTTTTCCCTTTGAACTGTCAGAAGGATACTTTGGAAAGCAAAATTGAAGACAACTACTGTTAAAATGGATTCAAGTGAGGATCTCCAGAATTTCTTTGCCTGCCCATTTGAATGATCTTGGAAATATGACTTTACTATTATTATTGTTTTGCAAAATTCCTTGGATGGGTACATACAAAGTATTTGTGTAGGGGTAAAGCCAAAAAAAAAAAAAAAAAAGCTTGTGCTCTACAATGCTAATAAAAAATGACTAGATGTGTAGATGTACCTTTGAACTGGAAATCTTATTGAAAATATATTGTTTTGGTTGACAAAGATCTGAAGAACAGTGATATACATACACTTCTGAACATTAAGTAGTTTAATAAATTTAGATAATACCCAAAACAGAAGTCTGTGAATGTGAAGCTTACAATACTTTTAATCATTTATAATAAATAAATGAATCATCTCAAAAGATAATTTTGAGCATCAAAAGGACAGATGTTCAGATTCCACTTTGATAATTGTACCTTCAACACATACTTCAGAATGCCTAACATGTAGAGGGGCAGTTTCACTTGTTTGAGGTACATTATGAATAAAGCAGACAGAAATTCCTGTCCTCTTTTCTATTTTTATTAGCTTGAGGACCCTTAGTAGGTGGCAAAAAGAAAATTAACTCCTCTGGGGTCTCTACAGATGAGGCTTTCATCCGCTAGAATAAAAGACCTTAACTTGGTAAGGAGATCCAAGAACAGGCAGGGAGAGAAGGGGAGCCTTCATGACTAGGGCACAGACCATGGTCTAAGTTGGGGCTGTGTTACATGGAAAGGTGTCCTGTGAACCTGCCTCGGCCCAGGGACAGCAGGTAAAGGCAGAGTGCCCAGCCATGGGACTTTGTCACGTGGCCTCCTAATGAATGACTCAGGCCACTGGGGTGAATTCGTTCCATCTAGAAGTACCTGATACTTAAACTCAGTCATAATCCTAAAAGATTTTATTTAAAAGAGGGCAGGAAGGAGATGATTCTAAATGATTTTCTTAAGAAAGTGAGTTAAACTTCCAAGTTTAAAGAATGGAACGACAGCACTAACTGGACGTGTGCACCATGTGTCTTCCTGCCATATCTACTTCTCTCCATGGATACCTTATCTCTTTCTATTGCAGATGCATTTTCTTAGCATCTCACACCTGCCTCCAAGGGAGCTGGTAAGATGCTGACTTGGGCATTTGTATTCCATAAAGCCATAAACCTTTTTTGACTCCCTCCTCTCCCTGCAAGTTCCCAGAGTACTAGGGTGGGCACCTGTGACCTGTGGTCCCCTTTGGAGACAGGCAACCTCTTTCTCCTTAAAGCAGTTCTGGCTGGGGTATATGGCAGTGTCAGGTGTGGAGGGAGCTTTGTGCCATTAAAAGGATGGTGGCTGCTCACCATTCAACCAAAAAACTTTTAGGTTCATTCAAAGCACTGTTTCAAGTGGTATTATCTATTTTATTTCATTGAAAGGATATCTTCTGTACACATTATCTGACGATCCTCAAGGTTTGCCTTGACTCAGTAGCCTTCTGAAGTTTGTGCCCTCGTAAGCTTGGCTTACACAGTAAACTTCTGTCGCTCTAGCAGAGGGATATGCTATGTGCAGAAAAACTCAACCATTTAAGAGCTCAACAGAATACAGTAGTCCCCCCTTATCCATGGGGAATATATTCCAAGACCCCTTCCAGTGGATGCCTGAAACCGCAGCTAATACTTAAACCTACACATAATGTCTTTCTTATATACACATGTATGGTAAAGTTTGATTTACAAACTAGGCACAATAAGAGATTAACAGCAACTAATAATAAAATAGAATAATATAACAACATGCCAGTATCACTGCTTTTGTACTATGGGGCCATTATTAAGTAAAATAAGGGCTACTTGAACCAAGCACTGTCATATCATGACAGTTGATCTGATAACCAAGACAGCTACAAAGTGACTTACTGGCAGGTAGTGCATACAGTATGGATATAATAGACAAAGAGATAATTCATGTCCCTTGAAAGATGGATCAGAAGGGCATGCAATTTCATCACACTATTCAAAATGAATGTATTTTCAAACTCAGAAATTATTTTGGGAATTTTTTATTAAAAATTTCTGGACCACAGGTAACTAAAACTGTGGAAAGCAAAACTGGGAATAAAGGAGACTACTATACAAGCTTAGTTTTTGCTCACAAGATGTTAAACTGGGAAATATGTGGAGGAGGTCAGCACACTGACTTCTTTTATCTTAAGCTATACCATGTTAAGGCATGGTACCCCAAGGTTGTCCTAGAAATATGTATTTTATTGTGACAGGGGCCCGGTTGTCAGGAAAGTCTTATTTTCAGACCTGGTTGTGGCATACACCATGGGCGTCCCCATTCTAGAATCCAATTACAAAGACCCACTTAGATGGAAGGAAGATTGGGAAATCTAGACCAGCTTTGTGCCTGGAGGAAAAATGAAATTGAAAGTGCTGGTGAACAGATTACCAGCCTGTGTGGTGTATGAGAGCTCTCTAGTCACCTAAGACTTCATTCAGAAGGACCTTCAATAATTCTTTGAAAGAAACAGACATTTGTGTGGATTGCTACAAAATTCTTCCTGCATTTGTATTCATATGGTTTCTCTCCTATGTGAATTCTCTGATGTACTGTGAAGATTTACTTCCAGTGCTATTTTTACATTCACTGCCTTCAAATGGCTTTTCTAGTATCTCTGATATTAAATGTGTTCTTTTGTCAGAAAGATTTTCCAGTTATTACATCAAAAGGGCTTCCCCCTTCCCTGAATTCTCTGGTATAGTTAAGGTTTTCCTACATAATTTCCCATATTCACTGCATTCATATGATTTCTCCCCACTGTGAGTTCTCTGATGTATTCTGAGGTTTGATTTCTGGCCAAAAGTTTTCCCACATTTATTACACTGAAAGGGTTTCTCCCCTGTATGAATTCTCTGATGATCACTAAGGATTGCCTTCCGGACAAAGTTTTTCCCACATTCATTACACTTAAATGGTTTCTCCCCAGTGTGAACTCTTTGATGCACTCGGAGGGTTGATGTCCGAGCAAAAGTTTTTCCACATTCATTACACTTAAACGGTTTCTCTCCTGTGTGTGTTTTCTGATGTTGAATGAGATGGTCTTTTCGCCAGAAGGATTTCTCACATTCATTACATCGATAAGTTTTCTCACCACTATGAGTTCTCTGATGTATTCTGAGGTTGGACTTCTGGCCAAAAGTTTTCCCACATTCGTTGCATTGGAAGGATTTCTCTCCTGTGTGAATTCGATGGTGATCTCTGAGGGTTGACTTCTGAACAAAAGTTTTTCCACATTCGCTACATTCATAGGGTTTCTCTCCTGTGTGAATTCTTTGATGTCCCCTGAGGGTTGACTTCTGGACAAATTTTTTCCCACATTCATTACATTTATAGGGTTTCTCTGCTGTGTGAATTCTCTGATGTGTACTGAGGTGTGACTTCTGGGAGAAAGTTTTTCCACATTCATTACATTCAAATGGTTTCTCCCCTGTGTGAGTTCTCTGATGTTGAATGAGATGTCCTTTCTGACAGAAGGATTTCCCACATTCATTACATTTATAGGGTTTTATCCCCGAGTGAGTTCTCTGGCGTACTTTGCGGGCTGATGTCTGGCAGGATTTCTTATTTTCATGATATTCAAAGGATTTAACCCCAGTTTGTGTTTTGTCATTACATACCAATGGATTCTCTTCTGTGATAGTTCTCTGTTGTTGACTGAGATGTGACTTCCTGTTGAGATTATTTCTACTTGCAGTTAATTCATGTTTCATGTCCATGTTAAATTTCTTGTATTCCTCTACAGGTAAATTCCCAAAAGATTTTCCACATTGGTTAAGATGAGAATGTTTTTCCCCTGTGCCAGCTGCTGTCCTGTGGTCAAATAGAGTTGTCTTACCACAGTTTTTCCTAAAGTCATCAACTTTACAGGACTTTTCTCCTGTGTGAGAACTTTTACGTGTAACACTGTCAGCCTTATCATTAAAGGCTTTTCCAGCTTCATTACAGTCAAACACTTGCTGCAAGTTTAGAAACTTTTGGTGCTTAGGAAGATTTTCATTATAACTGAAAGCTTTCATATTTTTATTATATTCATACAGTTTCTCTCCAGTCTGAGTTTTCTCAAACTTGATTTTGAAAGGTGAATTTTCACATACACTATGGCGACCTACTTTCTTTGTTGAATAGTTTCTATTATTAATAATAAATTCAGAATCATTTTGCAAATCTACTCTCCATGAGTCATATTTGCAGGACATTTTTATTGAAGAAATACGAGCTATGTGCAGATTAAATGGTTTTCCCAAAACTTTCTCTTTCTCTCTAGTCAATATTTTATTATTGATGAATATTACTTGCTGCAAGTGTTTGTCTTTGGTTTTCTTATTCCGCTTGATCAGGTCATCACCTTTGTAATCTTCTAAAACTAAAAAAAAAATGGAAAACATCTTATGAATCTTATGTCTCTCATGGCCAGGGCTTATCAACATATAGCCTATGTTGTACTTCATTATCTGGTTTCTCAAGATTAAATACTTCATATGTGTGTGGGGATATATGTCTCTGACCTCTCTCCTTTAAAAAATAATACTGATAAAGTGCAAATGGAGAGGAAATTGGTAATGAAAATATATTGGCATGTGATCAGTAAGATTTTCCTAACTAGGTGGATAAAGGAAAGAAAAGAGAAATAAAAAGTAGAGTTTTATAGGGGTGGTTATTTCAGAGAAGCAGGAAAATCAGACAATGGGATGAATACAAGAAAAGACAATAAACGTAAGTAGCGTAACAAGGAAAATTAGGACATCATAGGATTCATGGAATAGGCAAAACAGGAAAGAGTTTGGTATGAGAAAGTAAACTACAGTCTATCTGACATTATAAAGGTCAGAATACTCAATTGTCTACATTTTTCCAATTTGATATCGGTCATCAATTCTTCAATATCAAATTAGCTATACTAGCATGAACTTCCTTATCATTAAACCAAGAGGCTTATAACTCAGGCCCTAACCCGTCTTAGAGCTGTGATTCATGGAAATACAAGCATAAAACTGATGAAAAGAAAACCCATCCTTGCAACTAAATTAGATTCACTGCTCCATTCTGGCAGTCATATCTTTGATTTAATTGATCAGAACTAAACAGCAAGTGAACCTGACCATCCAATCTAAGTTACCACATTTCGACCTGACAGGAGGGGTACAATTTAAAATGGCCCTACTGTGAAGATAACACTTAAGAAAGGTCTGAATTCTGTATGCATTATATTTTTATTTATTTATTTTTTGAGGTGGAGTCTCACTCTGTTGCCCAGGCTGAAGTGCAGTGGCACACTCATGGCCACCACAGCCTCGAATTGCTTGGCTCCAGTGATCCTTCTGCCTCAGCCTTCCAAGAAGCTGGAACTACAGGCGTGCGCTACCATGCCCGGCTAATTTTTTGATTTATTGTAGAGACAAGGTTTTGCCAAGTTGCCTGGGCTGGTCTCGAACCCGCGGGCTCAAGCACTCTACTCGCTTTGGCCTCCCAAAGTGCTGGGATTACAGGCTGAGCCACCAAGCCTGGCCTCTGTATGCATTTTAATGCCTATCCTTGATAGGTTATGTTACAAATATTGTCTACCACTTATGGCTCACCTTTTATTATTTTGTTAAGCATGAAACAATATATATGTGCATAAAACTTTTATGCGCATCTTAACAGTCCAAGTGAATACTCATGGAATTAGACACCATGTCATGAAACAGAACACAAACAGCTCTGCAAAAATCCCGATCTATCCTTGCCTTCATCATTCTCCTAATAGTTGTGTAATCGTTTTCTTGATTTTCTTTATAGTTTCACTGCTAATATAGAAATTCCTAAAAATGTATTTAAATTTTGCCTCTCATATTTACATAAATGTAACATATATGCATATTAAACTTTGTTTTCTTATGCCTAACATTGTCTTTGTAATCAGGCTATAAGATTTTATGTGGGTGTAAAATTCTCCCTTAAAGAATACAACTATTTCTTATTTCCACGGCTGATGAGCCCGATTTTTTTGCAAATATAAGCAATATGCCCATTAGAGTTTTTTGTGCATTCTAGAGAATACAATCATGCCTTTTTGTGGGATATATGGCTAGAAAAGGAACTGTTTGCTTACAATGTATGTAAAACTTTTCCTTTATTAGAAAATATCCTCCTGGTATCACAGTGGTTTTACCAGTTTACATTTCCAGGTAGTGGATAAGGGTCTCTAATAGTCTATAGCCTCACCAGACTTGGCATTGCCAGATTTGTTATTCTCACTGCATATCATATCTCATATTTCACCTCATGTCTCCCTCAATATTTTATTTTGTACTCCGTGAAAACTAATGAGATTGAACACATTTTCAAAGATTTACTGGCCATTCTGTAAGTTACTGCTCAAAGCCTTTTGCCCATTTTTCAGCTAGGTTCCTATCTTTTCCCAGGCTGACCTGCAAAAATTCTTTAACATTTTCAGGAATCTTGTACTTTCCAGGTTACCTGTGCTACATATACACAGTGCTACTCTGTGGCTTGTCTTTCTATCCTTTTAATGTCTTTATGAACAAATTCTTGCTTTGCCCCTGCAGAATTCTGCCTCCTAGTGCTCAGTAACTCACTTGGGTGACTCCGGCTTGAGAACTCCTCCTCTGAGAACAAAGGCTCCTCGCCTTGCTCCAACTTGAAGATGGCCTCTGGCTTAGAAATGCAGTTCCCTGTAAACAAAGAGCAGGTGAGGACTTAGGCCAGGCACATGAGCTGTTTGGTCTCCAAAAGTAGAAGAAAATACAGCTTCAGAAGCAGCATCCTAAAAGTGCTCCTTTGAATTTATCACTGGGAGCTGATAATACAAACATTCTTTTTAGTCCTCAAATGGGTTTAGTTACTTTAGACTTCTGAATGAAAAGCCTACATAGCATTAAACTTCAAATAAAGTGTTCACATGTATTGAACTTAAATGAAACATCTTCTATATGGAGTTTCAAGGGCGATTCTGCTGATATGCTCACCCACTGAGACTAGGTGGCTGTAGTTCTCCAGTGTCACATCTCTGTACAGGGTCCTCTGTACAGGGCCCATTTGTTGCCACTCCTCCTGGGTGATTTCCACAGTCACATCCTTGAATGACACGGATGCCTGCAACAGTACATTTCTGTTCAATCTGAAGCGTTCAGAATTAGGTAATACAGAAAATACCCATGAAAACAATCCTTACCATGTTTACTGTAAGAAGCTTAAAATGAATACTTTGGATCTAATTTTATTTTATGCTTTGAAGGTGGTTCAGTTAATAAAAATGTTTACAACATAATTAATTTCTATACAGTTGAGTTGTATGCTTGTACTACCAATAGATACATTAGTAAAACTTCTGCTTTTTAATTATTTTTGTAGCTAAAAAATGTAAATCAATTTCCTACATACACCACACCCCAATTTTTACTCCACACCCCAATGTACTACCCTCTGCACACTCTTGTGCAGGGGTCAGTAAATTATGGTCTGTGGGCTAAATCTGGCTTGCCACTTATTTAATAAATTAAGTTTTATTGAAACACAACCACACTCAACACATGTTATACACAGAAATCTATGGAAATTAAAAGTAAAAGGATGGAAAAAGTTATACCATGTAATCATTTACCAAAAGAAAGTTGATGTTATGCTAATATCAAAACAGTAGATTTTAAGAAAGAATTATAAAAGATGAGTAACAATTTATAATAATAAAATGGTCCTTTCAATAGAAGATATAAAACCTAAAGTGGTGTGCACCTGCAAACATAGCTTCTAATTATAATCACTTATTATTTACAGATTATTTGTGAATTCACCTACTCACTAAAATTTATTTCTAACTTCGACATCAACACTTGCAGTTTTTTTGCAGTCATTCACAGACATCTGTAGAAAGGTAAAAAATTTGAGTTGCCTGATGTACACATTTCCAGCTGAGGTTGAGCAAGGTGACTCACGTTTTGTCTTGTTTCCATTTTGGTACTGTAAACAAGTGTCCTTTTCTTGGTGTACTTAGTGCCATATTTATTGCATTTTTATGCTTTATCTTGATTTCATTTTTTAAAAATCACTGAAGTGCTGTCAAGAGTTCTTAAGCACAAGAAGATTGTGATATCACATGGAGAAAATACCTATGATAGACAACCTTTATTCAGGCATTAGTTATGGTGCTACTGCATAGTAGTACAATGTTTATGAATCAACAATATTAAATAAGGTGTCTTTAAAAAAAGCATGACACATAAAACACCATTATGTACTGACTGGTTGACAAAAATATGACTAGAGGCTTGCTGGAACTTAATCCTGTATTTCCTCCCTGAGCAATGGTTTAGAATTTATTAATTCAGTATTTGTGGTGACTTTATGAAAAATTACTACTGAGAATAATGATAACTGACTGTATATAAACAAAAGTTGACAGAAATGAGATCGACAGATCTGCAATAATTCGTGATTTTAATTCAATTCTCTCTGACTCACAGAAGAGCAGATTGAGGAAAACAAGGATCAGGAGTTAGCAGCTATAGCCCAAAGGTCAAATCCAGCCCACTACAATTATATAGACTTTTCTGAGTTGTAGTCTCACTTTGTTATCCAGGCTGGAGAGCAGTGGCATGCTCACGACCACTGCAGCCTCGACCTGCCGGGCTCAGGCGATCCTTCAACCTCAGCCTTACAAGTAGCTGGAACTACAGGTGTGCACCACTACACCTGGCTAATTTTTTGATTTATTGTAGAGATGAGGTCTTGCCAAGTTGCCTGGGCTGGTCTTGAACCCGTGGGCTCAGGCAATCCTCTTACCTCAGCCTCCAAAGTGCTGAGATTAGCCGCCACAGCTGGCCTTATTTTTTTAATAAATGAAAAATACCACCACTGCCACTGTCTTTTTGTACAAAAAAATTTCACTGGAACACAGTCACCTTCATTTATTTACATATTATCTATGGCTGCTATAATACTACAACTATAGAGTTTAGTATTTGCAACAAAGACTATACGACATTATGTATTTATTCTTACATGTTTAAACTTCAGTCACCTTCCAAGTACTCTCTATTTGATGCAATCCGCCTATCAAGATGCTTTTTCCACTGCTCAAAACAGTTTTTGAACTTGTCAATTTTGATGCCTTTTAGTACTTCTGTTTTTTGTTCACTTCTGCCATATTAGCAAAACATTTCCCTTTGAGGACTTCTTTCCTCTGGGGGAACAAAAAAAAGTTGCTACGGGCAAGATCTGGTGAGTAGGGAAGCTGGGGCATGGAGGTCATGCTGTTTTTGGTCAAAATTGCTGAACACTCGGTGAGGTGTGGGCAGGTACATTGCTATGGTAGAAGAACCAGTCACCTGGTTGCCACTACTTGGGATGTTTCTTCTGCAAATCGTAGCAGAACCTTTTCAATTTCCAGATAAAAATTTTGGTTAGCTGGGTGCAGGAGTTCACACCTGTAATTCCATCACTCTGGAAGCTGGAGGTGAGAGGATTGCCTGAGCCTAGTGGTTCAAGACCAGCCAGGGCAACACGATGAGACTTTGTCTCCATAATTAATAAATAAAATAAATAAATAAATATTAGCCGGGTGTGGTGGCACACACCTGTAGTCCCAGCTACTTGGAAGGCTGAGATGGAAGGATCGCCTGAGCCCAGCAGATCAAGATTGTGGTAGCCGTGAGCTTGCAAGTACACTTCAGCCAGGGCAACAAAGTAAGACTCTGATTCAAAAACATAAAAACAAAACAAAACAAAAGCCCCCAAAACTCTGGTTGACTGTTTGATCTGAGGAAACAAATTCCAAGTGTACTACAAGGGGTCAACCCGCCAAAAAAGATAATTCTGTTTTTTGGGGGGCCCACCTCGTATTTCCCACAGAGCCTACTATCTGACATTTACAAAAAAGTTAACTGGCCATTGATACAGAAAACTTAAATGACAAAATTAACCAACATGACTGACATCTATAAGATAACTTCCGTACAACATTTTTTCTGGTGCAACTTGCACATTAAAAAACAAACAAAAACACTAAACAAATCTTTCTCACTAAATTGGAAAAAATTGCAGTCATACAGTGGAGCTTTGGATCTTGGCTCAGAGATGCGGAGAGCTAAAAAAAGCAATGCTAATGTCCGTATAAAAACACAGCTGGGCCAGGTTCGGTGGCTCAGCCTGTAATCCCACGCCTTTAGGAGGCCGAGGTGAGTGGATTGCCTGAGCCCGCGGGTTCGAGACCCGCCTGGGCAACGAGACCTCATCTCTACAATAAATCAAAAAATCAGCCGGGCGTGGTAGCGCATGCCTGTAATTCCGGCTACTTGGAAGGCTGAGGCGGAAGGATCGCTGGAGCCCAGCAGGTCGAGGCTGCGGTGGCCGGGAGTGGCCACTGCACTCCAGTCTGGGTGACAGAGTGAGACTCCAACTCAAAAAAAAAAAACAACAAAAAACAAAACAAAAAAACCCCCCAAAAAGCCAGCTGGGAAAATTAGTGTCTTTTTTTTGAATCTATCAGGACAGTGACAGGAACCTGCAGGAAGAATGAGGACCTGTTAATCTGCTTACTAGAGCAGATTCTACCGAATGCCATACAAGACAACTGGCAAGATAAAACCATAAAAACGTAACAACTTGTCGAAAGCCAAGTGTGTGCCCGTGTGAGTGTGTCAAGTGCCTGGGGCCCCAAACAGAGGGACTTCTCCTTGCTACAGGATCAAAGGAAGAGAAGAACTTAAAAAACACACTGAGACCACTGAAAATGAAAATACAGAAACTCGCGGATGCAGCCGAATCCGTGTTTAGAGTGAAATTTATAGCGGCAATACCTACATTTAAAAACATCTCATTTCAATAACCTAACTGTACAGGTTAGGAATTAAATGAAGGTGGGGACACAACTACTTACAGAAATCAAAAGAACAATAAAAGAATACAATAAACAACTGTACACCAACAGATGAGATAACCTAGATGAAATGGTCAAATTTCTAGAAACACACAACTACAAAAATTGACTAGAAAAGAAAGAACATCTGAAGAGATTCATATCAGGAGAGTGAATCAGCAATCAAAATCCTCAAGACAAAGTTCAAGACTGGTTGCCTTCACTGGAGAATTCTATCAAACATTTAAAGAAATTCTAATGCCAATTCTCTAATTCTTCAAAAAACAGAAGAAGGAACATTTCCTAAATTATTCCATGAGTTACCTCGAATCAAAGCCAGACCAAAAAAAACCCACCAGAAAACCACAGATCAATAACCTTTATGAATACACTTGCCAAAGTTCTCAGAAAAATATTATCAAATCAAATTCTGCAGTAAATAAAAATAATTATACATCATGACCAAGTACAATTTATTCCAGGAATGCAAGGTAGCCCACCATAAGAAAAACCAATAAACTTAACTATATCACATTAATAAAATGAAGAAAACAAATCACATGGTCACTTCAAATGACGCATAAAAAGCATCTGACAAAATCCAACACTGCTTCATAATAAAAGCTAACATTATACATAGTAGGAATAAAAGGGAACTTCCTCAATACAATAAAAAGCATTTCTGAAAAATCCACAGTTCAACATCACACACTAGGCTAAAAGACAAGAAGACTTCCTCTAAAGGTCAGGAACAAGACAAGGATGTCAGCGATCCTTCCGCCTCAGCTTTCCAAGTAGCTGGAACTACAGGCTCACATTACCACACCTGGCTAGTTTTTGAAGTATTGTAGAGAAGAGGTCTCATTAAGTTGCCCAGGCTGCCTCAAGTCCGCAGGCTCTGGTAATCCACTTGCTTTGAACTCCCAAAGTGCTGGGATTACAGGCTGAGCCACCGAGCCTGGCCAAGTCAAACTATCTCTATTCATAGATCATGTGAGCTAATATATAGAAAACATTAAGGAATCCACAAAAAACTATTAGACTTAATAAATGAATTCACCAAAGGTGTAGAATACAAGATGAGCATACAAAAATCACTGGTATCTCTATACATTTGCAATGAATAAAAAAAACAAAACAAAACAATTCCACTTAGAATACAAAATAAAATACTTAGGAATATACATTTAAACAAGAAAGTGTGTGACTTGTACATGAATACTAGAAAACATTGCTAAAAGGAACTGAAGAAGATCTAAATAAATGAAAAGACACCTTATGTTCATGGATTAGAAGACTTCATATTATTTAGATGATAATACAAAAATGATCTACAGATCTGACTTTTTGCAGAAATAATGATCCTACAATTTATATGAAATTTCAAGGGCCCTCGAATAGTCAAAACAATCCTAAAAAAGAATAATGTTGGATGGATCACACTTCTTGATTTCAAAACTTACTATAAAGCAACAGTAATAAAGACAGTGTGGTACTGACATAAATATAGACATATAGATCCCTGGAATAGCACTGAGAGTTCAGATATAAGCCCATATGTTGGCCATTTATTAGGAAAAGAATAGTATTTTTAACAAATCATGTTGGGATAACTGGAATACCCATGTCAAAAGAATGACACTGGACTCCTACCTCACGTCATACTAAAAAAATGATCTCAAAATGGATCAAAGACTGAAATATGAGAGTTCAAATTACACAATTCTTAGAAGAAATCAGGAGTAAACCTTCATGACCTTGGATTTTGCAATGGTTTCTTAGATGTGACACCAAAAGCACAAGAACCAAAGAAAAACCTGGACTTCAAAACTAAATACTTTTGTGAATCAAAGGACACTATCAAGATAGTAAAATGACACCCACAGAATAGGCGGAAATATTCACTTAATTATATGTTCAATAAAGGTCTAGTAGCCAGAATATAAAGAACTCTTATAACCAAACAACAAAAAGACATCCTAAATAAAAAAATGAGCAAAAGACTGGGACAGATATTTCTCCAAACATGATAAACAAACAGCCAATAAGCACATGAAAAGATGCTAAATATTATTAATCATCAGGCTAAAGCAAATTAGAATGACATACCACTTCACACCCACTAAGCTGTCTATAATTAAAAAAAAAAAAAGTAAAATAACAAGTGGTGAAGACGTGGAGAAAGTGGAACCCCAATACACTGCTGGCGAGAATGAAGATGGTGCAGCCATTGTGGAAAACAGTAGGGTTCCATATCTCATGACTTAGAAATCCCTTTCCTAGGTTTCATCACCAAAAGCAAACAAGCATCCAGACAAAAACCTGTACATGAACATTAATAGCAGCACCATTCCTAACAGCCAAAAGGTAGAAACAATCCAAATGTTCATCAATTAATAAAGGGATATGCAATATATCTAGACAATGGAATATTAGTCATAAAAAGGAATGATATACCGATACATAGTACAACATGGATTAACCTTGATAACAGTATGCTAAGTAAAAGAAATAGTCACAAAGACTACATGTTACATAATTTCATCTATTAGAAATGTATAGAATAGACAAATCTATAGAGACAAAACACAGATTAGCAGTTGTTTAGGGCTGGGGGTAGGTTATGTCAGTATGAGGAATGACAGATAATAATATGAAATTTCTTTTTGAAGTGATGAACAGGTTCTAAAATTGATTGTGGTGATGACTGCACAAATCTATGAGTATACTAAAATTCACTGAATTGTGTACTTTAAATGTGTGAACTGTAGGTATGTAAATTATATCTCTAAAAGCTGCTTTAGAAAAAGGGCACTAGAAGAAATAGGATTCTTTGGATTTTCTATATCCAATTAAATAAACTGAATTCAAAAGTAAAAACCAGCCACGAGAAACCTCCAAGGATAGACTGCTTCACAGGTTTATTTTTCCAAACATTTAAGGAGACAATAATAGCAATCTCAAGCTCTTTCAGAGAACATAAAATGAGTAGCTGTTTCTCAACTCAAGAGTATAATGTTAATGCCTTTAACAGAATCAAGAAATAAAATTACAAGATCATCTCACTAGATGAAGAAAAGCACTTGACAGTATTTAATACCCAAGTGTAATAAAAAATCTCAGTAAACTAAAAATAGAAAGGAAACAAACTTCCTTATTTTAATAAAGGGTACATACAAAAAACTTACAGTTAAAATAAGACTGGTGAAATACTGAGTGCTTTACCCCTCAGGTGTGGTATAAGGAAAGGATTTCTATAATCACTACCTGTGTTCAACATTTTACTGGAAGTCTTAGCAATAAGGCTAAAGAACAACAACAAAAAAATTAAAGATATAAAGATTGCAAAGGAAGTAAAACTGTCTTTATTGCCAAAAAATTATTGTGCACATTTAAAGTCCAAAGGAATTTACAGATAAGCTATTAGAATAAGTGAATTTGGCAAAATGCCTAGACATGAACCCAATACATTTTAACAAGCCAATAATGAACAACTGGAAAATGACATTTAAAAAGCAGCACCATTTGCACTATTGTCAAAATAGATCAAATACCAAGGGATACATCAAATGAAAGATCTAAAAGATTTAAGCTCTACTGTGTAACAATTGCCAGCAGATTTTTCTGTGGAAAACAATACAATTTCTATGAAAATGCAAAGAACCTAAAATGGTTAATACATTCTTGAAGATGTTAAACTTGGGGGCCTTACACTATCATATTTCATGACTTACCATAAAGCAACAGTAATTATGACCGTGAAGTACTAGCAAAAAGATAAAACAAGTGGAGCAAAGGAAGAGAATACACAGTCCAGATACAGGCCACGCGATTGACCACAGAGACTGCTGTGATTCAGTGGACAGAGAACAGTCTTTTCAACAGATGGTCCTAGAGCGACTGGATGTCCATGTGGAAATGTGAACCTTGACAACCACCTTACACCAAACACAAAAGCACATTCTATATAGTTCATGCTCGAATAAGCAAGTATGTAGTAACAATATAGGAGAATATCTTTATGATCTCAGAGCAGGGAGAGATCTTTCAAACATGATACCATTAAGAGAAGACTGACTCTGACCTTTAGTGAATGTATGAACTCTGTTATCAAAGACATTCTTAAAAAGATGATTTTGCAAGCCACAGAATCCAAGAACATTAGCAATACATACATCTGGCAAAGGACCAAAGGACTTGTATTGATACTTCTGAAATAAATCCTATTAATAAAAAAAGTAAATACCCCAATTAAAACAGAGTTGAGTAAGTACTTTACATATTTACATAAAAGGAAAGGTTGTCCAAATGGCTAAAACACAAATAATGATTTCCAATATTAGTACTTATCATATAAAAGCAAATTACAAGTTTCAATGAGATACCATTATATGGATACCAAAATGGATAAAGTAAAAAAGACTGATAGCACCAAGTGTTGGTGAGGATTTGGTACAGCCAGAATGCTACTGGGAGTATAAACTGATTCAATTACTTTGGTAAGCTTCTTGCAGTATCCATTAAAGCTAGACAAATGCTTATTCTTTGAAACAATGGTTTCATTTCTAGGTGTATCCCAAAAGCAATGAGGACATACCAAAAGACACAAAAGAATATTCACAGCAGCTTTATTCATCATAACCTCAAACTGCAAAAACACAAATGAAAAACTCACCAACAGAAGAATGAACAAATAAATTATGGCATACTTATATAATGAAATATGGCTCAGCACCAAGAGAGGAGTATTAAAACATAGCAAAACTGATGATTCTAAAAATATTATGTAGAGAGAAAGAAGACAGATCTGTTCCCTTGAAAAAGAGTACATACTATATGATTCCATTTATATGATGTTCAAAAATGAATTTATCCTTTCTTTTCCTCACATGTGAGATCAGAATAGTAGTTGCTTTTGTAGAGGGAAGCAGTGGTTATTAGCTAGGAACTGGCAGGAAGAAAATTTCAGGGGTGATGAAAATGTTCTCCATCTTAATCTGGGTGCCAAATTACATGAATATACACACGTACAAATCCTTCCAATTATATACTTACGAGTGCAGTTTACTGGCATTAAAACTGTACCTCTGTTAAATAACCAAATTTTGAAAAGGAAAGAAGAATGCATAAAACAGAAAAATATATATATTTTTAAAATAGGGTCTTGCTGTTGTCCAGGCTGGAGTTCAGTGGTACGATCACAGCTCACTGCAGCCTCAAACTCCCAGGTTCAAGCAATCCTCCCCACCTCAACCTCCCAAGTAGCTGGGACTACAGGCACACACTACTGTGCCCAACTAAACAAGAGAAAAATTTAGCAATATCTGTATAGTTGGTAATTTGGGAAGATGGGAACATATTTGCTACGTTATTTCTTGGTATCTTTCTCTATTTAAAAAATTTCCGAATTCCTTACAAGAAGAAGAAATTTGGACATAGACATGTAGAAGAAAGATGATGTGAAGACAGACATCTATGAACAAGGAAAGAGGCCTGGAACAGCTCTTTCCCTCACTGCTCTCAGAAGGAACCGACCTGCTGAGGTCTTGATTTCAGACGCCCGCCTCCAGAATGGTGAGAAAATACATTTCTGCTTACGCCACCCAGTCCATGGTGCTTTATTATGGCAGCCCTAGAAAGCTAATACACCTAGTCTGGTCCTAACATTTATCTCCAGCACCATCTTTTAAAAAAAATTGTTTTTAATTTTAAAGATGTGGGGTACAATTTAGGGCTAGGTATACAAACGTTGATTATGCAGGTACCCTTGTTGATGAGACGTGACCCTCCCACTCCTGGCAGTTTTCCTCAGCTGCCAATCCCACCTCCCCTTCCCTGCCAATCCCTTTCTTGTAGTATTATAATTGTTCAAGGACTGCTTATGAGTGAGAACATATGATACTCTGTTCTTTGTTTCTGTGATAGGTCACTGAGTATGATAGATGCTAAATCCATCCTTTTATTCCCTAAGAGAAGTCTCATTGTAATGGGCAAAGATTCTTACAGGACCTCGCCTGCCTTCTCCAGTCCACTCTGAAAATGCAGCAGCCTCCCGTACCTGCAATAACTGAAACCCTGCCCATTCTTCAGGGTCAACAAGAACCTTTCAACTCTCCATCTCTGTTCAATTGAGTCTACACCACCCAATCTGTCCTGTCTGATAAACTTCTATCTCAACCTATTTCAGTCACCTGAAAAACTATCAATAAAAGCCCTGCTTTGGCACTACGCCTTCTACTTTCACTGAGGAAAACGTAGAAGGAGCATACTGCATTTATTTCAGGACTGCTATTGGAGAGACATCATTTACATGAAGACCAACAAAGACATTTTTCTTGACTTCAGTGACTTTAGAGTCCATGAGGAATCAGTTTGGTTGAAGCTTCTTATCAAGGCAAATCTTTAAACAAGTATTCTCTCTTATTCTCTGCCATGGTGATCCGGGAGAATAAAAACCGCGCTCCACTTTGGAAAATCTGTCACACTGGGGACCTGCATCTTTCCACATGCCAACTCTGCTGTGCTATTCACCTGCTTTTCTGTATCTTCCCTGAATGATTCTGATTCATTTCTATTTCTACTTTTCCATATGAACCCTTAAGCACCCATGCAAGCTAAGATAAAAAGGCTTTACTAACTCACCTGAGACACGTTCATTTTCTGCTGCTTTTGGAAGAGTGCGGAGAACTGTAAAGGGTAAGCTGGGGGTAAGGAAAGAGTCATGAGAGGTCTGTTAGATTTGGAATTAATCTGCCCAAAGGTCTCACCATACCACCTGGGGAAAAGGCCTCCCTCTGGAAAAATGCTCCTTTGATTCTTGAGGAGACAGGAAGTACCGCATAAAGACAGCACCTCCTGAATATGTGTGTTTCTATATGATCATGTAGATATAATCTTGCTGTTTTTCACTGAGTGATAGCAAATTATTTTTCTATTGATATATTAAAAATGTCTTTGGCTAACTAACAAAACAGTAAAACAGGATTAATATTAATATTCTATTGATATTATTTATACCAATAAAAATCAACAGAAACTGAAAAATGAGATGCTTAAAGACAGAATATTTTAAAATCAAAAAGATTCTAATTTGTTGCAGTTTCTCAAAAGACTTTTGATAAGATGTTTCTGGTGACTCAGCTGTCACAGAGTGACTATACTTTGCTTTGCTCCGTGCTCTGTCCTGGGTGACCACGGACAAATCATCCATCTCACATTCACTATTTTTTTTTTTTGAGTCGGAGTCTCACTGTCACCAAGGCTGGAGTAGTACAGTGGCACAATCATGGCTCTGGCAGCCTCAACCTGCTGGGCTAGGCGATTCTTCTGCTTCAGCCTTCCAAGAAGCTGCAATTACAGGCGCAAGCCATCATGCCTGGCTAGTTTTTTGATTTATTGTAGGGATGAGGTCTTATCATGTTGCCCAGGCTGATCTCAAACTCCTCCTGCCTCAGCCTCACAAAGTGCTGGGATTACAGGCGTGAGCCTCAACACCTGGCCCAGGTTCGCTATATTAAAAGACTCAGAAATAGAAATACTTTCCTGTATTATCATTCTGTGGCGCTCCATGTTCAGGACAGAGGAAACCTTTGTGTATCTCTAGATGCTACATGTGATGAACACGGTGTCAGAGGAACTTAGAATCTGTTAAGAGTGAGGCAAGGGTTAAGAAAATGAGGGCTCTACCAGCAGGATTAGAGGCAGAATTTCCTCAGCTCTGGCTGGTTATGCCTTCCTTGGAGACAATGCAGAGAAGCCCTTCAGTAGCATGGCTTTCTCTGTGCAGCCTGACAGTCACCCGTCCCGCACAACCCAGCTCACCAAGTTCATCCACAGTGTTCACTGTCACACAGTCTGCGATGGCTTCTGGATGTGGCGACATCACCGGGTCTGGCTCTCTCTGGGCAAGGAGGTTAAGAACCGCCTCTGGTGGGGCCAATCAGGGCCTGTTCCTTTCTGAGTTCTTGTGTGTCTATTACGGAGTTCTGGCGAGAAGGTCTCTGCCACAGAGCAGTTCTTCCAGGTGGGACGCCTGTCCTGCAGCTGCTGCCACTCAAAGAGCTGCTCTGCTCCAGAGAAGCTGGGACTTAGGCCTGGGTAACAAATTCATTTTAGTTGAAACATTCATGAAAAGTAGCGTTATCCATCAGCACTATTCACAATTCTTGGTCATGGGGAGCTGTCCTAAGCACTGTGGGATGTTTAGGAGCACTTCTATCTCTACTTTTTGTAGAAATGAGGGTCTTGCTATGTTATTGAGACTTGTCTCGAACCCCTAAGATCAAGCCATCCTCTTGCCTTGACCTCCCAAAGCTCTGGGACTACAGGTGTGAGCCACAGCACCTGGCCAGGAGCATTTCTAAACATCCCCTAGATGCTAGTACACCCCTCCTCCCAGCTGTGACAATCAAAAATGTCTCCAGACATTTCCAAAGTTCTCTGGGGATCAAAATCACTCTGGATGAAAACCACTGATGCAGGGCCTTAAACCTGATTTTCCAGGAATTCATCCATTCCGGTAGCCACCAGTCATTGACTACTGAGCACTTGAAATGGGGTGAATGCCACATGCTGAAACAACATTTGGGATACACCGAGAAAAACACCATATGTTCCCAAAACTAATTTCACATTTTGTCTCTGCTTTTCCCGTAGCTACCGGAACATTTAAAACGACACATGTGGCTCGCCTTATCTTCTCTGGCCCAGACCATCAGACTGCGCCTTCTGGAGACAAGAGACAGCCTGGACAGCGCAGGAGATGGCAGGGGCTTCCGTCTGACCCCAAAGCCCCGGAGACACGCCACAAATCCCAGAACAAACAGTAAGGCTCTGTCCACGTTGACTTCCCAAAGCGGTCCTGGGCTTGGGGACGAGTCACTGAGTTAGTGTCGTGAAGGCTGCAGAGCTGGGGTGGGTCGGCAGAACGTTAACAGCCTGATGCGGGAACACAGCATGTATGCATCAGCATCCTACCTCCCTCGCCTTTCACCCACGTTTTTCTTTTTTACCGACACCCCTATAAACGGGGTAGAAGTCAACGAAACACTAGACGAACAACGTGCCTTCCACATACGGCAGGAGCCCACGTTGTCCTGCTGCCGGGTCACCAGCACTTGGCCGAGTGCCACCGGCGATGCCTGTTGCCCAGGCCGGTCCCCAGCGCTCGGGCTCAAGCGTCCTCCCGCCTCAGCCTCCCAACGGGCCGGGACCACGGGCGTGAGCCACCGCGTCCGCCCACCTCTGAACAACGGCCCCAAGTCTTTACCGGCTGCCTCATTCTCCAAGGTCCAGGCGACAGAGCCCACGCGCCCCGGTCCTCCCGGCGCGCACGGCCGGGCTCACGCCGCGGGCCACGGTCGCCGTCCTCGGCGCGCGGTCCCCCCCCCCGGCGCGGGGCTTCCCCATCCGGCCGCGCCCGGCTCCCGCCCCGCGACCCGCGCGCGCCGAGCGCTCTTGGCCGCGGGGTCCCGCCGTGGGCGCGCTTCCGGGAAGCCCCCTCCCGCCTCTGGACGCCGGCCCGGCCCGACTGGCGTGGCCCGCTGACCGGCGCGCTCACCTGCGGGGCGACCCCGCCCCTTCGCCGAGCCGGAAGCGGCGGAAGCCGGCAAACGGCGCCGACTGCACATGCGCGGAGGGAAGCGCGTGCTGCCGTTCCCAGAATGCTGCGCGACGGCCCAAGGCACGCAAGACTACGTTTCCCGTGAGGTCGCGCGCGCGCGCGCTCGCTCGCGTGTTGATTTTATCTGGGGGGCGGGGACTTAGAGAGTCGTGCCCTGTGATTGGCAGTCTGTCCTGCTTCCTGGGGCCCAGGTCCCGTCACAGACCCAGAAGTTGTGGGCCAGGCTTTGCACCACGAAGAAGCCGCCGCACGTGGACCTCAGTCTGGCCCTTGTGGCCGAAAACAGGAGCTGCGGAGATGTTCGGGAACAACCGGGACATTTGCATAGGGACTGATACCAGAAATAGGAAGGTTATTGTGGCAGCATTGGAATCGTGTAGGCAATTTTACTTTTTTAGAGATACATGTTAAGGTGTGTAGGATTCTATTCTATATACGTTCCCTTAAAAAAATAACAATTAGAAATGGCAAGTATGGTAAAATGTCAAGAATTTTTCTACCTCTAGCAAACGGGTATGCTTATTTACGATTTTCTACTGTTTTATGTGTTTGAAATTTTTGCAGTATAAAATTTATAAGGGAGAAATTTGGACTGCCATTTTCCAAGTGCCTTTTAACTCAAAGCTGCCAATATTTTGTGTAGAACTGGTATGATTTCTTCAGTAAATGCCTAGCAGAACTCACCAGTGAAACCACTTGGGTCTGGAGTTTTCTTTTAGTAAAGGTTTTAACTACAAATCAATTTAGTTAATAGATATAGAACTATATGGGTTATTTATTTAAATGAGTTTTGATAATTTGTGTTTTTCAAGAAATTGGCTCATTTTACCTTAGTTATTAGGTGTGGGCATGAAGTTGCTAATAGTATTTTCTTATCTTATCATCCTTTTAATGTCTAAAAGTTAGTAGGGATGTCTTTTCTTTCGTTTTTGATATTGCTAATTTGTCTCATCTCTTGCTAGCAGTATGCCAAATTAGCTTTTTTATTTTATTGATTCCTCTATTGCTTTTCTACTTCCTCCCTTCCTTACTTTTTCTTTTTTAGAGATGAGATCTTGTTGTGTTGGCCAGGCTGGTGTCAAACTTCTGTCCTCAAATGATTCTCCTGCTGTGGCCTCCCAAAGTGCTGGGATTACAGGTGTGAGCCACCATGCCTGGCATCCTGTTTTCAATTTTATAATTTATATTCTAATTTTTATTATTTTCTTATTTCTTCTTGCTCTGAATTCAACTTGCTTTTCTTTCTCTAGGTTCATAAGGTGGAAGCTTTTCTAAAATAAGCATTTAATGCTCAGTAGCTCCATATCACTGTTACCATCTCAGACATATTATGGTCAGTTTTCATTTTCATTATGTTTATAATACTTTCAAATTTTCCATTTGGGTTTCTTCTTTGACTCAAGGGCTTTTATAGAAGCATGGTGCTTAAATGAAACATATTTGGTGATTTTCCACAAACGTATTTTGAGGTGAGTTCCTTCATGGTACGAGAGAATACTTTGTACCATTTGTATTCTTTTAAATTTGTGTGGGTTTGTCTTATGGCTCAGAATATGATCTTATCATGATGAATGTTCCATTGTACTTGAGAATAGAGTATATCCCGTTGTGGAATAGAGTGCTCTTCAAAGATCAATTAATTTAAATTTATTGATAGTATAATGCAGGTTATCTATATCCTTACTGATTTTCTGCCTATTGGTTTCAGCAATTAATGAGAGAAGAGTAATCTCCAGCTATAAGTGTGAATTTGTCTTTTTCTCCTTTGAGATCAGTTTGTGGCACATTGTATGTGAAACTCTTTGGTTAGGTGCATATACATTTAGGATTGTAATATCTTCTTGGAGAATTAACTCCTTTATCATTATGTAATGCTCCTCTTTATCCTGATAACATTCCTTTTTCTGAAGTTGACTTTGTTTGAAGTTAATGTATCTACTCTAACATTTTGCTTAGTGTTGCATGACATATCTTTCTCCATTCTTTCCTTAAAGGATACTGGGTATAGCATTCTGGCAAGCACTCTTAACATATTAACCACTGGTGACATAAAGCTCACAGTAAAACCTGTCTCCAGGCGTGGACCATCCTGAAACTAATGATACATATTCCATATCTTGCTCAATAGATCTTGAATACCACAAGAAAGTGAGAGTCAATGAGTTGGTGTCAAGTGTGATAAAAGAAATGAGGTTCTGTAGCTTAAAGCAACTGAGAACTCAGAGGGGACCACTCACTACATGGGACGTGTGGGGGTAAGGCATTGGTAGATCTAAAGAGATGAGCAACATTTGAGGGACAGAGAATGACTGAATAGCGATCACAGTGCTGAGGACTTGTGGGATTGGAATGTACCATAAGACTAATGATATGGAAACAAAGAAGGAGGCATCACACTTCCAGACTTCAAATTTTACTATAAAGCTACAGTAATCAAAACAGACTGGTATTGGTACAAGAACAGGCACATAGACCGATGGAACAGGATAGATTCCGGAAGCAAAGCCTCAACTTCTCAACCAACTCATCTTTGACAAATCCTCCAACAACCATCACTTGGGAGAGGAGAATCTATTCAGTAAATGGTGCTGGGAAAACTGGCTGACCACACGTAGAGGACTGAAACAGGACCCCTACCTATTACCATATGCAAAAATTAACTCTAAATGGATCAAAGACCTAAATGTAAAATCTCAAACTATAAGAATCTTAGAAAATGCAGGAGACATCTTTATGGAAATTGGAACTGGCAACCAATTCCTATTCAGAACCCTAAAGGCCAATACCTTAAGAAATAATAAAATAGACAAGTGGGACCTCATCAAACTAATGAGCTTCTGCAAAGCAAAAGAAACCATCAAGAGAGCAGAGAGACAGCCCACAGAATGGAAAAAATATTTGCCAACTATATATCTGACAAAGGCCTAACATCTAGGATCTACAAGGAACTCAAACGCACCCAAAGGGAAAAAATAGCCCCTTTAAAAAGTGGGCAAAAGACATGAAGAGACACTTCTCAAAAGAAGATATACGGGCAGCCAACAGACACATGAAAAAGTGCTCAGCCTCACTCATCATCAGAAAAATGCAAATCAAAACCACACTGAGATACCACCTAACCCCTGTAAGAATGGCCATCATTAATAAATCAAACAACAGCAGATGCTGGCAAGGATGCGGAGAAAAAGGAATGCTTCTACACTGCTGGTGGGAATGCAAACTAGTGCAACCTCTTTGGAAGACAATGTGGTGATTTCTGAAAGAACTAGAACTTGACCTTCCATATGACCCAGCAATTCCCCTACTGGGAATATATCCGGAGGAACTCAAATCATTCTACAAAAAAGATATCTGCACATGTATGCTTGTTGCAGCTCTATTCACAGTAGCAAAAACATGGAACCAACCATGTTGCCCATCAAAACCGGACTGGATAGAGAAAATGTGGTACATATGCACAATGGAATATTATGCAGCCATAAAGAAGGACAAATATATGGACTTCGCAGCAACTTGGATGGATTTGGAGTTGATCATACTCCAAACAGAAAGAAAGAACAGAGTACCATATGTTCTTACTCATAAGTGGACCTTGAACAATTATAATACTATAAGAAAGCGTTTGGCAGTAATGGGAAACTGTCAGGGGAGGGGGGTGGAATTGGCCGTTGAGCGAAACTGCTAGGGGAGGGAGGGGCATACCTCATCAAGGGTACCTGCATAAGGATCTGATGCTGTTTCAGTCTCAGATAAATGAGATCTATGATGGTCAGAGATTCAGGTGAGTGGTTAGAAAGGAGTATTTGACAATCAGGGATATGTGATTCATGAGATTCAGGGATTCCCAGCATTAGTCACTATGAAACACTGGGGATTCTGAGGATTGGTGATTGTAGCTTGTGATCAAACGTAAGTAGTAGCCTTTAAAATTCATTGTACGGTGAGGGGAGGGTCAGTTACTGTGTCAGGAGATAGTAATTCAGAACCCATTAAGATGAGTAACTGGTTACATAAAGAAGAGTCATTGAAAAACAGAAAATGTAACTTCCAGTTATACCTCAGGGTGTTCCCCAGCACAGACACACCCTACAAAAATTAAAACAAAACAGCAAACCTTGGGGTAGGGAGATAATCTGATTTCCAGAGTTAACATATTATAAGAAACAAATATCTAATTTACAACAAAAAGGTCAGAAGGCAAAAAAGTAACAGGAAAGTATAGTCCGTTCAAAGGGGAAAACAAAACAAAAACAACAGAAACTGGCCTTTGAGAAATACCAGGTAGTGGATTTATTAGAGAAAGACACCTGTCTTAAAGATGTTCTAAGAGCTCAAATAAGATGTGGACAAAGCCGAGAAAAGAATGCATGAACAAAATACATGGGTCAATGAAGAGACAGAAAACATAAAAAGGAAACAACAAAAAAATGAACCAGAGAAGTATAATAACTGAAATGACACATTCACTGGAATAGTTCAAAAGCATATTTGAGCAAGCAGAAGAAATAACCAGTGAAACAAATAGAGCAACGAAATGATCAAGTCTAAGGAACAGAAAGAAAAAAGACTGAGTCTCTTTAACAAATACAGAACTTTATTTTGATCTTTGATTACAGGCATGAGTCACCACACCTGGCCCTTTTTTGTTTTCTATCTTTAAAATTTCTGTGTATCTCAAAGTACAATTAATTTATATTTGCTAGCAGAAACGTACTTTTAGCTATATTGTTTAGATCTAAAATTTATTTTGAATAAGTCTGTTATGGTGTAAAGATCAAGATGCATTAAAAATATCTGAATATTCAGTTATTTTAGCACTATTTTTGAAAACAATCATCCTTTTTCCAACAAATTTCCCTGAAACATTGTGTCAAAAAATCAATTAATGACACTCAGTTACAGCTCAGAGAAGTAGAGAGCAGGAAGGGGCACTGATTCTATCCACAAAACACAAAATGAGCCAGGCTCGGTGGTTCAGCCTGTAATCCTGTGCTTTGGAAGGCTGAGGTGAGTGGATTGCCTGAGCCCACGGATTCGAGACCCATCTGGGCAACTTGGTGAGACCTCATCTCTACAATAAATCAAAAAATTAGCCAGATGTGGTAGCACGCACCTGTAGTTCCAGCTACTTAGAAGGCTGAGGTGGAAGGATCGCCTGAGCCCAGCAGGCCAAGGCTGCGGTGGCCGGAAGCGTGCCACTGCACTCCAGTCTGGGCGACAGAGTGAGACTCCAATTCAAACAAAAACAAAAACAAAATAACAAAAAATGAAATGAGAAGACTTTAACAACTTTTCTTGGTTGCATCAGATATCTGAGGTCACAGGGCAATAAACTAACTGAAACTCTGGAAAGCTGCATGGCTTCAGAGCGAAATAAAAATCCAAGTAGTCATTTAACTGAGACAGAGAATGCCAAACACCACATAAAATTACTCTAATGGAAAAGTTACATAACATGCGAGATCAGATAGGTAATTCTGACAGAGATGGAAACTATAATAAAATTTAAATCCTGCGAGTAAAAAACAGTACCATAAACGAAGAATGCCTTCCAAAGACCCACAGAATACCCAGCGTTGCCTACGAATCAGTGATGTTGAAGATTCATATATCTGCAAGAGTATCTGTGTGTGAAATGTACCGGTGACCTTGAGATAATACATAAGTGTATAGAAAATACTGTATGGCTTCTTTGAAAAGAGGTAGTTTGTAACAACAGCCTTTTCCATATACACACGTCAGAAGACAGCAGGAATGCGGTATGGCACTCTGAACTTTTAGGTATTTTTTGTAGCAGATTTATTTATAATCAATATACGTGTGGCAAATTATAGCTGATGTCAGAATAGTTACTGAAAAAGGGTACATATCCTATTACAATGATGTTGAGTTTCAATACACATCATATAGAACAAATACCACTAAGTGACAAGCACACATTTGTATCCACATAGGCAAACAACTTCAAAAACATTCACATACTTCAATGCTGCTGTCCTGTTTATGCAATTTATTTCTTGTTCTTTTAAAGCTTATTTTAGTGTCTATTAATCAATATTGTCCTATGTCATTAAAGATTTTGAAATGACATGAAACAATAGTTCTGATATAAAAATACCTAGGTAAAGGCTGTTACTTACCTTTCTCAAGTGGACAGGTTTTCCCTTTGTATACAACTCTGATAATAAAGTGTGATAATTTGTTGAAAACTTTCACACATTTAAAACTCAATTATCAGATATTTATTGAGATTTTTTTCCTTCGGTGAAGAATTTCCTACATGTGTTAAAATGTTTGATTTCTTTCCCTTATATTACCCGACTGATGAGGAATAAAAGCTATGGTCATTCAGGTTATTGTCAGAGGTTTCTCCTGTGTGACTTTTCTGATGTACACTGAGTTCAGATGTCTTCAAAAACCATATCCATAGGTTTTATTGTCTGAGGGTTCGTGAGCATATGTCAGTATCAAGTATACCCAAGTGAAGTTCTGCAAGAAGTTCATTTCCCTGCTGCAAAAAGCCCAACTGTGTACACGGAGAATACTTCATTCCACAGGGTCATTCTTTGACCTCTGTTCCTGTCAGCTTATCCTCTTCCTTTGTCAGTGTCTGAGACCCAAGGTTTCCTTCCATTCCATTCTGATGAGGGCCAGAAGATAATACTGAGAATTTGAGTGATGCATTTAATGAGACTTGTCACTGGCCTCCAGATTCCACTTACTAGAGGTTACCAACATGACCCCATTTAGATGACAGAGTGGTTGAGAAATTTAGGCTGCTTGTGAAATGAGGGGGAAGGGAAAATGACTATTGGTGAACTGTTTCATAGTCATGTGACACGTAGGGATTGCCTCTAAGTTACACTGAGGGCTGACTTGTGGTAGGATCTCCCACATCCACCACCTTCATTTCCTGTCTGTTTTGATGGAGTATGAAGTCTCTCTACCCTCTGTGTATTTTCTGCTACACTGAGAAAGCTGGCCACACATTTATTACATTCTAGGTTTTCTCATTATGTGATGTCTCTGATGATGGATGAGTTCTGAATGCTGACAAATTTTCACGTTTTTATTATCCTCAGAACTTTCCTGAAGCACTAAGTTCACAGAACATTTCCCACATTCACTATCTTTACAGGGTTTCTTTGTTAGGTGAGATCTCTGATACCCATAAGGACTGCACTCTGGCTGAAAGACTGTCCATATACAATGTATTTTAAGAATTTCTCTCCTGAGTAGGTCCTTTGGTGTCGGATGAAGGCTGAAGTTATGCAGAGGAAAGCCCCAGTGTTCACTACATTCATAGTTCTCTCCTGTGTGTTTTCACATGTTGTGAGGTTTGATTTCCAGTTCCAAGTTTTCTCACATTCTTTAATCCCCTGGGTGAGCTTTCTGATGTTCTCTGAGGCTTGATTTCTGACTGAAAGTTTTCTCACATTTATTACATTTATAGGGTTTCTCCCCTGTATGAGTTCTCTGGTGTACTCTGAGGTTTGATTTCTGACTGAAAGCTTCCCCACACTGATTACAATTGTAGGGTTTCTCCCCTGTGTGAGTTCGCTGATGTTTTCTTAGGACTGACTTCTCACTGAAGGCTTTTCCACATTCATTACATTCATAGGGCTTCTCCCCGGTGTGAGTTCTCTGATGCCCTCGGAGATTTGATTTCTGTCTGAAAGTTTTTCCACACTCATCACATTTATAAGGTTTCTCCCCAGTATGAGTTCTGTGATGAACTCTGAGGTTTGACTTCTGACTGAAAGCTTCCCCACAATGATTACATTTATAGGGTTTCTCCCCTGTGTGAATTCTGTGATGTCCTCTGAGTTGTGATTTCTGACCAAAAGCTTTTCCACACTGATGACACTTGTAGGGCTTCTCCCCTGTATGTGTTCTATGATGTTTTCTCAGGCCTGATTTCAGTTTGAAAGCTTTCCCACATTCACCACACTTATATGGTCTTTCGCCCGTGTGAGTTCTCCGATGATTTCTTAGGCCTGACATATGACTGAAAGATTTCCCACATTCATTACATTCAAAGGGTTTCTCCCCTGTGTGTGTTCTCTGATGCACTATGAGGATTGACTTATAGTTGAAAGATTTCCCACATTCATTGCATTCAAAGGGTTTCTCCCCTGTGTGGGTTCTCTGATGTATTCTTAGGCCTGACTTTGCACTGAAAGCTTTCTCACATGCATCACATTTATATGGTTTCTCTCCTGTGTGAGTTCTCTGATGTTTTCTTAGGCGTGACTTCTCACTAAAAGCTTTCCCACATTCGTGACATTCATAGGGTTTCTCCCCGGTGTGACTTTTCTGAGGCTGAATCAAATGTGAGTTCATAGCACAGGATTTTCCACACTCATTACACTCATGGGGTTTCACCCTTACGTGGGTTCTCTGATGTACGCTGAAAGTTGACTGGTAGCTAAATGTCTCTGTACATGTGTTATGATCAGAAGATTTATTTGTTGTGTGAGTTCTATGAGGCACTGGGAGGGCTGAATTGTGGCTGAAAATTTTTCCATATTCTAAGGGTTTCACCCCTATATGAATTCTCTGATAATCCCTAATGTGTGATTTTTGGCTGAAAGATTTCCCTCCTGTGTCAGTTTTTTGAGTGATCTTACTGAAACAATTTTCATTTTCATTAAACTCATAGTGACTCTGCTTCTCTGGATGGATGTTCTGAGACACAATAAAGGGTGATTTACCATTTCGGTTTTCCCCAAATTTATTGACTTTGTAAGATTTCACATTTGGATGGGCACTCTTAGATACGAGGGCAGCCTTTTGATGGAAAGCTTTTCTACTTTCATTACATTCAAAAGCTCGTCCCAAAGTCTGAACTGTCTGGTGTTGAATAACTTCCTCCTTATGACTGAGTGCTTTCACATTTTTACTGTAAACAAAATATTTCTCTCGAGTATTAGTTCTGTCATTCATATTGAGGAGCCATTTTTCACATACATTGCACTCATGAGCCTTTTCTTTTGAATGCTGGCAGTGTGGTGCCAATGGACTGTGACCCATGTAAGCAGTGTCACATTCACAGGGTATCATTCTTGCAGGAAAAATGCTTATGTCCAGATTATACAGTTTTCCTGAAATTTCTTGCTGTGTTGTCAATGATTTATTGGTGAATAAAACTTGCCACAAATGTTTGCCTTGGTTGTCTGGGCTCTTCTCTGAGATGTCATCAGGTTGGGAGACTTCTAAAATGATACAAATATTTTATAATATTTAAAACACTTCTCATGGAATGGAACTTACATACATACATATGCCTAATGACATATTGATTCCTCGGTTTCTGGCTCAGTTTGCCAACAATAAAGTAATTCCACATGCATGATCCTTTTATTCCTTTAAAAAATTGTTTTTGTAGTGGAGAGAGTGGAAAATAGAAATGAATATACATATGTATTTGACATCTTAAATACAATTTCCAAAGCCAAAGAGAGAAAAGGATATAAAGGAAAGGAACTGAGAATGGCATATATTTAAGATAGCTGGATACTGGAAAAAGAAAATCGGAGATTGGGATGAATTTAAAAGATGATACAAACTAAGTAGATAACAATAAGAACAAAATCAGTGGTTTTATCTGAGATAGAATTTACAATAGGGAGTACCACTAGGCTAGATTCTTACTCAGTCAAATATACATTACAACGATAGGGTAATCATTAGCCTACATGATTGCAATTGAAGCTCTGTTTACGCTCTACACATCAACACCAACATAAATTTATAATGGCACCAATTTCTTCATGTCAAAAGGAATAGTCCTGCAGGCTGCATTTTAATTCTCCCTCTAGTATCATCATAGGAACACAAATATCTAAGTGGAAGTGTAAAAGTAATGGGAGTTGGAGCCACTTTCCCACCTAGATTGAATTTACTGCTATGCCCTGGCTCTGGTGACTGGTTTGTTATATCAGGGTTGTTCAGCAGTGAATCTCTCTACACCATTGAATCTTAACTTTTCTCCTTTCAATTTGCTTGCTCATTTCCCCCAAATCGGCTTGTCTTTGTCTAATTCCTAATTCTGCTTTCCATCTACTTTTTAGCATTGCTAGTTTGTACTGACTGTGAGAATCATATGTTTCAACCTGGTTGTAAAACTGTCAAGAACCCCCTACTTTTATTTATCACAAAGTTCTTGTGTACATTTGAATGCTGTAGCCCTGCTGCCACCGATATTCCATGGCAAAAATGTCAGGCCTATGCTAAAAATATTCCAAGGCTTTGCACACACTGTCCTAGATTACCCACAGATAAAAGATTTAAGAGAAATGGTTCAGGAAAATAAAGTTTTACATTAACTGCATACTCACCACATGTTCTCACTCCCATTCTACCAGCCCACAGTATTTTCTGCTCTAGTCTTGACAGGATAGCAGTAACACAAAATAGTTCATTTCTAGCATACATCTTATATTTACATTCTTTCCCCAAATCACCCTGCATTCCAGCCTTAGAACTAGGAAGACTCAAGATGCTCTTCAGGCAATGCAAAGCTATTTTCTAAACCACACATACATAAAGGCTTCTTATATCTTCCCACAAATTTAAGAAACATTTAAAATCTGAAAGTAGTTACTGTTTGCAGCATTTATTTTAACAAGGTATATGTGGTGAATACTTATATATCTGACACACAATCTTTAAGCAAATTACTGTCACTGCCATCTTAAAACTGATGACAAGTGTGTACTTAAAAGGGCATTTTCTCTTTCTTGGTTGTATGAAAAATTATAGTTCCCCTTGTAATCAACAGCACTTCATAGGATACAAAATATATTTTATGCAACTTTCTTCTCCTTTCCAAAATACAACCCTCATTCTGATATACTTTGCCCTTCTGTAATATAAATTAAGTCGGTGGCCCTTAAAAATTGCCCAGAGAGTTATTTCATAAGGGCTCAGACCCAATGCCAACCCATACCTAATGAGTCAAAAGTGCTACAAATTTGACTTGGGTGTTTATATTTAGAGATAGTGTTTTTATTGTTGATTTTTTTTTTTTTTGGTTGGGGTCTCACTCTGTTGCCCATGCTGGAATGCAGTGAAACAATCATGGCAAACTGCAGCCTTGGCCTCCTGGGTTCAGGGTTTAGCTGGGGCTAAAGGTGTACACCACCATGCCCAGCTAACTTTTAACACTTTTTTTTGTAAAGATGAGGTCTCACTATGTTGCCCAGGCTGGTGTCAAGCTCCTGAGTTCAAGCAATTCTCTCACCTCGGCGTCCCAAAGTACTGGAATTAAAAGTGTGAGCTCCTGCATCCAGCCAGATATAGTGTTTTTTGAATGAATCTCTATGAAGTACCTCTCCTGACTGGTTCTAGAGTTAATATACAATGTTATTTAAAAAATCACTTATGTGTTACAGTCCATGGACTCATATAGAAAAGAGAACAGAGACCATTCATTGTTTTTGGTGGATGACAATCCAGGTGGCGAATGGAGCTCATTCTATAACTTGTATGCTCTCTGGCACAGTCTCATTCTTTTGACACATCTATCAGGTAGGTTGTGAGTTTACAAAAGAAAGAGATAAAGTATAGGCTAAAGTATTCAAAGATTATACTATAGGATTAGGAATTTGAGCCAAAATTTAAAATAAGTAATAGTGCTTCCTCATTTTTTTAAGGTTGGGTTAGCTATTTTATTATTTTTATTCTAAGAACCACTTTTTGACTTTAGAATTTATGCCATTATTTTTTTTACCTTTAGTACATATTTTGTTTTGCTTAGTTTTGTTTGAATATTTTCTTGCTTTTTTAAAAAAACATATGACTAAAAATTTTTTTCTAAGCACTGCTTTGCCTATAGCCCAAAGGTTCTTTTTTTTAAAATTGGAGTCTCACTGTCACCCAGACTGGCATGCAGTGGCACGCTCCTGCCCACTGCAGCCTTAACCTGCTGGGCTCTGGCGATCCTTCTTCCTCAGCCTTCCAAGTAGCTGGAACTATAGGTGCACGCCACCGTGCTCAGCTAATTTTTGATTTATTGTAGAGACGAGGTCTTGCCAAGTTGCCCAGGTGGGTCTCGAACCTGCGGGTTCAGGCAATTCACTCACCTCAGCCTCCCAAAGCACTGGGATTACAGACTGAGCCACCAAGCCCAGCCAGCCCAAAGGTTCTAATATGTATGGTTTTCACTGTTAAAATTATCTGGATATTGGATCATTTTTTATTATGATTTTTAAATATAATGTTTTTATATGTTTTTAAAGATATATATTTAAAGATATATATTTACTATTAATTTCAAGATAGATTTTACTTTTCATATTGTTTGTAATTTAGTTTTATTGAATGATAATATCTCTACTTTGTGGAATTTATTGACATTTGCCTAAAATACTTTCACATTTTGTCAGTGTTCCAAGATCATTTTTAAAGAAAGTTTAGTTTTTGTTTTCAGATACAGTTATGAAAGATACATGATATTTATTTTACAAAACACATATTTATAACTTGGAGAGCAGGGGTTAGTAACCTTTTTCTGTAAAGGCCAGGGGGTAAATGTTTTAGCCTGTTCTGATCATGTGGTCTCTGTTGCAAGTCCTCAACTCTGCCTTGTAGCATGAACACATGAATTAATGGATATGGCTGTGTTCCAGTAACTCTTTCCTTACCAAAACAGGCAGCAGGTAGAATTTGACCTGAGGGCTGTAGTTTGCTGAGCAGTATTCTAAGTCTCAGTTGCTGACCACTGGCTCTGGTATAAAATCACACAGGGAAATTAAAATCTACTCTATTATGTTTCTATTTTCTCCTTAGAACACTTGCAGTTTTTTGTTTTATGAAAGTTGATGATAATTTGGTGCAGATATTCAACACTTATAAATATTTAAATTTGTCTATTTTTAAAATGTCATCTTAAAATTGTCTACTTCAGCATTAAAAATATCCCTTTTCTCATCTGTTTATTGACCCAAATTGAACCTTAAGTATTAGTTAGATAATTAAACACTAACTTATTTTTTATTTATTGCCTTAGCAACCTATAACTGTATTTTGAACTTCCCAAGTTAGTTTTTAAATACAACTCTTTGATAACATCTGATAGCATTTTCTTCTTCTTTTTTTTTTAGTTGGGATCTCACTTTGTCATCCAGGCTAGAGTGTAGTGGCAGGATCACAGTTCACTGCAGCTTTGATTTCCTGAGGTCAGGAGATGCTTCCACCTTAGCCTCCTGAGTTAGCTGGGGCTACAGGTACCTGTCACTATGTCTGGTTTATTTTTTAATTTTTCTTGTAGAGATAAGCTATAGCTATATTACCCAGGTTGGTCTCAAACTCCTGGACCCAAGCAATCTTCCAATCTTGTCCTCCAAAAGTGCTGGGAATACAAGTGTGAGCTACTGTACCCAATGCATTTTCTCTTAGCAGGTGAATTTAATCCATTTACATTAGCTGACACAGCAAATACATTGGCCTCATTATATTATCATGAGTTGGGTTTGTATAGCTTTTGTGCAGACAAGAGTTGATACAGCAGACCTAAGACTGCTACCCTTAGAAAGTCTTGCTCGCAAGGTTACCTTTTGGCTGGCATCTAGGAACTGAGATTTCAGGAGGGTTCCCAAGATTCCCAGAACTGCTAAGACAGGCTCACTGTTCCAAAATTATTTATACAAACAATATGATATGATGAACATCTGCTTTCTATCTGAAAGTCTGGAGTTTTGGTACAGAGAAAACACAAGGCGCCTACGTGAGTAGTCTGTAATAAAAACCTTGGGCATGTAGTATCCAATGAACTCCCGGGCAGACAACATCTCGCTCACACCGTCACAATTCATTGCTCACAAACCCCTGGACACTTGCCCTGGGGCTTCACCCCACACGTCTCTCCCATGTGCTGACTTTGCCCTGTATCCTTTCACCGTATACATTTTAGCTATGACTATGACAACATGCAGTCATGTGAGTCCTTCTAGTAAGTCAGTGAACCTTCTGTCAGTATTCAATAACTCACCTGGGGAATGCCTGCTTAGACGTTCTTTCTCTTTTTGCAATGACCATGGGTCTTCTCCTTGTTCCAATGTGAAGATCAATTTTGGTTTCGTAAAGCAGTAGCCTATAATGGGAAAATAATTCAGGACTCGAGTTACTTGCACGGGTTTTACAGTTCTTGGATGTGAAGGAAAGTGCAGCTTTAGAAGGAGCACATTAAGGGTGACAAGAAAAAAATTTTCCTATGCTCATAAATGATCAATTTCCTCGAACCTCTCAAGTGCAAGACTAAATAACATTACATTTCCAGCTAGGCTCGGTGGCTCAGCCTGTAATCCCCAAACTTTGGGAGGCTGAGGTGAGTGGATTGCCTGAGCCTGCGTGTTTGAGACCGGCCCGGGCAACTTGGTGAGACCTCATCTCTACAACAAATAAAAAAATTAGCCAGGTGTGGTAGTGCATGCCTGTAGTTTCAGCTACTTGGAAGGCTAAGGTAGAAGGATCATCTGAACGCAGCAGATAGACGCTGGGGTGGCTGTGAGTGTGTCATTGCACTCCAGCCTAGTGGCAGAGTGAGACTTCAACTCAAAAAAAAATTCCATCTGAGTGTTGCTTTCACTACATCCCATAAGGTCTGGTGTGTTGTGTTTTTATTTTTATTTATCTAAAGCTATTTTCTAATTTCCCTCATGATTTCTTTTTTGACCCATTGGTTGTTTAAAATGTTGTTTATTTTGCACATATTGGGAATCTCCAGTTTTCTGTTATTCATTTTGCTTCATTAATTATGACTGCAAAAGATACGTTGTATAATTTTAATTTTCTTAAATTTATTAAGGTTTGTTTTGTGGTCTAGCATATGGTCTGTCATGGAGAATAAAACATGTGCACTTGAGAAAAATGTGTATTCTGTGGTGGTTGAGTAAAGTCTTCTGTTTATGACTGTTGGGTTTAATTGGTTTGCAGTTTTGTTCAAGTCTTCTATTTCCTAATGACTTTCTCCCTGGTTATTCTATCCATTAATGAATGGGGATATTAAAGTACCCAACCATTATTGTAAAACTGTCATCATTTCTTCAAATAACACTCTCTTCTGTCTTTCTGTTCTCTTTGGAACTCTCATTTTGTGTGTGTGTGTGTGTGTGTGTGTGTGTGTGTGTGTGTGTGTATCTTTGACGATACACCGTAATCTTAGGCTCCATTTACTTCAATCTTTTGCTTTCTGTTTCACAGACTTGATGACTTCAATTGTCCTGTCTTAAAGTTCACTTGTTCTGCCCGCTCAAATCTGCTGTTGAGCCCTTCTAGCAAATTTTTCATTTCAGATATTGTACTTTCCAACTCCAGAATTTATTTGGTTCCTTTTTATAATTTGTCTCTTTGTTGTTATTCTAATGTTAATCGTACATTAGTTTGTCCGTTAGCTCGTTTTTCATGCATTCTCTTAGCTTTTTGCTTATTTTTAAGAGTTATTTTAATGTTTTTGTTTAGTAAGTCTGATACCTGGCTTCCTCAGAGACAGTTTCTGTCGATGTATTCTGTTCCTTTGAATTAACCATATTTTCTTGTTTCTTTGAATAGTATGCTTGATGATTATGTGATAGCAGTAGAATTCAGTTTCCCCCGGATTACACAAGTTTGCTGCCTTTATTCTTTGATTGTTGAATGTTGTTGTCTAAAACATTTATAAACCATTTTTGCAAAGACAATTCTTGACGTACTGTTGTGATTACTAAAGTCTCTATTCCTTTAGTTCACATTCAGCTAACGTTTTGACACACATTTCCTTCCATGCTGGGAGCTAAACAAACAGACAAACAGGATCCCAGTAACCAAACCAGCCAACCAACTAACCAAACAAACAAAAAAACACAACTATGTCTCCAAGTCTTTGCAGATTGGCTCTGTTCTGGGAAACTCTTTTACTACTTATTTAGATTTGTACTGAGCCTAGAATCAGCCTGCAGCGAATGCTTAAGGTGTTCTTGGAGCATGCATCTTTCCTGGGAATGTGCATGGATTTCTAAATTTCCCCATATATATATGGATGCTTTTGCAAACCCTAATTTTCAAGAATCTCATCCCAGCTTCTCCTCTGGGCCTTATAGTCTCCTGTGGATCTCCACCACAACCTCTTGCCCTAGTGATCTGGAGAATTATACTCCATCTTGTAGCTCATATGAGCAGAGCTCATCACTTTTCCTGTGTATGTTCTGTGAAACAGGGGAGTGCTTACAGTCAGTCCTTTGGGTATACCACAGACAGGTCAGAACAGAGGTACACGACAGTTTGCAAAGAAGGTGTGCTCTGCTCTCTTCGGTTCCAGGGAGCGCCTCAGCATGGTGTTGTCGCTGGCTCGAGGCCAAGACTGCCCCGGGAAAGGCACAGGCCAGGGGCAAGCGAAGACACCCCGAAACTCTCCCATCGTTTCGAAGGCGCCTTTTTTGCAACGGTTTGGTTGCTGGAAGCCTTTGCTTTCCTGTGGTCTGACCAAGTTGGTTCCATTTCTGGTTGTCTTTTCAGTATTTCTGCAGGGAAAGGAAAGCTTAGAGTTTTTCTAGACCATTGGTTAGCTGACATCCCTCTTATTCTCGAGTTTTAAGAGACCTTTGTATATTCTGAATACAAGTCCTATATCAGATACTCAATTTGCAATTCCTTTTCTCCCAGTCTGTCTTGTGTTTTCATTCTCTTTACAGTGCCTCTGTAGAACAAGAGTCAAAAACATTTTTGGGGAGGCAGTCTCGCTGTATTGCCCAGGCTGATCTTGAGCTCCTGGCCTTAAGTGATTCTCCCACTTCAATCTCCTGAGTAGCTGGAACTACAGGTATGTGCCACCATGCCGCTAATTTTTAAATGGTTTTTAGAGACTGCAAGGTCTTGCCCACGTTGGTCTCGAACTCTTGGCCTCAGGCAATCTTGCTACATCAGCCTCTCAGGTAGCTGGGACAACAGACATGAGTCACTGCACCAGGCTAAGAGTTTTTAATTTTAATGAAGGCCAACATATCCATTTTTTTTCTTTCATGAATCATTCTTTTAGTGTTATATGTAAAAACTTGCCACCAATTCCAGCTCACAGGTTTCCTGTTTTATTCTAAAAGTTGTCCTGAATTTTACATTTAAGTCTATAATTATGAGTTAATTTTTATTAAGATGTAAGGCCTGAGTTCGAGTTCAGTCCCTCCCTTCTTTTACACATATGGATGGCAACTGTTTCAGCACTAATAGAAGTTTATCCTTTCTCCACTAATTGCTTTTATGCTTTTGTCAAAATTCACTTGATTATATTTGTGTGGATCTATTTGTCCACTGAATAACATGGCTTATTTATTTATTTTGGTCAATACCACACTGTCTTAATAACACCAGATTTATAATAAGATTTGAAATTGAGAAATGTGAGCACTTCAACTTTGTTCTTTTTCAGATTTATTTTTCTTATTGTAGTTTCATGATTTTCCATATAAATTTTAGAGTAAGTTTGTTAATAAAAAAACTTCCTGGGAAATAAAATTACTCCATTATTCTCTAACTTAAAGAGAAAGTGTCCTATCTCTTTCCTGTAAGTATGATGTTAGATTTAGTTTTTTCCTATATGCCTTTTATAAGATCATACCCTTCAATTCCTTTTTTTTTCTTCGCAAATAGAGAGTGTATTTAGTTAAGTGCATTTTATTCTTCCACTGATATAATAAGGCTTTTCTTAATGTCTGACAGTGTGATGATTTACATTGATTGATTTGAGTGTTGAATCAGCTTGTATTTCTGGAGTAAAACCCATTTGGATATGTTATCCTTTTAATACATTGTTGGATTCAGTCTCCTAACATTTTTAAAGTGTTCATGAGAAATTAGCAGTGTATAGTTTTCTCATTTTCACACATAATACTGGTCTCATGAAATGGTTGAGAATTGTTCTCTCCTCTTTATTTTTCTGGATGAGTTGTGTAGAATTTGTATTATTTCACTTATCAGCATGTTATAATGACCCAATACATTATCGCTGTTATAATTTTCAATTGTATACTAGATATTCTGGGTATCATATTATGGCTCTGGGTCTTCTTTATCTTCTGTTTTGGTAGGCTCCCTCTACCACCATGGCAGCTGAAGAAGAAGACACCATTTCTCACTGCCAGGTGAGACTGGGAGTCTAGATTCTCCACTCAGCCTCTGCTGACGGCATAGGGAAGGCATCTGGGCAACTTTTTACTGTTATACTGTTAGTTGGTGGTGAAAGTCCTGGCTCACCACTAGGCTTCATCTGAGGTCACCCCATCAGAGAGGTGGAGGAGTACTTTGACACTGTAAGACAAGGGCGGAAGTCAACCTTTGCTGATGGGAGAGGGCTGCAGTTTTTTCCATGGTATTTAGCTAGAGTACAGCAGTTGTCTAAAATTTTCTGACTTTCTGTTTTGTCCCTTTCCTCTTCCTTTATATACAGAAAGCAGGCTTTACTTGGGAATGTTTTTGTCTGTGCCCATTGGTGTTTCTGAGTTGCTGGTTTTCTCCAGCACCCAGGCTCAGATATGTTACGCAAAAATAAAACCAAGGAAACTGGGCATAATTTCTTGGTATCCAAGGTTCCTAGTCTGTCTGTTTCCTTCTCCCTACTGCTCGAAGTCTTCTTTTTCTTTTCTTTCTTTTTTTTTTTTTTTTGAGTTAGGTTCTTACTTTGTTGCTCATGCTGGAGTACTTGGCATGGTCACAGCTCAATGCAGTCTTGACCTCCTGGCTCAGGTGATCCTTCAGCCTCTGGGGTAGCTGGGACTACAGGTGTATGCCACCACACCCAGCTAATTTTTTAATTTGTTTATAGAGTTGAAGTCTTGCTATTTGCCCAGTCTAGTCTCAAACTCCTGGGCTCAAGCAATCCTCCCGCCGTCTCCCAAAGTATTGAGATTACAGGTGCAAGACACCAGGTCCAGCCCAAGTCTTATGTGTGTTTTGCATATAATGTTTAATGGTTTCAGCTGTACTTAAGGGGAAGAATGGGGAGAAGTGTCTGTAATCGATCTTATCTATAACTGTCAGTCTCCAACATTTTCACATTTAAGGTCTGCTGTTTAAATTGTGTGATT
Source organism: Cephalopachus bancanus (assembly GCA_027257055.1). Taxonomy (NCBI): domain Eukaryota; kingdom Metazoa; phylum Chordata; class Mammalia; order Primates; family Tarsiidae; genus Cephalopachus; species Cephalopachus bancanus. Next base: position 66,442 of record JAPVLO010000528.1, read on the forward strand.
TTCCAATATTCAAAACATGTATTTAGTTCAAAATGCAAACTGTATAAAATGCTGGATTGACACTTGCACTTCCGTTCCCGCCCCATCGCTCATGCCCCTTCTGCTCCACTTTTGTTGCTTTCTAATTTTTCTGCCAGTGTTTCACTTTTACACATATAAACAATGATATATATCCCTTTCTTCCTTTCTCACTCAAAAAACAGCTTTCTATGCACATTGCTTCCTCTTTTTGACTTAATATGTACTCAGCATCACTCTGTGTATAAACTCTTGTCCATACTCTGGTTGCATAGTCTTCATTTGTCTGTAGACGTAAACCAAATTTAGTCAACTCGTCAATGATGAACACCTGGGTTGTTAATAGTCTATTGCTATTACAAACTATGCTGCCATGAATAACCTGATATATATATCATTTTGTGTCTGTGCGGGTATTCTCCTAGAGATGACACTGCTGGGAAAAATGCATGTGTGATTTTTTTTTAGTGGCAAAAAATTACATTTCATAAAGGCAGATATGATTGTATTACTGTCTTACTGAACACCATCAATGGCTACTTATTGCTTAAAAACTTCAGACTATGACCTCAAGAATACATCTACTCTTAGTCCTCTTCCATATTGTGTCAAATATTTCCTCGTGTACTCTTTGTTCCAGGTGTACTGATGTTTTTTAAGGACCTTGTGCTCACTATTTTGTCTTCTACCAGGGATCTTCATACCGGTTTTCTTTGGTGAGAATCCTTTATTTCCTTATTTAACTTCTTAGACTTTCCTTAGAACTTTTTTCAAGCATCACTTACTTTTTCTTTGAATTTGAAAACTTTCATTAAAAAGTTAAAAAATTTTTTCCAGAAAGGTATTTTTGACCTCAGAAACAGTTCAAATAACCCTATAAAAATCAAGGCTGTGCAATTAAATAACTTGAGTATACTGCACAGGGGTCTACTAAGTTGTGGATATTGAGTAAATAGTTGCTGAGTTTTAACTGCACTTCTTCACAATCATAATCTATATAAATCAGTGATGCAAAACCACTAGAAGATATAAATAGGTGATTTGCCTTAGTTTCTTGATATGCAATTTGTATGATGTAGCCAAAGCAGCGCTGAGGGAAGATTTGATAGCATTAAATGCTTACATTAGAAAAGAGGAAATTGGCTGGACACAGTGGCTCATGCCTATAATCCCAGCACTTTGGGAGACGAAGGTGGGAGAACTGCTTGGGCCTTAGTTCGAGACCAACCTGGGCAACACAGCAAGATCTCATCTCTACAAAAAATAAAAAAATTTTGCTAGGCATGGTGGTGTGCTCTTAGACTCCTAGCTACTCAGGAGGCTGAGATGGGAGGATCACTTTAGCCCAGGAAGTCGAGGCTGTGGTGAGTCCAGCCTAGGTGACAGAGTGAGACCCTGACAAAAAGAAAAGAAAAAAAAAGAGAAAGTGTCTCAAATCAACAGTCTATGATTTCACATTAAAAAAAACCATAGTCAGGCTCAGTGGCTCAGCCTGTAATCCTAGTGCTTTGGGAGGCCGAAGTGAATGGATTGCCTGAGCCCGCGGGTTCAAGACCCGCTGGGCAACTTGGGGAGACCTCATCTCTACAATAAATCAAAAATTAGCTGGGCGTGGTAGCATACACCTGTAGTTCCAGCTACTTGGAAGGCTGAGGTGGAAGGATGGCCGGAGCCCCAGCAGGTTGAGGCTGCGGTGGCCAGGAGCGGCCACTGCACTCCAATCTGGGTGACGGAGTGAGACTCCAACTCAAAAAAACAAAAAACAAAAAACAAAACAAAACAAAAAAACTATAAAAAGAAGAACACAATAAACTTAAGCAGAAAAGAAATGTAAAAAAGCAGAAATCAATGTAATTAAATACAGAAAAACAAAAGAGAAAAACCAATGATAGAAAACCTAGTTAACTGAAAAAAGCAGTAATACTGACACACCTCTAGCAAATGAATAACAAAAAATGTGGTCATGGTGACCCACACCTGTAGTCTCAACACTTTGGGAGGCCAAGGTGGGAGGACTGTTTGAGCCCAGGAGTTCAAGACCAGCCTAGGCTATATAGTGACATCTGGTCTCTACAAAAAAAAAAAATCCACAAAGTTAGCTGAGTGTGGTGGTGCATCTGTCGTCCTAGCTCCTTGGGAGGCTGAGGTGGAAGGATTGCCTGAGCCCAGGAGGTCTAGACAGGGGTGAGCTGTGAACATGCCACTGCACTATAGCCTGGGTGGCAGAATGACTTAAAAAAAAGAGAATAAAACATTGATATAAATGCAGATCCTAAAGATCTCAAAATGATAGTAAGGGGATAGTATGAACAACTCTACATATATAAACCTGACTACTTAGATTAAATGGACTAATTGCTATAAGAGCAAAAATACCACAATTCACCCAATAGAAACCGATAGTGTTAAGAGCCCTATAACTATTAAAGAAACTAATCTTCAGGCCCAGATGATTTCACTAGAGAACTCTACCAAACACTTAAAGAAAAATAAGCACCATTTAGACAGATAGTACAAAACTACAGACCAATTTTTCTTTCATGAATGCAAACCTACTAAACAAAATATTAGTAAACAGAATTAAGCGATAATAGAAAGAATATATGACCTGACCTAGTAAGGTTTATTCCAAGTATGCAAGGCTGGTTCAATATTTGGAAATCAGTCAGCATAGTCTACCACATTAATGGGGTAAAGAAGAAAAATGATTTAATCATAGCAGTAGATAAACAAAAACTGACAAAATTCAGTATCTATTCATAATAAATACCCTCAGAGACTAGAAACAGAGTGAAACTTCTTCCATTTTGTGAGGAATATCTACAAAAGACGTCCTGCTAAGATCATATGCTGAAAGCCTGAATATTTTTCCCTTGAGGTTGGGAACAAGACAAAGATGACTCCTCTTGCCACTCTGATGTTTAGTGCTACAAGTCCCAGCCAGTGTAATATATCAAGAGGAAAAAAAGGCATTCAGATTAGAAAGACATTACGTTGACCATACTCATAGACGACATGATGGCCTATATAAAAAATCCCAAGGAATCTACAAAAAAACTTCTCCTAGAGCTAATCAAGTTCAGCAGGATTTCAACATAAAAGAACATAAAAAATCTATTACAGTTCTATAAACTAGCAACTTATGTATGAAAACAGAAATTTGAAACACAATGCTATTAACATCACTTAACCAAATGAAATACAGAGGTATAAATCTAACAAAACATGTAGAAGACTTTTTTTTATACTGAAAGCTACAGAACATTAAAGAAAGAAGTCAAGATCTAAGTAAATGTAGAGATATACTGTGTTTATGGATTGTAAGATTCAACATCATAAAGATGTTACGTGCTACAAAATCGATGACTTATAGGTTTAATTCCTATCAAACACCTGGCAAGATTTTAACGTAACGGCAACATTATTCCAATATTTATATGCAAAGGCAAAATAATTAGACTAGCTAAAACAATATTGAAGGAGAAATATAATGTGGGAAGCATCACTCAACCTGATTTAGAGACCCATATTAGATAGACTCGTATTTTTGGCAAAGATGAAAAAGCAATTCAGTGAGGGATAATGGTGCTGGATGAAGCATATGGACATTCACAGGCAAAACAATGACAATAACAAAAACAAGATCTCAACTTAAAATTCACATCCTATACAAAAATTAACTCATAATTAAAACACAAAATATAAAATGACATCATTTTTTTTAAATAGGAGAAAATCTTTGGGCCAAAGACTTTGTGAAACATTCTTAGTAATGACAAAAAAAAAAAAAAACCAGGATAAACTAGACTTCATTGAAATAAAAAAACTTATGCTTTACAAAATAACTGATGAAGAGGATGAAAAGAAAAGTCACAGAATGGTATAAAAATGTGCAAGTTACATCTGACAAAAACTCATATCTAAAGTATATATAAATTCTCAAAAGGCAATGGAAAAAGAAATCTCCAATTAAAAATGGGCAAAAGCCATGGACAGACATTTTACTGTATAAAGAGATACAGATGGCATATGAACACATAAAAGGATATTTAATATTATTAGCCATTAGGGAAATGCAAATTAAGACCACAATGAAGTATCACTATACACCTATTACAACCACTAAAACAAAGAACAGTGACAATGACAAGGGCTGGAAAGGTCAGGGGTGTAACTGGATCTCTCATACACTGTTGGTGGCAATGCAAAATGGTACAGCTACTCTGGAAAACAGTTTAGCATTTTCTTACAGAGCAAAACTTACACTTACCACACAATCCAACAGTTACAATCCTCAGCGTTTATCCCAGAAAAATAAAATCTTATGTTCACACAAAAACCTGAACATGAATGTTCCTATCAGTTTTATTTATAATAGCCCCAAACTGGAAACAACCAAAATACCCTTCAAGAGGTGAATGGCTAGACAAACTATGATATGTTCATATAGTGAAATACTATGTAGAATAAATGAAAGGAACTATTGGTACACACAACTTGGATCTCAAGAGCATTATGTTAAGTAAAAAAGCCAATGTCGACACGTAAAATATGGTATGACCCCATTTTTTAACTTGTAATTTTACTTATTTATTCTGGAAAAACTCAGCCTTTGTTCTAGATGCATTCCCTATTCTAGTTACGTAACATTCTCGAAATGGCAAAATTATGGACACGGAGAGCTGATAGTAGCTGGCAGAGACTAGGGATGATGTGGGCGAGGGTGTGACTACAAACAGGTGGCACTGAAGAGAATCTGTGGTGATGGGAGATTTCCGCACCTTGATTGTGGTGGTAGTTACATGACTCTCCACATTGACAAAATAACATACAGCTATTCACACACAGTGTACCAGAGTTTATTTGCTGGTATTGGTCCTGTATTATAGTTGTATAACATGTAACCCTTGGTGGAAACTTAGATGAAGATGTAATTTTTGTTAATTCACGTGATTCTATAAGTAATTCAATATTTTAAAAAAGCTTTTAAAAATATATGCAAAAAATTAAAAATTTTCTTCTTAAAGAGACACCAGAGATGTAGAGAAAAAGTATGCAAAGCATTTATCTAATAAAGGTCTAAAGTCCTTCAACTTAACAATAAGAAAAACCCCCCAGAAAACTAAAAACTAAAAAAAAAATAGGTTAAAGATTTGATAGACATTTAATTAAAGAAAACTTATGAATGGCTTAATAAAAAGCACATGAAAAGAAGTTTAACATTGTTTGTCACCAGGGAAATGCAAATTGAAACCAAGTAAGATACAAATAGAATGGCTAAAAATAATAAGACTTACCAGATATTGGTAACCAAAGAGCAGTAAGAACTCACAGATATTGCTTATGGGCATGAAAAACCCTACAGCCAGTTTGGAAACATATGGTCATTTCTTAAAAGCAATGTATAAACTTACCAGAAGACCCAGCAAGCCTAGGTATTTACACAAAATAAATAAAAACATGTTGACACAAAGAAATGTATGTGAATTTCACAGCAGGTTTATTCATAATAGCTCACCTGGGGCGGGGAGAAACCCATATGTTGGCCAATTGATAAAGAATAATAAATTGTCTACATAGGATAAACGTAATAAACCATGATACCTGCCAACACAGGCATGAGTCAAAAGCATCATGCCAAACAAAGAAGCCGGGCCAAAGAGAATATATGCCTCATTATTCCATTTATGTGAAATTCGAGAAAAGGCAAAATTACCGCAATAGAAAGCAGATTAGTGGTTGCTGAGATGCGGGGGTGGGGGTGGGACGGGACGGGGACGACACGACTCGCTGCAAAGGACTGTAAGAGTGTTTGGAGGTGACAGAAATATTCCTAATCATGATTTGGATTGTGGTAACGAACTGTACAATTTTTTTTCTTTTTATTTCAAGGATGTGGGGCACAATTCAGGGTTAGATATGCGAATGGCCACTGCAGAGGGAAAGTCTGGGCCTCACTTTGGTCCCCACCTCACCTGGCCTGAGATCAGGTATCCTCTGCATACACCTCCAAAACTCCCTGACTGGTGCCCTGGAAGACACTGTATTTCATTTTCTGCTAAAGACACCTCGATGAAAGCGACGACGCGAGAGAGGAAAGGCCCTCAGAAATGCCCCGTGGAGGGCGCATCCGCTCACCCACTGCGACGAGGTGGCCGAAGGTCTCCAGCGTCACGTCCCTGTACAGGCTCCGCCCCCCAGGGCCCATCCGCCGCCACTCCTCCGGGGTGAGCTCCACGGCCACGTCCTCGAACGACACGGGTGCCTGCAACGGGACGAGTCTGCTCCATCTCAAGGGCTCGGAATCAGGGGCAGGAAGACACTGCTGGGAACTAACTCGTGATGTCTCCTGCTGAAAGTCTAAAGCAAAACGCTAGGAAGAATGCCTGTTATGGCTCCGATTCCACCTTATGCTTTGGGAACACATAATTAGCATAACTATTATTCTCATGCTCTGATCTGTTTGTATTTATTTTTAAATTATACACATACATTGTAACTTAATGCACTGAGAAAGCTTAGTGTCTTCCTTTTTTTTAAGGCAAAATGATTGCAAATAGGATTCCTGCACACATTTCTTTTACTCCAAGGGATTATGCTGAACACTCTGTGGAACGTACACCCCAACCAGGAGATCTCTGCTGGGGCAGTAGGGAACCAATGAAGAGATCCCTGCTCGCCAGAGAGGTATTCTACACATCCAGATTTACATTTCAGGAGCAATGCTCTGGAACAGGGTTTCTTTAGCATGGTACTGCTGACACTGTGGACCACATAATGCTTTCTTCTGAAGGACTATCTTGTGTGTTGTGGGATGTTAATGGTATTCCTGTCTTCTACCCATTGGATGCCAGTAGCATCACTAGTAATGACAATCAGCAATATCTCCAAACACTGTCAACTCTCTCCCGGGAAGCAAAATCATCCCCAGTTAGGAACTACTGCTCTATATGAATGGTGGACCAAGCAGCAAAACAAAAGACTCAAATTAAGAGATGAGCTAGGCAACCCCCTTGGGTCCCCTCCTACTGTGGGAGCTTTTCTGTCCTCTCAATAAATCCTGGTTTAAAAAAAATAAAAGAGAGATGATCTGTACTAAGGTAAAGCAACGAAAAAAAATAATGGGAAGCTAATCCTTAAGGAATAAAATTCTGTTAATTATTTTCTTGTTTAGCTATGCACAGAGATGCTTCATGGGCAACTGTGTCAATGCTGATACCATACACAGGCATCTGCAAGACGCCTTCATGAGATGTGTTCTCTCTAAGCACAGGGGAAGGACTTGGGAGCTCTGGGCAGCCCAGGGAGAGGCGCAGATCTGTTCTTGTGTAGGGAGTTTGACGATGCTTCTGCAGGTGATGTCAAGTATGAATTTCCAGAGATTAGAAAAATATGTAAGAGAGGTTGGGCAGAGTCACAGTGAGGCAGATGCTCTTCAAAGTACCTCAAAATATCAGTGGAACAAACAGATGCACTTACCCCTCCAGGTTTGGTTCCAGGATTTTGGGAACAGGGAAGGGAGGTCTAAAATGCAAATAGGAATCTAGGAGACATTAGTCACTAAGATGGCACCTGAAGTCATAAGAGAAAAAGAGCTGGCTCAGAAACAACATAGAAACTGAAGCGAGAAAAGAGCCACACAAGGCACTCAAGGAAACAGCAATATTATACAAGGTGGGCCAAAAAAGAATAGGATATGAAGGCAGAGAAAGAGTTCCTAAGTGATGGAAAGAGAAATCAGAAAGGGTAGGCTACTGAAAATTAAGAGAAGAGAGAACTACAAGCATAAAAGCTTCCTCTAGTTCAAGATAACAGATCAAGCACACACATCTATATCCCCTGCCTCCCAAAACACACAAAACCTACTATAAATACATGATAAAAGAGGAGTACAGGGAAACATCCTGACAAAAGGCTGGGAAATCTGCACAAATTCTGGAAGACGGAAGATAAGGTAATGTTCAATGAGAAAAACAGGGCAATGCTGCCCACAATCTAATACAAATAAGAAGCAGGCAAAGGAGCCAGGTGCTGACGAGCCCACAGAGATGCCCAAGCTTGAATAAACCACTCTTAGAAACAGTGTGCTGTGGAGAAAGTAAAGAACCAAAGACCCCAGGGAAGACCTGGCTCGAGTCTGTCCTACAGACGTCTGCAGGACGCCTTCATGAGACGTGCTTTCTATAAGTATAGGGGAATGCCTCAGGAGCTCTGGGCAGCCCAGGGAGAGGTGCAGATCTGATCTGTTCTCGTGCTGGAAGTTTGATGATGCTTCTGCAGATGATGTCAAGTATGAAATTTCCCTTTCTGACTGTTGATATATATATATATAAAAATCCCACTGTCTAATACTTATCTTGTATCCAGCTAACATTAATTCTAATAGTTTATCTGTATATTTGGAATTTCTGTATATACAATCATATCTCTAAAAAAATGGGAGTTTTACTTCTTCCTTTTTAATCCTTGTATTCTTCTTTCTCTTTCTTTGTACCACTGGTTAAAATTTCCAATACTATACTTTCAATCTCAAAAAACCCTTCCACATGAAATTTTAAGTATAATGTTACAATAGACTTTTTACATTAAATTAAAGAGTCCTTCTATTCTTAGTGTATATTAAGAATTCGTCATTAATACACATTACATTTTCTCAGATTCATTTACTGCATGGAACCATATTATTTTTCTTCTTTATTTTGTTACTGTGATGAATTACATTTTTGTTAACTCAAACTTACATTCCTTGCATATAAGTAACTGCTGTGATATTATCTTTTTTATATATGTACTGACTCATTTTGCTTATTTTGATTCAAAAACTCATAGAGAAAACTAAACATGAATATACAGCCAGATAGTGTCAAATAACAGCAAATATTATGGAGTTGACCTACTGGCGATTACAGTTTTTATAAAGCCTCACCAATTAACCCATTGTGATCTCGGTGCATGATGAAAGGTACTGACTTAGGGAACAGAAAATAAAATCATAAGTTGAAATAAATATATATGATTTCCTGATCTGAATACAGATTATCGCAAATGAGTGATGAAAGGATGGACATAATTGTCATAGGAACGACTACAAGGCCATCTGGAAAAAGGTATACTTAGATCAGGATAAAAGTGAAACTGATTCAAGATCTACTGAAAAAATAAAATCAGTCATGGTCTAGAAGACCACACAGAACATTTACAACGCTAGAGTGGAAAAGGCCCAACAATAACTCAAAATTCAGAATAATAAAAAGAAAAAACCTACTAAAATTCGACAAAAAGCTCACTCTTTTTACAAAGCTGTGGGGGAAAAAATCTCACAAATGCAAACTGTTGGTTTTACTTTAAATTACATCCCAAATCTGACCACTGCAAAGTAACTCTCGGCACCCTTCTGATCACCATTTCTGTCAAGGGTTACTGAAACAGTCTTCTGCCTTGTTCCTGCTTCCACCATTGCCCCACTTGGGTATCTTTTCAAAGAGTAGAGTTATTCTTTCAAGAGTTATACTTTAAACTATCCTTTCTCAGCTCAAAACCCTCTGTAACACCTAACTGAATGGAGAAATTTCGTTCTGTGTTAGTTTAGAAACTGTGTTCACGAACTGGAAGATTCAATATGATCCAGACGTTAATTCGCCCCAAATCGATCTTTACTACAGACTCAATACAATCAGCATCAAGATCTCAGTGAGAATTTTTTTAGACAGACAAGCTGATTTTTTTTAAAACTTTCCATAAAGAAGAAAAGGACTTGGGATATCCAAAACAATTTTAATAAAGAAGAACAAAGGTGGGAGACTCATGTTACATGATTTTAATTAAGACTTACTATTAAGAGCTACTCATGAAGGCAGTATGGTGTTAGCAAAAAGACAAACACAGATCATCAAAGTGGGCCAAGTCCAGAAACAGACCCCCATATACATATGGGTAACTGATGTGCAATGGAGACAGGCCATTCTTTCCAACAAATGGTGCTGGCGGGCGATCGTGCAAAGGAGGAGGGCTCACATGTGGCTAGCGTATGTTCCTCTGATGCCACTACTTGGCATACGCTGCCAGCACACGAAAACCCTCAGGGCCTCAGACCCTGACTTTCTAAATTTCAACCAGGCACAGTGGCTCCCGCCTCTAATCCTGGCACTTCGGGAGACCGAGGAGGAGGACTGCTTGTGCCCAGGAGTTGGAGACCAGTCTAGGCACCACAGACAGGCCTCGTCTCCACAACAAGTCAAAACAGTTAGCTGGGTGTGTTGGCCCGCATCTGTAGTACCGGCTACTCGGGAGGCTGAGGTGGGCGGATTGCTTGAGCCCAGTCTGAAGCCATGGTAAGTCATGGTTATGCCACTGCACTCCAGTCTGAGTGACAGAGTGAGACGCTAATTCAAAAAAACAAAAAAATTCTAGGTTTCAGATTGGACCAACTAGAATCTATTCTGTCCTTTTCTGGTCAGTAGTTTTTATACTAAAATAAATTTTTTTTTTTTTTTTTTGAGTCGGAGTCTCACTGTGCCGCCCAGACTGGAGTGCAGTGGCCGCTTCCAGCCACCGCAGCCTCAACCTGCTGGGCTCCGGTGATCCTTCCGCCTCAGCCTTCCGAGTAGCTGGAAGTACAGGCGCGCGCTACCACACCCGGCTAATTTTTTATTTATTGTAGAGATGAGGTCTCGCCAAGTTGCCCAGGCGGGTCTTGAACCCGCGGGCTCAGGCAATCCACTCACCTCAGCCTCCCAAAGCGCAAGATTACAGGCTGAGCCACCGAGCCCGGCTTAAAATAAAATTTAAAACCTGGTTACAAAATATCAGAGAAGAAATACTTTGAAATTTTAAGAGAATACTATCAACAAGGGCATGAAAACACATTTTAAAATGCTATGCAAATGAATAATTTTCTATGAAGGTGTAATGACAAAAATTATATAATTTTTATATAGTTTTGTAATGACAAAAATACAAATCCAGTATACGCTTATAAGTTGGTTAATAAATTGACTAGTAAATGAATTCAGTAACCAAAATCTCTACATAAAACGTCCTCACAAGGTTCAAATTTATGGGTGTTTCACTAAATCTACATATAACACAATTTTCTCATTTTTCTAAATTACTAGGAAAACAGGAGCAGGGAAGTTCCCTATTTCCTTTTATGAGACTATATCCATGATACAATAGGACAGGGAAACAAGAAAGTACAGTCTAATCCAATTTGTGAATAAAAATTCAAAACAAAGTATAAGCAAAACCCCTAGGAAAATATTTAAGAAGCAACTCTACTTACCAGCAACTAGCATCTATACACGGATTCAAGTTAATATTAAAAAACCATTATATTACCCACAGTATTTACAGATTAAAGGAAACAGATATAGCTTTATTCTAATACATACAACATGATATTCAATATAAAGCATGACTAACATGAAATCTTGGCCAACTGCTAACTTGCGGAAACCCACTAACCCTGACAAAGGCTATGAATCCAAAGCGGAGCGCACACGTGAGAGTTCATGGAAACGCTGTATGTATTTTCCCACAAGACTGACTTGTTGCATTTCTCCCTTTCCACTTAATGCATGGACCCTGCTAACCTCAAGCCTGTTACAATACAAAGTGGGGGGGGGAGAGTAAAGAGCTCACCTGAGACGTGTTCATTTTCTTCCCAGACGGCAGAACGGTGAAGGCTCAGCTGGGGGCAGAAAAGGATGGGGGTCACGAGGGCTGCCTCACCGCTCCTCCATTCCCTTCCCAAACCTCAGCAACCCTGCTGGGGAGCGGCCTCCCCGAGCGAATATGGCCCACTGGGCCTTGCAAAGGCCAGAGAAGGACCGTGTAGAAGTGGCACCCCCCCGCTACACAACTCTGAAATGATCATGGGCCTTAAAATTGCTGCTTTTTATTGAGTGAACATAAACTTTACTTGACTGATTGAACAAAGCACATGTCTTTCTAACTAACACAAAGAAATAAAAACAATAGAGGATTAGTTAAATTAAAGTACACCAGAGGATAAGGCACTATTCATTCATTAAAATTAACTTACCAGAAAAATACTCAGTGTACATCATTTTAACTGGGATGTATTTCCCAAAAGCCCCCTTTTCCCCACTTCCTTTTTTTTTTTTTCCTCTTTTTCTTTTACAGTCAGGGTCTTGCTCTGTTGCAAGGTGGAATGCAGTGGCATGATAATAGCTCACTGTACCCTTGAACTCCTGGGCTCAGGCGATCCTCCCGCCTCACCCTCTTGAGCAGCTGGGACTACAGGCATGCAACACCACACCTGGCTAATTTTTAAATTCTATTTTGTAAAGATAGCGTCTTGCTATGGTGCCCAGGCTAGTCTTGAACTCCTGGGCTCAAAGCAATCCTCCCCACCTTGGCCTCCTAAAAAATGCCCTTTTGATAAGATGCTTTGGGTGACTCACCTGTGAGTGAACTGGTTCTGTCAGAAAATGGGTGTTCCTGCAACGTCACTGGACCTTTCACACTCAATGTCTTTGAAGCTTTCAAGAGTCAGAAGTAGATACTGTGGAAAACCCTTCGAGTATCATCACTAGGAGATTCTGTGAGGTCAGGATAAAGTCTCTAGCGCCACATGTGTGACGACAGCGCAGAATCTGCAAAGAGTGGAGAATGAAGGTGGAGACAGCATTTTGGGATCGTGGAGACAGAACTTCCATCTTCAGGCTAGTTACCCCTTATCCCAGGCCTCCCCTCACAAGCTCTGCAACGAAGTGACCTTTCCTGGGAAGCCTGCCCTGGGCCTCCTCAGCTCAGTTCTTCTTGAAGCTAGCCCAAACCTGTCACCCAGTCCATGGTGGCCTCCAAGTCTGGTTCGTTCTGGGCAGAAGGGTCAAGAACTGCTTCTGACCACACACACATCTCGGATCTGTCCCTTGGGGGCTCTTCTGTCTCTGCTCTGAAGCTCTGGAGAGAGGTCTAGGCCACACACGTGCTTCCTTCCAGGTAAAACTTCTGTTCACAGAGACTCCGTGCTCCCTATCTCACAAGGGCCGTTTTTTGGTTTTCTCCAAGGAGCTGGGACCTGGACCTAAGAAACAAATCATTCCAGGGGCAAAAACCTGACTCCTACAACTCATGATGACACCTAGACTTAAAAGACAGACAGCCTGACAGCGCAGAAGGGGCCAGGACCCTGTCTGACCCTGGGATGAGACACCGGAAATCCCAGAATACATGGGGCACATGGTAAGATTCCGTTGTCATCCACTTCCCATCATACTCCTGTGCACTTGGGGACGGGACATGTCACTCTGCTAAGCGCCGCGAACGTGGCACAGCTGGCTTCAGGCAGGCGCGCAATCAGACAGCGCCTGAGACCGTAAGTCAGGGACACCTGACCTCGAAGCTGAGCGCCCTGGCCTCTAGCTTGCGACCTGAGCACATCGCTCCACCAACCCGAGCCTCGGCCGTTATCTTCCACGCAGGCGGCTATGCCAACCTCACGGAGCGGTGGCGAGGCTTCCGTAAGCCCCCGGCGGAGAGAACCAAGTGTCATCTAAACGCAGCAGCAGCCGTCGCAGGGCTTGGCTGCCCGCACGTGGCTGCCTGCTTCGCGGGGGCGTTCCAAACAACGCCTCGAGCCAGTGTCACACTCCCATTTCTGGACGAGAGACCCGCCTCTCTCCAGGCTCCCTCCGGGGCCCTGCGGACAGGCGACAGAGCTGGGACTCACCCGGGTCCGGCGGGCTCCGGGGCTCGGGGCGCGCCGCAGACCCACCGCGCGCGGGTGCGGGGCGTGCGGCGCCCGCCAGGCCAACCGGCTTTCCCCTCCCGCGCCCCGGGGCGCCGGGCTCAGGGTCCGCACCCCCGGGCCGCCCCGAGCGCCGGTTCCCGGCCGCCGCTCGGCGTCCCCCGCACCCCAGAGCCCGCGGGGTCGGGGTCCCTCTCCGCCGGCCTCCCCCGCACGGGGGCCCTCCTCCGCCTCCGCCGGCGCCGGGGATCCAGGAGGGTCCCGCTCTGCGTCCCGGGCACCAGCGCCCCTCTGCCGGCCGGTGCCCCGCGCTCTCAGCCCAGGTGCGCGCTCCGCCCAGGTGCGCACCCGCCGCTCTCCGAGCAGACCCCGCGCTCCCGGATCCGCCTTCCCGGGGTCCGGAGGGGCCAATGGGGAGGCGGGGCTGCGGCAGCGCAGGCGCAGAAGGGGCGCGGCAGCCCCTTCCCAGAGTGCTGCGCGGCGAACCCGCCCGAGTCGGGACTACATTTCCCACAATCGCTTGCGCCCGCCCTTGAGCGACTCCTCGTGCCCGCGTCACAGAGCTTCCCGGGGCCGGTGTCGGTGTTCAGTGTCTCCGGCCCAGTTTCCAAGAGCCCGAGAGGAGAAGGTTCCGTTTGGACGCCGCCGCCGCCGCCGCCGCCGCCGCCGGCGGAAACCCCACAGAGCTGGAAACCCCAGCTCTTTTCCTCACCCCACAGAGAAACTGAACATGGATTGGGTATTGCAAATTTGAAGAAAAAGTACCGTTACTTGTGTGAATTGTGAAAAAAATTGGAGTTATGTAGAAGAACTTTTCAATGAGGGCATGGCTACTGAAGTGTTTAGCAAAGAAAGGATATCTTTAAATTTGCTTTATACTTTTATGTATATTTCAAACCAGGAAGAGCAAAAACAAAACAAACACCGGAAAATAGACAGTCTTTTAGCTAGGTTCCCCAAGGGTTAAAAAAAAAAAGAGAGAATCTGCCAAAATCGGAAATAAAAAAGGTCCAGCAGAATTGACCACACAGAAATGAAAGGATTGTAATTTATGAACAACTTTATACCACAAATAAGACAATTTATAAGAAATAGATCCATATAAAGAACCAAATTCCCAAAGCTGACTCAAAAAGAAATAGAAAATCTCAGTAGATATACATCAAGGTAGAAAATCAAATTATTAATTAAAAAAGGAAAGAAAAAGGAAAAGAAAGGAAAGCCTAAGACTTAGGTGACTCAACCAGTAAATTCCATCAAATACTAAAAGAATAAATAATTCCATTCCTTCACAATTTCTTCTGAAAATATAAAAGAAGGGAACATATATCTCACATCATGCTATCAAGGTTGTGTTACTTTGTTATCAATGACAAAAGAAGTTTATACACCATAACCAATTGAGAATTAGCCCCAAAATGCAAGATTTGTTTACCATCATAAAGTCCATTGAGATAATATTTTATAGTCATAGAATAAGGAGCAAATAAAATCATCCCAATAGATTCAGGAAAAAGCATTTGGTAAAACGCAACATGTGTTTACGACAAAAACTCTCAACAAACTAGAATAAAAGCAGACTTCCTCAAACTGGTAAAGGTTATCTATGAAAAATCCATAACTGTCATCATATGTAGTGATGACTGAATGTTTTCCCCTAAGGCAGAACAAGCCAGGAATGTCTGCTCTCCTCACTCCTGTTCAACATTGTACTGGAGTTTCTGGTCAGTACAGTAAGATAATAAAATGAAATTGAAGGTATCCATATTGGTAAGGAAACAGTTCAACTTTTTATTTGCAGATGACAAGATCCTATATGAAGACAGTCTCAAGGAACACACACACCCCCATCCACACATATGTCCATCCACTCACACACACAATACTAGAACTAACAAAGGAATCTACAAAGGCAAAGGGTACAAGATCAATATCCAAAAGTAATTGCATTTCAAAACATCAGAATATGAAGCTAAGAAAACAATTCCATTCATAATAGTGTCCCCAAATATTTAGGAATATATTTAGCCAAAAGAGCCTAAGACTTGCACACCTAAAAATGCAAAAGACTGCTGAGATAAAGAAATGGAGAACCAAATAAATAGATATTTCATGTTCATGAATTGGAGTCTTGATATTGTCAAGAGATAAATTCTGCCAAGTTGATATATAATATAAAACAATCCCTATCGGAATACCAGTGTAACTCTTTTTGGTAGAAATTGACAAGCTGATCCTAAAATTTAGATCTAAATGTAAAGGAATTAGAATGGACAAAACAATTTTGCAAAGAAGAACGAAGTTGGATAACTTAAACTATCCAATTTCCAAACTTGATGTAAAGCTACAGTCATCAGGACCATGTGGTATTAGCAAAAGGACAGGCATATAGATAAAGGCAAGATAGTTGAGAGTCCAATAAACTTTTACACTTATGGTCAACTAATCGTTGACTAAGTGGCCAAGACCAATCAGTAGCGTAAAGACAGTATTTTCAGCCATTGGTGCTGGGACAATTGAATATTCACATGCTGAGATGACAATGACAACAACATCCTTGCACCATACTCAAAGAACCGGAAAAGATGAGTCAGGGAATTAAATGTAGTAGCTAAGCCTAGAAACTTTAAGAACAAAACGCAGAAGAAAGTTTTTATGACCTTGTGCTAGGCGAATAATTCATTGGTACAGTACCAAATAAGTAATTAATAAAACACAAAATCAGTAAATTGAACTTTATCAAAAGTAAAAGTCTGTGCACTTGACAAGACCAGTAAGAAAATTATAATTAAGCTACAGACTTAGAGAAAATATTTGCAAATCCTGTATCTGATAAAGAACTTGTATCAAGAATATAAAAATAACAGCAAGACAAACAACTCAAGTTTTAAAGCATACAAGGACTTCTAGCTACTCTTCTGGCCAAGATAGAGTAGTTCCATCCTCCTAGTTGTCCTTCTTACAACTAAGTGCCATGGACATAATAGAACAAATAAATATAGGAAAACTGAATGGTGGAAAGGAGGAGGAGAACTGGCTAAGGACCTCAGGACTTGGGGCACAATACAGTGGTGAGTGCCCTGAGCTTTCTTTTTGCCCCTCTTGTATGCCAGATGGAGCACTGGAGAAACCTTCAACAGAATCAGACAAAAATGCCTGCTTTCTTTAGACAAAAAACTGGGAAAAGAATGGTCTAGCAAAGAGGAATACTCTGCCTACTCCAATAAAATATGAATAGAAAAACTCCTCCAGGAGGTGTTAGTGGAGCCAAGTGGTGAGTTGCACTTTCACGCTGCTCAGCAACAACAAGGGTTATCCTCTTTCTTGCAGGTGTTATAAGTGAGACCAAGCGGGAGTTGAACTTCCATCCTCATCCCACTCCTACAGCAGTAGGGCAATATCAGAGGATCCTACTTGGCCCTCAGATATGAATGTTGAAACAGCATCACTGGGCTCAGTGAGAAGCCGAACTTCTACTCCCAGACAGCTGCCAGGAGGAGTGTGAGTTAGCCTTTTGCCTCTCTACCTCCCTTGATGCCAGCTGAGCCCAGTAGGAAGCTGAACCTTCACCCCACCTGCAGCAACACGATGGAAGGAAGCAAGGTGAGGAGATACTAGTTGACACTCTACTTCCCCTCCCCTAGTGAGGTCTGATGGACTCAATGGAGAGCTGCCATCTTTATCTGGCAGCAACAGGGCAAAACAAAATTTTCCCCAAATTTGGCAAAAGGCATGAACCTGCCGATTTAGAAAGCAAGTCATCTCTAATTCTATATCCAGTGAATATATCCTTCAGAAATAAAAAAATAAAGACATTGTCAGACAAAGGATAACTAAGATAAATTTTCACCTGCAGCTCTGCTATTAAAAGATGGCTAAAGGGAGAGTTCTCAATAGCAAGGAAACAATAACAGTACGAGACTTGAGACTTCAGGAAGAATGACAGAATGCGAAGACAATAC
The DNA here is from genome assembly GCA_027257055.1 of Cephalopachus bancanus. Lineage (NCBI taxonomy): Eukaryota > Metazoa > Chordata > Mammalia > Primates > Tarsiidae > Cephalopachus > Cephalopachus bancanus. Next base: position 84,136 of record JAPVLO010000528.1, read on the forward strand.
AACAAATATAATAGACTATACTTGCCACGAGATTTAAAAATTATGCTTGGCATTTGAAGTGAAATTGTAACACTGTATGAGGCATGCATACACTAATATGTGCAAAGGGGATATTTAAGACAATTATATCTAAAAGGTGGGAGTGTAAATGTGCCTAACTGGAAGTAAGGATGCTACATTTTGCTTGAAGTTGTAAAATGTTGCTCTCTGTAGACTGTGATAAGTTACACTTGACTATTGTAATGCCTAGAGCAACCACTAAAAAACTATACATCTAGATAAACTAAAAAATTCTATCAATATATGAGGGAGGATTCCTCCCCAAAACCCAGAATTTATTTATTAAAAAATTGTGTATTTGTTCTTACATGTTTAGACTTGTCACCTTCAAAATACTCTTTTGATGCAATACACCAACCGAGATCCTTTTTCCACTGCTCAAAACAGTTTTTGAACTCGTCCATGATGATGCTTTTAGTGTGTGTTTCTGCTGTTTTTTGTTTCACCTCTTCTACATCAACAAAACATTTCCCTTTGGGTATTTTTTTCATCTGGGAAAAGAAAAAGTCACTTGGGACAAGATTGGGTGAATAGAGAGGTTGGGGCATGACGGCCATGTCATCTTGGGTCAGAAACTGCTGAACAACTCAGCACAGTGTGGGCAGGTATGCCTGTAAATCACCCGTTATGAAATGGGCAAACGTGTTGAAAGAATCTCCCCACATCAAAAAAAAAAAAAAAAAAAATTCACTGAAGGTGAACTCAGCCTCTCACAACAATGCTAGGTGGTACACTGATGCCCATGGGTTCCTAGAACACTTAACCTAGCGGAGAAAGCCTGTACTACAAAGGGCCCATTCTCCCAAAAATAAGTCTGGTGGGTTTTTTTTTTGGTCCCCCTCATATCACTATCAAATTCTAAAAATATAGTTCAGTAGCCCAAAGGCAGGCAGGAAAAGAGAAAGAGAGAAATTAAAAATAGACTTGAACAAAATAGGAAACAAAATAAACTAGCAGACATATGCTCTAATGTGTTTGCTAGGGTCTCAAGGTTTGAGTCCCCCCACCAATGTGATAGTATTAGGAGGTGGGACCTTTGGGAGGCGAATAAATCATGAGGGGGAAAAGCCTTCATGACTGGAATTAGGGCCCTTCTAGAAGAGGCCCCAGAGAGCTGCTCTGTGTCCTTCTATAATGTGACTGCAAAGTGAGAAGGCACTATTCTATGAACCAGGCGTGGGCCCTGACCAGACACTGGATCTTCCAGAGCTTTGATCTTGTACTTCCCAGATTCCATAACTGTGAGAGATAAATTGATGTTATTAATAAGCTACCCAGTGTATTTTATTATAGCAGCCCAAGCTGACCAAGACAGCGTCAAATAATTAATTTAAATGTAAATGGTATAAATACATTACTTAGAATCAGCTTAGTAAAGTGGATAAAAATGACACAACTATATGCTGTTTACAAGAATCTAATATCAAATAAAGTGATAAGGGTAGTTTAAAGGTAAAAGGATAAAGTATTATGCAAACATTGATTTTAAAAAGACTGTCTATTTTAATATCAGTAAAGTAGACTTTGGAGCAAACAAAATTATCAAGAAAGAACAGGGCTGGACCACCATGATAAGAGGGTCAATAATAATATGAAGATATTGGAATCCTAAATGCATATTCACTCAATAACAAAACTGCAGAATACACAAAGTAAAACTTGAAAAAATTGAACAGATAAACCCATCACTGTAGTTGGGGACTTCAAAGGTCCTCTTGCAGCAATTGACAGAACAAGAAGATAGAAAACAGGCAAAAGTTAAATGAAAAATAGTATGAATCAAAGGCTATAGTAAAAGTTTATGGATCATGCCACCTGACAACAGAATACATATTCATTCCAAACACACATGGACTGTTCACCAGATAGACCATATCTTGGGGTATAAAACAAAATTCAAAATTTAAGAGACTTGTAACCATTCAGAGTATGTTCTCTGATCATAGCGGAATCAAACTAGAAATCAATAGCAGAAAAATAATACAAAAAGATGCAAACACTTGAAAAATAAACATCACATTTCTCAATAAATGGGTCATAGAGAGAATTCTGGGAAAAACTCCATTGTACTATATAAAGGTGAAGATACAGTTTATCAAAATGTTGGGATACAGCTAGACTAGTGATGAAAGGGATTCCATTTATGCAAGGCACCCGGAATAGTAGTTATCGGGGCTGAGGTGGGGGAAGGGGGAAGTTACTGTCTAATGGATACAAAATTTCAGTTTGGGAAGATGAAAACATTTGGAGACGGGATAGTGGTGATGGCTGCACAATATGAATGTATTTAATGTCACTGAACTGTACACTGAGAAATAATTAAAATGGCAAGTTTTATGTTTTATCACAATAAAAAACAACTGTTAGCGACATCCATTGGTACTAGAGCAGATAATTATTCTGTGTGATATGTCTGAAATCTGAACCAAGACATTTCAGGTCATATAAAATGCATGAAAGATACAAGGTTATATGTGGATCACTTATAATCACAGCCAAAGGCAGAATTCACACCAAATAATGAGGAACATGAAATAACTTGCAACTTTAAATTGAAATATGAACATTATATAGCTTTGCATTTATCAGGTTGGCAAACAAATGTATTTTAATCCTAAAACAATTCTTGCAAAAATACAGCAAATTGTTGCACTTTTTTCCTGTAGTTAGCTTACTGTGGAGAGCAATTTGATTGTAGGCTTTAATATTTTTAAAGTAGTTTTATTGATATATAATAGTTGTACATACTTATGCAGTACATTTGATATTTTGATACATGCATATGATGTGTAATGATTAAATTGGGGTGTTTAGGATATCCATCACTTATAATATTTATCATTTCTTTGTGTTGGAAACATTTCAAATCTTTTCCCTCAGTTATTCTGAAATTTCAAATATATCATTGTTAACTATAGTCATCCTATTGTGCTATTGAATACTAGAACTTATTCCTTCTATCCAACTGTATTTTTGTACCCATTAACCAACCTTTCTTCATTTTCCCTCCACCCTTCCTAGACTCTAGTTAAATTATCCTTCTACCTCCTACCTCCATGGGATCAACATCTCTAGCTCCCAATATGAGAATATGTAAGGTTCATCTCTCTATGACTGGCTTATTTCACTTAACACAATTACTTCTCGCTCATTTATGTTTCTTCAAAATGGCATTATTTCGTTCTTTCTTATGGCTGAATAGTATTCTATTGTGTATATTCGCCACATTTTCTTTATCCATTTGTCCATTGGTGGATGCTTAGGTTGATTCCATATCTTGACTATGGTGAGTAGTGCTGCAATAAATCCAGGGGTGCGGTATCCCTTTGATGATTTTCTTTCCTTTGGATAAATACTCAGTAATGGGGTTGCTGAATTGTATAGCAGTACTTTTTTTTTTTTTTTTTTTAAGTCAGGGTCTCACTCTGTCAGTCTTTCTGGAGTGCAATGGAACAATCATGGCTCAATGCAGCTTCGACCTCCTGAGCTCAGGCAATCCTGCCTCAGGTTCTCAGGTAGCAGGGACTACAGACATGCAACACTGTGCCCGGATAATATGTTGATTTTTTTTTGTAGAGGAGAAGTCTTGCTATGTTACCTAGGCTGATCAGTTCTACTTTTGGTTTCCGAGAAACCGCCACACTATTTTTCATATTGGCTGTGCTAATTTATATTCTCACCAAGAACTTATAAGGGTTTTTTCCTCCACATTCTCTCTAGTATTTGTCTTTTTTATAATAACCATTCTAAAATAAGATAATATTTTGTTGTGGTTTTGCTTTGTATACCACTGATGATATATGATTCTGAGAATTTTTTTTTCATATACCTGTTGGCTATTTGGATGTCTTCTTTGAGAAATGTCTATTCAGTTGCTTTGCCCATGTTTTAATGGAATTATTACTATTATGATGTTTTTGCTGTCAACATGTATGTGTTCCATGTATATTCAGGATATTAGTTCCTTGTTGAATGAGTAGTTTGCATATATTTTCTCTCATTTTACAGGTTATCTCTTCACTCTGTTGATTGTTTGTTTTGCTATGTAGAAGCTTTTTAGTTTCATTAGTCCCATTTGTATGGTATTGTTTTTGTTGCCTCTGCTTTTAAGGTCTTAGCCATAAAATCTTTGCCTAGACTCACGCCCTGAAGTGTTTCTTCTATGTTTTCTTCTAGTAGTTTTAAAGTTTTCGGTTTTATGTTTAGGTTTTTAAGCCACTCTGAGTTGATTTTTGTTTGTGGTGAGAGATAGGATCTACTTTCATACTTCTCATATGAATAATCAGTTTTCCCTGCACCATTTATTAAAGAGGGTGTTCTTTCACCAGTGTACTCTTATGTTCTTGATGCCTTTGTAAAAAATCAGTTGGTTATAAATATGTGGATTTATTTCTGAATTATCTGTTATTTTGGTTTGTGTGTCTGTTTTTATTCCAGTACCAGGCTGTTTTGGTTATTATAGATTTCCAGTTCATTTTGAAGTCAGGTAGTGTGATGCCTCTAGCTTTATTCTTTTTGCTCAGTATAATTTTGCTTATTCAAGGTCTTTGCTGGTTCTATACAAACGTTGGGATTTATTTGTAATCTCTGTGAAAAATGTCATTGGTATTTTGATAGGGATTGAATCTGTAGATTATTTTGGGTAGTATTGTCATTTTAAAACCATTGATTCTCCCAATTCATGAGCATGGGGTGTTTTTGCATTTTTTTGTGTCCTCTTTAATTTCTTTCATCAGTGTTTTCTAGTTTTCATTGTAGAAATCTTTAACCTCTTTGATTAAATTGATTCCTAAGTCTTTTTTAAACTAATTGTAAATAGGATTTCTTTCTTGAGTTCTTTTTCAGCTAGTGTGTTGTTGAACTATAGAAATGTTTCTGATTTTTGTATGTTGATTTTGTATCCTCTGATGTTACTGAATTCATTCATGAGGCTTAACCATTTTTGGGGCAGACTCAAAGTTTTTCTGTATACAATAACCCTCTGCAAAGAGGGAAACTGTGACTTCATCCTGGAAAGGAAAATTTGGGTCTTTTATGTTTTCTTTGCCTGATTGCTCTGGCTAGGATTTCTAATACTATATCGAATAAGAATGGTAAAAGTGGACATTTTAATTTTATTTTGTTTCTTAGAGAAAAATCTTCCAAAGCTTTTCCCCAGACAGTATGATGTTAGCGGTGTGTTTGTTATCTATGGTCTTTATTATGTTAAAGTATGGTCCTTCTGTGCCTAATTTGTTGAGCATTTTTAATCATGAAGTGGTGTTAAATTTTATTCAACATTCTTTCTGCCTCTATTGAGGTGATCATATGGGTTTTGTCTTTCATTTTGTTGATGTGATATATCACATTTGTTGATTTGTATGTGTTGAACCATCCTTGTATCCCTGGGATAAATCCCACTGGATTATGTTGTACTATCTTTTTGATGTGTTGAATTAAGTTTGCTAGTATTTTGCTGAGGACCTTTGCATCTATGTTTATCAGGGATATTTGCCTCTAGTTTTCCCTTTTTGTGTGTGTCTTTGATTTTGGTATCATAGTAGTGCTGGCCTCATAGAATGAGTTTGGAAGAATTCTTCCTCTTCAATTTTTTGGAATAGTTTGAGACTAATTGGTGTTAGTGCTTCTTTATATGTTTGGTAGAATTCAACAGTAGAGCTATCTAGTCCTGGACTTTTCTTTATTTGAAGACTTCTTATTACCCATTTAATCTTGTCACTTGTTATTTGTCTGTTATCCATTTCCTCTAGATTTTCCAATTTGTTAGCATATAGTTATTCATTGTAGTCTCTGATTACTTTGTGTTTTTGTGACATCAGTTAAAATGTTTCCCTTTACATTTCTGATTTTATTTATTTGAGTCTTCATTCTTTGTTTCTTCATTTGTCTATCTAGTGGCTTATCAGGTTTATCTTTAAAAAAAAACTTTTCATTTTGTTGATCCTTTGTCTTGTTTTTAAGGCTCTATTTTGTTTGGTTCTTCCCTGATCATTAGTATTTCTTTCCTTCTACTAATTTGGAGTTTGATTTGTTCTTGCTTATCTAGTTCCTTAAGATGCATCATTAAGTTGTTTATTTGAAATGTTCCTACTTTTCGAATGTAAGCATTTATTGCTGTAAGCTTCTTTTTTATTGCTGCTTTTGCTGTATCCCATGAGTTATGATATGTTGTGTTTCCTTTTTTTTTAGAGACAGGATTTCACTCTGTCACCCAGGCTGGACTGCAGTGTCACAGCATAGCTTGCCGCAGACTTGACCTCCTGGTCTCAAGTGATTCTTCTGCCTCGGCCTACCAAATAGCTGAGATTACAGGCATGTGCCACCATGCCAGGCTAATTTTTTTTGTAGCGATAAGGTCTCACTATGTCGCCCAGGATGGTCTTGAACTACTGGGCTCAAGCAGCCCTTCTGCCTTAGTCTCTCAAAGTGCTAGGGTTACAGGCATGAGCCACAGAGCCTGGCCCTGTTTTCAGTTTTGTTTGCCTGAAAATATTTTTCATTTCCCTTTTAATTTCTCCATTTATCCAGGGGCATTCTGTTTAATTTACACATGTTTGTAACTTTTCCAAAGTTCCTCCTGTTAATGATTTGTAGTTTTATAGCATTATGGTTGGAAAATACACTTGATATTATATTTATTTATTTATGTGTTGGTTTGTTTATATATTGAGTCAGAGATTTACTCTGTCACCAAGGCTGAAGTACAGTGGCACGTCCACAGCTATTGCAACCTGCACCTGCTGGGTTCAGGTGATCCTTCTGCCTAAGCCTTCTAAGCAGCTGGGACGACAGGCATGTGTCACATGCCTGGCTAATTTTTGGATTTATTATGGAGACGAGGTCTTGCCATATTGTCAGGCTGGTTTCAAATGCCCGGGCTCAGGAAACCCTCTTGCCTCAAACTCCCAAAGAGCTAGGATTACAAGTGTAACCACCACACCTGGTCTGATTTTAATATTCTTAAATCTGTTTGCACTATTTGTGGCTTAACATATAATCTATCCAGGAAAACATTCTGTCTATTCAGCTGCTCTTGGATGGAGCGTCCTGTATATATCTGTTAGATCCGTTTGGTCTAGAGTGTAGTTTAAGTGTGATGTTTCCTTGTTAGTTTTTCTGTTTGAATAATCTGTCCATTGCTGAACATGGAGTATCAAAATTTCCTATTATTCCTGTAATACAGTCTACTGTAGATCCCTTCAGATCTATTAACATTTACTTTATGTATTTAGGTGCTTCAATTTATCTTCCATGTGCTCTTTTTCAAGTGGCTACTGGGCGTGTGTTCCTCTTGAATGAGAGAGGATCAAGAAAGAGGTAGACATGGAATCCCGGCAAGAAAGCAGAGAAGAGACTCCTGAGGGTGACGGGGCTTAGGGAGCAGCTGATACCGGATGAGGGCTAGCAGACCAAAGGTGCCGAGAAAGATTCCCATCAGAAAAATATAGAGCCAATAAACTGCCTGATGCTGGAAAAAATATTTTAAAATATTTTTAGAGAAATTTTAGCTTTGAAAATTACCTATTGGTGCACGGGGAAAAAAGGAAATTGTTCATCTGAAAAAAGACGTTACAATGTTTAAGACAAAAACACAATCGTATTCCCCTGTGTGGCCCAGTGAAAAATATTGACACAGTCATAATATTGACAACTGAAACATAATGCAAATACTGTGGGAAGAAGGGGAAAGAAAGCATATGTTAATTGAGGTCTACAGGGTGGTGGTTTGGGGGAGTAGAAGAAAGCTGCATTCGTTTCCTGTTTCTGCTGTAATACATTGCTCCATCTTAGTAGCTTAGAATGACATGAGCGTATGACCTTTCAGTTCTGGAGCTCAGAATGCTGACCCGGTCTCACTGGACTAAAATCAAGGGACCAGCAGACTGTCGTTTTTGTGGAGACGCGAGGGAGATCCCATTACCTTGGCTGTTCTGGTATCTAGAGGCTACCTGTGTTCCTGGACTTTGGGGCCCTTTTTCTTGGCTTCAAAATGCGCCACCTGAATCTCTGCTCCCTTCATCTCATCTCCTACTCCTGAGTCTCCTTGCTTCGCCCCTTTTCTTAAGGACCCTCGGGATTGCATTGGATCCACTTAGGTAAAACAGAATACTCTCCCACCATCTTAAGATTCTTAAGTTAAAACACTTGCAGAATCTCTTTTGCCATGCGAAGTGATCTGTTCACAGATTGCAGGTTTTAGGATGTGAGCATTTTTGGGGGGTGGGGAGAGGGGTGAGAGAAAAATTCTGCAGACCACGAGAGCTGATGTGCTCAACGGATGGATCAGGACATAGCCTTGTACGCATGTTCTTAGAAAGGAATTACCAGACAGAGTCACCAAGGGTGTTGGTGGCGATTGCCTTAGGGAAAACAGGCAGGGATGGGGTCAGGTTTTATTTCTATCGGCATTACGTAACGATTTGAATTTCTCCAGAAGGAGCCTGCCCTGTTAAGACTTGATTTTAGCCCGGTGAGGTTGGTTTGGGACTTTTGTCCTTGAGAACTGTGAGAGAGTAGGCGTGTGCTGTTTTAAGCCGTAACAAGTAGCCCCCTGGGGCCGGCTGCAGCCCCGTCGTGACCCCCTCCAGGCCTGAAGGAGCACAGGAAAGGGTTTGCCGGTGGAAGTTCAAGGACAAGAGCCACGCGGAGTCAGCCCCTCGGGAGGAGACGGCGGGGTGGAGCAGGAAGGGAGCAGAGATGGAAGGACACACCGAGATGTCATAAACCCCCGGGGTCCCCGGGGCGTGGTAAGAGGGGTGCTCTGCGTGCTGGGTCCCGGAAGACGCGCCCCCTCCGTCGTAGGTCAGGAATGGACACCCCCCGCAGGGTTCCCCAGCTTCGCTGTGCAGCAAAATCTTGAGCGGAACTTGACAAAATTCGGATGTCTGGGCCCCACCCAAGACAAACTGAGTCAGAGACTGCCGTGGAGGAGCCCGGAAGGTGGATGTTCACGGCTGCAATGCGCTCCTGGCTGTGGTGTCTGTTGCGTAACTCTCTCCCTGGCTGGGCAACTTCACATCTTAAAGGATGTCTTGAGACTCAACGTCTTACTTCGCCGTGGAAGCACCCTGGAACCTGAGGCAAACAGATGGCTGATTTGTGTATAATGCACGCCAGTGCTGCTGCACCGAACTTCGCGTTAGATGAGGTCGTAGCCGGGCACGGTGGCTCACCTGAAATCCCTGCAATTCAGGAGGCCGAGGCAAGAGGATTGCCTGAGCCTGGGGGTTCGAGACCCGCCCAGGCAACTTGGTGAGAACTCGTCCCTACAAGAAATCAAAAACAAGCTGGGCATGGTAGTGCACGCCTATAGTTCCAGCTACTTGGAAGGCTGAGGTGGAAGGATCGCCTAAACGCAGCAGGTCGTTGCTGCGGTGACTGCGAGCGTGCCATTGCACTCCACCCCGGGCGATGGAGTGAGACTCCCACTCAGAAAAAAAAAAAACGCGCCCCTGTGGAAAGATGATCGTACAGTCTCTTCGGGTTCCACAATAAATCGGGCCGATCGGAGTTTAATTCAAGCGTGCTCAGGAACACACGCGTTTCTCCTGTCATTCACGTGTCAGCAGGACCCTCTCAGAACTAGGATGGCTGATGCTTGGGCTTTGGGTCCGTAGGACATCTTACACCAACAGGGCAAAACGTGAGGTCCCCACGGTGGTTCAGTTGGCAAAACCCGGGGCTCCTTCGACTCTCAGAGGCTGCGTTTAGGGTTAGATTTCACTCGTGTTGCCTTGTGCACGAGCTTGCGTGCGTTTTCCCCCCAGTGTTGCAGTTCTGGAGAAGCTGGAGCCATCCTTTAGGCGCATGCCGCTTATTGTCCCACCTGCAGCAATTGTAAGAGCGCAAGGGCAGCCGTTCACAACACACCAGGCGCAGACCAAGGCCCACCCCCCTCCGGGCCCAGCGCCCCCGCCGTTCGGCCCCAGACCCGGGGAGGCGGGGCCGTGGGGGGGCTGCCGCACACTCATCACACACACGTCGAGGTCCGGCCCCGTGCCTCCCCTGCCACGCTCCGTGTGTGCTTCGAGGGTCCCCTCGGCCTGCTGCCTGGGTAGGGGAGGGGCAGGAGTGAAGCGGGAGCCCAGGAAGAGGGCCCGCGCTCCAGGGAAGGTCGTGGCCGTCTGCCCTGGGAAGTGGCGGCGGAGATGGAGGGAATCCCGGAGTCAGAGGATGGTCCGGGGATCACGGCCTGACGGAGGCAGAGGGGGAGGCACGGGCCTGTCCGCAGGGCTCCCAGCGACCGGGCTGTGTGACCAGCGATACGTGTCTGGCGACTGCCATGGGGTTCTGGAGGGAAAGGGAGCCATCCGTGGCTGCCCTCCCCTGGGATGGCCCCAGATCTGCGGTTCGGCATGCTCCTCTAAACCAACAAGGTTCAGGGGACGAGATTCGCGCGAGGGAGTCATCTGAGAGGATGACAGGGAGCAGCCCGCCTGCAGGACTTGGGTGCTGCCTCGTGGGTGGCGCCCGAGTCCTGGGCCAGCACGCGGAGACCCAGCTCACCACGCCCTCCCCAGAGCGCTTGGCTGGTGGCCTGGAGTCCTTGCAGAAGTGCCCGGCCCCTCCGTGTCCATCCCATTCCCACCCCCAAACCGTCTGATGATCCCGTCCGCTCCATGTCTGGTCCCAGCCTGGGCATCACCCGGGCCAATTCGAAGTCTCAGTTCCCGCCCAGGACTCGAGGGATCAGAGTCCATCTTGACAAGACCTCCCAGCGACTCCCAGACCTGCACGGCTTGCAGAGTCCTGGGGATGAGTCCTCCCCACCCTCAAGCCTTCCGCTCGGGGCTGCTTCCTCCAGGGAGGCAGCTCTGCCCCACCACAGCTGACTGCAGGGACAGGGAGGAAGGGGGCGCCGGGCCAGCACCTGGTATCACAACGTCCACGCGCATTTCCAGCCCGTGACTTTCTCTTCCCCTGGCCACAGCTCGGGGTTAAACTCGCTAGTCCCCTGTGTTCCCCAGCTGCTAGCGTCTTATCCTCACGACACAGGTTGTGAGTCGCTCACACTGGGAAGCCTCACCCTGCCCGGAGCCCTTCCTGTGCCTGCCCTTCATGAAGTCCCGGGGGGGGGAGCCCCGGGGAGGCGGGGGCCCCCCGGCCGGAGGGCCTTCGGGTGCGGGGGGAAACAGGGGGAAGCCCCCGGTGGACATGCCTGGACCGCCCCTGTTCTACAGACAAGCAGGCTGCACGGGGTGTGAGACGGCTGCTGGTTCCAGCGATTTCCCCTCAGGGTAGGAGCAAGGCTGCCCAGCTGTACCAGGGCTGTGGGGCACACCCAAGAATCCCTTTTTCCTTCCTCCTTGTCCCCTGCGGCTCCCAAGCACAGCTCCAATTCATCTTCACTTCTCTGTCTCCTCGATGAGCATCCCAGGACCAGCTCCCCGTGCTCTCCTGCAGACCCCTGGGGACTCTCACCAAGCCCCCGCCCCTGCCCCATGATCTATTCTTTCTAAGCCAACGGGGTCTCTGTAGAGTATGCGTGTCCCCTCCCCTCTCCTCACCCCACCGAAATACAAGCCCTCCTGGTGTTTCTACCCTGCTCTGAAGTTGACATCTGTGCACTCGACTCTGCTCACCTGCCCTCGCCCTCCCCACCCCGTCCTCTTTGCTTTATTTTCTCTGGTCCCTGTGTTGTGAGAAAACAGAAAGGCTATGACACCGAGGCTATTTTAGGAAGCAGCGGTTTATTAGTGCCAGCCCGACTCGGTGGACTAATGCTCCAAGGCTGAGCAACCGGGAGAAAGAGGAGAGGGGTTTATCTGTTAGTTGAGGTAAGGGAGGGGGTTGAGTTGTATGGCTGTACATGTTTCTTTGGAACTTGCAAGGTGGTATTTGGCAAAACTAGATTTTCCAAGAACAAATTGTCTCCAGGGTGCACATGACAAGCAGGGGTTGTAAACTGGTAACTTCACAAAGAATGTGGGGGTAAGGCTGTGAATAGATTACTATTCTGCATTTCCAGGACAGCGACCTTTGGCTATTTGGTTTTTTCACATTTTATGTTTAGCAGGTCTGGAGCTTGCAGGCTGATTTTTAAAAGGAATAATTTTAACTGTTTTTAGCCCCTTTGGGCCACAGCTGGAGCTGAGTTCTCAGGACCTTTATGCCTTTCCTTCTGCCTGGACTATTCTTGACCCTCCTAGACTGCCTCTTTCTTGCCTTTGGACTCAGCTTATACGTCACCTCCCCAGGACCATCCCATCACGCGGTTCCTTCACCCTGCTGTCACTGTTTGCATAACACACTGTGGCGAAAGCAGAGTGAAACCCACAGGTGACCCCAGACCCCTGTGCCCTTGCAATGTGACCCTTGTCCTCCCCGAGATGCCTGTGACCCAGGTGGCCCCCTGATGCCTGGAGGCTTCTCTGGGCTGTGGCTGGAGCAGCAGAAGCAAAAGGGCCTCTGGGAAAAGGTTGGATCTTGAACTTGACCTTACCTAAAATCGGCCTGTTGTGAAGATTTTCTTTTCTTCGCGCCTTCCGTGTTTTCTCAGTTGACAGCGCTGCCACCCAACTTCTTTTTTTAAAGAATGGTTGGTACATGTGGGGATTTGCTACACAAGTAATTGCACGCAGGTGAGGTTTGGGTTTCCAGTGCCCCTCTCCCCCACCCGGTGGTGGACTTGTACCCAATGGCGGCTGTGTGCCCCTTCTGCCCCGTCCCCCCATCCTTCCTTCAGCAGGACCCAGGATTTGCGTTTGCTCCTCCCACCTTTGTGCTCACGTGCCCAATGTTTAGGGCCGTTTATGAGTGAAAGCATGCCATATCGGTTTTTTGTTTGTGGGATAATTCACTTAGAATGATGGTCTCCAGTTACATCCACGTTGCTGCAAAGGACATGATTCTGTTCTTCTGGATGGCTGCATCATGCTCCATCATGTATATGCACCACGTTTTCTTTATCCAGTCCACTTTCAGTGGGCGTCTGGGTTGGTTCCATGTTTTTGCTACTGTGAGTAGTGCTGCCATGAACACACACGTGCAGGTGTCTTTTTGATAGAGTGATTTATGTTCCTCTGAGTATATTCCCAGAAAGGAATCGCTGGGTCGTTTGGTAGCTCAGTTCTTAGTTCTTTGAGAAAATGCCACACTGTTTCCCACAAAGGCTGGACTAGCTGACATTCCCACCAACAGTGTAGAAGCATTCCCTTTTCTCCACAGCCTCGCCAATCTGTTGTTTTTTTACTTTTAATGATAGCCATCCTGGCTGGTGCGGGGTGGTATCGCCCTGTGGTTTTGATGTTCATTTCTCTGAAAATCAAAAATGCTCAGTGAAGCGGAACATGTTTTCGCATGTTTGCTGGCTGCTTGAATGTCTTTCTTTAAGAGGTGTCTGTGTCTTTTGTCCACTTTTTTAATGGTTTTTTTCCCTGTCAATTTGAGTCCTTATAGATCCTCAGTGTCAGGCCTTTGTCAGATGCGTAGATCACAAATACTTTCTCCTGTTCTGCAGGCTCTTTACCCTCCTGGTTGCTGCCTGCAGTCCTGGATGCTTTCCCCAGAGAAGAGGGCCTCGTTTCGATAGAAGGCTGTGGTTCTCTTCAGTCTTGGTCCCCGTATTCTGCCGCCTTCTTGCAGAGGCTGCGTGTCTGCGATGCGTGGTTCCTGCTTACGTGCCCACTGGGAAGGTATTCCTGATGTCTGAGCAGCAGATTTTCTCCTCAGGTGATTTCTTTCAAGTTGCTCCCTGGTCCTGGAGAAGTTCAGGCAGTGTTTGTGGCTTCAGTGGAAGGCCGAATTTCACTTTGGAGCTGGGAATTTTCACACCGCGGAGATGCTTGCTCGGCAGAGCATTTGTGCTGGTAGCTGTGTTCCTTTGACTTTCTTCCCACCGTTTTCTGGCTGGTTCTCAACAATTCCCCTCGGGACTTTCACATGACACAGTGAAGTAACTGTGGTCAGTGTCACCTTTCAGGCCAACCCTGCCCATAGCCTGGACAGTGGCCATTGTCTGCTTCCCTCTCTCTCTCCCCACACCCAGGTGCTTATCCTCCATGCGCTCTCTAGACTGGGGAGCGAAGGTGAGGTACCACCGGTCCTCTGTGGTTGCCAGAGTCACAGAGGATTCGAGGGTGTGTCTACAGGGGTTTGGTGATGTGGGGGCACAGGGACTGAGATCCCAGGCGGGGCGGGGCCCACACGGCTGCACAATGGTGTGACCTCACCCCCTGAGGTCGGGTTGAGGGGAGCACACCTAGTGCTCTGTCCCCAGGAAGCTCCCAAATTGGCACCAATATAGGTTCCAGAGCCTCCTTCGCAAGGCAGCGGGGCTCTGGCAATCACTGGCCAGTAGTTTGAGGCATGGGAGCAGAGAAGCACCCTACCTACCCTTTTGGGGGGGACTCCATGTGCCCCAGGGGTCAGTCTCTGTAGGACCCTTGCAGCCAGTCTGTTCTGCCCCCGGCTCTCCTGTGGGTTGTCCCACAGGTTTGTGTGCTTTCTTGCAACCTTTTGCTCAGGTTATGACCAGTCACCAGTAATGCTGATCTCCCTGAGGACAACTGGCTTCCAGCATCTCCAGTCAGTCATCTGGGCAGGCACCAGGCCAGCCTGCCCGAGGACTCCTGCAGCAAGCTCACCCTTGGACCACACCAGAAGGGCTGCCCAGAATCTCCGGACAAGCTAACTGGTGAAGGGCTTTCCCAGGCAAAGCAGTCTGCCAAGACTGAAGTAAGTCCATACTTCAGATATGCAGACATCAACGTAAGGAAACAAAAAATATGGAAAACCAAGGAGCTATAACACCACCAAAAGAACATATTCATCTCCCAGTAGTTGACCCGAAAGAAATGGAGATGTAGGAACTGCCTGACTAAGAACTGCAAATAATTGTGTTAAGGAAACTCAAAGAATTTCAAGACGATATAGAGAGACAGTTCAGTGAAACAAAGTGTTTTAATGTGAAGTTTTCATGAAGACTTCTGTTAATATTTGCCAGTGCATTCCTGTTCCCAGTTTGTCTTTGGAATATCTCATAGTGGGAGAAATAGGAATGAAGGAGAAACTGCTCTTGGGCTCTCCCTGCCTTGTCAGGCTCAGCAGGCAATAGACCAGATAGAAAGGTGTACAGCTAGAACCCCTGATCATTTGGACCCATGGATTATTTAGTAGGGTGCTGTTTCGTTTCCAAGTATTTGGAAATCTTATTATTATCTTTCTGT
Organism: Cephalopachus bancanus; assembly: GCA_027257055.1. NCBI lineage: Eukaryota > Metazoa > Chordata > Mammalia > Primates > Tarsiidae > Cephalopachus > Cephalopachus bancanus. Next base: position 99,363 of record JAPVLO010000528.1, read on the forward strand.
TATTGATTTCCAGTTTGATTCCATTGTCATCGAAGAATGCATTCTGCATGATATCAATTCTTTTGCACTTGTTGAGGGCTGTTTTGTGGCCTAGTACTTGGTCTATCTTGGGATATGTATTTTGTGGTTCCTTGGGGAAAAAATGTGCATTCTGACATTGCTAAGTATACTGTTTGATAAATGTTGATTCTGTTCTGTTGGTTTGTTCTTAAATTGTTTTTTTATCTTAGCTGATTTTCTGCTAATTCTATTATTTGTTGAGGGAGGGGTGTTGATGTCTCCAGGTACAATTGTGGATATATCTATTTATCCTTTCTATTGGCTTTTTATTCACATATTTTGCAGTTCTGTTGTTTGATTGGTACCACTTTTAGTATTGCCATGTCTCCTTAGTGGATTTACATTTGTAAGGATTAATGACCCCTCTGTCTCATAATTTTGTTTTCTTTACTCAGAACTCTATGTGATATTAACGTAGCCATTTCTGCATTCTTTTGAATAATATTTGTAATTTACGTCTTTCAACATTCTTTTATGTCAACCTGCTTATATCCTTAGATCTGAGGTGATTTTCTTGTAGACTGCATACAGTGTGTCGTGTTTTTAATCTACTCTTTCAAATTTCATCTTTTAATTGTTGCATTTAGACCATTTACGTTTTATGTCATCATTGAGATGTTAGGGTTTATTACAGGCATTTTATTTTGTTTTCTGTTTATTTTTTTTTTCTGATGTTTGTTTCCCTATTTTATTTTCTCTGTCTTCCTGTAGGCTACTTGAACATTTTTTTTTTAGAATTTAATTTTTATCTATCTGTAGTGTTTTTGAGTTCAGTTGACCCTTGAACAAGACAGATTTGAACGGTCAGGCCCACTTATGCTACCTTCTTCCACCTCTGCCGCCTCGAGGCAGCAAAACTGACTCTTCCTTTTCCTCCTCCTCCTCAGCCTCCTCAAAATGAAGATGACCTGGATGGTGACTTTCACGCTGACCCATTTCCATTTAATGAATAGTAAATTTAGTTTCTTTTCCTTACGACTTTCTTAATACCATTTTCCCTTATGCAGTTTACCTTATTGTAGGAATGCAGCAGATTACCTATGCAAAATATGTTATGTTAAGCAACCATTTATGTCACGATTAGGCTTCCTGTCAACAGTAGGCTACTAGTAGCTAAGTTTCCGGGGAATCAAGAGTTACATGCAGACAGAAACTCATTCAAATCATTTTCCTTCTATAGGTAAAGTGTCATTTCTCTCTGACTGAGTTTATTGTCTTTTTCTTTTATTTCAGTTTCAGATGTTTAATTATGATGTGCCTTGAGTGGATGTCTTTAGATTTATCCTGTTGGAATTCACTCTGGTTCTTGAATATGCAGGTTGATGTCTCTTGCCAAATGTAGGACTTTTCAGCCATTAATTCTTCGAGTCCTTTTTTACTCAGCTTTCTCCTCCTGTTTTTCTGCGATGATGGTGGCAAGAATGTCTTATCTTTTGTATAGTCCAAGAGGTTCCTGAGGCACTGGTCATTTTTTTTTTTTTTTGTAGCCTATTTTCTCTCTGTTCTTCATTTGGATAATTTCTGTCGTTCATCTTGATGTTCATTTTGATTCTTCCCTCTGTCCCTTCCATTTTTTGATTCAGTCCATGCATTGGGCTATATATGTTTCTGTTCTAAACTTCCTGTTTGGTTCTTCCTTGTATCTTCCATTTCTTTGCTGAGACTTTCTATGTTTTCTTTATTTCAAGCGTATTTGCATTACTTGTGGAAGTGTTTTCCTCGTGGTTACTTTAAAACATTTGTCAGATCATTTGAATATTTTTGTCATTATGGTGTTTGCATCTATTCATGGTTTTTCTATTTTATTTATTTATGTATTGATTTTTGAGTTAGGGCCTTTCTCTGCCACTGAAGCTGGAATGCAGTGGCATTATCACAGATTGTCGCAGCCTCCGCCTCCTGTGCTCAGGTGGTCTTCCCTTCTCAACCTCCCAAGCGGCTGGGACTACAGACATGCACCACCGCACCCAGCTGTTCCTTGTCTTAAAATTTTTTTAATAGACTTTACTTTTAAGAGAAGTTATATGTTCAAAGCAAAATTGAGCCCAAAGGACTGAGCAGTCCTGTGCACCCTCTACTTCTCCCCCCATGCACAGTCCCTCCACTGTCCACATCCCTCACCAAAGTGGCAGACCAGTTATCATCAGTGAACCTACACTGACACACCATTGCCACTTAAAGTCCATCGTTTAGTGTCTACTCTTGATGCCGGTATTTTATGGCTTGGGACTAAAACATATAATGGCATGTATCAACATTATGGAGTCATACAGAATTATTCATTGCTCTAAAAAATTCTCATTCTGCACTCTCCCCTAACTCCTGGCAACCACTGATCTCTTTACTGTTACATAGTTTTGCTTTTACCAGAATGCCATATAGTTGAAATCAGGCACTATACAGCCTTTTCAGAATGACTTCTTTTACTCAGTAAATGTGGAGACAAAAGTCACTCCATCTTGGATGCTAATCTGCCATGCTGACTTCTGATTAACTCCAGTCCTGGGAACGCCTCCTGATTTCTACTTTATTTACTCATGATAAATTCTGCTCTAAATCAAAACAATCTGTTTGTTACTGTAGGCTATGGCACTCCTGGCATTCTTGCCTGTCCTGGAGGATTACCTTTATAATTGTCTCTGTAGGGCACATTCCCCCTTTCCTTAGGGTATATAACCCCTGAGTCAGGGGCAGCAACAGTGCAGAAATCTGCCGGTCTCGCTGCCACCCAAGACTACGCTCTGTACACAAGTTTCCCCAGTAAACCACTCTATACTGACAAACTGAGTAGTCTGCCTCGTTCTTTGGTCTCTCAGCTCCTTCTGCATTGGGGGGTCATTTTGCCTATAGGGCCTTTTTAAGGAACAGTAATATGCATTCACATTTCCCCCATGTCTCGTCATGACTTGACAGGCCATTTCTTTTTAGTGCTGAGTGTCTCATTGTGTGAATGTACCACAGTTTATCCATTCATCTGCTGGAGGAAATCTTGGTTGCCTCCAACTTGTGGCAATTATCAATAAAGCTGCTATAAACATCTGTGTCCGGGTCTTTGTGAGGACATAAATTTTCATCTCACTTGGGAGTTGTTTGTAATAGAGACAAGGTTTCAATTTGTAAAGTGAAAAGAATCCTTTTGGATAGATGGAGATAGTGACTGAATACAACAATGCAAATGTGCTTAATTTCACTGAACTGTACACTTAAAAATGGTTAAGATGATAGATTTTGTGATGTGTATATTTTTTAAAAGGTGAGAACATCCAAAAAAGTACTACCTTAGTTTCTCAGTAAAATTTCTTAGCAAAGTTCCAACAACAGTAATCAAAACTTTAAAACACACATATACTTTTATCTAGTAATTCCATTTCTAGAAACATATTCTAAAAAAATCAGAAAAAAGAAATAATAGTGTAAATACATACACATCTATTTATGACTTCATTATTTACATAATGAAAAATGGAAAACCCCTTGACTTGTCCCCAAATAGGCTATTCATTAGTTATTTCTTTGTATATCATCATACAATTAAAATGATCTAGATATATAATTTATTCTAGTATTTTGTTATGTTGAAGAAAGCAGATTGCAAAACAGTGCTCAAAGCGTATGTGTGTCATTGTTTCCAAGGGATTAACTTAGTCGATTATCTGACGGGCATCCAGAGATCATGTTAAAACCCTGCCCAGACAAACCTCAGGGAAGCTGCATAGCCTTTTATTCGCCGAGTCGACCCCATCTACCATCTCTCTAGTGCTCATTCTGGGCCAGGCTCACAACAACCCTCACAACAGCCCTCCGTGGTAGACACTTTCATGATTCCTGGTTAACAGGCAAGGACTCGGGGAGATGGAGTGCCCTGCCCAGGCTCACAGGCAGTCGGCAGCAGGGTGGGGAACCCGGAGCCCAGGTGGTCTCATTCCCCACCGACACCTTCCAGAGCTGCCCTGGAAGGCCGGCTGTACACAGGCCTGATTCCGGACTGTGCTGGGAGTTCCAGGAATTTGAGGAGTGACCAAAAAGGACAGCATGGCCACAAGGTGGCAGGAGCACACACAAGCTTTCTTGGGGTGATGCTGGAAGACGTTGGCACAGGGAGTAAATCCCTCGGGCGTGAGACCCTAGACAGGGAACTCCTGGAGAGAGCAGGATTGGAAAGCCGGCCCAAGTGCCGGAATGACGTTATTTAGCAGCCTGGCAGGGAGTCTCGGATCACAGAACTCCAAGGGCAGCAATGGCTTGAATCTTCATGAGTCCTGAGGCTTATTTTACCAACTGCTAGTGAGAAAACCATAATCGAGTATACCATAAACTTAGGTTAAGAGCATGCTATAACCCAATAAATATGTAATCGGCTTGTGGACAGCAGCACAGCCATCTTAGTTTTCTGCTTTAAAACATAACCTGTAGCTGTTTAACGTTTCAGTTATGGGAAAAACTGCAAAGCTCCAGTTCAAGCTTCAACCCCTTCCCTTGACCCACTTTCCCCTTAGCGACAACCAATCAGGTGCCAGGGGAAAATAACCTAAAGTTTCCAGATGTCTCTGCAACTTCCCCAGCTGGTGGGCCAAGGTCAGCCCGAGTCCAGCTAGCCAATCCTCCACGATTGAGCTGACCACCAGAGGTTACTACCCAATTAAATGGTAACAAGACTGGAAAGTCCCCCCAGACTCCTCCTCCCTTTGTGTAAAAGCATAAAAGGCGTCTGCTTCAGGAAGTCGGGGCCTCTGGGTGGACTCCGCTGCGTCGGAGGTCGACAGAGGTCCAGGCTCGAGCTTGCAAATAAAGACCCTCTTGAACTTTCATCGGAATTGGCTCTTGGTGGTCTCTCGGATTAGACATTCGGCCACTACACTAGTAGATTTGGGGCCCAATTTTGCGAGGCATGCAAAGCAGACAGTCTCTCAGTGCTAAAAACCTGCTTGTTGGTGCTGCCGGACAAGACGGGGACGGAACAGGTCGGAGTATGAGAGTCTCCGCAAAAGCGAGGGCCTCTGCGTGAGTAGGTGTGTGCCGGGGGGGTGAGGGAAAGTTCATCGGAGGGGAGACTCGGGTTCATGCACCTGGGGCTCTCCTCTGGAGGTGACTGCGGCCCACCGCCCTGAGACTGGAGACTCGGCTGCAAAGGATCGCCTGCCATTCTTGGAGCTCTCTTGAGAGGAGGGAGCCGAGCACAGCCGCCCCTCCCCGCCTGGCACGTGGCCCACCCCCTCGCCTGCAGCAGCAGACCGGGCACAAGCAGGAGGGAGGGTAGAGAAGGCTGGCCACGGAAATCTGGAGTAAAGCTCCAACGCCCACGATGAAACGCAGATGGGCGCCATCTTCTCAGGCCCAGGACGGGGCAGAGACCGGCGTCGCCCTGGCCAGCTCCGCCCAGCCTCCGGTCTGGGGGCCCAGGGGCTGTCTTCTCATCAGACGCAGGGAGGCAGATGCCCCTCGCCCACACTGGGACGGGCAGACACGGCAGATCTGAGCAGCAGCGAGCAGGGTGAGTCCGGATCTGAGGCCTCCTCCTCCCACAGCGGTCGGCGGGGCATCTGACCCCGCTGAGAGCCACTAGCAGCCTGCACTGAGAGGGGAGGGGAGGGGAGAGGAGGGGCTGGAGACCTGGCAGCTCCCCAAAGCCTGACAGGAAACTGGAGTTACAGAAACGGGCACGAGCCGGGCTCGGTGGCTCAGTCTGTCATCCTGTGCCTTTGGGAGGCTGAGGTGAGTGGATGGCCTGAGCCTGCGGGTTCGAGACCCGCCTGGGCACCTTGGCGAGACCTCATCTCTACAATAAAATAAAAAAACATTAGCCGGGCGTGGTAGCGTGCATCTCTAGTTTCGGCTACTCGGAAGGCGGAGGCGGAAGGATCGCCGGAGCCCGGCGGGTCGAGGCTGCGGTGGCCGGGAGCGGCCGCTGCGCTCCAGTCTGGGTGACCGAGTGAGACCCCGACTCAAAAAAAAAAAAAGAAATGGGCACAAAGTGAGTTTTGGGTCCTTCTTGTTTGTTTTTAGTTTTGGTTATAGCATTTTTCCCCTCCTCTCTTTCTTTCTGTTTGTGTTTACGTTTTTTTTCCTGGCTTTGTTTCTGTTATTTTAATTTTTTTTTTAGATTTTTCTGTTTATTTATGGGTATTTTTGAGGGAGAGTACACCACAACGGGGGGGAGGGGTGTTGTTTGTTTGTTTGTATGATTGTCTGTATGTTTTTGTCTTTTTTGTTTTTTCTGTCTTTGTCTGTCTCTCTGTTTATTCATTAGTTGGCACGCCTGTCTGTTTTCCCTCTTCTTCTCTCTCTCCACCTGCCTTTTGTCTTTCTTTTTCCTTTCTCCATTCTTTTCCCTTTTCTTATGTTATTTTGCTTTCGGGGGAAAACAGACACCCCCACTCTATCGACAGATTGTAAGGCAGTGGGAAGTGGGTTCCAGGGGGCCCTCACACCTGTCAGTGGATACTGGGAACTGCAGATAGCTTCACAGTTCCCCCTTAATTAAATCTCAAAGCTTCAAAAAGCACAGATCCCCACCCCCAGTCCAGCTTCAGAAATGAACAAAACCAGAGGATCTACAAAAGGAAAGATAGGAGATTGAGCAAACAGGAAATAAAAGCTATCCCCCATCAATAAATAACAGAATTAAAGGAGAGGTTTTAAAAAGGGAGAGGAACACCTGCACAAATGAAGAAAAGACAAAGGAAGAATATTTGTCTCACACAGACCCCTGGGAAGTCAGCCACTGAGAATACAGACTTTGGAACTCAAACAATGAAGAGCCCCCAGAATGACTGGTTCCAAGCCACAAACCCAAATATCAAGACATTAATAGAAAAAATGGAAATGAGGAGAGACAAGAGGAAAAGATGAAGGAGTTGATAATGAAATAACAGCAATAAAGAATATAGTGAATGAAATAAACAGCAAACTGAGAAGATGGAAAGCAGAATTAACCAAGCAAAAAGAATCTCAGAGCTTAAGGACCAAAATATGGAACTAACCCAAACTGTTAAAAACATAGAAAAGAAACTTAACAAGATAGAACAAAACCTCCAAGAGATGAACAATTATTTCAAGAGGCCGGATCTAGGATTAATTGGAATCCCTGAGGCAGATAGACAGAGACCATGGAGCAAACATTTCATGAAATTATCCAAGAAAACTTCCCTCATTTCATCAGTAACACAATCATTCAAACACAAGAGATTCAGAGATCCCTGCAAGACAGTAAATGAGAAGACCAACTCTTAGACACATACTCATTCATCTACACAAAGTAGGTGTAAAGGAAAAAATCCTAAGGGTAGCAAGAGAGAAAGGTCAAACTACCTACTGGGGAAGACCAATTAGAATAGCAGCGGACTTATCTACAGAAATACTTCAGGCTGGGAGAGCTTAGAGCCCAATCTTCAAAGTTCTCAACTATAAACAATTTCAACCAAGAATTACCTACCCAGCTAAGCTAAGTTTCTTCGGTGATGGAGAATTAAAATTCTTCCCAGACATTCAATCCATAAGAGCTTACACTACCTCCAGACTAGCTATACAAGAAACACTTAAGAAAATATTAAACACAGAAGAAAGAAAACAAACAAACAAATGATAACACCCTTCCTAAGAATGCTGGAAAAGAATTAAAAACACACATGAAGCCGGGGTCGGTGGCTCAGCCTGTAATCCCGTGCTTTGGGAGACTGAGGTGAGTGGATTGCCTGAGCCCGCAGATTCGAGACCCACCTGGGCAACTTGGGGAGACCTCATCTCTACAATATATCAAAAAATTAGGCGGGCGTGGTCGCGTGCACTTGTAGTTCCAGCTACTTGGAAGGCTGAGGTGGAAGGATTGCCGGGGCCCAGCAGGTCAGGGCTGCAGTGGTCGGGAACGGCCACTGCAGTCCAGTCTGGGCGACAGAGTAAGACTCCAACTCAAAAAAAAACACAAAAACCCACACACACACGAATCAACCCAAAAATCAAAAGAAAGACAGCAAACAAACAGCAGCAGCAACAACAACAAACTCTATAAGAACTGCATTTCAGGGATAAACTCTCACATCTCAATAATTAGCCTGATTGTGAATGGGCTAAATACACCACTGAAAAGACATAGAATGGAAAACTGGATAAAATATCATGAGGCTACAATATATTGTCTCCAAGAGACTCATCTCACCAGAAAGGACACTCTTAGACTCAAAGTAAAAGGATGGGAAACAAAATTCCTGGTGAACAGAACACAAAAGAAAGCAGGAGTCACAATCTTAATATCAGACAAAATACCCTTTAAGCAATCAAAAATTTTAAAAGATACAGAAGGTTACTACATAATGATAAAAGGTTCAATCTATCAACAAGAAATATCTATCCTAAACATATATGCACCCAACACAGGAGCACAAACTTTCATAAAGCAGCTTCTAGGTAAACTAAAAAAAGATATTGACTCTAACATTATCATAACTGGTGATTTAAACACCCCACGAACAACCCTAGACAGATCATCAAGAAAAAACATCAACAAGGAGATCTGGAACCTCAATGTGACTCTTAACCAAATGGACTTAATTGATACCTACAAAACACTCCACCCAACAACCACAGAATGATAATAGGTTCAATCTATCAACAAGAAATATCTATCCTAAACACATATGCACCCAACTTAAAAGCCCAAATTCGGGACATAGAAGACGAAAACATAATACAGAAAATCAATGAAACCAAAAACTGTTTTTTTAAAGGATAAACAAGATTGATAGACCCCTAGCTAGAATGACCAAGGAAAAGAGAGAAAAAACTCAAATAAACACAATCAGAAATGCAAAAGTTGAAGTCACAACTGATCCCAAAGAAATACAAAAGATTATCAGAGATTACTATGTGTACCTGTATGGAAACAAACTCAAAAACCTAAATGAAATGGAGGAATTTCTTAAATCACACAACCTCCCCAGGTTGAAACAAGAAGAAATTAAAAACTTAAATAGACCAAAAACAGCCCAAGAAATCAACTATGTCATAAGAAAAGTACCTACAAAAAAAAAAAGCCCTGGACCAGATGGCTTTCTAGCAGAGTTGTACAAAACATACAAGAAAGAGCTGATTCCAATCCTATTGAAAGTATTCCAGGCAATCGAGGTGGGTGGACTCTCCCCAAATCATTTTATGAAGCTAACATCACATTGAAACCCAAACCGGGTAAAGATCCAACAAAGAAAGAAAACTACAGGCCAATATCCTTGATGAACATTGATGCTAAAATTCTCAACAAGATCCTAGCAAATCGGATTCAACAACACATCTCAAGAATCATCCACCATAACCGAGTGGGCTTCATTCCCGGGATGCAGGGCTGGTTCAACATCCGCAAGACCATAAACATAATTAAATACATCTATAGATGTAAAGACAAAAACCACATGATTATATCATTAGATGCAGAAAAAGCTTTTGATAAAATCCAGCACCCCTCCTTGATAAAAACCCTCGAACATCTAGTCATAGATGGAACATATTTCAAAATAGTAAGAGCCATCTATGAGAAATCCACAGCCAACTTGCTGCTAAACAGACAGAAATTGGAACCATTTCCCCTGAAAACTGGAACAAGACAAGGATGCTCACTCTCATCCCTCCTGTTCAACATAGTATTAGATGTCCTAGCTAGAGCAATCAGACAAGAGAAGGAAATCACAGGTATCCAAATAGAAAAAAAGGAAGTCAAGTTATTCCTCTTTGCAGACGACATGATTCTATACCTTGAAAACCCAAGAGACTCTGTCAAAAACCTCCTTGCACTGATAAAGGACTTTGGCAAAGTTTCAGGGTATAAAATAAATGTGCTAAAGATAGTCGCATTCCTATACACGAACAATAAATAAACAGGAACCCAAATAAAAAGCATAATCCCATTCACAATAGCCACCCCCAAAAGTGAAATACCTTGACATCTTCCTAACCAGGAAAGTCAAAGACCTTTACAATGAAAACTACAAAACACTGCTCAAATAAATCAAAGAAGACACAAACAAATGGAAAAATAGTCCATGCTCATGGACTGGAAGAATCAACATTGTTAAGATGTGCATCCTACCCAAGGCAATCTACAGATTTAATGCAATACTCATGAAATCACCATCATCATTCTTCTCAGACCTGCAAATGACAATACAGGAATTCATATGGAAATATAAACAACCAGGAATAGCCAAAACAATCCACAGCAAAAAAACAAAGCAGAAGGCATCACACTCCCAGACTTTAAACTTTATTATAAAGCTACAATAATCAAAACAACCTGGTATTAGTACAAGAACAGGCATATAGACCAATGGAACAGGATAGAGATTCTGGAAGCAAAAACTTGATTTCTCAGTCAACTCATAGTTGACAAAGCCTCCACCATCAACCACTGGGGAGAGAAGTACCTATTCAGTAAATGGTGCTGGAAAAACTGGCTGACCACATGCAGAAGATTAAAACAAGACCCCTACTTATCACCTTACAAAAAAAAAATCAACTCTAAATGGATCAAAGACCTAAGCATAAAACCTCAAGTTTTAAGAACCTTAGAAAACGCAGGAGACATCCTTATCGAAATTGGAACTGGCAACCAATTCCTGATCAAAACCGCAAGTGTCCATGCCATAAGAGATAAGATAGACAAGTGGGATCTCACCAAACTGACAAGCTTCTGCAAAGCCAAAGAAACCACCGAGAGAGTGGGGAGACAGCCCACAAACTGGGGAAAAAAACATTTGCCAACTGGATATCTGACAAAGGCCTAACATCTAGGATCTACAAGGAACTCAAACATGCTGAAAAGAAAAAACAGCCCCATTGCAAAGTTGGCAAAAGATATGAATAGAAAGAAGACATACAAGCAGGCAACAGATACATGAAAAAATGCTCAGCCTCACTAGCCATCAAAGACATGCAAATTAAAACCACACTGAGATACCACCTAACTCCAGTCAGGATGGTCATCATCAATAACTCAAAAAACAACAGATACTGGAGAGGATGTGGTGAAAAGGAAATCTTCTCAGTGTTAGTGGGAGTGTGAACTTGTACAGTCTCTGTGGAAAACAGTGTGGCGATTCCTAAAAGATCTAAAAATCAACCTTCCATTTGATCCTACAATCCCCCTACTGGAAATATACCCAGAGGAACTCAGATCACTCTATGAAAAAGACACCTGCACACGCATGTTTATTGCAGCATTATTTAACAATAGCAAAAACATGGAACCAACCGTGCTGCCCATCGAAAGAGGACTGGATAAAAAAAAAAAATGTGGTATATACACAAGGGAATATTATGCAGCCATAAATAAGGACAAAATTATGAACTTTGCAGCAACTTGAATGGACTTAGAGTCTATAATATTGAGTGATCTATTACAGAAACAAAGAACGGAGTATCACAAGTTCTCATAAGCAGACCTTGAACAACTATCATAATACTATGAGAAAGGGATTGGCAGTAGCGGGAAACTGCCGGGGGGGGGGGGGACACACCTCATCAACAAGGGATGAACATTTGTATACTTAACCCTGAATTGTACCCCACATATTTAAAATAAAAAAAAATTTTTTTTAAAAAATCTGCTTGTTTGGGCTACATTTAAAACACTTGAATGTTTAAAAACTTGAGTTTGGCACTGGCAGCCTTTTGACTAAAGGATATTAGCCTACTGTGAAGAAATTAAAACCTCAGGGGCCAACATACAAAGGCCATCTTTGGCTCCTAGAATATCTTTATCTTATGTAACAGGCAGGCTACTCAAGGGTTGCAAAACTGAAGGTTCCTAAGCATCATGGAAGATAGGCTGTGCAACAGTGGATAGGGAAGCCTCATCCCCAGGTGTGGGTCTTGGTAGGAGAGGGGTCTCCCCGATATCCTTCCATCAGTGCAACTGGGAGTGTGGCTGCAATTGAAGGCAAGGGGTTCCCTTCCTGCCGTCCAGATAGCTTTTTCTGTTTGTTCATGTGCTTCTTATTTTATCGTGGTAAATGTATATTGCATGAAAGTTATTAGCCCAGGCACAGGGGCTCATGCTTGCAATCCCAGCACTTTGGGAGTCTGAGATGAGAGGATTGCTTGAGCCCAGGAGTTCAAGACCAACCTGGCCACATAGCAAGACCTAGTCTCTACAAAAAATTAGCCAGGCTTCGTGGTGCATGCCTATAGTCCCAGCCACTCAGGAGTCTGAAGTGGAAGGCAGAAGGATCACTGGAAGTCGAGGCTGTGGTAAGCCATGATCGTGCTACTGCACTCCAGCCTGGGCAACAGAGTGAGACCCCAAACTCACACACAAAAAAGGTTATTATTTTAACTCTTTTGAAGTGTGCAATTCAATGTCATTAATTTCATTAATAATGTCATGCAGCCATGAACAAGGTTTATTTCCAGAACACTTTCATCATTCCAAACTGAAATTCTGTGCCCATTTACAACTGCCAATAATTGCCTTTTCTCCCTTTCCCAGCCCTCATAACCTCTATCTACTTTTTCTCTCATGAATTTGTCAATCCTAGGTACTTCAAATAAATGGAATTATATAGTGCTTATCTTTTTGTGTCAAACTTATTTCACTTAGCATGTTTTCAGTCTTCATCTGTGTTGTAGTGTGTGTCAGAATTTTTTTTTTTTTTGAGTTGGAGTCTCACCCCGTCGTCCAGGCTGGAGTGCAGTGACATGATCGCAGCCACCACAGCCTCGACCTGCTGGGTCCAGGTGATCCTTCTGCCTCAGCCTTCCAAGTAGCAGCAACTAGAGGTACAAGCCACCATGCCTGGGTGATTTTTTGACTTATTATAGAGACAAGGTCTCACCAAGTTGCCCAGGCTAGTCTCAAACCCCTGGGCTCAGACCATCCTCTCGCCTCTGCTTCCAAAAGTGCTGGGATTACAGGCATGGTCTGGTCAGAATTTCTTTTTTATATTCGGATAGTATCCCATTGTATGGATATACCATATTTTGTGTGTGCATTCATCTGTTGATGACTGTTTGGGTTTTCATCTTTTAGCTATTGTGAATAACACTGCAATGAACACTGGCATACAAGTATTTGAGTACTTGCTTTTAATTTCAAATTTTTTAATCTTATTTTAGAGACAAGGTCTCACTCTGTTACCCAGGTTATAGTGCAGTGGCACAATCACAGCTCACTGCAGCCTCCAACTCCTGAGCCTAGGGGATCCTCTCACCTCAGCCTCCCAAGTAGCTGAGTTTACAAGAGTGAGCCACCATGTCAGATGACTTGCTTTCAATTCTTTGGGGTATATACCTAGGAGTGGAATTACTGATCATACGATAATTCTGTACTTAACTTTTTGAAGAATACCAGACTATTTTCCATAACAGCCACACTAATTTATTTTCCCACCTGAATGCACACTGGTCCCAATGTCTCCACATCCCCACCAACACTTAACATCTTAATGGGTATGAACTGGTATCTCATTGTAGTTTTGATTTTCATTTCTCTAATGACTAGTAACTTTGAACTTGAACACTTTTGTATGTGCTCATTGGCAATTTGTACATCTTCTTTTTTAAAAAAATTCTTCTTCTAAATGTATTTATCTTCTTTGGATAAATACCTATTCAAATCTTTTGCCCATTTTGGCAGTGGGGTATTTGTTGTTGTTGTTGTTATTGTTGTTGTTGTTGTTGAGTTTAGTAGTTCTTTATGTATTCTGGATATTAACCCCTTGTCATATTTATGATTGGCAAGTCTTTTCTCCCCTTCCATAGGTTACCTTTACACTCCGTTGATGTTGCTCTTTGACCACAGCAGTTTTTAATTTAGATGAAGTCCAAATTACCTCTTTTCTGTTGCTTTCCGTGCTTTTAGTCACATCCAAGAAATCATTGCCAAATCTAATATCATGAAGCTTTTGCACTATGTTTTCTCCTAAGAGTTTAACAGCATTAGGTCTTATGTTCAGCTCTTTGATCTATTTAGAGTTCATTTTGTGTACGGTGTTAAAAAAGAATCCAGCTTCATTCTTTTGCATGTGTATATCCAGTTTTCCCATCACCATTTGTTGAAAAGACTGTTTCCCATTGAATGGTCTTGGCATCCTTGTTGAAACTCAGTGAGTCATATGTCTTAGTCCATTGATGCTGCTGTAACAAAATCCCCAAGACGGAGTAATTTATAAGGAACAGAAATTTATTTTCTCACAGTTTTGGAGACTGGGAAGTTCAAGATCAAAGCACTGACATGTTCAGTCGTCTGGTCTGACGAGAGCTGCCCTCTGCTTCCAAGATGGTGCCATGATGCTGCATCGTCCAGGGGGAGAAGCACTGTGTCCTCATGTGGCGGAAGGTAGAAAGGCAGATTAGCTGAATGCTGCATGAAACCTCTTTTATAAGGGCTTTGCTATCATTCATAAGGGAGGAGTCCTCATGGCCTAATGACCTCTATCACATTGGTAACACTTCAGTTTTGGAGAGGACACATTCAAACCATAGCATTGTATATGCAAGTGTTTATTTCTGGACTCTATTTTCAATTCCATTGGTCTTTATGTCTGATTTTATGCCAGTACTACACTGTTTTGGTGTCTGTAGCTTTATAAGACATTTTTTGAAATCAGAAATTGTGAGTCCTCCAACTTTGTTCTTCTTAGTAACAAGATGATATTGTAAATAACTCTAATTTCCATCAACACCTAAATGGGTATGTGCATTGAGAGATGTTTGCAACAGTTTAAATGACTGTATGGAGTGCCCAGGGCTCAGTTTCTCTGCCATGTCTCTTCCCTGGTGACACTAGGTGTAGTCATGGAGTCAAATGGCCTTAAGTTTTGTCTAGATACTAATACACTCCAAGTGATTCCTCCCAGCCATGGCTTCTTTCCTTAATGAGACATATAGATCTTTGTGTGCCTTCTTGACACATTCTTTTGACATGTAGGCTTGTAAGATTTAACACATCTAAATCCACAATGTCCTGAGTCCGAAACCTCATCTGTCCCCAGTGTCCTCATCTCTGAGACTGGGCTGTTCATTCACCCACCAGTGAGGTCCCCAATTTTGGAAACATCCTTGACCCCCTGTGTTCTTCTCATCATTCAAATACAAGGGGGAGCCCCCCAAAGAGCAGAATGTGTTGATTTAAAACTTGTGTCTTTAGTCTTACTCGTTTAAACTTCAGGCTCCTTCAAAGTGCTCTCCGTTTGATCCAACACTCCTCCAGAGAGGCTTTTTCCACGGCTCAAAACAGTTTTGGAACTTGACCGTGTTGAGGACCTTTTTCTTTTTTTTTTTCCGACCACGGCATTCCACCATCAGGCCCTTCATTGCTGCACCGCATGGGCGAGGCCCCCTGGGGTGCAGGCGCACGGTGGAGTGGGTCAGCAGGAGGGAGGCCAGGGGCTGCCCGCGGCCGTCCCCACGGAGAGGAGAAGCGGCAGCGAACAGAATCCCGTGGGTCTTGCAGTGCCGGGTGGAGAACAGGAAGGGCGGTCGGCACAGAGCCGGGGGAGAGCCGGGCACCCCCAGCGTCATGACGCCAGCCGTGGCGGCTGCAGCCTCCGCGCCCTCCTCGCTGACCTCCCCAAAGGACGCGTGCGCGACCTTGGAGAGGAGCGGGCCTCTCCGGGACGACCTTCCGGAGGCGGACGACTGGCACCTCTTCATCCATCGAAAGCGGTTTCTCTGCCCACCGCTCTCAAGTCAGGGTTCTCATCGGGAAGCTTGACGACCATACCAGCTCCTTGCCGACATGGGGAGGCACCAGAATTGGGGTGAATGTTTCTCCTACATAGGTCATTTTAAAAGTAGATTTCTTTTTGTTTGTCTGTTTGTTTTTGAGTCGGAGTCTCACTCTGTCGCCCAGACTGGAGGGCAGTGGCCGCTCCCGGCCACCCCAGACTCGCCCTGCTGGGCTCTGGCGATCCTTCCGCCTCAGCCTTCCGAGTAGCCGGAATTGCAGGTGTGCGCTACCACGCCCGGCTGATTTTGTTGATTTGTTGTAGAGATGAGGTCTGGCCAAGTTGCCCAGGCGGGTCTCGAACCCTCGGGCTCAGGCAATCCACTCACCTCGGCCTCCCAAGGCGCCGGATTACAGGCTGAGCCACCGAGCCCTGCAAAAGTAGATTTCTTAAACATCATTTGCACAGGTTTCTGCTCATTCTTGCTGACTTTAAATGGTCTCTCCTTGGTCTGCCACTTGTAAACTGTTTATCCCAGTTTCCTTTGAAGTAGATGGCATTCACAAGAACCAGATTAGTCAAGGAATTCATTACATCTGGGGGGAGCAGCTCTACAATTTTACCTTCCACTACCCAGGTGTTTATGTGATTTCTGGACTCTTCTGCGGTGCTGACCAAGTCAAGCTCTTCCATCTCTGCGTGGTAGAATTTGCAGGCATCTTTAAAAGTAGAGAGGAACTCACAAGACTGTGCCCCAAAGAGCCTGTTGTCCATTCTAAGCAAGTATAGCGTGCCAATCTTGTTCACCTCGGTGAGAAGGGACTGGAAGCCCCAGTGGCCGTCTCTGCTGTCACCGCTTTTCTTTAAAGCCAGCACCTGGGCCATCTGGGCAGTAGTGTTTCCCTTTGCCCCCAAGAAGACCATGACCAGGGCAGAGGAGAAGCTCATGGGTGAGAAAAACAAGTTCTTCGAGTTGTCTTTGCCCAGAGTTTTCAAACGGTCTAAGGCAAAGGTGCCATTTGCTTCTGCGAGAGGATCCACAATAGAGAAGCCCAGAGTCTCGGCGCTGCAGCGGGGAAGAGCCAGTAAAAGCGGGACAGCTGAGGACTTTTTCATCCAGGGAAACAAAATAAGCATCTCGGGGCAAGATCAGGTAAATAAGGAGGGTGGGGTACAGAGCTCAGGCTGTTTTAGGTCAGAATCTGCTGAACACTCGAGCAGCGTGGGTGGGCACAGTCATCATAAAATGGGCAGCGTGTTGAGAGAATCTCCAAAAAAATTTCGCGGAAGCTGAACACAGCCTCTCACAACAATGCTAGCTGCTACTCTGATGCCTGGGTTCCGAGAACACTTACCCAGCTGGGGAAGCCCCTACTGTAAGGAGCCTACCCTCCAAAAGATAATTTGGGGGGGCTTTGGGGTCCCTCCAGTATAACCCATCATTCAGACAGGTGGGCTCTACCTTCAAAACATCCCAGGGCAAGATCGCCTCGCACCGCCTTTCACATGCTGTTGTAGACCAGACCACAGACAGCGTCTCCACCTGGAGCACCACTCTGGGCTCTACCTCCCTCCCCTGCTCTCACCCTTGCCCTGCTGCAGTCTGTTCTCCACCCAGCCTCCAGTGATGGCGACAACGTGTATACGTGACCCTAAAACTCATTTACTTCAAGATCCCTCCAACACAATTGTAAGATCTATGGTCCCACAGGGTCAGTGGCCCAAGAAGACTGCTGAATTTTTACTGCACGTTCTTAAAAATGCAGAGAGTACTGCTGAACTTGAGGGTTCAGATAAAGATTTTCTGGTCACTGAGCACCTCCGGGTGAACCCAGCCCCCAAGATGCACCACTGGACATCTGGACATACAGAGTTCATGGTCAGATTAGCCCATACACGAGCGCCCCTGCCAAATCAAGATGATCCTGACTGGAAAGAAACAAATTGTTTCTAAACCAGAGGAGAAGGTTGCACAGAATAAACGATAAGTGAAGAAACAAAAATTGGTGGCACAGGAATAGTTTCAGCATAAAATAAAAACAGATAAAGATGAAATCAAGCCGGGCTCGGTGGCTCAGCCTGTAATCCCGCGCCTTTGGGAGGCTGAGGTGAGTGAATTGTCTGAGCCCGCGGGTTCGAGACCTGCCTGGGCAACTTGGCGAGACCTCATCTCTACAATAAATCAAAAAATCAGCCGGGCATGGTAGCGCATGCCTGTAATTCTGGCTACTTGGAAGGCTGAGGCGGAAGGACCGCCGGAGCCCAGCAGGTCGAGGCTGCGGTGGCCAGGAGCGGCCACTGTACTCCAGTCTGGGCGACAGAGTGAGATGCCAACTCAAAAAAAAAAAAAAAAAAGATGAAATCAAATTTTTAAAAAATCTATGGTCCTTTCAGTGGTTTTCAAGTCCCTGCTTTGAGCCACCTCCTGTGCTTCCTTTATTCCTGCCCTCCAGCCATGATGACCTGCCTGCTGTCCACCAGACACACCAAGTATCGTCTTGCCCTTAGGAAAGGGCTGTCCATGTTCCTCTGTCTGGATCACTCTGCTCAGGTGACACCATGGTTTCTTCACTCATTTTATTCAGGTCTTTGCCGAATGATGCCTCCTCCAAGAGTCCTTAGAGACTCAATAAGGGTGTCTCTCTCCCCTTACCTTGCTTTAATTTCAGCCACAGCACCTCTTACTACCAAACATCATATACAGACGCTCGCCAATTTATGATGGCTCAACTTACGATTCTCCACTTGTTGCAGTGGTATAAAAGTGATATGCGTTCAGTTCGAAATAATGCTTCAGATCTCAGTCCAAAATTCTTTACGTTAGGTTTATTATAAAATGTGTTGAGTTGGATGATTTTGCCCAGCTGTAGACTAATGTAAGTGTTCTGGGCATGTTTAAGGTCAGCGAGGCTAAGCGATAGTGTTTGGTAGGTTAGGTGTATCAAATGCATTTTTGACTTATATTTTCAACTGAAAGCTAGGATCGTCAGGATTTAGCCTCATTGTCAGGTGAAAGTATTTATGAACTTACTGTCAGTTTCCTCCACTGGGATAGAAAACTCACAAGTTTTTCAGGAGCTTGGTTTAGTGCTAAGTACCCAGAGCCTATAGCAGTGCTTAGGATGTGATAGATGTTTGTTGTATACAGGTTAGGGAGGCAGCTGCTGCAGATGTTTTTTTTTCTGGGCTTGGATGTTCGTAGATTTCACTTTATAACTATTCAGTGAACTGTGCATGTATGGTTTGTGCATTTGATCACATAAAAGCAACGCATACTTAAGTAAAAGGACACTAGCCCAATTTCCCAAATCAGTCGATAACAAATTGTGGTTCAATTTTGGCTACTTCCTTGTAAGACTTATGGGGTTGGGAAGAATGGCAACCCAGATGCTAACCGGATGTTCTGTCCCAGCCCCAGGAAGCCAGGACACACCCACCCATCCCCCAGACATTCCCTCACTTCTCTGGGTCCTACCCTGCTGGTCCCTGGCATTGGCAAGAGTCGCCAGGGTGATCTGGAGTCTAGGTATGGATTCTGGCTGCCTCCTTATTAATGCTGTTACGTTGTATGAATCACTTCATCTCTCTAATCCTTTCCTCACCTGCAAACTGGGGATAATAATAATAACGTCCCCTTCATTGGATGGTGGGAGGGTTATGTGAAATATTCCATGAATGGGACTAGCAGGTATTTTTATTATTCATATTCAGCTGGTTATTGTGCCCAGCACTTCACCTTTGTTAGTTCATTTAGTCCTCACAACAGTCCCATGAGGTCCCCACCATTGTGTGATTCACATTTTCCAGATGGGGACAGGGAGGCATGGGGAGGATCTGTGATGTGGTCGGTCACACTGCGCTTTGGCGGCACAGCTGCATTCAAACCAGGGCTGTGTCCGGTGGCCACAGGTCTACTCCTGTGCCAGAGTGCTCCCTGCTATTGTTGTGTGATGTGAGCATTTTAACAGGCTGTTGGGAAATGGGCTGATTCCCTTTTCAGAGGTGAGAAAACTGAGGCATCGACAGACCAAGTAAATGTGCTTGGTTCACAGATATTTAGCAGAGAAGCTAAAATCTCTGCTTTTCAAGTCCAGGCTTTCGACTATGGCTGGAGCTGTCAGGATCAGCTAAACAGACATCAAAATGCGGGGCTTGTAAATAGTTTTGAAAAACATTGCTTTCATCAGTGTGCGGTTATATTTTCACCAAATATAAATGTATGCTATAATTTTAACAGCTACATCGGCTGTGACTATTGGCACAGACATAGCCTGACTTCACTAAGTGCTGATAGAGCAGAACTCAGTATCTCAAGAGATGGCTTACCTGGTGCTTTTTCCCTGCCACGCAGCGCTGCAGATTGCTCCTGTGTTCTCTACTTGGCATTGATACGAATTCTAAGTCACTGTTTCAGTGGCGCACTTTCCTTATCTCCAAGAAGGATGATGTCCTGTCAGGGTCCTTATTCCTAAGCTGAGACAGGAGAGCATTTGCCGTGAAGGGAGCAGAAATCCGTCATCGTGTAGTAAGAGGGGCCACCAGCCAGAAAGGGGCTGGCAGAGGCCCCTGGGCCTTTCTCTGGGAGGCTTCAGCCCAGCTCCACCCTCACAGGCCCAAAGTGCGAATAAGGAGAGGTAGAGGCTGCAAAAGAGAACAAAACTCCAAGAGGGGCTGAGACATCAACCTCGAGTCTGCATTCTCTCTCCCAATCCTGACCCTAGGTAGTGTAGATGGTAGATGGGGCTTGGAGGTAAATCACGATATCCTTCCGTTTCCTAGGGATCTCTTAGGCTGTGCACAGTTTGGGGCCATATAAATATAAAACACTTTGAAAATCTGATGAAAACCATAGACCCCCACGAATATGCACAGACTGACTTATAGCCATGAACTTGCAAGGACCTCAGATAGCTAATGAACTCCTTGCAGCTCATTTGCGGGCCTCAGATTTCAGGCGGTTTAGAATGCTTGTTCCCTGGCTACCTGATTCTCAAGGATGTTACTGTGCTCAAGTGGGAGGCTATGGATCTAGAACCAGGCTTAGATGCTTAAGCCTGAGGACCCTGTGTAAGCAACACTCACTTACGTAAGCTACACTCCATCTGAGTGGGTTGCACAGCTCAACTGCCTGTCATTTTGGCTAACAGGTCAGAGGTGGTTGATGGGAGAGTTAGTAATTTAGTTACTTAGTTGACTGGGCAGGCAGTGAAGTCTGTGAATATTTATCAGGTTTAATTATTTGTAGAGTTATGTATGCAGGTGAGATCTAATATTTCATAAGTTCCCTATGTACCAACCTTCAAGTTATGAACCTTAATGATGCAACTTGCTTTTTTTCTTTGAGTCAGTGTCTCACTCTGTTACCCAGGTTGTAGTGTAGTGGCACGCTCATGGCCACCACACCTCGACCTGCTGGGCTCAGGTGATCTTTCCATCTCAGCCTCCAAGGTGCTGGAACCACAGGCATGTGCCACCACACCCAGCTAATTTTTTTAAAATTTACTGTAGAGACGAGGTCTCGCCAAGTTGCTCAGGTTGGTCTCAAACCCCTGAGCTCAGGAAATCCTCTCACCTCCGCCTCCCAAAGTGCTGGGATTACAGGCTGGAGCCACCGTGTCTGGCTCACACTTACATTTTTAAAATGTATTAAAAGGCATCCTTATAGCCTATTACATACATACAGTACTCTACAGCTGATTGTGATAGTTGGGCACGTAAGCTAACTTCGTTGAACTTAGAACAAATTTGACTTACAAATGTACTCTTGGAACAGAACTCATTCATGTGTTGGGGATTTCCTGCATTCTATTAAGCCACCAGTCAGTCAGACAAGAAAAGGAGGTCTAGAGCAACGGCTGAGCATGAGAATCTACTCAGCAGTGGCATCACTGCACACAACAGTTGAAGACACTCTGTGAGCAGTCTTTTTTTCTGCTTATAGTGGTGGTCAGATCGTTCATATACAGGTACACAGAAAATCTCATCTCTCCCGGGTCTCCAACTTGAGCATGCCACTTGTTGGAACAAAAGTATAGAAACTGGTAAGATAAAGAGTCATCAGGTAGTGAGAACAGAGCACTAGTAACTAGGGTGCAGATAACATTCTCTAGTGTATGATATGCTTCTGGGGGTGTCCTCTGGATATGTCCTCAGCAAAGAGAGACAGCAGATAAGGTCTGATTCAAAATCATTGGCCTGTGTCTCTTGATCCCCAAGAAATGACCTTATGGGAACCTCATCAAGACGAGATTTAATTTAAAATAAATCAGAATTTTAAAGGACTTCTTTAAGGGTGGATAAAATTTCTAAATACTATCTCTAAGAAAACAACATTATTTTTAAAGGATGAGGGACTTCCTCTATAATGCAATGTATTACAAAGGCAGATTAATTCAATAGCATCACAGCAAAACGACTATAACAAAAATGTTCAGTAAAACCAAAGATGTCGGGTGGGCTCGGTGGCTCAGCCTGTAATCCCAGCACTTTGAGAGGCCGAGGCGAGTAGACTGCCTGAGCCTGCAGGTTCAAGACCAGCCAGGGCAACTTGGCGAGACCTCGTCTCTACAATAAATAAAAAATTAGCTGGGTACAGTAGTGCATATCTGTAGTTCCAGCTACTCGGAAGGCTGAGGTGGAAGGATCGCTGGAGCCCAGCAGGTCAACTCTGGGGTGGCCATGAGTGTGCCACTGCACTCCAGCCTGGATGACAGAGTGAGACTCCAACTAAAAAAACAAACACCAAAAACCCAAAAAGATCAGGAACACACTATAAAAGGATGCAAGAGCCAATTTGAATGGTCTTACATTGGCCAAATATGAGACAGTTTGATCATCAAAAAATAATGATAATTAAATATTATAATCAAGTGAGTACAGAATCCACGAATCAAGTGAGTACAGACATAGATATACACATATGCCTACACACAAACAGAGTGTTATAGATAAAAGTGTGTCTCTCCCAAATTTATAGGTTGAAGCCCTAACCCCCAATGTGACCGTATTTGGAGATAAGGTCTTTAAAGAGGTAATTTCGGTCATACGAGTAGGGCCTCACTCCTATAGAACTGACGCCTTTGAAAGAATTTGAAAAAGAGATACCAGGGATTTCTTTCTTGCCATGCACGCACAGAGAAAATGCCATGTAAGGTCACAGTGAGAAGGTGGCAGTCAGCAACCTAAAGAGACTTCACCAGAAACTAACAGTGATGACACTCAGACCTTAGATTTCTAGCCTTCAAAGCTGTGAGAAAATAAATTTCTGTTGTGTAAGCCACCTAGTCTGTACTATTCTGTTACGGCAGCCAGAGCGGACAATTTACAGGGACAAAGGAAAACGTTTTCTTACCATAGATAACCAACTGATAAAATCAGAAGAAATGCTGGAATTTTAAAAATCATTATTTTCCATCAAGACACACAATCAACTATCAAAAATCAAAGACAAAGAAAAATATTCTGAGAGCAGAAAGAGAGAAGAAACATATCACAAGGGAGTTTTAACATAGGTATCACTAGATTTCTCAGCAGAAATCGTATAGGCCAGGACATACTGGGATGTATATACAAAGTGAAAGAAAACATGTCAACAAGAATACTCTAACCAGGAAAGCTGTCCTTCAAAAATGAGGGATAAATAAAAACTTTCCCAGGCAAACAGAAGCTAAGGTAGTTTATCACCACTCACCTGCCTTAGAGAAATTGCTATAAGGAATTATTTAAGCTGAAACAAAATACTACTAATAAATAAAACATAAAATCACAAAATTGAATGATATAAGTAGCACAGGGTCATAGCCAAAATACGCTAGCACTGTAATGGCAGTGTACGAAGCAATGTTATCTTTAGTATGAGGACTAAAAGAAAAATTATTAAAAATAACTACAGTCATATGCCACATAATAGCATTTCAGTCAATGACAAACCACATATATGATGGTGGTCCCGTAAGATTATAACTCCGCTTTTTTTTTAAAAAAAATATTTTTTATTATGGTTTTGTGGGGTACAGTTAAGGGTTAGGTGTACAATTACATTTCATTCAGGCACCCTGTTGATAAGAGGTGTTTCCCTATCCCCAGACAGATATTTGCTACTGTTAATCCCATCCCCCTCCCCCCATATAACTCTGCTTTTTTAACTGTACCTTTTCTATGTTTAGGTATGCTTAGATAGACGAATGCTTACCACTGTGTTACAATTGCCTACAGTGTTCAGGACAGTGAATCATGCACAGATTTGTAACCTTAGAGCAACAGGCTATACCATATAGCCTAGGTGTATACCATCTAGACAAGCTATATCACCTAGATTTGTGGATACCCTAAGATGTTCCCATAGTGACAAAACCACCTAATGACACTTTGCTCAGAACATAACCCTGTTGTTAAACAAAGCATGATGTATAGTGAAAAACTTTTTTTCTAAGTTGAGGTCTCACTCTGTCACCTCAGCTAGAAAGCTAGAGGCTAGCACAATCATGGCTCACTGTAGCCCTGAACTCCTGGGCTCAAGAAAGCCTCCCTCCTCAGCCTCCCAAGTAGCTGGGACTATAAATGCACACCACCATGCTCAGCTATTTTTTGAAAAATTTTTTTTGTAGGTATGAGGTATACATGCCCAGGCTGATCTCAAATTCCTGGACTCAAACAATCCTCCTGCCTCCAAGTGCTGGGATTACAGGTATGAGCCACCATGCCTGGTTTTATTGAAGCATTATTCACCAAAGCCAAGGTAAGGAATCAACCCAAGTGTCCATGAATGGATGGTCGGATAAAGATGTCATAGTATATTTGCCCAATGGAATACTATTATTCGGTCTTAAAGAAGAAGGAAATCCTGTCATTTGCGACATACATGGGTGAACTTGGAGGACATTATATGGGTTTTTTTGGTGGGGTTTTTTTTTTTTTTACAATACTGACTATACAAACTGTTTATCCAGATTACACATTCCGTTGTATTAATACTCTTTACCTCAATACAGTCAGCTTTTACCAGCCGAATTAAGACTATTGCTATCAAAGTCTGCAAAACTCACAGCGCAGGGAGAAGGGGACTGGGAAACTGCCGGGCACGTAACAAAGAAATTGGTACTTTTTCCAAGCATTTGCCTCAAATGCACTGCGAAACAAAACGGTTGAGTGCACCCCACCCTTTTCCCCAAAGATAAAGTTCCAGTGGAGAGCTCTGTACCCGGCAATAAGCAGGACTGATCCTCCCCATCGGGGAGCATCCAACGTGAACACCAACGAATGTCGCGGAGGTCAAGTCCCAGCCCTGAGAGTGAGCTTCTAAGGTGCCAAGTGGCTGCGGGCCGGCTCCGCGGGCTCCCACCCCGGGTGGACGTGTGAAGCTGCCCCTTGTCAACTCTGGCTGAGTCCCCCGTAATTGAAAATAACGGCCACAGGCCAGCCTCCTGCGACTTGCATGGGCCAGAGACAATAATGAATGGAGCACCAGGACCACTATTCATGCCAGCTGTGTCGTCTCTGCCTTAACCCCTTCCCCGCCACTCCCAGCGTGCACACACAGCCCACACGGCCCCCGGGGGCAGCTACTCATGGACCCTGCTCTGGTCCTGGGGGCCAACTGCTTCCATGAGCCCCCCAGCCCCCCAAAGCAGCCCCGGGGCTGTATTTCTCATCCTTGGCAACTGTCAGTAAAACACTGCAACCAACAATTCCACTGCAGATATAAAAGCCTTTGCTTGACTCACATCATTTGCTAAGTTCTTTTATAAAAAAAAATTAGGGGGGGGGTAAAGAAACCTCAGAACCCAATGCCACGTGCTTTGCAGCAGCATCGACCTTCCCCGGCCCCTCCTGCTCCCAATCACTTTCCCCCTATGAACACAGACCAAGTAGAATGATTTAATTTGAGCAGATGGCAGAAGGAAAATAAAACACGTTAAGAGAATACAGTCTGATTTGGGATTGAAGTTAGATGTTACTTGAAATAAGCCAGAAAAAAAAGTACTGCGTGATATCACTTATATAGGAATTTTTAAAAAGTTGAACTCACAGAGGTAGATAATGGAATGGCGGTTATCAAGGGCTGGGGTGGAGGAACGGGTTGGGGAGATATTGGTCAAAAGACACAGCATTTTAATTAGATTGGAGAAATAAGTTCAAGAAATCTATTGTAAAACATGGTGACTATAGAAAATATCGAAGTTGATTTTGAAAATTGCTAAGAGTAGGTTTTAAGCGTTTTCATCATAAGAAAATTAAAACTGTAGGAGGCAGTGCATACGTTCGTTAGCTCCATCTAGCCATTCCACCATGTGTATACATTTCCAAACAATACAAAAAAGTTTTAAAACAATACAAAAAAGTTTTAAAACAAAAAACACAACAACAAAACTAACAAAAAAAGCAAAGACAGCCTGCCGATAGCTCTTTCCAAATCATTTGTCTCTGGGTCACTGTGTCACACACAGAGGAGATTTGCCCTATCTAGGACAGTTGAATTGGATGGAGATACACAGGCTCTATAGAAAATACATGGTTTTATATGACAATACCAGTTCCAATTGATTTCTCATGAATTCTTACGCTTGAAATCAAGGTCTCTTAGTATTTTCTCAGACTTTTCCCTCCAGCGACCCTGTCTGCTGACACCGGAGCCTCGTAGGAGGGTGATCCCCAAAAGTCACAGAGACAGGATCCGCCTTCCTGGTAGCAGAAGGAATCTTGAAACCCAGGGAATGGCTTCACCAAGGAGGGGCCCCACCACTCCGCCCTGACAGGATCCTGTGCCAAGACAAGGGTATGGCGTGGCCCTGCTTTGGCCCTTAGATATGCTATAAGGCCAGGTGGGACCGTAGTGGCCTAACCTTCAGGCTGCAGTCATACCTCTGCCCTTCCCCCGTGCGCTGTAGAAGTGAAATCACTTCCCATTTGCAGAGGATAGTTAGGGAGCAATGTTTTTAGAACCTCGTTGGCCTCCCCTCCCCCAGCCCAACAGATGGTCCACCTTGTTGCCAGGCATTTGTTTGTATGAGACGCGGAACACCCCGCAGGGTTCTGAGCAGTCAGTTGGGGCCCACAGGCCGCTGCCAGAGGGCCTGTCGCCCACCCCCGAAATGCCTTCTCGGCTGGTCCGGCACCAGCTGTGGGCTGCTGTACTGGTAATGTAGGAACGCCTGTGACAAGGACCA
The DNA here is from genome assembly GCA_027257055.1 of Cephalopachus bancanus. NCBI lineage: Eukaryota > Metazoa > Chordata > Mammalia > Primates > Tarsiidae > Cephalopachus > Cephalopachus bancanus. The sequence goes on from JAPVLO010000528.1 coordinate 126,235, forward strand.
GGCGCCCTCGGGCTCCTCTGGGAGGTCCTGGTGTGCATTACTGTGGTGGCCTTATCGTCAGGAGAGAACACACACGAAGAAGAAGGGAAGAGCCAGCCTGGGGAGAAATCTTCAGAAAAGCCAGTACTGTCCGGACCAGCCGGGGTTATTGAGGTGCCTGAAGGAGGGAGTGGAGACGTAAAAGGAACACAAGACTCCTTTAGCTGCAAAGGGAGGGCACCGGGGCTAGTCCCCGAGTGGCCCCATTCTCTTTATGCCAAAGTTTATATACAAGCACAATACAATCAGGCATTCAAACTTCCCCAATCTTCAACATTAAACTTCCCCTCTATCGAGAAGTGTCTGTACCCTGACTCAGACTGTTCTGCCAACATTTCATATTAGTTTTGTCCTTGGCCAGCATTTTCTGTACTTTGTAAGACACATACTATTCTTATCTGGACTCTGCTTTTCTAGGTAGACAGTTTTATGCTTTAACTATTTAGTCCCCGACACAGCACCAAGACTGGACCAAGGACACAGGCCAAGGAAGTCCCCACGGTGTCTGTGGTATCCAACACTACAGGCCCTTCTCTGATAACTCTAAATACAAATCTGCGATCTGCACTCTCCAACACAGGTGATTTCCTGGAAAAGCACTTAGAAAGGTGAACCTCCCGAGCGACTGATGCAAAACATATCTTACAAGCGTCAAAGAACAGGCAGGAAGATCTTCAGAAGAGAACGATGGACTGCTTGAAAGGCAACACGGATCTCAGCACAGTCCAGAAACGCTCGGCCAGAAACCGCCAGACGGAAGCCAGGAGAGCAGGAGGAGGGGGAAGGGCTGGAGCGCCCAGATGCAGGAGGCACACGAGTCGTGGCCGAGAGTGAGCAGGTGAGCCGGTCTGGCCCCAAGCTTGCTGAGCCCCTCACCTTCCTCTGCTCCTCAGAAAGCTCAGGGCGGACGGGAACCTGGGCGTGGAGCGAGAGAGGGAGCAGAAAATAATGGTCCTCCTGTCTAAGGTCAGAAGTTGCCCTGAGGGGTGTCACTGACGGCCCTAACGTCACCGTAGCGTGTGACAGCCCTGAGGGGCAGAATCGAGAGCCAGCCAGAAAACTATGGGAAGAAAGTCAAATATATGAAGAGTTCCAACACAAATACAAAGTCTCCATGCCGAACAAGCGTCTCTGCAATGTGAAAATTCCCAGCTCCAAAGTGAAATTCAACCTTCCACTGAAGCTGCAAATACTGCCTGAACTACCCCAAGATCAGGGGGCAACTTCAGAGAAATCAACTGCGGAGGAAAGATGCCGCTGAGACCTTGGGAAGAATCTTGCCAACGTGCACAGAAGCGGGAACCACACGTCTTCTGCAAGAAGACAGCCAGAGACACAGGTCAAGAACTGGAGAGAACCGTGCCTTCTATTGAAACAAGCTTCTCTTCCACAAGGGAAGCTCTCAGGAAAGCTGGCTGTCAGTGCTATCGATCGGGAAAACGCTGGAGGAGCAAAGAAAAGAACAGAAAATGATCACAACAGGAGGATACTGGGTAAGGTCAAGTTCAACTTCCAGTCTTTCCCAGTCAGCCCTTTCTTTGGCTCCGCTGCCCCAGCCACAGCCCACAGAGGCCCGGAGTACCAGGGAGACTCCAGGTCATCCAACTTCCCAGGAGGAGGTGGACCACGCTGTTAGGGATCGGGTCCAGGGTCACCGGTGGGTTCGACTTTGCTTTCGTGACAGCAGGTCCCAGGGCAGGACACCTGCCTGTCCCTCCTCTCTTTGGCAGCACTTCGATTGATCTCTTTTTAGTTTCGCTTCTGTTCTTCGATGGATGCTGCACATGCTCTCACTGAAGTTTGATGTAGCATTATAATTAGAAGGTAGCATTTGTCAAACGTCAATTCCTTTAATATGTTGTTATGAATACACTTTTTCACATCAGAATCCTCTAGGAGTAGATTATGTAAGTATCATATTTTGATTTAAAAAAAGGATACCTATTACCCAAGCCATCAAAGTTTGCCATGGAGACACTTAACAGGATAAAGAGCATTGCAGTATGCTATGAACTGTTGTCATAAATCTGTAAAAGTAAATTTACCTGAACAAATTTTTGTATCGGTTTTGAAAAGCAATGTAGAAAAGCAAGCCGAAATACAGCCTTCACAATATTTTTATTAGGTTAGCCCTAACAGAGATTAAAACAGAAGAGTTCACCTATTGCACACTTCTTTTTATTGTTTTGGGGTTTTAAAAAATGGGTTGTTTTGTTTATAATAGTGCTTTTCGTTAAAGCATTTTTAAATTTTGTGCCCTCCAAAGAAGCATTTTCCCTTCATGGCAAACACACACACAAAGCCACAACCTGCTAAAAGGTACTTTCAGTTGTCGTGTCAGTATCTCAGAGAAATGTCAGGGACAGCTGCAAATTTTGTATAAGTGTTCTAAATAAATAAACGGAGAAAGAGAAAAGTCATACCTGCTTGATTTGTATATACACACAAGCGTCCTAAATTACACAGCACTGGAGAGAGCATCTGAGGAAGGACAAGATTCCAACAGGAAACAGCCCACTCTGTGTAGCTGCAGACTGTGATGACGACACAGCTTCCTTCCTGTCCACAGGCAGACAAAGCATGGAGAGGCGCCCGGACATCAGCCACCTCAGGGAATGTGGACCCAACCTTGGCCTGAGGGGAAGGTGGGAGGAGGCGAAGTCACCTGAGCCCAGTGAGGAGCTTTCACAGGACCTGGGAAACTGCTCCAAGCCTCCGTCTGCCCGATCACCACCAGGGCAACGGCAGCCACCCAGAGTCTGAGGACCTGCAGACCCGGGGGAGAATGACCAGCGCACTGGAGTCTACTAGACTGAAGGTGAGACGGGAGATAGCTGCAGAGGCAGACAGACAGGCGTCCTCTGGTAACAATGTAGTGAATTCCTGGTAGGCCTCTCGGGTCAGCGTTGGTAAACCAGTTCCCTGTGAGTTGCTCAAGCTAAAGCTTAAGTACTCACAGCCGGGATCGAAAAGCAACCAATCAGCTCACCATTAGGCCCCTACCTCCTGCTGATTGGTCCTTAATACTGACCGATCCGAATAGCTCACAGCTAGTGCTAACCAATCAGCTTGGACATAGGGCTTATATAAGCACCAGGTTTTCCGTCTCAGACCGGCAACCCCTTCGGGTCTCCTCCCATGATGGGTTCCTCTCTGTCCTCTCAATAAATCCTGCTTTCTCACTGTCGGGCTGTCCGTGTTCCTCATTCTTCCTGGGCATGAGACAAGGACCTTGACCCCAAAGAGCCGCAGAAGATCGTGGGAGCTGGCTGAACCAGAAGAGCTGCCAGAAGAAGACAAAACCCCAAAGCCAAGACACCTCGGGGACTAGGCTTGCCAGCCCACCATGCCAGCAACACTCTCAGGGCTTGGCTTGCCAGCCCATTCGAGCTGACACTTTTGGGGCTAGGCTTACCAGCCCCTGATGACCCTCTCTGGGGTTTGGTCGCCCGGCCCGTTGAGCTGACCCTCTCGAAGCTCAGGCTGACCTGAAAAATCCACATCAAAGGCAAGTGCTGTGTGGCATTCATTCCCACTGTTCATTTCACTAATATCACGGAGTGTCCATGAAGTTTTCAGTAATGTGCTAGAGGCTTGGGAGGCAGTGGTGGAAAACAAGCAGGGAGGCCTGAGAACCACAAAGCTCACCCTCCGGGGGGGAAGGGGGAAGTCAGACAGCAGACACACACACACACACACACACACACACACACACACACGTGGAGGGCAACAAATACTGTGCAGACAAGGACAGTAGCATGAAGGTGCAGAGTGATAGGGTGATCCTGGTGAGGTGACATGTAAGCCAAGTCCAAAGGGGAGAAAGAGACAGCCTAGGCACATCAAGGAGAATAGTCCAGGCAAAAGGCATGAAGGACCTGAGAACTCAGCTCTTAGGACCAAGGGAAATGGTGCAAAAAGGACAAATGGGGAGGGTGCACAGATGTCATCTTCAGACCAGGGTAGAAACACCAGAAGGGGTGAGGAGGGGATGTGTGGTGAGGCTACTCTATGCAGATCTTGTTGGCTTAGAAAGAATAGATCATGGGATGCGGAAGGATCTTGGTGAGGGTCCCCAGGGGTCTGCAGGAGAGCACGGGGGGCTGGTCCTGGGATGCTCATCGAGGAGACAGAGAAGTGAGGATGAATTGGAGCTGTGCTTGGGAGCCGCAGGGGACAAGGAGGAAGGAAGAGGATTCTTGGGTGTGTCCCACAGCCCTGGTACAGCTGGGCAGCCCTTGCTCCTACCCTGAGTGGAATCGCTGGAACCAGCAGCCGTCTCACACCCCGTGCAGCCTGCTTGTCTGTAGAACAGAGGGCGGTCCAGGCATGTCCACCGGGGGCTTCCCCCTGCTTCCCCCGCACCCGAAGGCCCTCCCGGCCAGGGGGCCCCGCCTCCCCGGGGCTCCCCCCACCGGGACTTCATGAAGGGCAGGCACAGGAAGGGCTCCGGGCAGGGTGAGGCTTCCCAGTGTGAGCGATTCACAACCTGTGTCGTGAGGGTAAGACGCTGGCAGCTGGGGAACACAGGGGACTAGCGAGTTTAACCCCGAGCTGTGGCCAGGGGAAGAGAAAGTCACGGGCTGGAAATGCGCGTGGACGTTGTGATACCAGGTGCTGGCCCGGCGCCCCCTTCCTCCCTGTTCCTGCAGTCAGCTGTGGTGGAGCAGAGCTGCCTCCCTGGAGGAAGCAGCCCCGAGCGGAAGGCTTGAGGGTGGGGAGGACTCATCCCCAGGACTCTGCAAGCCGTGCAGCGTCTGGGAATCGCTGGGAGATCTTGTTAAGATGGACTCTGATCCCTCGAGTCCTGGACGGAGACTGAGACTTCGAATTGGCCCGGGTGATGCCCAGGCTGGGACCAGACATGGAGCGGACGGGATCATCAGACGGTTTGGGGGTGGGAATGGGATGGACACGGAGGGGCCGGGCACTTCTGCAAGGACTCCAGGCCACCAGCCAAGCGCTCTGGGGAGGGCGTGGTGAGCTGGGTCTCCGCGTGCTGGCCCAGGACTCGGGCGCCACCCACGAGGCAGCACCCAAGTCCTGCAGGCGGGCTGCTCCCTGTCATCCTCTCCGCGCCCATGACTGCCTCGCGCGAATCTTGTCCCCTGAGCCTTGTTTGTTTAGAGGAGCATGCCGAACCGCAGATCTGGGGCCATCCCAGGGGAGGGCAGCCACGGATGGCTCCCTTTCCCTCCAGAACCCCATGGCAGTCGCCAGACACGTATCGCTGGTCACACAGCCCGGTCGCTGGGAGCCCTGCGGACAGGCCCGTGCCTCCCCCTCTGCCTCCGTCAGGCCGTGATCCCCGGACCCTCCTTCTGACTCCGGGATTCCCTCCATCTCCGCCGCCACTTCCCAGGGCAGACGGCCACGACCTTCCCTGGAGCGCGGGCCCTCTTCCTGGGCTCCCGCTTCACTCCTGCCCCTCCCCTACCCAGGCAGCAGGCCGAGGGGACCCTCGAACCACACACGGAGCGTGGCAGGGGAGGCACGGGGCCGGACCTCGACGTGTGTGTGATGAGTGTGCGGCAGCCCCTCCACGGCCCCGCCTCCCGGCTCTGGGGCCGAACGCGAGCGCTCGACCCGGAGGCTGGGTGGGCCTTGGTCTGCGCCTGGTGTGTTGTGAACGGCTGCCCTTGCGCTCTTACAATTGCTGCAGGTGGGACAATAAGCGGCATGCGCCTAAAGGATGAGCTCCAGCTTCTCCAGAACTGCAACACTGGGGGAAGACGCACGCAAGCTCGTGCACAAGGCAACACGAGTGAAATCTAACCCTAAACGCAGCCTCTGAGAGTCGAAGGAGCCCCGGGTTTTGCCAACTGAACCACCGTGGGGACCTCACGTTTTGCCCTGTTGGTGTAAGATGATCCTACGGACCCAAAGCCCAAGCATCAGCCATCCTAGTTCTGAGAGGGTCCTGCTGACACGTGAATGACAGGAGAAACGCGTGTGTTCCTGAGCACGCTTGAATTAAACTCCGATCGGCCCGATTTATTGTGGAACCAGAAGAGACTGTACGATCATCTTTCCACAGGGGCGCGTTCTTTTTTTTTTCTGAGTGGGAGTCTCACTCCATCGCCCAGGCTGGAGTGCAATGGCACGCTCGCAGTCACCGCAGCAACGACCTGCTGCGTTTAGGCGATCCTTCCACCTCAGCCTTCCAAGTAGCTGGAACTATAGGCGTGCACTACCATGCCCAGCTTGTTTTTGATTTCTTGTAGGGACGAGTTCTCACCAAGTTGCCTGGGCGGGTCTCGAACCCCCAGGCTCAGGCAATCCTCTTGCCTCGGCCTCCTGAATTGCAGGGATTTCAGGTGAGCCACCGTGCCCGGCTACGACCTCATCTAATGCGAAGTTCGGTGCAGCAGCACTGGCGTGCATTATACACAAATCAGCCATCTGTTTGCCTCAGGTTCCAGGGTGCTTCCACGGCGAAGTAAGACGTTGAGTCTCAAGACATCCTGTGAAGATGTGAAGTTGCCCAGCCAGGGAGAGAGTTACGCAACAGACACCACAGCCAGGAGCGCGTTGCAGCCGTGAACATCCACCTTCCGGGCTCCTCCACGGCAGTCTCTGACTCAGTTTGTCTTGGGTGGGGCCCAGACGTCCGAATTCTGTCAAGTTCCGCTCAAGATTTTGCTGCACAGCGAAGCTGGGGAACCCTGCGGCGGGGTGTCCATTCCTGACCTACGACGGAGGGGGCGCGTCTTCCCGGGACCCAGCACGCAGAGCACCCCTCTTACCACGCCCGGTGACCCCGGGGTTCATGACATCGTCGGTGTGTCCTTCCATCTCCGCTCCCTGTCCTGCTCCACCCCGCCGTCTCCTCCCGAGGGGCTGACTCCGCGTGGCTCTTGTCCTTGAACTTCCACCGGCAAACCCTTTCCTGTGCTCCTTCAGGCCTGGAGGGGGTCACGATGGGGCTGCAGCCGGCCCCAGGGGGCTACTTGTTACGGCTTAAAACAGCACACGCCTACTCTCTCACAGTTCTCAAGGACAAAAGTCCCAAACCAACCTCACCGGGCTAAAATCAAGTCTTAACAGGGCAGGCTCCTTCTGGAGAAATTCAAATCGTTACGTAATGCCGAAAAGAAATAAAACCTGACCCCATCCCTGCCTGTTTTCCCTAAGGCAATCGCCACCAACACCCTTGGTGACTCTGTCTGGTAATTCCTTTCTAAGAACATGCGTGCAAGGCTATGTCCTCATCCATCTGTTGAGCACATCAGCTCTCGTGGTCTGCAGAATTTTTCTCTCACCCCTCTCCCCACCCCCAAAAATGCTCACATCCTAAAACCTGCAATCTGTGAACAGATCACTTCGCATGGCAAAAGAGATTCTGCAAGTGATTTAACAAGAATCTTAAGATGGTTGAGAAGTATTCTGTTTTACCTAAGTGGATCCAAAGCAATCCCAGGGGCCTTAAGAAAAGGGGCGAAGCAAGGAGACTCAGGAGTCGGAGATGAGAAGAAGGGAGCAGAGATTCAGGTGGCGCATTTTGAAGCCAAGAAAAAGGGCCCAAAGTCCAGGAACACAGGTAGCCTCTAGATACCAGAACAGCCAAGGTAATGGGATCTCCCTCGCGTCTCCACAAAAACGACAGTCTGCTGGTCCCTTGATTTTAGTCCAGTGAGACCGGGTCAGCATTCTGAGCTTCAGAGGCTGAGACGGGAGGATTGCCTGGCCCAGGAGTTTGAGATCAGCCTAGGAAACATAGCTAGATCTTGTCTGTGCAAAAAATAAAAAGATTAGCTGGGCATGGTGGTGTGTGCTTGTAGTTCCAGCTTCTCGGTCGGCCGAGGCTAGAGGATTGCCTGAGCCCGGGAGTTGGAAGCTGTTGTGAACCATGATCATGCCACTGCACTCTCACCTGGGTGACAGAGTGAGAGTCTGACCCCCAGGCCCCAAGAAAAAAATCGCTCCAGTTTGGACAGTAAGCTGGTCATTTTATGGTCACAAAATGATGGCTTGTGTTCGTATTTTTTTCCAGGAGTGGAATATTTTTAAAAAAATTATATAAGTTCATGAACAAGATGGACAACGTGAGTTAACTCTAAACCTAAATACAGCCACAGATAGTGAAAGAAACTCCGTTGTTTTGCCAACTTAACTACCATGGAGATCTCACATTTTTGTGTAACAAACTTCAGCTTAGTTCTGAGAAGTTACAATAAAATATGTATGACAGAAGAAATAATTTAGTGCTCGTTGTGCTTGGGTTACCAGAAGCGACTACGCTTGATCATCTTTTCACAAGAGCCCCTTCTAATGCAAAGTTCATATGACACAGTATTCTCATGAATGATGGACAAATCACCCATCGGTTTGACTCAGATTCAAGGGCATTCTTGTGGTCCAGAAAGACACTGAATGGCAAGATAGAAAGTAAAAATATGAAGGTTTTGTGCCAGGAAACGAATTAGAGGAAGAAGACAGTGCCACCCACTTTCTAGGGCCCCTCACTGGGAGTCTCTGGTTCAGTCGTTCTTGGGTGGTGCCGGACATCTGTGTCTTTTTCCAAGTTCCTGTCAGGATTCTGATGCACAGCCAAGCTGAGGAATCCCTGCAAGGTGGTGTCCGCTCTAGACTTGGGATGAAGAGGCATGCTTCTCCCTCTGATTCCTCCAGGGAACACCTTACTTATCACTGATGACCACATGGCTTATGGTTACCAGTGTGTGTTTCCACTTCCGTGGTCTGTCTTCTATCCTGCTTCCTGCTGCTGACCAGGGGCTGTGCTCAGGAACAGGTTCCTTGTCCTTCTGCTATGTTTTGGTTGGGTCCCTGAAGTTCATGTGTTAGAAACCTGATACTCCATGTGGAGGTGTTGAGAGGTGGGACCACTACTAGGTGTTTAGGTCATGAGGGATCTGTCTTCAAATGGATGAATTCATCTGCCCTCAAATGGATTTAATGATTTCAAGAGTGGGGCTGATATGGCAGGAGCGGGTTCCTTCTAAAAGCACGACCGTGGCCGCCTTTTGTGTCTTTCTCCCTCCTTTCCGACATGGGAAGACACAGAAAAAAGGGACTTGCCAGATGCCAGCCCCTGAATCTTGGACTTTTCGGCCTTCAGAACTGTGATGGAATATATTTCTGCCCTGTGCACATCACCCATTGTGCGGTATTCTGATATAATAGCACAGATGAACTGAGACACCCTCCAGCTTCCTTTGGGTTCAGCCACTAGGGAATCCCAGAAAGAGAGAGAAAATAGTCACAAGGAGGGTGGGTCCAGGGCTTCCTAGCTTCTTCCTGACAAAGTTGCCTTCAGCTGGTCCTGTCTGTGGGCTTATGGTCATGCCCCTCTTTGGGGACTACATGGCTCTCTTGTTCAGGGTTCTACCAACAAACCCTTCTCAGTGGCCCTTCAGGCCTGGAGGTGATGATGGCTGGACTGCAGTCAGCCCCAAAGCATTGCCTGTGTTCATTTCCTATTGCTGATGCCACAGGTCCCACACATTGGATAGTTTTAAACGATGCAAATTTGCTGTTGTAGTGCTGGACCCCCCAAAGACCCCAAAAGGGAAGGCACTATTTCTGAGAGGCTAAAGAAATGACTTGGCGACAACAGACAAGACGTGGGTTTTATTCAGGCACTCGCATCCAGGGAAGGTGGTCCAGGAGCTGGAAGGAGGAAACTGCTCCTGATTGTAAAAGGCACATGGGTTATACAGCATCTTACATACAGTAGACCGCAGGGTTATGTTGGGAGCCGGCCTTGGAGGTCCACCTGATTGACAGGGTCCTGGTGGGCCAAAGACCCCGGGCTGCAGGGCAAGTCCAGGAAGCTGAGGCCCTTCTGTCTTCCACCTTTGCTGTTTGGTACCGCCAAAGAAATTCTGTGCAGGCATGGAAGAAGAAAATGGCATGTTTATGCAAAGTACTCACAGCTAACCTGAGAGAATGTCATGGTTCATTTTTCCATTTCCCACTATACTGCTTGGCCTTTTCTAACATATGCAAGGGTTAAACTCTGAAGCACATCAAGAATGCTTTCTTTCACTTGGTTATAAGTTACTAGATATTGCTTGAGTAATAAATGATATAAGTATATTCACTCATTTGATTTAGGATTATGCAGTTTAGTGTTTAGACATAAGGTTTTTTAGAAGCACAAGTTTATAGTAAGTTCATTATGAATTCATTATAAGTTCTAACACTTATCTAGGAGTTATGTAGGTGATTTATAACACTGTTTTCACTGACTTAGGATAAAGATTAATCATTAAGGTTTTTACTTAATTCAATAGTTAAAACTCTAAGTTAACGTTTATAGAGTGGGTTTTCACTGAACTCATAATATACTAATCAGACACTTTTATGATAAATTAACTAAAGACAGAAAGCAAACTTGGGGGCCTGGGAGACATTACCAAAAGCTTCTTTTGAGTTTTCTTTAGAAATAAGCATTGCAGGATAAGAGAAAAGTAACAAAGACTCCTGGACAAGAGAGGCGATTACAAAGCTCTGAAGGTCATAGAAGCCCCAAAGAGAAAAACTCCTGCTACATGGAGAACTTTGCACCTGGAAACTTTCTTGAGACATTTCAAAGACTGTAATTCGGGACTTTGGACTAAAACTATCATTTTTGGCTTTATTATAAAGACTCATTAACTAAAAGTAGATAGTGTTCTTGGCTTGTTAGTCGCTTCTAGACCGCTAGATGGTGGTAACTTTTAAAGCATATGTACGTGAAGGAATTTTCTTTGTCTTGCCCCTTTACGAATGGTATAAAAGTTCTGTGTTAACTAACATTAAATGGTCATCTGTTCAGGAAGCAGGTGTCCGAGTATAATATTTTCGTCTTTTGCCTATCCATCTTTCCTTCAGGAAACCTCACGACCCGTGTGGGCTGGACCCCTGCAGGGTTAAGCATAAAAAGGGTAGGATCTCTAGGCACAGAGGCAGTGTGAGTACACGCTTATACATATGTTGCATGAACACAAAATGGCTGCAATTTCTTTCTAGGGGTGGGATTTTTTGTATTATAATGAACTAAAGGTAACCAAAGATTATAGGTATTGATCCAGGCATGCCCAGTTTGGTCTGAACCAGCCTGGGGGGTCGACTGCCTCAAGGAAGGTGGGCGAGAACATTCACTATGCATAGCAGATGTGGCCAGCAGGTACAGAGAACACTTTGCTCATGGTCTCGGAATGACCTGCATGTCAAGGCTTGGAGCCTGAGGGGAAGGGACATCCTGGGTTGGCCACCCTCACAACCCCAGCCCCTCCCCTGCCTCCAACCCCCTGCTTGGGGCCATAGCCAGGGTGCGATCATGTTGTCACTGTGTGTGTATTACTCTACAACTGTCTTACAGTCTGGGGGACGCAGGTCCAAAACCCGTCTCACTGGGCTAAAGTCAAGTCTCAGCAGGGCTGGCTCCTTCTGCCTTTTCTACTTCTAGAGGCCACCTGCCTTTCTAGGCTGGTGACCATTCCCTCCCTCTTCAAGACCACGAATGCAGTATCTTCTCTCCCCTCTGATCCTCTGCTCCTATCATCACATCTCCTCTGACCCTCCCGCCTTCCTCTTCTGGGACCTTTGTGATGACACTGAGCCCACCTGGTTAAAGTAGGCAATCTCCCTGACACCTGGCAGCTCTCTAATAGTTCCCTCTTTTCCACACGACTTTCCACCAGGATTGGGTTCACTGCTCTAACCTCTTTCTGTGCCTCGGTTTGCATTGGTATTGTGAAGGGAAGCTCTCAAGAAAATCTTCAGCTTCCTCTTTCAATGTGCTTACCCACCTTCCCGAAACCATCCTTGCCTCTATCCAGTCCTTAGTGGTTTCCCATCTAGTTTTTCACACACTGCGGGGACCCCCACCAAAACCTGGAATGATCTTTCGGAGGGCAGGCCCCTTATAGCACAGGCTTCCACTGCCAGGTAAGTGTTCTAGGAACCCATTGGCATCGGTGCACCAGCCATCATTGTTGGGAGAGGCCATGTTGCGGAAGAAATGTCCCTGGTTGTGACAAACAGGTGACTGGTTCTTACACTATGACAATATACCTGCCCACACCATGCTGAGTCTTCAGCAGTTTTTGACCCAAAATGATATGGCTCCTGTATCCCACCCTCCCTATTATCCACCTGGTCTCGCCCAGAACATTTTTTTTTTTTTTTTTGGTTTCCCAGATGAAAAAAATCCTCAAAGGAAAACATTTTGCTGATGTGGAAGATGTGAAAACAAAAACAGCAGAAGCACTAAGAGGCAGCAAAATTGACGAGTTCAAAAACTGTTTTGAGCAGTGGAAAAGCATCTTAATAGGTGTATTGCATCCAATGGAGAGTAATTTGAAGGTGACTGATGGTTAAATATGTAAGAATAAATATACAATTTTTAATAAATAAATTCCGGATTTTCTTGGGTCCCCTTTTTGTAGTTTTTATTATCTGTGAGAATCTTCAGGATCATACATTTTATCATGATCCAGAAAACTTTAGAATTATCCTTTATTTATCATAAAAGTTCTTAAATATATTTGACTGGTATTCTGCTGGTGTTACCCACATTCCATGAACAAAGTTAAGCAAGCCTATGCCAACAACGTAAGATGGTCCTGAACTCACAACATTTTTATCAACAGATAAAAGAGTGATGAGATATTTTTTCTGAAAAACAAAATTTGATAGTGGTTGCACGCATGGTAGATTGATGATCATTCCACAAGTCCATCACCCCTAGGCCCCTGGCAAACACCACATTACTCTGTATTTATGCATTTGTGCCTTCTTGGTACCACACATAAGTGGAATCATACAATATTTGTCTTTTTGTGCCTGGCTTATTTCATTTAGCATAATGTTTTCAGGTACATCCATGTTGTAGCATGTACTTCAATTTCATTCCTTTTAAAATGGAATATTTCATTATATGTATAGGCCACATTTTCCTTATCTATTCATGTGCTAATTGACATTTAGGTTGTTTCCACTTTTTGGATACTATAAATGCTGTTGCTATGAACGTGCTGTGCAAGTATCTATTTGAGTGCTTGTTTTCAATTCTTTGGGGTATATAGCTAGAAGTCGAATTGCTAGGTCATATGGTAATTCTAAGACTAACTAAGAAACCACTTAATTGCTTCCCATGGTGGCTGCACCATTATACATTCCCACCAACAGTGTACAAGGGTTTGAATTTCTCCACATCCTTGCCAACACTTGTTATTTTCTGTTTTTAAATTTTTATTTATTTTTTAAGGCAGGGTCTCACTCTCTTGCCCAGGATGGAGTGCAGTGGCACAATCGGCTCATCGCAGCCTCCTGGGCTCAAGTGATCCTCCTGCCTCAGACTCCAAAGTGCTGGAATGATAGATGTGAGTGACTGCATCTGGCCATCTTTATTATTTTTTAAATAAGAGCTATCTGCCGACTAGGCACGATGGCTCATGCCTATAATCTCAGCACTTTGGGAGGCTGAGGTGAGAGGATTGCCTGAGCTCACGGGTTGGAGACCAGCCTGGACAACTTGGCAAGAAGTCATCTCTACAATAAATCAGACAATTAGCTGAGTGTGGTGACACACACTTGTGGTTCCAATTACTTGGAAAGCTGAGGAGGAAGGATCAGGTGAGCCCAGCAGGTTGAGGCTGCAGTGGCCGTGGGCATGCCGCTGCACTCCAGCCTGGGTGATGGAGTGAGACTTTGACGCAAAAGAAAAGAAAAGAAAAGCCATATGCCATAATTTGGATGTTTGATCCTTCTAAATCTCATGTTAAAACGTGATCCCCGATGTTCGAGGTGGGGTCTAGTGGGAGGTGAGTGCGTCATGGGGGCAGATCTCTCATGACTGGCTCAGTGGTGGTGTTGTGGTAATGAACGAGGTCTTGCTCTATGAGTTCAAGTGAGAGCTGATTGGTTAAAAGATCCTGGCACCATCCCTCCCTCTCCTGCTTCTGCTCTTGCCATGTGACAGGCCTGTTCCCTCTTTGCCTTCCATCCCTGGAAGCAGATGCTGGTACAGACTGCAGAGCTGTGAAATAAAACCAACCTCCTTCTTTATAAGTCACCCAGGGTCGGGGATTCCTTCGTGGCAATGCAAAATGACTAATACACCGTCCTCATGGAGGCAGAGTGGTATCTCACTGAAGTTTTGGCTTGCGCTTTCCTTATGACCAGTGATACTGCGCATCTCTTCATTACTTGTCCGTCATCTGTCTGTTTTTTGAACAAGTACCTATTCAAATCTTTGAATTGGGTTTTTGTTGTTGTTGCTGAGTTGTAGGAGTTCATAAAACTTATATATGGAAGCTCTCACCCCCTATTGTGGCTATACTTGGAGATGGGACCTTTACGCAGGCAATTAAGGTAAAATGAGATCATGGGGCGGGCCCTAATCCAGTGGAACTGGTGTCTTTATTAGAGAAGGAAGAAACAACAGGCAGCTCGAGTGCTTGCACAAGTGCATTCTCCCTGGACCAAACGCCACTCCCAAATGCCTGCGCAGAAGAAAAGTCATGTGAGGACGCAGTAAGAAGGCAACTGCCTGCAAGCCAGAAACCAATCCTGACGATCCTTGATGTTGGACTTCCAGCCTCCAGAACTGTAAAGGAATAAATTTCTGGGGCTGAAGCCATCCAGTCTGGGGTATTTTGGTATGTTCACTTGAGCAACCCACAGACTCAACAGAAAAAATTTTGAGAAATCGAACACTTAAGAATATGAAAAAAACACAAGCTGAGAGGAAAATATCTACAAATCACTTACCTGAAGAAAAACTTGACAGCACACATGTACATCTTCAAATCAATAATAAAAAAACTTTTTAAAAATGAGAATTGAGTAGGTACTCCTTCAAAAAAGCAAAACAGGTGGGGAAAAAAAACCCCAAAGATTATCAAACTTTAGGAAAATGCAAACTAAAACTAAAATGAAATACCATTACAAACCTGATATCATGGCTCAAATAAAAAAAACCCCTGATGTTATTAAATGCTGGTGAAGGTGAGGAGTGACTAGAACCCTCACACGCTGATGGTGGGAATGCAAAATGATGACAGCCGCTTTGAAAAACAGTTGGACAATTTCTTATAATAGTAAATGTACACTTATTAGGAGAGCAAGCAATTCCACTTATTCCTCGGTATTAGCTCAAGAGAATGAAGACACACATCTACACAAAGAAAACTTGGAATGAGTGTTTATGGCTGGAAATAATCCAAATATACATCAGCTGGTGAGTGGATAAAGAAGCTGTTGGACATCCATATAACAGACCGCAGATTGAATAGCACTGTCTTTGACTCCTGGATGTGTCACAAACTACGTGGCTCTGGACAATCTCTGGACACTCTCGAGTCCAGTTTCTTAAAGTTTTAAATGAATCAGAAGTAGATGACCATGGAAACCCTTCATGAACCATCACTGTGAAATTCTGTGAGGCCAGGATATTCAGAATAGGACGATTAGTGCCTTATGTGATGGACAGCTGTGAGAGCAGTGCAGCTTTTGTGAAGACTAGATGCTGGGTAGAGAGAGAGAGGAAAGAGGATTTCCACCTTCTGCCTTCTGACCCCTTGCTCTGAGACATCCTCTTACAGCTTCCCAGCTCACTTTGCTCTTATCAAAGCTGGCCCAAACATTCCACTGTCAAAGACTCTCCGGTGGCTTCTGGGGAGAGTGCATCACCAGATTTGGCTCATTCTTGCCAGGGAGATCAAGCCCCGCTTCTGGCTGTGCAGACTTGCTTCTGTCTGGGCTTTTCTGCTTCTCCTCTGAAAGCTTTGGAGAAAAGTGTAGGTTCTCTTTTCAAGTAAGATTCCTGTTTCCAGAAGCCCCCTGCTTTCTACGTCCCAAGAGCTACTTTGCTCTAAAATGAAATTACCTCCCAGGAGCTGGGACCAGGGAAACTGATTTTAAAGGCACAAACTTGACCCTCTGGAATTCAGTCTATCGGGCTGAAAACACAGACAGCCTGCTGCGGCGTGAGTGACTAGAAGCCTCTGTATGACCCAAGAGATCTGGCCAGACACCACCACAAATCCCCAAATACATCGGACATATGGTAAGAATCTACCTATCCTCACTTCCTACTATGTCCCTGTGTGTTTAGGGGCATGTCACCTCCCTCAGTGGTGTAAAGGCTGCAGTGCTGGTTTTAGGCAAGTGTGATATTATTATACAGCACCTGAGACCGGAAGTTAATCACACCTGCCTTTGAACCTGAGCTCCCTCGTTGTTATTTTGAATGCAGATGGCCGTGTCAGTGCAAATCATCCAACGAAAAGAACACCGTGCCTTCTAGCTATAATAGCAGCTGTCACTTACTCAGGGCTTAGTCATCTGCACGTGGCTGGCTGCTTTGCAGGTGATGACTTGTCTTAAGTCCCCAAACAACGCCATGAAGCAGTCATTATTAATAGCTTCATTTCAGAAACCTGAATCGTAGCCAGGTTCCTTCCTTCACCCCTTTCAGGTGACGGAGCTGGAATCCACCCAGGTCTTTTGGTCTCCGGAGCTGGGAGTCTCTCCGCACCCCCATCGCCCACGTGTTCTGGCAGGTTCTGGGATGTTCGGCGTCAGCATCGTAAACGGGCTTCCCCCTCCCGTCACCGGCTCGGGCTGTAGTCTGGGCTGGGCTCACCCGGAGACTTCTGGCATGGGGAGGGCGGGGGGGGGGCGTCGAGCCTGGAAGCCCCCAGGGCTTCCCGTCCCACCCACCCTCTGGGTCACGAGCCCACCTCTCTCTGGAAGTGGCCAGACCGCGGGAAGACCCCCATCGCCTGCGTGCCACCCCAGGTGCGCATCTCTCCGGCCCCCAGACGCCCAGAGACCCCAGGACCCCTCCCCACCGGAGGCCAGAATACGGGAGGTGGAGCTAAGTCTGCGCATGCGCAGATGCAGCCCGGCCACGCGGTCCAGAGGGCTGCGCCGGGCGCCCGACGGAGCCGAGACTACATTTCCCATAAGCCCCCGCGCCCTGTAGAAACAGATAATTTCAACCGCGCGGCGTTTCTCTTGGTTGGATGGTTGCGAGATGTCCTTGACGGTCTCACCTGTCAGTTATTAATAAATCAATTGTTCACTAGCTTATTAATGTCCAGGTGTTCCGCTTCTTTTGCCGCTTCTTTGTGGAAATCCTTGAACTTGTAATGCGAAACCTAAATGTAATCGTGGGACAGTCAACCCAATCACATGTGTTCACTTGTTCATGGAGATTGCAGGTTCCATTTGAACTTTCCTGCCAAGTACAACGTATGAGTCTCCATCAGATCCCGACTGGGAAAACGACAGCGGTCAAACACGTTGGGAACAATTTGGGAAACTCGAACGTGGACAGGCAATTAGAAACATTAAGGGGCATCGCGGATATTCCTGTTATGTGGGATTATACCGGAAAATATTGATTTTTGCAAAGACATGCACAGTGAAGCATGTAACATGGAAGTTATCTTTAATTCACTTTAAGGTTTTTCAGCAAAGACTAAGAAAACACATGACAAAAGGTTACGTTTTCTTAAATCAGGCGTAGGCATGGCTTATATATGGGTGCTTTTACCAATTTCTACTTTTCTTGTTCTTAAAATTTTTGCAACACAAAGGAAAGAAGAAAGAAAAAGGGATCTTCTCTTTGTCGATGTGCCTTTTAAACTAAAAGCTGCCCACAGAAGTCCAGGCACGTACAAACATCTCTTGGGAATAAGGCTGTGAAATGTGATTAAAATACCCAAACATGGAATACAGCAGTACTACAAAAGAAGAGTATCTGTGACCAACGGGTTTATCTCAGGGAAGGAGGAGAAGCGAAACCAAAAACCCGTCAAAAATGCATAATATAAGACGGGCTCGGTGGCTCAGCCTGTCATCCCGCGCCTTTGGGAGGCTGAGGTGAGTGGATTGCCTGAGCCCGCGGGTTCGAGACCCGCCTGGGCAGCGAGACCTCATCTCTACAATAAATCAAAAAATCAGCTGGGCGTGGTAGCGCGCGCCTGTAATTCCGGCTACTCGGAAGGCTGAGGCGGAAGGATCGCCGGGGCCCAGCGGGTCGAGGCTGCGGTGGCCGGGAGCGGCCACTGCACTCCAGTCTGGGCGACAGAGTGAGACTCCAACTCAAAAAAAAAAAAAAATTGCATAATATATATAAATACACAAGGCAAAATAAGAGAAACATGGTTATCAAGCAACTCATGTATTTCCCAGAGATAACTCCACTTAGACCCTGCATGAGCCGCCTGTTTTTTCTTTCTTTCTTTTTCCTTCCTTCCTTCCTTCCTTTCTTTCTTTCTTTCTCTTTCCTTCCTTCCTTTTCTCTCTCTCTTTCTTTTCTTTCTTTCTCTCTATCATCTATCCATCTATATCTATCTGTCTATCGTCTCGTGCCCAGGAAGAATGATGGACACGGAAGGCCGGAAAGTGAGAAAGCAGGAATTACTGAGAGGACAGAAGAGCTCCCACAGTGGGAGGGGAACCCGAGGGAGAGGGGTTGCCCTTGGTTTTTGTTCTTAACCAAGTTAGACACGTGGCCACGCTATTACAGGAACGCCGTTCTGCTGCCTTGCATGCATTCAGCGTGCGTCTGCTCCGTCGGCTTTCATCGCACGGCCAATGTCTTCTGCCCCACGACAAGTGTGACAACCGCACGAAACGCGCCCCCGCGGGAGAGGGAGGCGCCGCGCGAAGGCGCGCGGTCCCCGGCCCCAGGCGCGGGAGCTCCGCCCCGCAGCGCCCTCCCGGGGGGCGAGGCCGGAGGACGCCCCGGGCGCGGGACCCCCGCCCTCTGCCCGCCCCTCCCACCCTCGCCGCTCCCCAGACCTCGCCCGGCACCCGGGAGCCCGCGGGCGCGTGGAAAGGGGCGGAGCGCGCGGAAAGGGGCGCGCGAGTGCCCGCCCGCGCCCCCCCGCCCCCCACCCTGGTGGCGCGCCCCGCGGCCTGGGTCGGCGGGGGGCGGGGCGGGGGGCTTTCTCGGGGCCGCGGCCGAGTCTCGCGTGGCCGGCTCCCAAGGTCGCGGCTGTGCCCCTGAACTCCACGGATTTCCGTCTTTGCGCGAACGACCCCTCCTCGGTATCACGTGGGCGTTCTTGGGAAAGGACGAAAACCGCATTTTCCACGAATAACTTACTTGGCTTGTTGATGCTCAGGGGCTCTGCTTCTTTTTCACGAAATGCCGCTTCTATGGGAAAATCCTTGAACTTGTAACGTGAAACCTAAATGTAACAGGATGACAGTCAGCCGATCACATTTGTTCATTTTGTCATACCCTTGGCAACTTGATATTTGATCCTCCTTAAGTTCGGTATTGAGCAAGCCTATTAAATAAGCCTTGTTGTTTTTTAAACGTTTGAGTTTTTCCTGTTTATTATGTTATGTAAATATTTTAAACACTGCTTTTAAAAAACTTAAATACGTGTTCAAGATGATCAAAATACAGCAGTGCTTAGTGCAACTGTGATAGGGAAGCTCCCTTCTTCTCTCCAGTATTTACAACTTGTTTTTAACACTTAAAGTTGTCTCCTAATTCAGTTTTCTGGTCGGGCCATATAGAATGAAATCGGAGCTGGGCACAGTGGCTCATATCTGTAATCAGCACTTTGGGAGGCTGAGGTAAGAGGATTGCTTTAGTCCAGGAGTTCAAGACCAGCCTGGGCAACAGGCTGTCTCCCCCCCAGAAATTAAAAAATTAACCAAGTGTGTTGGCGCACACCTGTAGTCCTGGCTTCTTGGGAGGCTGAGGCAGGAAGATCACCTGACCCTAGGAGGTCAAGGCTGTGGTGAGCTGGTGAGTTGTGAATGTGCCACTGCATTCTAGCCTGGGCCACTGAGCGAGACCCTGTCTCTAAAAAAAAAAAAAAAATTAAATTGAATTAAATTAAAAAGTAAAATTAAATGATTTACAGAGTTATTGAAGCAGCCTTAGGTATTTGAAGGTTAGGTCTCTGCATCTGTTATTATTCACAATAAAGCCATATTACCAGCCATCACCCAGTACGTTTTTCACTGTGTCCTCTTGCGCATTTCATATGCCAAATTCCTTTTAAGCTTGAACAGCAAGCATTTCTGAAAAATAAAGGATAGACTTTCTTTAATTAGGGGTTTAAAATTATCTGTTGGTTCTTTTTTCCATTGTAAATTAGCACAATTACCAAGATTATATTAATTTCTTATCAACACACTCCCATCACATTGTAAAGGATAATTTTCATTATTCACTTTCCCCTCTATTCATTGTAAACTATGGAACTATCAAACCTTTAACGGAAAAAAAAATCACAAAAGCATTAGTTGAAAATCAATCTCTTGATCTCAGTCATGTAGTAAGAGCATTATATGTTTGTTTTAACGGCATGCATATGTTTTAATTATGTCTAATTGTAAAATGTCCTTGCTATTATAGAAATCTTAAATTTAAAAATGATACCTTGTCCTTGGACACTGTTGATCCCCAAAGACTAAAGTTTTCCTTGATTGCAGCGATCATTGCTGGACATGTAGGAGGGATGCTTTAAATCTGACAGTGAATCAAAATGAGAATTCTCTCCTTGGTTTGGATAACTCAGGAACGCAAGTGATGCTACTTTATCCATGAAGGAACAACACAGAGAAAACACCACACTGGCTGTTCTGAAAAGAATGGACAATAGGAAATGAAGAACGAAAAAACAGAGCGGATTCTGAGAAGGCAACAAGCGTGGCTGTAAAGTTGTTTGATTTCTTTGAATCGCCACATTAAAAAAAAGAGCCACTATATGTCAAAACAAAACTAAACACCAGATGCCAGAGACAGTTTTTTTGGGAAAAGATGACAGAATATCCTTACAAATGCCAAAATATGGGAATATGGGGTGTGGAGAGAAACCAGCTAATTACAAGGAACATCTGCAAGCAAGGAAAGAAATGAGGTGGAATGACTGAGAGCGGCAGCTCTGAAAGGGGCGTGGGGGTTTGCTCGCTCCAACTCCGGGGACTCGTGCAAGGCCGAAGGGGACGGGGCGGTCTAGCTCCTGTGAACTCCAAAATGCCTTGTGGAACCCTCGCGAGAAATCGTCTGTGGCAGAATCAAAACCAAGCAGGACAGAAACAACAAAGATGACGGAAAGAAAATTGAGACCCAAGTGAAGGAGGCGATTGAAGGCAGAACATCTCAGAAAGCCAAGCAAGGTCACCACAGTGTCGAGCCCTAGACACAGCCAATAGCAGAGAGAGAGAGAGAGAGCTGCGAAGTTTGAACGGCTTTTCCAAGCCACATCTCTTTCTAAAAGTCAGAAAATTAATTTGACAGGAAAAGTAAACAATAGAGGAGACTTCTGGTTTTGCCAAGACGGAGTAACCCATTCTTCCCAGGTCCTCCCTCTTATACCTCGAAATCCCTGGAAATAAAACAACAAACACGCATAGAAAGACGGCAAAGGTACAGGGAAGAAGATGAGCTGTCCAGAGACATCAGGACTTGATGAAACGAAGGGTGATGGGTGTTCCTTATACCTCTCTTATACCATGGACAGGGCCCCACAGAAGCTTCCAACCTAGAACTTGCCAACAAAAGCCTTAAGGAAAGTTGTTCTCCTTAGAAGCCAAAGGTCTTGGAATTGATGGTCTACCAACAGAAAACCTTTTGGCATACCAGCCCTTCTCCAGTCAACACCGACAGAAAAGTCACACCACCTCCTACCCCAGGCAAGCAAGCAGTGGCACTCTGATTTCCTAGGCAGGTGGTGTTGGCAGCGCTGAGCATAGAGCTAATCTCCCAGTTCCTGTCTGGCAGATGCAGGTGGCAGTTACCGGATTCTCCTGCCAGGCTAGTGGTGAAGGATCTGAGATTCCAGCCCCTGCCTGGTGGCAGGCGGGGCTCCGATCCCCCCACCAGTGTCAGTGGGTCAAGCAGTGAGCTGAGCTTTCACCCCCACCCAGCCGCAATGAGACTTGACATGGCAGCACAAGGCAGAGCTAGACTTCACCCCTCTCCTGTTGTCAAGGCCCGCTGGGGAGCTGACCTTCCGCCTCCGCTTGGCATCAACAAGGCGGAATGAAGTGATATGAGGAGGGGCAGTTGGCACTCTGTTTCTCTCCTTCCTTCGTGCCAGCTGTGCGCAGAGGGGAGCTGACCCTCCCCCCTACTCACAGCAACAAATGGTGGAAGTCAGCCCTCTTCCCTCCGTCTCCGAGGCCGTGAAGCCTGTCAGGGAGCTGATCACACAAGCCCACTCGGAGGCCACAGCTGGTGTGAGTCAGTGACCCACTTGGACCGGGAAGGTGACTGTGGGTGTGGAAGGACTTGAACTTTCACCCCACCCAACCACAGCAATGTGGCTGAGTCAGTGCCCCATTTTTGCCAGGATGGTTTGGAGGAGCCTGGCAGGAACCTGAACAAACACACCCACCTGGTCCTTGTCCTACGTCTGCTTTTAAAAGGAAGATTAGGTAGGACTCCATGTCATAATGTCATATACAAAATATCTGGGATACAATTTAAAAAATCACTTGTCATCTCAATAATCAGGAAAATCACAATAGAAGTAAGAAAAAGCAACAGATACCAAAACCAAGATAAATCAGATACTAAAATGATTTGACAAGGGTTTTTAGGCAATCACTGGAAAAATGCTTCACCGGGCAATTGCAGATTTTGGGAAACAAATAAGAAATAGAGATTCTCACCAAAGAAATAAAAATTATAAAAAGAAACCAAATGGAAATTAGAGAGCTGAAAAATACAATAACCAAAAAACAAAAACAAAAATTTCTGGATAAGCTCAGTAATAGAGTGGACATAACAGAGGATAGACTCAGTGACCCTGAAGACAGAGCAATAAAATTTATCCACTGTCAGCAACAAACACAACAACAAAAAGAGAGCCTCCCCTAAAAGAAAGAAAAACGACAGCATCTCAGGGACGCATAGGACACTAGCAAAAGGGTTAACATTTGTATCATCAGAGATCCATCAGAGACAGAGAGGTGGACTGAAAAAGTATTAGAAAAAATAATGGCTGAAACATCTCAAATTTGTGAAAATACATACATCTACAGATTTAAGAAGCTGAGTGATTTCCAAGCATAATAACCCCCGCAAAGCCCAGGACAAGACACATCATAATTAAATTTCTGAAAACTATAGACCAAGAACAAAAAACTATCGAAAGTATCAGGGAGAAACAACACATTACTTAAAAGGGAACATCAATTCAAATAACAACATCTCTTATCTGAAGGCCCGGGGCAGAAGAAAGTAGAAAACAATTTTTAAATAATGAAAGAAAAGAACTACAGTATCCACCAGAGTTCCACATCTAGTGAAAATATCCTTAAGAACAAAAGGTAAATAATGACATTATTAGACAAAGGAAAATTAAGAAAATTATATGCTAAAAAACCTACTTTTAAATAATGGCTAACAAAAATTCTCCAAGCTTGGAACTTCAGAAAGGAAAAAATATTGGAATGGGTAAAAATAGTGATAAATATAAAAGATTATCCAACCTCTTTTGAGTTTCTTAAATCACATTTGATTGCTGAAACAAAAACTATCTAATGTGTTGTTTGATGTATTAAGAAGGAAATACTAAAAAATTATATTTTAAAGAGGATAAAGAGACCAAAATGCAAGCAGGGTATTTAAACTTCACTAGAATTGGTTAAACGTCAATATTAGTAGATTATGATAAACTACCTACGGAAATTGTTATACCTAGGGCAACCACTAAGAAAATTTTACAAAGCTCTATACTCAAAAACACTATAAATAAATCAAGGTAGAATCTTAAAAAAACAGTTCAAATAACCCATAGAGAGTGTCTGTATTAATATCTAGTAAAGGAGACTTCAGAGCAAAGAATTACTGGAGAAAAAAATAGGGACATTACACAATGAAAAAAGGACTGATTCACCGGGGACACAAAATTATCCTAAATGTGTACCACCAAGAACAGAGTCTGAAAATGCATAAAGCAAAAACCAACATCTCTGAAAGGAGAAACAAACAAATCCACAATCTTAGATGGGACTTCAGCAGCCCTCTCAGCAGTTGATAGAGCTACTCCACATAGTTTCAAAATTTGTATACATTTTTTTCCAAGAAAAAGTAGAATGCATAACATGAAAACAAATTACCAGTGTTTTCTGCTTTTTTAGAAATGTCACTCGCTGCCAGGCTCAGTGGCTCAGCCTGTCATCCCAGCACTTTGGGAGGCCAAGGGGAGTGGATTGCCGGGACCCGTGGGTTCGAGACCCGCCCCCCCCGGGGAACTTGGCAAGACCTCATCTTTACAATAAATTAAAAATCAGCCGGGTGTGGTAGTGTGTGCTTGTAGTTCTGGTTACTTGGAAGGCTGAGGCGGAGGGATCGCCAGAGCCCAGCAGGTCGACGCTGGGGTGGCCGTGAGCTGCACTGCAGCCTGGACGACAGAGGGAGACTCCAACTCAAAGAAAAAAAAAAGAAATGTCACTTGCAGACTCTGTCTTTGGCTAACCTCTATCGAGCAGGTGTGATGTGCCGGGCTTAAAGCAGCATGCGTCTGGGTGTGGTTGAGAGCTAAGGTCATACATTGTGTCTGCAGCGGCTACCACTTTGCCTTCCTTCAGTCACCAAGGCCCTCTTGCTCCCTGAGACTGCAGAGGAAAGACAGGTGTGAGGGAAATGCCACTCAGCAGCCTCGGTGGTGCTCCAAACCCACTAGCAAAGCACCCGCCATGATTCCAGGCCTCCGAAAGCCCCCCATTGCCACAGCCACCTGCAAAACGGGGCCCCTGCCGGGGGCACCCAGCCACCTCAGTGTTCCTTTGTCCTGGGCTGTTTCTGTCTGTGAAATCAGAAATCCCAGGAGCTTTTGATCCTCAAGAGCTTTATCCAGGACTGGTCTGGAAAGTCATGCAAGTTGTGCAGCTGAACCTGTGTTTCCAGGTGAGGCTGCCAAGGCTTTGCAGGAGGTCTGCGAGGCCTGCCTGGTCAGTGTGTTTGAAGACAGCAACGGTCTCGTACAAAGCAGGAAGTTTTCGAGACTATCCATTGCATATACTCACTTCTTTCTGGATTTCTCCTCCTGCCACACGTCAGGGAGTTCTTCCCTTCACAGACACCATTCCTGGCTGGGTGCTGGCTTCTAGAACCTTGCTAAAAGCTGACCTTCAGGCCTGATTACGATATCCAGACATGACTTCATGGCATTAATGACACCATCTCCTTCTCTATCCAGCCCTTTAATCCCATTCCTGACGCCCAAGTCATGTTGTTAATCGTATTGAAATTATTGGTAACTTAAAACTAAGGTTTTTATTTATTTATTTATTAAAAAAAATTTTTTTTTGAGTCGGAGTCTCACTCTGTCGCCCAGACTGGAGTGCAGTGGCCGCTCCCGGCCACCGCAGCCTCGACCTGCTGGGCTCCGGCCATCCTTCCGCCTCAGCCTTCCGTGTAGCTGGAACTACAGGCATGCACTACCACACCCGGCTGATTTTTGATTTATTGTAGAGATGAGGTCTCGCCAAGTTGCCCAGGTGGGTCTCGAACCCGCGGGCTCAGGCAATCCACTCACCTCAGCCTCCCAAAGGCGAGGGATGACAGGCTGAGCCACCGAGCCCGGCTTAAAACAAGATTTTTCAAGAGTTCTATTAAATGACGTCTTCATCCTGTACTTGTGTGTCTTGTATGTACATATACTTTTAAATAAAATTTAACACATGCCTATCTATACTTTATCTCAACACAGAGCTTCACATTTATGCACAATAAATCTCATTTCATTACTTTTAAGCTTTTTTTTTTTTTTATAAAAACAATACGCTGTTTTAATAGTCCAGGTAGAAGGTAATGATAGCCTAGGCTGAAGTTGAGGGCAGTGGAAGGAGGAGAAGCAGTTAAATTCTGGACAGATTTTAAAGGTAGAGGTGGAAGCGTTTGCTGGCCAGCTGACTGTGGGTGGGAGAAAAACACAAGGCTGTAAGGCTTTTAGCCTGAGCAGCAAAGGACAGAGATGAGGTCAGTGGAGGAGGAACAAATTTAGGGGAAAGACGGAAGTTCAGGTTAGTATCCACGGCACCAGAGATCTCTTAGACCTTTGGGTGGAGGTGGTAATGACGTAGGAGCCCAGGCTTCAATGGCCAGGCCTAGGCTAGAGATGAAGATTGGGGGATTTTCAAAACAGAGATGAGGTTTAGAGTCAATAAGCTAGACAAGAGCACCTGGGAGTAAGTGTAGCTAGAGAAGCCAAAGCCAGGGCCCTGGGACACGCCAAAGTTGACATGCCGAGGCAATGAGAAGGCATGGCTGGAGAGGTAAGGAGAGTTCTAGAAGCAGGGGAAGAAAGTCCTTCGAAGTGAGAGGGATCAGCTGCACCCCAAATGCAGCTGTGGCCACAGGCAGGGTGGGAACGAAGGACCGACCGCTGTTCAACACTCTGATGACCCTAGTACCTGCCCCGAGGACTGTCTCTTTGGTCCCAGCTGAGACAGGACTTCTGAGTTGAGTCAGAATCAGATAAGATGGGTCCCAGTTTTGCCTGAAATCTCACCTGGAACCTCCTCTGTCCCAAGGAAAATGACACCAGAAAAGATATTTTGTCGCAAAGGTTAGGAAGGGGGGAAGGGTGGGCGGGTATTTCCTTGAATCGACATGACTCTTGATCTTTCCAGAACAATCCCTCTCTCAGAGATAGCCAGTCACCCGAAAGAAATGTTTCCTTGGGTCAGACAGAACTTACACGATTCAAAGTCATCTGGCCTCCAGGGAGGCTCCTTCCCTTCACAGCAGCCTCCTTGGGGATCTGGGGGGCCATGTGGCTAGAGGTGACCAAGATCCTGGGTCTGTGGTGTGGTCCAACAGGAAGAATAGCTGGGCACCCACTTTCCTTTTCTGCCGACGCAGCTCTGCCCGCTGGGTGCTCAGCACCTGCAGCACGGGGGTCATCCCGGAACTCGCTGCCGTCGGAGTCTTCAGCAGCCTCCAGAAGTCTGGGGGCCTTGGTTTTGGGGGGTGTGGCCTTGACTTTTGGAGCGTCTGCCTGGGGGGGAGGTGGGCCCTTGAGGCGAGGGCCGTGTCTTCTAGGAGGAGGAGTGAGGGCAGGGGTCTGGGACGGCACCCAGGGTCTGTCACCCTCGCCTCCCTGAGCCTGTTCAGGCTTCCGCCGCTGCCTCCACCGATTCAGAACGTCATCCTCTGGCCGAAGGGGCGCCCGGGAGGAGGTTGGGGCTGGAGCAGGTGCCCTGGGGCCAGAGCCCTTGCTGGAATCAGGGGCGAAGTTCCCAGAGAAGGGGGAGAGGCCACGGGGGCTGACGAGGCGTGAGGAAGTGCTGGCATCACTGGGGCTGAGGGAAGAGCCGGAGATGGTGCTTTATTTCCTGAAGGGGACCCGCGAGTTGGGATGTGCTGGTCACTTTGGTAGGAGTCGGGAGAGCGGTATAGGGTCTTCCTTCTGGTTCACTGGCTCCTGCTGCAAGTTGCCTGCTGGGGTCTGGAGACTCAGACCGCAACCGCCAAAAGTCAGCTGTGGTTGGGCCTGCAGGCTGGCGTTCCTCTGAGCTTGTGGAGCGGAGCAGGCGGAAGCGCTGAGCTAGCTGCGGGATGGACAGCGGCCTCCCAGCTTTCCCTGTGCAAGGCAGTCCATTTGGAGACGCTCCTCTGGGTCGAAGCCGCTACTGGCCATCCCGAAGCCAGACCTGGTGCCCCAAGACCCTGAACCCATCAAGATCCTGGAGATCCAGGCTCCCACAAGCTCCCAAAGCTCTAGCCACAGGTTTCAACTCCTCTGAGCTGTCTGAGCAGTCCTGGCCATCCAGTTCAGGGACCCCTTCGCCACCCAGCACCGCTGAGGGACAAAGGGGGGCCTCCCCACCACCCACCCTGGCCGACAGCGAGGACCCTGCTGTGGCCAAGTATATAATTTTAAGCTTTTGAGGGTTTAGAAATTCTTTTCTTTCTGTCTCTCTTGAAAAAAAAATCCTGGTTCCTTGGCTGGGTGCCGTGGGTCATTAATACCAGCATGCTAGGAGGCCAAAGCAGGAGGATTATTGAGCCCAGGAGTTCGAGACCAGCCCGGGCAACACAGCAAGACCTCATCTCTGTAAAAAATAAAAAAATTAGCCCGGCATGGTGGCGTGAGCCTGTAGTCCTAGCTACTAGGACAGCTGAGGTGGATGGGTTACCTGAGCCCAGGGGGTTGGAGCTGTGGTGAGCTGTGATCCTGCCACTGAACTCCAGCCTGAGCAACAGTGAGAACTCAGCTCAAAAAATAAATGAAAATAGAAAAATAGAAATCCAGATTCTTTTATTCAGAGTGCACATGCTCTGCCACGGGCACACTTTGTTCTTACCTCCCTGGCAGAGCCATTTTGGTTTCCCTGTGGAACATGAGTCTTCATGTGGCAATCCGTGTGCTGTAGCGGAACTGACTGTCCCCACAACCTGAGGTGGGCAGGTGACCCAGCCAGGGCCGAGCAGCACAGCCCGGACACGACTGGGAAGCCCACTTTCCTCCAAGGAGGCTAAAAGGCAGAGTCTGCCCGGTGTAGCTGCGTCACGGAGGCCAGCAGGCCCTGGAGTGGGGACGAGATTGAGGGCTGACGATATTCTCTGAGTCCTTGATCCAACTGGGCCTGCAGCCGCCTAGGTTCTCCTCTTGCATAAGCCAGTTCAACACTGGCTTCTGTCACTTGCAGCCAGCAGATTTGTCGAATAGATCATCCCTCCAATTCTGTCACCACAGCTTCCATGATTATATTGCTTATAGGAGGGGCTGGTGGTGACAAGGGACCCAGGGGGTTTGCATTTCCCAAGTGAAGATGCTTTTTATGTGTGCTTTGTGTGTGTTTGGGCGACTTAGTGGGGTGGGATGTGTGTGTGTGTGTGTGTGTGTGTGTGTGTGTGTGTGTGTGTGTGCTAATTAAAGTGCCCTCAAGCCACCTGTCAGTGTTACCTCTACATTCACCCAAATGGCTGGTATACATCATTGAGAGATCCTGTCAGGGCCATGGTCTGAGTATTTGCCACTGGAAGCCAAGTGCAAATCGACAGTAACAGTGCTTTATCTGACCCTACCTTAGCCACCGTTTATCCAGGTCACACTGCTGGTTTGAATATAAAATGTTGCAGCTGCCTTGGAAAACAGCTTGGCAGTGCCTCAGAAAGTTCAATGCAGAATTACCGGATGATTGAGCAATTCTGCTCAGATGCTTGCCCACCAGTGTTCATAGTAGCATTATTCATAATAGTCCGAAGGTGGGGACAACCCAAAGGTCTATCAGCAGATGACTGGATTAACAAAATGTGGCACATTATTCCGTCTCAAAGAATAAAATTCTGGTGCATGTGAAACACGAATGAACCTTGACAATATGATGCTAAATGAAATACGCCAGACACCAAAGGACAGACACTGTATTCCATTTCTGGCAGGCACCTAGAATAGGCAAATTCATGGAGACAGAAAGTAGGATAGAGGTTACCAGAGGCTGAGAACAGTGCGCATTGGGTACCGAGTTTCTGCTAGGGAAAATAAAAGCTCTTATGGTTGCACAACTTTCTGAATGTATTTAATGCCACTGAATTGTATATTTAAAATGATGAATTTTATGTTATGTATATTTCTTAAAGTTTTGCAGACAGCAATATTTCCTCTTAAATACTTTAATATGTCTATCACTAACCACGGTTCGATATTTGTTTGCAACATTTTTCTTGTTGTGTAAAGTTTACATATTAATGAGATGGACAAATCTTAAATATACTGTCTTTGAATTTAGACAAATGCATACACCTGTATAACCCAAATTCTTATCAAGATGTGAATGTTACCATCACCTCAGGAAGTTCCCTCGTGGCACATCCCAGAGAAATGCTCTGCTGATTTTTTTTTTTTTTTTTTTGAGTCAGAGTCTCCCTCGGTCGCCCAGACTGGAGCGCAGGGGCCGCTCCCGGCCACTGCAGCCTCAACCTGCTGGGCTCCGACGATCCTTCCGCCTCAGCCTTCCGAGGAGCCGGAACGACAGGCCCGCGCTGCCACGCCCGGCTGACTTTTTGGTTTATTGCAGAGATGAGGTCTCGCTGCCCAGGCGGGTCTCGAACCCGCGGGCTCAGGCAGTCAGCTCACCTCGGCCTCCCAAAGGCGCGGGATTGTAGGCTGAGCCACCGAGCCCGGCTTTTGTTTGTTTGCTTGTTTGTTTCCTTTTTGAGTCGCAGTCTCACTCCGTCGCCCAGCCTGGAGTGCAGGGGCCGCTCCCGGCCACCGCGGCCTCGACCTGCCGGGCTCCGGCGATCCTTCCGCCCCAGCCTTCGAGTAGCCGGAACCACAGGCGTGCACTACCACGCTCGGCTGATTTTTTGATTGATTGTAGAGATGAGGTCTCGCTGCTCCGGCGGGTCTCGAACCCGCGGGCTCAGGCCATCCACTCACCTCGGCCTCCCAAGGCGCGGGATGACAGGCGGAGCCGCCGAGCCCGGCTTCTGCTGTGATTTTTAAGAGCAGAAATGAGAACACAAAGCTCGGGTCTGACTCTTCTCCCTTCCCCGTACTGAAGTTCCCTTGCTTGCTGGGAGAGGAGCGGTCCATTGCTGTTCCTGAACGTGACCCAACAGGAAACCACAGAGGAAGCCTGGGAGTGGACACTTCTGTGAACAGCTCGCTGTGCTGCCCCACGGCCGGGGTTTGGGGAGTGTGTAGCGGGGGCACCTGGGCGGGGCGGAGGAGGGGAAACCAAAGAGAACAGATGTCCTGGAATTCCGACCAGCGTCGTAACACATCGTCACTACGACAGTCCCACCGGGACACTGTCCCCTGGTGTGCGTCCTCGCTTGCCTCCCTCCTGCAGTCCCTGGCAAAGCCCTCACCCTGGTTCTCTTGCCTGTGAACAGGAGGTTGGAGCCAACGGCCCGCCGTTCTCGGCAGGTTCTGTGTGGCCGAGACCTTCGTGGTCGACGCTGACGCCACCTGGCCGGTGGCACTTCCTCACGTCTGTGCCGAGGGAATGGGCTGGCTGAGCAGGGACATCCATCCCCAGACGGGCAGCTTGCCTTTAGAAGTTATCCGAGGACCCTTTGTTTCCCTTCCTCCTTTGTGAACTCCTTTTTTTCTTAAACTATAAACTTCTGAATCTGTTACCAAAACTAGGATCTTCTGAATAATGCATGCGAACTATTTTTAAAAACTGAAACACACCGCAGAAATGCCTTTTTTTAGGACCTCTAAGAAGCGTATTGGTTTATATCCTCCATGAATATTTAAAAATGCACATACAGGAATGTGCATGTCTGTCTTTTTAAAAACTGTACTAAGTTATTAATACTGCTCTACAAATCATTTTTTTTTTCACTTGAAGTGATTCAAGGGCAGGACAATGTGTTTCTTCTGTCACAATATATCTATTCACTTTGAGAGAATGACCCTCATAACTCCCTCAGAGCTCTTTCTTTCTCTCTTTAAAGAGTTTATTCTTTTCAGCAGGTCGTGGCTGAGGTGGCCACAAGTGTGCCACTGCACTCCAGCCTGGGTGACAGAGTGAGACTCCAACTCAAAAAAAAAAAAAGTGGGCCGGGCTCAGTGGCTCAGTCTGTAATCCCAGTACTTTGGGAGGCTGAGGCGAGTGGATTGCCTGAGTCCGTGGGTTTGAGACCTGCCCGGGCAACTTGGCGAGACCTCGTGTCTACAATAAAATAAAAAATAGCCGGGCATGGTAGCGTGCAGCTATAGTTCTGGGCACTCGGAAGGCTGAGGCAGAAGGATCGCCGGAGCCCTGCAGGTCGAGGCTGGGGTGTCCATGAGTGTGCCGCTGCACTCCAGCCTGGGTGAAGGAGTGAGACTCCAACTCAAAAAGTAAAAAATAAAAATAAAAAGGGGCTAAGGTGAGTGGATTGCCTGAGCCCACGGGTTTGAGAGCCACCTGGGCAACTTGGCGAGACCTCATCTCTACAATAAATTAAAAAAATAGCCGGGTGTGGTAGCGTGCCTATAGTTCCAGCTACTGGAAAGCTGAGGCGGAAGGATCGCCGGAGCCCAGCAGGTCGAGGCTGCGGTGGCCAGGAGCGGCCACTGCACTTCAGTTGGGGCGACAGGGTGAGACTCCGACTCAAAAAATAAAAATAAATAAATAAAATGTATCCTAGGCCGGGAGTGGTGGTTCACGCCTGTCATCCCAGCCCTTTGGGAGGCCGAGGCGAGAGGATTGCCTGAGCGCACGGGTTCGAGACCAGCCCGAGCAAGTTGGTGAGCCCTCATCCTGAGCCCGTGGGTTCGAGACCCGCTTGGGCGAGACCTCATCTCTACAATAAATCAAAAAATCAGCCGGGCGTGGTAGCACGTGCCTGTAATTCCAGCTACTGGAAAGGCTGAGGCGGAAGGATTGCAGGAGCCCAGCAGGTCGAGGCTGTGGTGGCCGGGAGCAGCCACTGCACTCCAGTCTGGGTGACCGAGTGAGACTCTGACAAAAAAAAAAAAAGTGTTCGGGAGGATGCACGTAGGTTACATGCAAACACTACACCATTTTAGACAAGGAACTTGAGCATCTGTGCATTGTGGTATCCCTGAGAGGTCCTCGAACCAATCCCTCATCAATACCTGGGGACGACCAGGAATGTGATTGGGACTGAGCAGGCTCCGAAGGCACAGGTAAGTTACATGAAGAAGTGGTCCAGACACTCCAGCGACATTGCCGTCTCCCCCCAGCCCCCAACTATAGCCTCATAAGGAGCTCCCCATAATCAGCTGCTGAGACAGAAGAAACTTGGGTCTGGTTTCTAGAGGGTTCTGCACGAGCTGCAGGCACCCAACAGCTACAGGCCCCCGCCCCTTTCTGGGACACCCCTGAAGGACAGTGGTGAAGGGAGACAGAACTTCGAGCAATGCACCTGCTTGTTCATTTTGCTTGGAAAGAGAACGGCCAAATGTAACAAAATTATATCCCAATTCTGGGCTACAGTCAATGATTTGGCTCGGTGTTCAGGGACTCGAACATGATTGGCCAATTGGTGACAAAGAGGTCTGAATATGTACGTGAATAGACCTCTGTGAATGGGTGAAAAATGTGAAGATACAAGGGGGAACACCAAAAAACCTGGAATTGACAAAAAACTGCATTTATTCTTATATGCTCGACTTCAGCCATCTTCAAAGTACTCTCCATCCGACGCCCAACACACATATTGATGCCGAGTGTTCACCAGTTTTTGACTAAAAAGGGCATGACCCCTGTGCCCCACCCCCCCCGCACCCTATCTCATCCCAAGTGACTTTTTGTTTCCCCAGATAAACAAAGTCCTCGAAGGGAAATGTTTTGCTGATGTGGAAGAGGTGCAACACACACAGCAGAAGCACTGAAAGGCATCAAATTGACGAGTTCAAACAGTTAAGCAGTGGAAAAGGCATCCCGATACGTGTCTTGCTTCAAATGGAGTCATTTGAAGGTGACTGAAGTTTAAGCAAGTAAGGACACACATTTTTTAATAAACAAATTCTGGTTTTTTGGGTCCCCTCCCATATATATATTTGTTCTTGGTTAAAAAAAAATTAGTTAAAAAAACCTGAGTCTTTTCTTAGTCTTTTAAAACTTTTGCATCAGTGAAAGGGAAATGAAGTTTAGAAAAACCCAATTTCAACTCTCACAGGCAAAACACACACATGTGAAATACCTGCAGGTGTATGAATGGAAGTTTCCTAATTACTCTGAGTCCTCACCTCTAACAAGATGTCCAAGTGTCACAGCTGCACTCCCACACGAGCAAATTCCTAACATGCTGAATCATTTCTATTTTGCTACTTTCTGTGCAACTGAAGTAGAATAACAAACTATTTAGATGTTGGAGTATAGGAAACAGGTAGTTAAAGTTTGTGTTTCAGACTAGATTTATCAAGTTTGTTGGCTTCTTTGAAAAATGGCAAGATGGGGTTTGGAACTTTTCAGAAGTTTAAAATACCTTTCTTTAAAAAGTACAAAACCTTCAAATATCTCTGGTTTAGATATTTGAGAGATGCTCTATTTTGACAGACTTGACACTTTATTATTTAAGCAAAAATCCACCATACTTTCATTCAATTTAGCACCTAGATGTTTCCTTAGCACCTTGAGTTGTTGTTCCAGGAATCTGTGGAGAGTACCAGGTTAGCTTGCCACTGCACAGCAAGATGAAGGAATCCTTTCTCAAAACTCAGACTGAAGGCAGTAGATTTGATTTTCCAATGCGAGTCGTGAGCAAAGACTATTAAAGGTTTTGTCTCTCTCATTCCCTTCACAGTGGATTACCTCTCAGTTAAGTATTTTACCAGCGTATCCCTTGCATTTTCTTATTTGACTGAGAACACAAGATTTTAAACTTTTTATTTTTTGAGTCAGGGTCTTTGTCACCCAGGCTGGAGTGCAGAGGAACAATTATGTCTCAACACAGCCTTAACCTCCTGGGCTCAAGCGATCCCTCTGACTCAGCTTCCTGAGTAGCTGGGATTACAGGTGTGTGCTACTGTGCCCTTCGACTTTTTGTAGAGATGAGGTCTCACTCTGTTGCCTAGGCTGGTCTTGAACTCCTGGGTTCAAGCAATCCTCACCTCCTCAGCCTCCCAAAGTGCTGGAAGTGCTGGCATTACAGTTGTGAGTCACCATGTCTGGAAATCACAAGATTCTTAAACACCTGAGTGCTTTTTCTTCAGCCTAGAGAATCTGGGTGTATTTTTGCAAGTTTTTCCTGCTAGTAAAAATACATGCTTTCTACGAAGCAAGGTAAAGAAAAGCCACCCATAATTCACCTAGAAGTTTGTTGCACTTCTTTCCAGCCTTTTAACATGCAAACATAATGTCTTACTTGCATCCCCTATTTGTGTAACTATAGGGTTATCCTGTTTTGTTTCCTTTCGAGTTTATTTGTGATTCAGGGATTAGGTAGCCAAAGTCTAAGTTTGGCCTGGTGACATCGTGCCTTCCACTTGTGATCTTGCACCCATCTTCTGTCAGAGGGCTATTTCGCAGCCTCATCTGATCGCCTGCGGACCCTGAGCATTTCTCTGGCTATCACCAAATACTTGCGATTCGTTAACCGCAACGATCATGTGTATTTTTGCTAAAACTAGGTAACAGATGAGGTTTTCCTAGAATAGGCATGCCATAAGAGACTAAACAGAACAACACAAAACAGCCTTGGCAATCAGCTTGTGTCTGCTCTTGCCTCAAACTGCAAAGCAGTCACTACGTTTTCACCAACGACTTAGACTCCAGTAGCGAACAATGTGACCTTCAGCACATAACTTAACCATCGAGTCAAAGGAAGAGGGGCTCTTTTCTAGTATCTAAAACTATGAATCTATGTCTGTTCAGTTTTCTGAAACAGCCATTGTTTTTTCTTTACTAAAACAATTTACCTTTGTCCTTCTAAACAGCTTGTCAAATTCTGCTAGATTTAAGTTGGGCAACACACAGCCCACGGGCAGCTGACGTGAAAACCATGCATTTATGACCAGAGGGGCCAGGCCACCAGCACCCTTTTCCTAATGGACCAACGGCACCCTGAGCTACATCTCCAGAGTCCCGTGAGAGTTCCTGACTACACAAAAGTTCAGTGCATCAAAAACAGAAAGGCCCACCTTTACATACCGAATTAAAATTTATTCTAAAAGGTAAAGTTTTCTACATCTTTCTAAAAAATGAAAACTCAAAAAGTCTTAGAATTAAACGAGTCTTCGGTATCGTAAAGCGGTTTATAACAGTAATTAAAGTAGTAGTAACATTTTACCCTTGTAAAATGTCACAGAATTCACATCACAACTTGGATCCTCAGTGAGTCAAGTGTTTCATCTCACACATCAAGGGTTTGGTCAGTTTTCAGATAAAATTCCTCCAGATGTGCTGTCCCCCCGAGTCCATCCTCCTCCCTGTCCATCCGCTCACACCAAGGGGTAGCTGGCTGCGGTGGCGATTCCACAGTGGTTGTTCCTGTCTTTGGCCATTTTTACGTAGCCGTCCGAGCCCCATTCTGGACCCCAGCTGAAAGAGGAGCAGGTTTTCCATTGAAGACAAATAATTAAGGAAACACGGGCTTCATTAATCGCAGCAGCTAGCACTCAAATGGCGCTCACCATGTGCGAGGCACTATTCTAAGTGCTGTTATGCCTATCTATAAGTGTGCTGATTCCTGTGGTCCTGTGGGTCCATAACTTAACTTTTTAAGATGAGAAACCGAGGCAGACCTGGGATTCCAAGGCAGCAGTCTGTCTCCACATACCTTCTTATTACCACATCTCAATTAAAGAATTTTAGTTATGGGAAAATTGACACGGACAATCCTCAAAGCCTGACAGCTGGATATAAATGAGAAGGCAGGGCATCCAATGACAGTGGACTCCTGGACAAGTTTCAGACTTAACAAAGAACCAGCAGAGACGGATGTTTCTGCTTGCTATTCCTTGTGGAAAAACTGGAGACAGAAAAAAGGCGATCAAGCCTCAATACTACAGGCTCGTGACCCTTCATCTAAAACCCTTGAGGTCAGATGGGATCTAAAAATGGAAAAATTTTCAGAATTTGTAATGATGTGTCACAAGCACACATTAATAACTCCAACACGCTTGGGACAGAATCTCATAATCAAACATTACTATTTCTGTGTTCACTCTAAGCGGAAAAAGGATTTCTGGAATTGCAAAACTGAGCCTTTGTGGACATGTACCAAATACTGATTCCAAACGAGAATTCCCATTTCAATTGAAAAATACATTATTTGGGGTTTTGTACCTGTTCTTGACAAGCCAATATGGATTATTACTTGAACTGTCTCCATCAGAGCCAAAGCCGACCACCAGAACACCGTGATCCAGAGCTTGGCTGCTGCAGTCTGGCTCGTAATAAATGCCTGGGAGAAGAAGATCCGCATTGGGGTAAGAAGCTCCAGTCACACGTGACAGTAACCCACTATCATCCACAGTGAGGGAGCACCTCTAAATTCAGTGAAATATCAGAAACATGTGGCAAAAAGGCTTCAAAAATTTTGCACAAAAGCAGTAATGACTGACAGAAAAAAGTCAACCTCAACTTACCAGAAATCACTAAATCACCAGAAATTAGCAAACTTTAACTAAGTTCAGGATATTTACCAATTAAAAAACAAAACGAAAAGGTTGGGCATGGCGGCTTATACCTCTAATCCTCAGTTACAACTCTAATCCTCAGTTTTGGTGGGGAGTGGAGGATCATTTGAGGCCAGGAGTTCAAGACCAGCCGGGGCAACATAGTAAGACCCAGTTCTAACACTAACACACACACACACACACACACACACACACACACACACACACCCAAAAGATAAGATCTATTGTTTTCAAGGCCAAGGTGATTTAGGCACTTATGGCCCAGCCCAAATACTGATAGGCATGATCCCTTTCTACTTCTAGAATTTTGGTCTAAAACAGTACCCTAAGAACATGGAATAATTGCAATAGTAAAAACATTTAGAAATCCAACAATGAGAGGATAGTTAGGTAAGTTAGGTTGTATCTATAGAATTACACAGTCAGCCGGGCTCGGTGGCTCAGCCTGTAATCCCGCGCCTTTGGGAGGCTGAGGTGAGTGGATTGCCTGAGCCCGCGGGTTCGAGACCCGCCTGGGCAGCGAGACCTCATCTCTACAATAAATCAAAAAATCAGCCGGGCGTGGTAGCACATGCCTGTAATTCCGGCTACTCGGAAGGCTGAGGCGGAAGGATCGCCAGAGCACAGCAGGTGAGGCTGCGGTGGCCGGGAGCGGCCACTGCACTCCAGTCTGGGCAACCGAGTGAGACTCCAACTCAATTAAAAAAAAAAAAAAAAAAAAAAAAAGAATTACACAGTCATGTAAGAATGTTTACGCAAAGTGTGTAACCACGAGAAAATGCCTAATTATGTCAAAAGGAAACATCACTACGTTACATGCACATACTCAAAACCCTACAATCCTGGAAAGAAGGACTCCATACTAAGCATCAATCATGGCGGTGTTTTCAACGTCTGCCTAAATTTCTAGAATGAAATGACAAACACCGACCTTCTCTGTAGAACTGGAAGGACACGTGGCCTGCATCAATAGCGACAGAGATGGGCCCCACGGCCGTCACTGCCTTCATCAGGGCCTTCTCCCGAACAGGGATGTCCACGAAGCCAGTGTCATTCGCGACGGAATATTCAGGCTTATAATTACAGTGCCCATCCTTTCAAAGGGAAGAGATTTCATTACTCCCACCCACCTCCTAGGGATCATGCATTTTAGAACCAAAACACTCAGCAAGGTGCAGCTTAGGACTTCAAGTCAACACTATCGTACATCATCCCAGGCAGTGACATGCTATGAGTTGGTTTCAAACTGAAACATCAGCTGATGTTTCTTCAACCAGACCCCCAGGTCTAACTGTTCATAAGGAATTTTTTCGCAACGGAGAGATTTCTACTACATGTAGAATGGCTTCTACATTCTCTGTGCAACACAGAAGCAAGAACAGCTACATGTTAAGCATCTGATGTTAGCTATATATATGTTAACCATCAGCGGCTAATCATCTCCGTGAGTTTTAGAGCCAAACAGTCACCAACCTGCAGCTTAGGACTTACAAATGAACAACGTTATAAATCATCCCAGGAAGTGAAATGCTATGAGTTGATGCAAACGCGAAACATTAACTCATGTTTTTCCAATCAGACCCTGTAGGTTTACTTGTTCCTAAGAAATTTTTCACAACGGAGACATTTCTATTCTATGTAGAATGGTTTCTACGTTCTCTGTTACACAGAAGCAAGAACAGCTATATGTTAACCATCTGATGTTAGTTATATGCTAACCGTTAGTTGTTACCCACCTAATCAGATAACCGTGCAAAGGCTAATCATTTATAATAACAGTACTGATAGCTTGCAGAGATTCTTCCATCTAACGCGTGAGTTCTGAAAAAGGTGTCTGTTATCTCTGAAAGTGTTCCACCTTCCAGAAGCAGAGCTAGAATGATAAATAATAATAATAATAATAATAATAACAACAACAAAGAGCTTCATTTACCCTTCCTAAATATGGGTAGGATTCCTCCGAGTCCAGGCCTCCGTTCTCCTGAACATACCGGAAGGCATTGTCCATTAGGCCACCTTCACAGCCCTCGTTGCCTTGAGAACGAGAGCAGTCCACCAGGTTCTGCTCACTCAGTGAGACAAGTTTGCCTGTTTTCCGGAACATCTGTCCTTCGAGGGCACCAGTGGCACTAAATGCCCAACAAGAACCACACTGGCCCTGAAAAGGGAATCAAAAAACTGTCAGCTTACAAAACAGCAACTGACAAAACAAGAACTGACATATCCGAACACTCCTTAAAAACAAAACAGCAAACTGTATGCTGCGGCAGTCTACCAAAGCAATGATGCCAATTGCTTCTTGGTTTCCCGTAGAGATGGGAGGTCTGATCTGACACCGCCTTACCTGATTCTTCACAGGAGTAACGTAGCCTTTCTCCCTCCAGTCCACAGATTTGGGGGCCTCAAGAAACAGAGGCTCCCGGAACACCTTTCCCTTCTTGTGCTTCTGGTTTTGAAAGCCATTCATCATCTGCCTGAATTCTTCGTTGGTCTTCAAGGAAACGTAAATACAAAATTGGAAAGCAAGTGATTATTTGAGTAAAGAGCTGAGGAGAGGAAGCACAGAGTTCGGTCAGCCACACCACACTCACCATGTCCCCAAAGGCGTTCATGGCCATCGTGAAGCCATGTTTTCCATTGCTGTATTGCTGCTGGTTGTGTAGTTCAATCATTCTCATATTCTTCTCCCACACTGCTCTCCGCCATCCTTCTTCATTCTAGAGACAAACATATAACAGATGGTCTTTCTTTCTACTTAAACCCCAAGCGCTGCTCACCAGGTGAATCTGGAGTCAGAAACCACGGCCAGGGGAGACTTGATACTTCTGGGAGCTGTTCTTCAAGCCAAGACACCACAGGCACGAGTGTCCACACGGTGCTCATAACGGGCGTCATTTGGCTACTATATTAGGGTGACTGGTAAGAGCTGGCCTCTAGAAGTTAATCTTTGGCTATAAACTCCCAACAGCAAGGACCATTCTCCCCGGGAGTCCCGGTGAACCGTTTCAGATGTTACCAACCAGGCCGTAGAGTCTTCTGTGCGTTGCCTTCCACTGGTACCATTCTGTATCTAAATTTTGATCGAGTTTTGGAAAAGCTGAGGCTATTCCCAAGCAAAGGACAGCCAGGAAGAGTGACGGATTCATGCTTCAAAAACCTAGGAGGGAAAAGAAACGAGTCTCTGGTGAAGCCAATCGTTTCAAAAAGCCATCTTACTCTCTACTGAAATGTTACAGCCACCATGATGCAGTCGAAACATTTCAATTACCTTCCCAAGTATAAACACAACGACTGCAGAAAGGCTAAGAATGGGGGGGGGGCAGGCTGGATCTTAATAAAAAAGAAAAACGGGCATTTGATTCGGCTGCTAAGACGAAAACCGGCCTAACAAGTGCTGTAGGATTTGAAACAGACTTCACCGTAACAGCGCAAAGATAACTTAGGTTTTGGTCACGTTTTCGACGCTAAGGGTCAGCATCTCAGGACAACTAGGAAGCAAGGAATGGCTGTCCTGCTATCAACAGTGCCGAGGTCACCCAGGTAAAATGTCACTCGTGAGGACGGCTGGGCCCACGCAGAGGCAAAGAGATCCCCAAGAGTGAGAGGCCACCGCACGCCCTGACTCACGCACAGCAGGTGAGCTGTGGCATCCAACCGCCCCTTCTTGGGCAAAACCTTTCGGGAACGCCTTCCCGGGAGCAGCCGGGCCGCGGAGCACCCACCGCTCCTGCCGTCCCCCACGTGGCCGGCGCCGCCGACAGGCCCGCCCCATCCCTCCCCCGAACCCGGGACCGGGTCGCGCGGCTGGAAGCCAGAGCCCCCGGCGCCCGCGCGCGGACAGGGGCCGGTCCCCCCCCCGCCCTGCCCCGTCCGCCCGCGGGCTCGGGACGGACTTCGCGGCCCGCCTGACCCGACCGAGCGCGGACACGGGGCGGCCCCGCTGCCAGACCCCCTCCCTCCGCAGCCCGCACGGCCCGGGACCCCGCGTGGCCCGGCGCCGCCCTCCCCGCGCCCCCGCCGCCAGGCGGGTGGAGCTCGGGGCGGACGCTCTCGCGCCCCGGGGTCGCGCCCGCCGCTCCGCCGCTCCGC
The DNA here is from genome assembly GCA_027257055.1 of Cephalopachus bancanus. Classification (NCBI taxonomy): domain Eukaryota; kingdom Metazoa; phylum Chordata; class Mammalia; order Primates; family Tarsiidae; genus Cephalopachus; species Cephalopachus bancanus. Next base: position 167,358 of record JAPVLO010000528.1, read on the forward strand.
CGCGGCCCCGCAGGGCTCGGCTCGCGGGTTCCGGCTCCCCGCGCCGCGCGGCGCGGCCCGGGCGGCTCACCTGCGGCGGTCGCGGCTGCGCAGGCGCACCGGGGGCGAGACGCGGGCGGGGTCGCCGAGGGCCGCGGCTCTGCCCGGCGGCGCCGGACCCGGCGCTTAAGGCCCGGGCGGCCAGCCCCGCCCCCGCCGCCTGGCCGTGCTGGGATTGGCTGCGCCGACCGCTGGGCGGGGCCTCCCCGGCTCCGATCCGGCCCGTGACGCAGCCGGCCCGGGGCTGGCGGGTCCCAGGCGGGAGCGCTCCGGAGTCTCCGGCGGGCTGGGGGCGGGGGAGGACGGGGGAGGACGGGGTCGGGCTGCGCGCGCGGGGGGTGGGGGCGGCGGGACCGGGCGCCCCCCTGGAGGGCTCGGATCCGCCAAGCGCCTGACTTCACGCGCAGAGAAGTTCGCAGCGAGCCCGGGGATGTTTGGCCTAACCTCAAGGGTGGGATGCAGCTGGGAGAATCTGGCGGGGGGCGGGGGGGGGGGGCCGAACACGTTCTGGGATGGTCAAAGCCAAGCCCTAGAAAGGACGGGGACGGACTGGGGGTGCCGCCAGGGACCTCCTGTTGTCTTGTAAGATCTCTCTTCCGGTCTCCTCCATTCAGTGATCTTCCCTCCTGTCCTTAAATACCAACAGGAATGAGTTATTTACAGAAAAACTTGGCTTAATAAAAAGGAGAAAAGCTGTTGAGAAAGGTAGAAACTGCTCTCACTTCTCTACTTACTGCGTTATGGCTTTTTTCCTATTCAGTATCCAAAAGGCTTCTCCTGAGATTTAATAAATTTACTGTAATGATATTTGATGAAAGGAGGTGCCTGTAGAAACCCAGAATACACTTAGTTTAGCGTGGTCTTTTTGCCTCAGTAAAGTCATTTTGTTTAGACTTTGCCCCTGGACTTGCTTTGAATCTAGCACAGGTTAGGTATAGCTGGATAAGTTTCCAAAAGGCAGGTTTTAGGAAGCGTTGGGACATTCTACTGCAGGCCAAGCTGGCAGCCTCCGGCACCCCCTGGCAAATCTCCATAGGATGTGAGACAAGGACAGCCCACAACCCAACCATTCAATTCATGGTTTAGCATAATAGTCTTTAAGAAACTTTCAGGCCCCTTAGCTGACTGAAGCCGTAGAAATAATAATAAGACCACCTTTTTGCTAAAGAAAATTGTGGATTGGAAACTTCTGACAAATCTGTAGCAGGAAAAACCCTTCCCCCTGTTTCCTCCCATCTAGCCCACCCATCTGCCTGCTGTCCATCACCTGACGTCTGTACCTGTGCTTACCTGCCCCTTCGTGATGCCTTTGAGCAGCCCAAACCCAATCACCTTCATGACCTTTCCCCCATCCAAGGGAAGTGGTTAAAAAGAGTCAACCAATGAGCGGCCGTGGTGCCACCGCCTTGGGAAGCTATGGTGTGTCCATGTGCTCTTTGAGCTATGCCCAGGCCATGTTTTCTGGAGCTTTGGCCCCGCTTCCCCACCTTGGGGAGGCAAATCTCTTTCTCTCTCTCTCTAATTTACTTTCTAAATAAACTAAATTTTTCTCAATCTAACTTCTGTGCAATTCTTTGCATCTTTCATGCAGCATTGGATCACATACCAGGCACCCCACAACCCCAGAGGGCCTGACCTAACATTCTGAAGGCCCCCCTGGGAGAGTGGGACTCTAACATTTGTTATTAGCGTTGAGGTTACACTGGGATTACAGTGTGAGCCATCACGCCCAGACAAGGAACTCTCTTAGATGGAGATGAAAAAGATACCACGGTTGCCCAAAATATGTATATACGTTTTAAGAGATGTTATTGATGTATTACTTTTCGAAGAACTTTTCAGAAGTGTCTGGACGCTGATGGTAACCACTCTGAGCACCTCTTGTAATTGCAGAAGTCAAATGGTACCTATTGAGCATTACAATTTTAAGTTTTTTTCCTCTCTCAAAATGTGTATACATTTTTTTTTTTGGCACCCTCTGTATATGTGTATAACTAAGGATTTCAGGACAGTGATTCAGAAACGTTTCTAATTTTCTTTTTTCAATTATAGACGGAACATAGTCATTGTTAGGTCAACTATCTCATTGGGGCCTCCAAATGTTATGTCAGGCCCGATTGGGGGGGCGGGTGTCTGTTGTGCAATCCGGTGCAGACCACACCCAGTCACCTTCATGACCTTTCCCCATCCAAGGGAAGTGGTTAGAAAGACACAACGAGTGAGCAGCCGTGGTGCCACTGCCTTGCTGAGCTATAGGACGGCCATGTGCTCTTTGCAAAAGATACAAAGAATTGCGCAGGAGTTAGATTGGAAAATATGGTTTATTTATAAAGTAAGTGAGAGAGAGAGACAGAGAGAGGAAATTCACCACCCAAGGTAGGGGAGGAGTCCAAAGCTAGGAAACATAGCAGTCATAACTCGAAGAGCCCGGTGGACACCACAGAGTTTAACAAAGCAAAGGCAAATGGCTGCTTGAGGTTGATTGGTTTTAGACCTTCCCTTTGATGGGGGCAGGTCATTAAGGGGCATGGATGGTGGTCTTTTTCATGTCATCATGAAGGGGATAGGCCAGCACAGATACTGACTTCAGGTGATGGATGGCAGGCAGATGGGAGGGTCATGTTAATGAGGCCTGCTGCCTGAAGGACTGATTAGGTTAACAAAACAAGCCAGGGAGGGGACTGTAAGACAATTATCAGTAGCTACCACTGAGAAACCGCTTCTGTCCTTGGCTAGTGTTAGAGTGTAAATTAAAGTGAACTGCTGGAAAAACAAGACAGATCTAAGCAATGTTAAAATGTCTGCTCGGCCCGGTTCGGTGGCTCAGCCTGTCATCCCAGCACTTTGGGAGGCCGAGGCGAGTGGACTGTCTGAGCCCACGGGTTCAGGACCAGCCTGGGCAACTTGGCAAGACCTCGTTTCTACAAGAAATCAAAAACTAGCCGGTTGTGGTAGCGCGCACCTGTAGTTCCAGTTACTTGGAAGGCTGAGGTCGAAGGATCGTGGGACCCCAGCGGGCCACTGCACTCCAGCCTGGGCGACGGAGTGAGACTCCAACTCAAAAAAGAAAAAAAAGGCTGCACATTGGATATATTGACTCCATCTTGTACTTTCAGTCATTGTAGAAAACAGATTTTAGAAAATAAACATCCTCTGTCCCTCCCCATAACCCTTTTCTATGCATATCTTTATTATTATTTTCTTTTTACAAAAATGGGGTCAGTGCACATCGATTTGTAAACTCTTAAAAAATTAAATTGAAAAATAGGCACAATTTTTATTTGTCAATTAAAAACTAAAAAATTAAACAGAATTAAGCACAATGAGACACATATTTTTAAAAATTTATTTAAAATGTACATTCTTTGAAGAAGTAGAAGCCCTTCCCTTTCAAACACAACTAAGGTTGAAGCTCTCAGGTGGTTGCAAAAGCATATGTGTTGCAAATGGCTGGCTTTTTTTTTTTTTTGTAAATAATTGCATTCAACACAATCATTCACACGTGGAGATAAATAAAGATGCCACATGAGGACAGAAAGAGGCTATATAGTCAAAACTTGCTATCATAAGGGAGACAATTCAAGAGGGGAGAGGAACTGCTTTAGTGGGAAAAAAGGGAAACCTCAGGTATGGCCTGTTTGAAGATTGCTGTCCTGGGGAAACTGGAGGAGGGATAACCAGAAATGGTGCATCGTGTGTGACTGGTTTTCCGGGCATGTTTGGCATTCTCTGGTTTGTCTGGGGTTGGAAGTAGAGACAAAAATAAGGTAGTGGCCAGCCATTGAGTAAGTCCTGGCTGTTCCGACTGGTCTCTGCCGATAAGAGGGTTCTGAGTTTCTTCTGTGGGTCAGAGTTCTACGGATATATAGTCTGGCCATTGTCCCTTTGTTTACTCAGTCTACCACAAGAAATCTAAGTCATTCTAGCATGTGGGTTTTATGATTGCCCTTAGGCCACAGCTCTCTGAGATTGCACAGGGTGGAAAAACCGGCCACTTCCGTAAGATCTGCGCCCTTGAGCAACAGCCTGAAAGCAGGCTGAGTGGCAGGTGCTGCCTTGAAAGAATGGCATCTCCTTTGTTTCTGGAAACGGGAGACAAATGCGTTGGAGAAAACATGGGCCTTTTCATACCCAGTGTGTCCCAAACCAAGAGCTACCTGAATGCAGGAGAAATAAAAGATAAAGCCATTAAACAAGAGTGTGGAAGCCATTACGGCTCCGGCTTGTGACATCCATTTAAATCGATTTATACAGTCTCTTAAACAAGGCATTACAGTAATGTGGTATTACTAGCCATTTTGTTCTTATTCCTACTCTTCTATTCCTATTTCTTCGCAAAATAATTTTGATGAATGATAATTTTTTAAATAGTCATATTTTAGTTGAGTAATCAGGTCGTAGCTCTGTCTTTGGTAAAATGTAGTTGGCAGAATTTCTCAATTCCTTTTTTTTTTTTTTTTCCTTTTTGAGTTGGAGTCTCAGCCTGTCTCCCAGGCTGGAGTGCAGTGGCATGCTCATGGCCACCACAACTTCAACCTGCTGGGCTCAGGCAATTCTTTCGCCTTGGCCTTCCAAGTAGCTGGAACCACATGCATGCGCCACCATGCCCAGCTAATTTTTAAAAATGTATTTATTGGAGAGACAAGGACTTGCCAAGTTGCCCAGGCTGGTCTTGAACCCCTGGACTCAGGCACCCAAAGAACCTCCTAAAGTGCTGAGATTACAGACATGAGCCACTGCACTAGGCTCCCAATTTAAAATGCAGTATCTGAGGCGAAAGGATTACCAGAGCCCAGCAGGTCGAGGCTGCGGTGGCCAGGAGTGTGCCACTGCACTCCAGTCTGGGCGACAGAGTGAGACGCCAACTAAAAATAAATACATATATACATACATAAAATAAAATGCAGTATCTTGTCTGACTATGACAACAAAAAATAATACAATAAAATAAAATGCAGTATCTGTGAATGTAGATTCTCATGTGCATCTGTGTAGATTTCTTTTACTCATTATTAAAACAGGATATCATTCTTTGCCCAGTCTCTGAATGTTTTAAACCATAGGGGAACTGGCAAATTTTGCATGGTAGTGTTCAAGAGGCTGACATCACTTAAAACCTCTCCTCAATATAACAACCTCCTTCAATTTGTTTAAATTTACTGAGCCAAGAATTACTCTTAAAAAACGTTATCCAGCAAACTGTCCCTTTGGAAGGTGCTTTATTGCTATTGTAATTATACAGAAGAAAGCCTGTTTGTGATTTGAAACCACTTGTGAAATAACTAACTTTTCCGAATTAACTGTAACCTTGCTTTTCCTGTAGAGTTAAACCATCGGCCAATTTGTCAAGTATGTAAATCAAGCAATAATAATTAAGCTCTCATTTTGTCACAGTTGTCCTCTTCTGGTGTAGTTCAGGAATTTGCTTTCACGTTCCACATGTAACTTTCCTAACAACATTTTTGAGGTTCAGGCTTTCCATTTAAAATAGGAGATTAACTATGGTCATTGTGATTTTATAGCAAATAGACACAGGACACGAAATATTTAAATAAAACTATGGCGAGGCATCTTTGTGCAGTAGGGAACGAGGGAAATGACCCCGTAGAATGCCTCTTCTTCCCTAAGACTGTAATCCACAGGCTCTCAACTGGACGCTGGAGGATCTCTTCCTTAATTCTGAAAAGCAATCTTTTCAAGAAATGAGATGGTCAGGCTTGGTGGCTCAGCCTGTAATCCCAGCACTTTGGGAGGCCAAAGTGAGTGGATTGCCTGAGCCCGCAGGTTCGAGACCAGCCGTGGGAACTTGGCGAGACCTTGTCTCTACAATAAATAAAAAATTATCCGAGGGTGGTAGCGCGCGCCAGTAAGTTCCAGCTACTTGGAAGGCTGAGGTGGAAGGATCGCTGGAGCCCGGCAGGTCGAGGCTGTGGTGGCCGGGAGTGGCCACTGCACTCCAGTCTGGGTGACAGAGTGAGACTCCCACTCAAAAAAAAAAAAAAAAAAAAATGAGGTGGATAGTTTTTTATGGCAGCTGTAACAAATGCCCACAAACTCAATGGTTTAAAACAATAGAAATATGTTGCCACATATATAGAATTCAGAAATCCCAAATCAGCATCACTGGACTGAGGACCAAGTGTTGACAGGGCTGCCCTCCCTTCCCTGGAAGCTCTAGGGGAAAAACTTGCCAGTCTGGTGGCTGCCCGCGTCCCTTGACTCGTGGCCACATCATTCCAGTCTCTGAGGTCACGTTGCCATCTCTTCCATGCCATCTCCCTCTGGTTCCCTCTTATAATGACACTTGTCATTGCATTTAGGGCTCACCCAGGTAATCCAGGATAACCACTCCATCTCAGTATTCTTAATTGAATCATATTTGCAAAGTCTTTGCTTACGAGGGGGAACCAAAAACAAACAAAAAAACCCCGGAATTTATTTATTAAAAATCGTGTATTCAGCCGGGCTCGGTGGCTCAGCCTGTAATCCCACGCCTTTGGGAGGCTGAGGTGAGTGGATTGCCTGAGCCCGTGGGTTCGAGACCCGCCTGGGCAGCGAGACCTCATCTCTACAATAAATCAAAAAATCAGCCGGGCGTGGTAGCGCCTGCCTGTAATTCCGGCTGCTTGGAAGGCTGAGGCGGAAGGATCGCCGGAGCCCAGCAGGTCGAGGCTGCAGTGGCCGGGAGCGGCCACTGCATCCAGTCTGGGTGACAGAGTGAGACTCCAACTCAAAAAAAAAAAAAAAAAAAAATCGTGTATTCATTCTTACACATTTAAACTTCAGTCACCTTCAAAGTACTCTCTGTTTGATGTAATACATTTACTGAAACACTTTTTGCGTTGCTCAAAACAGTTTTTGAACTTGTCAATTTTGATGCCTTTTAGTGCTTCTGCCTTTTAGTGCTTTAGTTTTTGGTTTCCCCTCTTCCACTTAGCGAGACCTCATCTCTACAATAAATCAAAAAAATAACAGGGCATGGCAGTGCACATCTGTAGTTCTAGCCACTTGGAAGGCTGAGGCAGAAGGATTGCCTGAACCCAGCAGGTTGAGGCTGAGGTGGCCATAAGCATGCCACAGCACTCCAGCCTGGGCTACAAAGTGAGACTCCCACTCAAAAAAAAAAAAAAGTAGGCGAAAGATATGAATATATACTTCTTAGAAGACATATGAACGGCCAACAAATACATGAAAAAATACTTGGCCGGGCACAGTGGCTCATGCCTTTAATTCCAGCACTTTGGGAGGCTGAGGTGAGAAGATTGCCTGAGCCCATGGGTTCGAGACCAGCCTGGGCAACTTAGTGAGACCTCATCTGTACAATAAATCAAAAAACTAGCTGGGTGTAGTGGCATATGCCTGTAGTTCCAGCTACTTGGAAGGCTGAGGTAGAAGAATTGCTTGAGCCCAGCAGGGTTGAAGCTGCAGTGGCCATGAACATGCCACTGCACTCCAGCCTGGGAGACAAAGTGAGACTCCAACTCAAAAAAAAAAAAAAAAAGAAAAGAAAAAGAAAAAATGCTCAACCTCACTAATCATCAAAGAAATGCAAATCAAAACCACACTGAAATACCTCTTAACTCCAGTTAGGATGGCCATCATCAATAACTCAAAAAAATAACAGTTGCTCTAGAGGGTGTGGTGAAAAGGGAACACTTCACACTGTTGGTAAGAGTGTAAACTAGTACAACCTCTGTGGAAAACAGTGTGGTGATTTCTTCTCTTTTTTTTTTTTTTTTTGTGATTTCTAAAAGATCTAAAAATTGACCTTCCATGAGACCCAGCAATTCCTTTTCTGGGAATATACTCGGAGGAACTCAAATCACTCTATAAAAAAGAACCTCCACACACGTTTACTGCAGCATTATTCGCAATAGCAAAAACATGGAACCAATCATGCTGCCCATCGAAAGAGGACTGGATAAAGAAAATGTGGCACATATACATGATGTAATATATATATTTTTTTGAGTTGGAGTCTCACTCTGTCACCCAGACTGGAGTGCAGTGGCCGCTCTCGGCCACCGTGGCCTCGACCTCCTGGGCTCCGGCGATCCTTCCGCCTCAGCCTACGTGATGTAATATTACGCAGTCATAAAAAAAATTGTGGACTTTGCAGCAACTCGGATGGATTTAGAGTCTTTAATACTCAGTGATTTATCGCAGAAACAAAGATCTGAGTACTACATGGACTCACTTATAAGTGGACCCCGAACATTTACCATAATGCCATAAGAAAGGGATTGGCAGCCGGAGGAGGGGGAGGGCACATGACATCAATAAGGGCACCCAAACTACCTGTACGATGACCTCTTATGTACCTAACCCTGAGTTGTACTTCACGTCTTGAAAAAAAAAGGCATTGCTTACCTGAGACATTTCCGGTTTAGACTTTGAGCCGCTCCCTGTTACACTACATCCCAGCAATAGTCTTTCCTATGTACGAACTTGCATTTTTCCCCCTAGATTCTGTCCATCATTATAATGAGTGATGCAGACCAGAAAGCCCTCTGTGCCGGGAGAGGCCCACTTCATGGGCCCCTGCCCCGGTTTGCTCTGGGGTAAGGAGTCCATGGCTCCTGGCACTCCTGGAAATTAACACATGATTAGAAAAGACCCCTGCTGTGAGGGTGTAGACACGAACAGCTAAATATCTCCTAGCGCCTGGCACTGTCTGAACCTGTACACCCTCTCCTCTTGTTATCCTCAAGTGGTTTCCAGGTTTCAGTGGCCATCAGAGTCACGTGGAGGGCTTCCAAGCACTCAGATTGCCAAACCCACACGAGTGGTTCTGATTCACTATGTCTGGGATGGGGGTTCCAGAACTTGCTTTTCTAACAAATCCCCAAGAGATATAGGGGCTACTGGCTGGGACCCCATTTTGAGAAGCACTGTCCTAGGAGCTGGGTGCTCATCTAGGCCCCCCTTGCCAGGTAAGGGTGATCAGGGCAGAGGGGGACATGGAATCAAGGGTGGGGGCAGGTTCCTTTCTAAAGTGAAGAAGCAACTTAAATGTGCATCGGACAGCAGGGCTCAGAACAGGAAGCCGCGCTGTGGGCCTTCTCCTGGCCCATCCCCCACTCCCATCACTTCCTTGGCCAACAGGAATCTGGGAGCCAGAGGGAAGCAGGAGCAGTGGAGTGCCAGCTCCCAGACCATCCAGGTAAAGCCCTGAATCTCCCCAGGGCCGTCTCCGCCTCCGTGCGGATGACGCTCAGCTAGTGTCATGCTCAGAGGTGGAAGAGCCAGGTGAGTCATGCGGAAACGATGTGGCCAGAACCGGGCTAGGCCTCCGCACCTTCCCACCCGCTTCCAGGAGGGCGTTTTGTTCTGAACCTCCGGGTGTTTCCGTGCTTGATCATTTCTCGGAGACAAAAGCTCGGCACCTTCTCAATGCTAATTATATGTCAGATTTTTAAGCCTGGATCCAGTGACAAGACGTCAGTGACTCACGGTTTTGGGAAGCTCAGGGATTAAGAAAATAAGCTTCGGTCATTCATAAGTTCTAAAAAAAACACAGTTCTAAAAAAAACACATCACATCGTCTTCAAAAGTTTTGAGGCCACAAAAAGGAAATAGAACAATGTAATCGAGCGTCCGCCATTCCCTATAGGATCCTCTCAAAAATAAAACTGGGCAGCTTCTCAATATAAGCTCTGGAAGTTTTTCTGAGTCAAAAAACATTTATCATAATACTATAAGAAAGGGACTGGCAGGAGTAGAAGACTGCCAGGGAAGGGAGGCAGGGCCCATAACATCAATAAGGGCACCCAAACTTTACCTCTACGATGACCACTTATTTACCTCACCCCGAATGGTACCTCCACTCCTGTGGTTTACGTTTGTTTTTTCTTATGCACCACGTTTCTTCCTGTCCATCTCCACACCCCAGCGGTGGCTGCCTCCCTCTCGTGGCCTCATTGTGCTCAGACGAGACCTGCAGCTCTGGGTCCAACTCTTCCAGATTTCCTCCTCAATCTACATTCACAGGATCCACTGAGGACCCAGCTTCTACTTTTGAGAGCCAGCCCACCCTCTGAATTAAAGAATCTGATCTTCCTTTGGATCATGGCTAAGACGGAAAGAGGGTATAACATGAGGGCCGCCTAGAGCTCACAGTGCTGATCTGAGGAAGCAGCAATTGCTTCATTTAAATGCGTTTGAGACTCAGAATCCCCGGCCCAGATGCCATCTCCACTCTAGGGGGCTGAATCAAGCGATGGCGGAAGGCACAGGCCCGTCTTCCCTGTTCCTAACCCACTGCGAGTGACCGAGCGAGGCTTGGAGTCAGGGTGTCCTGCCCGAGTCTTTCCGTGGCCAGCACCCCAGGTTTGCTGTCCAGGGAGCAAGGATCACAGAAGGTGGCCGTTCCCAGACTAATTAGCATCTACACTGGGGGTACGGCCTGTGTGTCCTCTGAATCCATGCACACTTCTGCAGAGTACCCTTCTCCTGCCACTTTCCCAGCTTCTAAACTTCCTTGTAGAATGTTGCTGACAGCCGGGTTCGGTGGCTCAGCCTGTAATCCCGTGCCTTGGGAGGCTGAGGTGAGTGGATTGCCTGAGCCCGCGGGTTCGAGACCCGCCCGGGCAACTTGGCGAGACTGCATCTCCACAATAAATCCAAAAAAAAAAAAATGAACCGGGCGTGGTAGTGTGCGCCTGTAGCTCCAGCTACTTGGAAGGCTGAGCGGAAGGATTGCCGGAGCCCAGCAGGTCGAGGCTGCGGTGGCTGGGAGCGGCCACTGCACTCCAGTCTGGGGGATGGAGTGAGACTCCAACTGAAAAAAAAAAAAAGAAAGGTGCTGACATGCAGTGCTCAGGGTAGCGTCCTGTGATGGTTGCACGACTGCAGAAAATTTGCGGAATTTGACCAGGAACATTTGGGTTGTGGTAAGGGAGAGCTTTTCTCCAAGTTTAAAGAGAGAAATAAAACCAAATGATAATTTGAATGATACGAGGAATATGTTTTAGTTACTCTAGGAGGACAGGCAAAACTAAGTGACATATTCCATCTCCGCAACCCAAGTGTCTTGAGGATAGAGATGTTGTTGGGGTCCCCAGTGTATGACAGACACCTGGTAAATAGCATTGCAGAGTGACAGTTATTAGGCTAGGAGAGGAATTGTTGCTACTTGGTCTACAACTCCCTGGGTCCCTGGCACTTGGCCCAGAGTTCAGTGGGTCTCTGGTGGACTTAGGGAACTTCTGCTCCTAGGACACAGAAATCCCAGACCCTTCTGGCTGTCCTGGAGATGCTTAGACATGTCTCAGGGAACTTGGAACTGCCCCATTTCTTGGAGTTCCCATGACCAGGAACTAGCCAGCGTCTTCAGCAAGTGTCCTTTGGTACAGTATTGTTGCTTGTCCCCTGGCATCTGGGGGAACTTAAGGCATTGCACCCAACAGGCCATAAAGTCTTTCTGTAAGCACAATGGAAACTGCCACCTGAATATGGATAATTTGATTGTTTTGCCCAATGGAGGAAAGAGAAGAAAACTCAGAACTTGTCTGAATTTTCACGTATTTTTATCCTTTTGGTTTTCTTTTGACTGAAGAAGCAGTGAAAAATAAATCAGCTGTGCTTTCTCTACTTTCTGTGTATTATTTTGATTGGGTTAATAAATAAGAATGTTTTGTTGAAAATACTGAACTATACCAAAATTACAGAATATTCCAAATCTTCCATTTAAAAATCTTTCTATGTTACAGCCATGTCTGTATTACGACAATTAGTGGCATCACATTGTATGCCTTGAATAGATACAATTTTGTCAATTAGATCTTTTAAAATTAAATAAAACTCAGTGGAAAGATAACAAACCAATAGCAGCAACCATTTTCAGTACGCCTTGACCCAACTCACCCAACTGCCCCCCAGTTTACTGGCTTCAGAATCTAGATAACTCCCATCTCATCTTTTGTTGTCATAAACTTTATGCTGATGACTCATTCTCTTCAAGCCTTGGTTTCATCCACTATAAAATGTGTATGATACCCATGTCAACCGAAAGTAAAATTTGAAGCCCCCAAGCAATGGAATAGACCCCTTGTAGGCCACCCCTTGTAGGGAAACCTGAAAAGCTAAATTCCAGGTTAGGAAGGAAAAGGAGGTGAGACACACCTTGTTATATACTTCCCTTGTGAAATTTAGGCACAGCTGACCAACATTAATATTAAAATAGAAATCGTTGGCTAGGCATGGTGGCTGAAGCTTGTAGTCCCAGCCTTTTGGGAGGCCGAGACGAGAGGACTGCCTGAGCCCAGGGGTTCGAGACCAGCCTGGGCAACTTGGAGAGACCTCGTCTCTACAATAAATTTTAAAAATTAGCCGGGCACGGTAGCACGTGCCTGTAGTCCCAGCTACTTGGAAGGCTGATGCGGAAGGATTGCCTGAGCCCAGCAGGTTGAGGCTGTGGTGGCCGTCAGCGTTCCACTGCACTCTAGCCTGGGTGACAGAGTGAGACTCAAACTCAAAATAAATAAAGACATAAACAAAATAAAATAAAATAAAATAAAGATCATAAGACTCTGTGGCAATAAGACACCAAGTTTCAACTTGACTCTGGCATAGTGTCACATGATAGGCAGCAGGCCCTGAAAGAAATAAAAAAATTTTGATGGATTTTGAAATGACCCTGCAAAGCTGTCTCTTGGGGAGATTTGCATGTGTAGAGAATCTCCTTTCCTAGAAGAGTCGGACACCTTTTAAGGCATTTACAATCTATTTTCTCTGAAACCTGCTGTTTAGAGACTTCATCTATATAACAAGAACCTTAGCTTCCATAACCCCTACCATCTTAAAACAAGCATTTCTTTCTATGGATTTCAAATTCTTTAGACAGAGCTTAACTCTTTCAAGCAACTGCCAAACTGAAAATCTTCAACTCCGCCTATAACCTGTCAGTTTCCACTTCGAGATGTCCTGCCTTTCCAGACTGGGCCGATGTAAACCTCACGTATGTTGAATTATGTCCTTTCCTGTAAACGTCTATCTCCCTAAAATGTCTAAAACCAACCTGGAACCCAACCACCTTGAGCACATGTTCTCAGGACCTCTTGGGACCGTGCCTTGGACCATGGTCTCTCATATTTGATTCAGAATAAACCTCTAAATATTTTACAGAGTTTGACTTCTCATCAACACCAGCAACCTCATAGTGTTGTGTGCTGGGTGTGCAGCGATACAGAGCACCAGGATGACTGTGTGTGTCCCCTCTACCCTCAGTAGTTAGAGAATGCTGCCAGCAGAAAATGCCAGGCAAGACCGCACACAAACCCAGGAGTTCTAGATTTCAGATTAGGCCCACTGGAACATATTTTTATTTTATTGATCAGCAGCCACTGATCAATTAATTATATTGAAATTATATTGAAATATAATTTAAAAGATGGAAGCAGGAATTGCTGACATAACATAGAATAACAATTTAAAAATCATAAGAGAATATTATTAACTAGGTTATGAAATTACATTAAAATATATAAAACTACATTTAAAAAATTAAACTGGAATGACAAATTAAATTAAGAAAAAGTAGAAATAAAGAAAAAACTTTTGATTATTTAATATAGGTTAGAGTTCAGTAATCAAAACCTTCACTTTGTTATAATACTGTAGCTTTCACTTGACCCATATTTATAAATGCGTTTCAAAAAAAATCTATAAATAGCCAATTTTCTCATATAAATTAGAAAAAAAAAAAAGCAGGAGAAATACACTAATTCCTTGCATTAAGCCTACAAGCATGACACTATAACTGGACAAGCACATGAGAATAGAAAATTATAGGATGAACTAACTTGTGATACAAAAGTAAAAATCCTAACAATAGTATTCGGAAAAAAGACTGCCACAGGATATATAAACAGCAACATGCCACACTCAATAGCAACTAGGATCTATACAAAAATTAAAGAATGAGTTTATATTAGAAAATACTTTATAGTATTCACAATATTTATAAAAGGAACAAATGATATCTTTATTTCAATAAATATAGAAAAAAGTACTAAATATAACTACGAGAGGGAGCCAAAAAACCCAGAATTTATTTATAAAAAATTGTGTATTGATTCCTACATTAAACTTCAGTCACCTTCAAAGTACTCTCTGCTTGATGCAATACATCTATTGAGATGCTTTTTCTTTTCTTTTTTTTGAGTTGGAGTCTCACTCTGTCGCCCAGACTGGAGTGCAGTGGCCGCTCCCGGCCACCGCAGCCTCGGCCTGCTGGGCTCCAGCAATCCTTCCGCCTCAGCCTTCCAAGTAGCTGGAACTACAGGCGCACGCTACCACGCCCGGCTGATTTTTGACTTATTGTAGAGATGAGGTCTCGCCTAGTTGCCCAGGTAGGTCTCGAACCCGCGGGCTCAGGCAATCCACTCACCTCGGCCTCCCAAAGTGCTGGGATTACAGGCTGAGCCAACGAGCCTGGCTACTTTTCATTGCTCAAGACAGTTTTGAACTCATCAATTTGGATGCGTTTTAGTGCTTTTGCTATTTTTTGTTTCACCTCTTCCACATTGGCAAGATGTTTCCCTTTGAGGACCTTCTACATCTGGGGAAACAAAAAAAAAAGTCGCTTGGGGTGAGATTGGGTGAACGGGCAGTGGGGCCTGGCAGTCATGCCGGTTTTTTGGTCGAAACCTGCTGAACACTTCGTGCCGTGCTGGCAGCTGCACTCATTATCCATCATGAAATGTGCAAACATGTTGAGAGAGTCTCCAAAAAAACTCACTGAAGCCGAACGCAGCCTCTCACAACAACGGTAGCTTGTACACTGACCCCGATGGGCTCTTAGAACACTTATCTGGCAGGTGAAGCCTGTCCTGGCCTGGAAAGATAATTCTGGTTTTCTGTGGGGGAGGTCTCTCCTCATAGATTCCTCTCTTATCTATGGCTCCCTGGAAGTGCTTGCTCTTGACTTCTACTGAAGTTGACATTCCCCAGCTGCGACTCTTGATGGGAAATAAAGCTCTCCGTTCCAGATTCACGATCCTCATGATTCTTTAGTTGACACATCACTGCACAATGGAATTACAGTGCGTCCTGGTGGAGACCTCCAACTCAAGAGACAATGCCTCCACTCAGGGAGAACAGGCTGTGATGAGGATGGGGAATAATTAGAGGCCTGCAGCTTTGGAGGCTTCAACCCAAACACCATCGCTACCTTACAGTTCTTTCTTGTGAGACAAAGTTCATGTTAGTAGAACAAGTTCAGAATCCATCTGCTGTTCTACTACCACATGTAGTAGCGAAACGCCTAAGGGGCCTCAGATAATACAAACTCTTCTATTTTATTTTTTTGTGTTTTATTTTTAGAAACAGGGTCTTGTCCGGCTGTCCAGGTTGGAGTGCTGTGGCATGATCATAGCTCACTGCAGCCTCGAAACCTTGAGTTCAAGAGATCCTCCCATGATAGCCTCGCGAGTAGCTGGGATTACAGGCATGTGCCATCATGACTCACTGATTTTCCTATTTTTATTTTGTAGAGACAGGATCTCGTTATACTGCTCAGGTTGGTCTCTGACTCCTGGCCTCAAGTGATCCTCTTGCCTTGATTTCTCAAAACGCTGGCATTACAGGTATAAGCCATCACACCTAGCCAAGTTCTTTTATTTTAGATCCAATATCATACCATGGACATCTTTTTTTCATCCATACATGTCGAGTTTTCCATTGTTTGACCAAAGCATAATTCATTAACAGTTTCCTTTTCTCCTACTGATGGACATTTAGTTGTTTTTTTTTTTGCATTTATACACAACACTTTTGCACATGTATTTTTATAGGTGTTTGAAAATGTTATTATAAAGCTGATTCCTAGAAATGGGTCTACTTGCTGAAAAAGTTATTCCAATGTGCACTCCCCCTATAGCAAAAGACAATATCTACATTCTCACAATCCATAAACCAGCTCATTTTACAGACAAAACGTGATCCAATAGCCGTTTTACAATACTGAGAACTGATATATTAGGAACTTTACATACACAATTGGAATTAATTTTTTTAAAAAATTTAATTAGCTATTTATTTTTGAGACAGGGGCTTTCACTCTGTCACCCAGGCTAGAGTGCAGTGGTGCAATCGTGGTTCACTGCAGCCTTCACCTCCTGGGCTCAAGCGATCCTTCCACCTCAGCCTCGCGAGCAGCTGGGACTACAGGCACGCACCACCATGCCTGGTGACTTTTTGTAAGTTTCGTAGAAACGAGGTCTCACTATGTTGCCCAGACTGGTCTCGAACTCCTTGGCTCAGGTAATTCTCCTGCCTCCGCCTCCCAAAGGGCTGGAATTACATGTGTGAGCCACTGTGCCTGGCCCAGTTGGAACGAAGTTAGTGTAACTCACTCTTCACAGCAAGCACACCAGGTGAGAAGCGCTAATCCATTTTACAAATGAAAAAACACAAGGTGAGTTAGCTGTGTGCCCCTTAGGCAAGTAATTGAAGTACTTTGTGCTTTTAGTACCACAGTAGAAAAAAGAAAATGGTGTAATATTTTCCATCTCTGCTATGTGGGTGTGATGGTCAGTTCTATTTGTCAATTTGGGTAGTTACGGTCTCCAGTTGTTCAGTCAAACACCAATCCAGGTGGTGCTGGGCAAGGATTTTGGAGATATGACAGAAGTCCATGTCAGCTGACTTTACATCAGAACCATAATCCTAGGTGATTTGGGTGGACCTGATTCAATCACTTGATAGACTGTAAGAGCAGAGCCGAGGTTTCTGGGCAGAAGAAGACATTCCAACTGTGGATTTGACTGTGCCGGTCAGTTCCAGCGTGTGTCTCCTGAGAGACCGCCCTCCAGATTTTGGACTTGCTAGCCAGGCCCCACAATTGCATAAACAAATCCCTTGCAATAAATCTTGCAATGGGTATTTCCCATTGGTTCTGCCTCTCTGAACACAATGGGGATGTGTTAAAAATTAAAGTGCTAATATGTCTGCAAGGTTTTATGGTGCCCATGGATTGTGTGAGAACACAGTTTACAGTTTGATGCGCTAGGAAGAATGCAGAATAGGAAGATTGAAAACATCTCTTGGTACATGCATGCTGTGCCTGACTGGTCCCATCTGAAGGATTAAGCCATGGGAGCCGCTGTGGAAAGGACGCTGCAGACATAAACTGAAGCTGGCGGTGGACCCTGCATGGCAGTCTAAGCTCTCCAGAAAGAGAAAAGGCTGAACAGACACACGTCTAGGTGCCGGAATGTGGCTTGACCTCCAGCAGGCCGTGTGACTTTTGAATAGTAATAATCTCTCTTGGGAACTCCATTTCCTTGTGTGCAAAATACAAGAGGTAGGAGTTGATCAGATGGCCTCCGAGGACCTTTTTAGGACTTCAACAGTCTAGATCTATGAGTTTGTTTTGTATCTGCAATGAGGCTCTTAAATCTTTTCTTTATTGTCAGCTTTTTTTAGGTGTAGTTCTCGTACAACAAAGTTCACCAATTTTAAGTATGCAGGCTAATGAGTTTTGAACACATACATGCAAAACATGGGCAGTTGTGTCACCACCATCATCACTGTCATGATTAGAACATGTCCACAACCCCACCCCTTGGCAGTCAGGGTCCTCCCCCAGGCCTGGCCCCTGCCAGCCACTGACCGGCTCTCTGTCATTATGGCTTTGCTTTTATTGGAATCTCACAAAATCATCTCTTACAGTGTGCATTGTTTGGTGTCTAGTTTCTTTCACTTAGCACAATGATTCTGAGATTCGCCTTTGGTCGTTAGTGCATTTTATCATAATTTCATATTGGATATTTGTGTTTCCTCTGGCATAGGTGATGTCCTTTGCCCATGTTGGGTCATTCATTGAGCTTTTTATTCGAAATGTAGAGAAGCATATTTTTTAAAAGGCAGTGAATAATACGGAAGTGGATTTTATCTGTCCTAAAGCTTCTCGAGGGCCTCTTTTCCCACCGACTGGCCCACTTGGAGTGACTGAGAGCCAGAAATCCCATTCTTCTTTCTCTTTTCTGCCACTCCAGGAGGTGCTTGCTCTCCCCTCTCCTGCCCAGGTTGCCAGGAGGAGGACACCCTGCAGTGATTCTCACCGCTGCCTGGCTTGGACAGAGCCTGGGTCTTCAGGAAGGAAGGAGAACACAGAGAGTCTGCTTCAGCCCCTGCTCCCGATTCCCACCTTTGGGTAGTTTCCCCAGCCTGGGTTATAGCCTCTGGCCCCTGTCACTGTCCCTTTTGTGCACCGGATCCTGGGACCAGAAACCGGACACGACGATATAGGCGTCTTATCACATTCTGCTTCATCGCTGGCCGTAAACAGAAAGCCTCGCGGGGCTGGGCATTCTCTGCAGTGGCGACTTTCAAACCCACAGTGAAAAGGGAAAGCTGCACGTCTGGGGGGCTGGGCCAACGGGAAACTTCCTGGGACAGAGAAGAAGGGGCCCTCGAGCCTCACTCAGCACCGGAGACCACCTGAATGCCTAACCCCACGTCTTTCTTTTCTCAGCCTGCACCATCAGGACGCGGTGCTGGAAAGAGCCCGCCGTGCTTCAGGGCCCCGCTCCGGGCAGCACGGAGGAAGAGCAGGCCTGGCTCCAGCTGCCCAGGACGGGCATGTGCCTGGCTTCCTAAGAAAATGTGACCCACAAGGGTAAGCTTCTCTGTGTGCCGTTCGCAGGGCCCCACCCTTCCAATGTGCTCCCATGTGAGCAGGCAATCATGTACGAGCCTCAGCATCCAACCACCAAGTGGACGGTCACGGGGCTAAAAGCTCCTGCTTTTCAAACAGCCAAATGACCACACATTGAGGACACCCAGCTTGCTTATAAACTGGGATTGCCTTGTTAAAATCTTGTAGAAGGCCTGAGTGTGCTTCTCAGGCAGGTGTTTACCCTTTATGCAGAGAAAAAAAAGTATGTTGTTGTTCAGCTTTTGTTTCTGTTCTGCCTCGATCTCGTCCAAGTTGGAACTGAAGAGGAGGGAAATCAGCAAATCATTCTTTGAAATTAGAATGGTGACGAGGGGCCTGGCTGTTGGCTCAGCCTGTAATCCTGCGCTTTGGGAGGCTGAGGTGAGTGGATGGCCTGAGCCCGCGAGTTCGAGACCCGCCTGGGCAACTTGGCGAGACCTCATCTCTACAATAAATCAAAATTCAGCCAGGCGTGGGAGCGCGCGCCTGTAATTCCGGCTACTTGGAAGGCTGAGGCGGAAGGATCGCTGGAGCCCAGCAGGCCGAGGCTGCGGTGGCCGGGAGCAGCCACTGCACTCCAGTCTGGGCGACAGAGTGAGACTCCAACTCAAAACAAAACAAAAAAAAAATAATGACAAGGAAAGAAAATGATGCTGGTTCAACCAACACAGTGGCCACTAAAATCTCTTGTATCAGGAGCTATTAACTGGCAAACAGTTGCATAATAGTCTTCCGATGATAACTTCCAAGTGTGTTTGGTTCCAGACTTTCTTTCTAGAACGTTTCAAAATTCCCGTCTTCGAACCTCCCGAATCTTCCCTGGAATCTGTAGACTTGGTGGTTGCTCAGCGGTCAACAAAGGCCTTTCCAAATCTTTGGGGTCTGATTCTGGGATCTGCAAGGGGACCTAGAGATCATCTCAATATCTTACATGTCGAAAGACCATCTGCTTCATCCTCTGTTGCAACACAAATAACCATTGTGAAGCACCATGGTTTCAATGAATTTATTCTACCATGTGTGGCCCAGGTAGGCTTGGATTGACAGGTATGTTTGTTCTATGGTTCATATGCAAACGTACTGTTCCAACAGTTTACTTTATCAGTTGTGCTCTTTGTCTTCCTTGACTTCTGCGAAGCCTCGTACGGTGTCATCTTCGTGTGGGTGCTCTGCAAACACTAATTGATGGTGACAGGGATAATAATGTTGACAAATGGCCCCGTGAAACTGATGAATCATGGGTCAGACAGGCCCAGATACAGCAGTTATGTAATGCTGCTTCACCAAACAGGTCATGTTTCACACCTCAGAGCAACACAGAACATGCTGCCTGTCGGTACCTTGTCTTTAAGACTATTCAGAGCCAAAAAGTCTTCTCTGAATAGCAGAACTTTGTTAAAAAAAACAAAACAAAACATTGACCCTGTAGGGATCCTTCATCCGAGAGATGCGGGTGCATGCTTTGGTTCAGGCTGCTACCAAAACTGCTGCCAAAACTCCCACACCAGTTGGCAGTCACATCGGTAAACAGATGGAGCAAGAGCCTGAATCAGATCATAAAAACAAACAAACTAATTCATGTGAGTCTTAACACTTGAATGGTATTGTTCCCACCCTCCTGTGGAAAGGGCTGGACCTAAATTGGCGATGGAACAGACGAGGTTACAGGTAAGCTTTTGGTATCTCAAAATGCTGACCACCTTTGACCTTCAGAATAGCCATTTCATATGGCTCAACCTAATGGAAGATTTAAGAATTATTTTACTTACAATGTGTATATTTCTTTTCTTCTTCTTCTTTTTTTTTTTTGATTGGGAGTCTCACTCTGCCACCTAGGCTGGAGTGCAGTGGCACACTCATGGCCACTGCAGCCTCGGCCTGCTGGGCTCAGGCGATTCTTCCACCTCAGCCTTCCAAGTAGCTGGAACTACAGGCACAGGGCACCGCGCCCGGCTAATTTTTTGATTTATTGTAGGGATGAGGTCTTGCCGAGTTGCCCAGGCTGGTCTAGAACTCGTGGGCTCAGGCAATCCTCTTACCTCAGCCTCCCAAAGTGCTGGGATTATAGGCGTGAGCCACTGCACCTGGCAGAATGTATATATTTCAATGTAGGTATCTGCTAATATAAAGATAAGTAAATCCCTAAGGCATACTTCCTGGAAAATTCATGCCTGCTTTTACTTGGTCTTCCGTTTTAGGTGAATAAAAGTACCTCACAGATTTTCTAAAGATTAAAAGTCAAAAATTTTCATTGAAATTTAGAATTTTAAACATAGATTTTTTTTTCTTTTGCTGCATAATTCAAAAACCAGTACTTAAATCAGTATTTTTTTTTTTTTTGGTGGTTAAGTAGGTTCTTCATTATTTTATGTAAGGATTTGCAAACTGGTGGCTAGATATGACCCACAGACCTGTGATATTTAGCCTGCATGATCACAAAAAATTTCTTAAATGTAAATTCCTTTCATTAAGATATATACTCTCCAGTTACTAAACTCTCACTCATATCTACAGATTTCCTTGAACATTTACTTGCATTTTCCTATGGGGCCTTCCAGCATTTTAATTTTCCACCTCTCTCTTAGATGACATTGATGTCTGGGGTCTGCTTGTCCAATGTGATGCAAACCTTCTGAACCAAAGATTTAGGAGGGGTGGCCACATTCCCTCCATGATTCCAGCTATGACCCTGCCTTGTTCTCAGAGTCTGAGCAAGAGGAGACAAACACCAAGAGAAGATGCACAGCCCTAATATTTACTATCCTAATATGAAGTATAGGATATCCTTTTATTTTCAACCTCTAAGTTTTGCAAAAGTAAAAAGATTGGTGATGTTTAGGGTTAGTGAGAGGGTGGAGAAGTGGGTGCCCTCATTTGCTGGTAAATAATATTATTTATGTATTTATTTATTTTTCGAGTTGGAGTCTCACTCTGTCACCCAGACTGGAGTGCAGTGGTTGCTCCCGGCCATTGCAGCCTCGACCTACTGGGCTCCGGCGAGCCTTCCGCCTTAGCCTTCCAAGTAGCCGGAACTATAGGCGTGCGCTACCACACCCGGCTAATTTTTGATTTATTGTAGAGATGAGGTCTCGCCAAGTTGCCCAGGCGGGTCTTGAACCCGAGGGCTCAGGCAATCCACTCACCTCAGCCTCCCAAAGCGCTGGGATTACAGGCTGAGCCACCAAGCCCGGCCAATAATGTTATTTTTTGATGAGAACATTGAAGATGTTTATAATTTTAAAAATACATACTGTTTGCCTCAATGAATCCACTTATATGCTACAAAAATAGTCACATAATCATGGAAATTACAGACTTCACGGATTCAACGATTTTTCTCATAGCGTAGTTTATAATAAACTGAAAATAATCAACAAAGAGATATTTAATTATGGCTACATGTGATGGTTAAAAAGGATCAGTTTATGCAACTGTGTATATAGTTGTGTCTGTGTTTGCAGGATATGCAGAAAAGGCATGCAGGATAACTGAGTGCAAAAGCGAACTTCAGAACAATGTTTATGACATAATTCTATTATGAGACAAAACAACAATACTTTATCTGGCCAAGCTGTCCTTCAGAAATGAGGGAGAGATAAAGACTGTTTCACACACACAAAAAGCTGATGGAATTCATCACCACTAGACCTGCCTTACAGGAGATACTAAAGGAAATTCTTCAAACTGAAATTAAGGCTGCTAATTAGTTACATGAAAGCATATGAAAGTATAAAACTCACTAATAAAGGTTACGATATAGTCAAACTCATAACACTCATACTGTAAGGTCGGCATAAAAATAACTCGCAGCTACAGCATAAAGGTTAATTAGACAAAAACATTAAAAATAACTTTAGGTATAATAACTTGTTAAGCGATACATGCTGTCTAAAGATGTAAATGATGACATCAAAACCAGAATGTGTGTGAGGATGAAGCTTTTGTATGTGATCAAAAGTTAAGTTGTTACCAGCTTAAAATGGGCTATTTTAACTATAAAAGATTTTAACATACCTCATAGTAACTATAAAGCAAAAATCTATAGATTCAGAAAGAGAAAGAAATCAAGGCTTACCACTACAGAAAATCATCAAATCACAAAAGAAGACAGCAAGAGAGAAAGAAAGGAACAAAACGACCGGGCGCCGTGGCTTACGCCTATAATCCCTGCATCTTGGGAGGCTGCAGTGAGATGATTACCTGAGCCCACAGGTTCAAGACCAGCCTCGGCAACTTGGCGATCTCTCATCTCTACGGTAAATAAAAAATTAGCCAGGAGTGGTGATGCGTGCCTGTAGTTCCAGCTACTTGGAGGGCGAGGCGGAAGGATCACTTGAGTCCAGCGGGTTGAGACTGCAGTGGCCACGTGAATGCCACTGCACTCCAGCCTAGGTGACAGAGTGAGACTTCAACTAAAAAAAAAAAAAAAAAAAAAAGAACAAAAACCTACAAAGCAACCAGAAAATAATAAACAAACTGGCAATAATAAATTCTCAGCTATCAATAATTGCTTTACATTTAAATGGACTAAATTCACAGATCAAACGACATAGAGTGACTGTATGAATTTAAAAACGCCCCAAAACAAAAACAAAACTTGCAAGAGGCTCACTTCACCTTTAAGGACACATATAGGCTGAAAGTGAAGGGATGGAAAAAGACACTCCATCTGTAAACCAAAAGAGAACAAGGATAGCTATAATTATCAGACAAATTAGGCTTCAAGTCAAAACTAATAAGAGACAAAGAAGATTATTATGTAACGATAAGGGGACCAATTCATCAAGAAGATACAACAATTGTAAGCAATATGCACACAACATTAGTTACACCAAAATATATAAAGTAGATAGTCACAGATCTAAGGGAGGACTAGACAGCAATACAATAATAATAGGGGAATTCAATTCTTCACTTCCAGCAGTGGATAGATCATTCAGACAGAAGGGAAATAAGGAAACATTGAACTTGAATGACAGTTTAGACCAGATGGACTTAACAGAGATATATAGAACATTCCATCCAATAACAATGAATACACATTCTTCTCCAGAACACTCTCCAGGATAGACCACATGTTGGGCCACAAAACAAATCTTAACAAATTTAGGAAGGTTGGGATTATATCAAGTATCTTTTCTGACCACAAAAGCATGAAACTTGAAAGCAGTAGCAAGAGGAAAACTGGAAAATACACAAATATGTTGAAATTAAACAACTTGCTTCTGAGCAATCAATAGATAAAAGAAGAAATCAAAGCAGGAAATACAAAAATATCCTGAGGCAAACAAAATTGGAAACACAACATACCAAAACTTATGGGATGCAGCAAAATCAGTATCAAGGGGGGTAATTTACAACAATAAACACCAACATAAAAAGAAGATCTCACTTTTTTATTTTTTTTTGAGTTCGAGTCTCACTCTGTCGCCCAGACTGGAGTGCAGTGGTCCTGGCCACCGCAGCCTCGACCTGCCGGGCTCCGGCGATCCTTTCGCCTCAACCTTCCAAGTAGCTGGAATTACAGGCATGCGCTACCACGCCCGGCTGATGTTTTGATTTATTGTAGAGATGAAGTCGCGCTGCCCAGGCGGGTCTTGAACCCGCGGGCTCAGGCAATCCACTCACTTCAGCCTCCCAAAGGCACGGGATTACAGGCTGAGCCACCGAGCCCGGCAGATCTCACTTTTTAATGGGGCTTTTTTTTTTCTCCTTTTGGCGCGTTTGAGTTCCTTGTAGATCCTAGATGTTAGGCCTTTGTCAGCTATACAGTTGGCAAATAATTTTCCCTATTCTGTGGGCTGTCTCCCTACTCTCTTGATGGTTTCTTTTGCTTTGCAGAAGCTCGTTAGTTTGATGAGGTCTCACTTGTCTATCTTATTTCTCATGGTATGGGCACTTAGGGTTCTGATCAGGAATTGGTTGCCAGTTCCAATTTCCATAAGGGTATCTCCTACATTTTCCAAGATTCTTATAGTTTGAGGTTTTATGTTTAGATCTTTGATCCATTTAGAGTTAATTTTTGTCTATGGCGATAGGTAGGGGTCCTGTTTCAATTTTCTGCATGTGGTCAGCCAGTTTTCCCAGCACCATTTACTGAATAGATTTTCCTCTCTCCAGTGGTTGTTATTGGAGGCTTTGTCAAAGATGAGTTGGTTGAGAAATTGAGGCTTTGCTTCCGGAATCTCTATCTTGTCCCCTTGGTCTATGTGCCTGTTCTTGTACCAATACTAGGCTGTTTTGATTACTGTAGCCTTATAGTAAACTTTGAAGTCTGGAAGTGTGATACCTCCTGCTTTGTTTCTTTTGCTAGGGATTGTTTTGGTTATTCATGGTCATTCATGTTTCCATAAGAAGTTCTGTATTGTCATTTCCAGGTCTGAGAAGAATGATGTTGGTAACTTAATGGGTACTGTGTTGAATCTGTAGATTGCCTTTGGTAGGATGGGCATTTTAACAATGTTGATTCTTCCTATCCATGAGCATGGAATATTTTTCCATTCGCTTGTGTCTTCTTGGATTTCTTTGAGCAGCATTTTGTAGTTCTCATTGTAAAGGTCTTTCACTTCTCTGGTTAGGAAGTTGTCAAGGTATTTCATCTTTGTGTGGCTATTGTGAATGGGACTGTGCTTTTAATTTGGGATTCTGCCTGCTTGTTGTTGGTGTATAGGAATGCAACTGTCTTTTGAACATTTATTTTGTACTCTGAGACTTTGCCAAAGACCTTTATCAGTGCAAGCAGGTTTTTGACAGGTTCTCTTGGATGTTCAAGGTATAGGATCATATCATCAGCAAAGAGGGATAACTTGACTTCCTCTTTTTCTATTTGGATACCTCTGATTTCCTTCTCTTGTCTAATTGCCCTAGCTAGGATTTCCAACACAATGTTGAACAAATAGACACTTTTCAAAAGAAAATATGTGGGCAGCCAACAGACACGCAAAAAAGTGCACAGCCTCACTCATCATCAGAGAAATGCACATCGAAACTACACTTAGATATCACCTAATCCCAGTAAGAACGGCCATCATCAATAAAACAAACCACAACAGATGCTGGTGAGGATACGGAGAAAAAGGAATGCTTCTACACTGCTGGTGGGAATGCAAACTAGTGTGGCGATTTCTGAAAGAACTAGAAATTGACCTTCCATATGACCCAGCAATCTCCCTATTGGGAATATACCTGGAGGGACTCAAATCAGTCTACAAAAAAGATACCTGTGCACCTATGTTTGTTGCAGCTCTATTCACAAAAGCAAAAACATGGAACCAACCATGCTGCCCATCGAAACTGAACTGGATAAAAAAACGTGTGATGCATAAACACAATGGAATATTATGCAGCCATAAAGAAAGACAAACATGTGGACTTTGCAGCAACTTGGATGGATTTAGAGTCGATCATACTCAGTGATCCATCACAGAAGCAAAGAACAGAGTACCATATGTTCTCATTCATAAGTGGACCTTGAATAATTATAATACTTTTTAAAAGGGACTGGCAGTAGTGGGAAACTGTCAGGGGAAGGAGGGTGGGATTGGCAACTGAGGGAAACTGCTAGGGGAGGGAGGGGCGCACCTCATCAACAAGGGTACCTGCGTAATCAATGTTTATAGACCTAACCCTGAATTTTACCCCACATCTTTTTAATAAACAAATAAAAAAAATAATAAAAGTTATCATTAAAAAAGATTTCAAATAAATAATCCAATATCATACCTCAGGGAACAGAAAAAGAAAAAGAAAAAAAAAATCAAGCCCAAAGTTAGTAGAAGAAAGATAATAACAAAGAGCAAAAATAAATAAAATGGAGACTAGGAAAACAATAGAAATGACCAATGACATGAAGAGCTGGTTTTTTGAAAACATAAATAAAATTGGCAAATCTTTAGATAGACCAAGAAAAAAAGAGAGAAGACTCAAATAAATAAAATCAGCAATGAAAGAGGAGACATTGCAACTGATATCATAGTAATACAAAGAATCGTAATAATATGAACAACTTATACGCCAACATATTGGATCATCTAGAAGAAACGGATAAATTCTCAGAAACATAATACCTACTGACACTGAATCATGCAAAAAGCAAAAAAATGGAACCAATAATAATAAATCTCCCATCAAAGTAAACCCCAGGACTATAGTGACAACTTCACTGGCAAATTCTACCCAACATTTAAATAATTAATACCAATTCTCAAACTCTTCCCCCCAAAATTGAAGAGAGCATTTTCGAATTCATTTCATGAGGACAGCATAATTCTGAATCAAAGCTAGACAAGGACATTACAAGATAAGAAAATTGCAGGCAATATCCCTTATGAACATAAATGCAAAAATCCTCTACAAAATACTAGCAAATCAAATTAAAAAGCATATTAAAAAGATTATACACTCTGATTATGTGGGATTTATCCCTGAGATGCAAGGATGGCTCAAAATATGCAAATCAGTAAATGTGATATACCACATTAACAGAATGAGGGTCAAAAAAAAATCATATGATCTCAATATATGCAGAAAAAGCATTTGACAAAATTTAATATCTATTTATGATAAAAACTCTCAACAAAATAGGTATAGAAGGAATTTACCTGAACACAATAAAGATTATATAAGACAAACTTACAGCTAACATTATACACAAAGGTGAAAGCTTTTCCCCTAAAATTAGGAATAAGACAAGGATAGAAAAAACAGGAATTAAGCAGGAAAGCTAACCTCGAGGGTCTTATCTTAAGTAAGCAACTGCTTGCCGTCTCTGCTTCTGTAAATACACTGTAAGTAAGCAGCTACATGCCATTTTCCTTAACTGCAATCGCTGCTTCTGTAAACATGCTTTATTGTACCTTATATGGAAATGTCCACAAAAATGTCTGCTTCGATGCTTGTTGTAGAAGTAGAAGTAACTGTTTCCAGTCCTAAATTTAAAATTGTAAACCCACCGATGACAAACCCATGTATGTTGTAACCAAAAAGCTCTATGAAAGCAGTTTGAAACTGAGGGTCGGGGCTCCGGTTTTGGGAGGCTACTCCACCTGAAAATTCCAGAATAAACACCTTCGATTCTCCTCTCAGTCTCTGGTGCCTGTTCTGTGTGCATTCATTCCTGTTTCTGGAGAGTTGCTGCAGTTGCTATAACACGCCTACCCTTGCCACTTTTATTCGAGATAGTTCTGAAAGTCCTAGCCTGAGCAAATAAGCAAGAAAAAGGAAATAGGAAAGGAAGAAATAAAATGGTTTCATTGTGAATGACATGATCGTATATACAGAAAACCTAAAGCACTTCACCAAAATATTGCTAGAACTAATAATTGAATTCATTAAAGTTGCAGGATAGAAAATTAACATAAAAATCCATTGCACTTCTAGACACTCATTACAAGCTATCGGAAAAAGAAATCAGGAAAACAATCCTATTTGCAATAGTATCAAAAAGAATCAAATAATGATGAATAAACTTAACCAGGGAGGTAAAAGATCTGTACACTGAAAACTAAAAAAAAGTCACTCAGGGAATAGGGGGGATGGGGCAAGGCAGTCACGCCATTTTTGGTCAAAAGCTGCCAAACATTCAGCCTGGTGTGGGCAGGTGCATCATTGTGGCGGAATAACCAGTCACCTGTTTGCCACAACTCAGGATGTCTCTTCCACAGTGTAGCTTTGCATAACAACACTACCAGGTGCACTAATGCTGATGGATTCTTAGAACACTTACCTAGAGGGAGAAGTCTTTGCTACAAGGAACCCACCCTTCAAAAGATAATTCTGGGTTTGTTTGATACCCCCTCTTAAAATCTGAAACAGTGAAGGTACTAGAAGAAAGCATGGGGAGGGAAATCTCTATGACATTGGTCTGGGCTATGATTTTTTTTTTTTTTTTTGAGTTGGAGTCTCACTCTGTCGCCCAGACTGGAGTGCAGTGGCCGCTCCCGGCCACCGCAGCCTCGACCCGCTGGGCTCCAGCGATCCTCCCGCCTCAGCCTTCCGAGTAGCCGGAATGACAGGCGCGCGCGCTACCACGCCCGGCTGATTTTTTGATTTATTGTAGAGATGAGGTCTCGCTGCTCAGGTGGGTCTCGAACCCGTGGGCTCAGGCAATCCACTCCCCTCAGCCTCCCAAAGGCGCGGGATTACAGGCTGAGCCACCGAGCCCGGCTTGGGCTATGATTTTTTAAGTATGATCCTGAAAGCAACAAAAGCAAAATAAATAGGATTGTATCAAACTAAAAAGCTTCTGCACAACCAAGGAAACAGTGAACAAAGTGAAGAGGCAACATACAGAATGGAGAAAACAATTGCAAACCATATATCTGATGAGGGGTTAATGTTGAAGCTATGTAGGGAACTCAACTTGGTAAGAAATCAATAACCCAATCAAAAAATGGGTACAAGGCCTGAGCAGACATTTCTCAAAAAAAAAAAGAAAACATAAATGAACAACAGGTATGTGAAAAAATACTCAGCACGGGAACTCACCAGGGAAATGCAAATTAAAAGCACAATGGGTATTACCTCACACTTACTAGAATGGCTTTTATCAAGAAGATGGAAAAGAAGTGTTGGAGAAGATCCAGAGAAAAGGGAAACTCTTGTACATTTTTGGTGGGGACGTTTGGGGCCGATGCATAAGTTCCTAGCGTTTTCCTGCTCGCCCGTGGAATGCAAACATTACGTAATGATTGACTGGTCACAGTTCGTCATGCTTGCTGAGTCTTGGGTTGACTGACGTGGATCATCGTGGATTAAAGCATTTAAATGGTCTTCATCAAAGCCTGAGGGTCTTCCTGACAGTGGAGGACCACTCAGGTCATTTCTTTGAAATGGCAAGATCATTTTATTGCCATGCTTTCCCCGATGGCATTCTTCCCATCCACGGCACAAATGTTTTGAGCTGCCTCTGCTGCCTTTAGTTCTCTGTTAAACTCAAACAGAAGAAAGAATATGTTGGAAGTGTGTATTTGTGTTTTTTTCCATTTGACACTCCATCTTCTCTTGTAGCAGGAACACAGAGAGGCTGTGACACCAAGGTTGTTTTAGGAAGTAGCAGATTTTAGTGCCGGCATGACTCGGCGGGCTAATGCTCCCGGCCGAACATGCTGGAAAGGGAGGAGAGGGGTCTTATACCTTTGTTTAGGTAAGGGGGGGTCGAGTTGAGTGATTACACATTCTCTTTGGAATTTACAAGGTTATACTCAGCAAAATTAGATTTTTAAAGAACAAATGGTCTCCAGGAAATGCAGGGCAAGTAGGGATTGTAAATTGATAACTTCAAAAAGAGAGGATTTGGGTAACTTTGTGAATTGGTCACTCTTTTGCATTTCCAGGAAAGCCATCTGTCCTTGGCTATTTGGTTTTCTCAAACAAAACTGGTCTGGTGGGTTTTCAGAGCTTGCCGATTGATTTTCAAAAGGGGAATACTTTTAACTGCTACCAGCCCCCTCTCTGCCACACTCTGGCCCACAAATAGCACTAACTTTCTTCAAATCTGCACAATACAAGGCATATTCACAAGCACAACATTGTCACTCCAAATGACAAGTGACAAATGATAAAAAAAAAAAATGCTCCCAGGACCACAGTGTTGTCAGGACAAAAACAAATGCTATGAACTTATGAATCAACCTAATAAATTAGGAACAGTCATACGGAAAACTGTAAAAAACTAAAAACAGAACACCCATGTGATTCAGTAATCCCCCTTCTATGTCCATGTCCAAAGGCACTGAAATCAATGTCAGAGGGACGTCATTCTTGTGTTTACTGCGGCATTATAAATAATAGTCAAGCTGCAGACTCAACCTACGTGTCCGTGGGTGGCCAAGCGAAGAGAGAAAATGTAGCATTTACACAACGGGATACTGTTCGGCCTTAAGAAGGGAGGAAATCCTTTCATTTGCAACAACATGAATAAATCTGGAGGGCATGAGGCTAAGTGAAAAAACACACACCACATGATCACACTTAGATGTGGAATCTTAAAAAAGTTGAACTCAGAGGAATAGAAAGTAGAATGTTGGTTCCCAGGGGCTGAGGAGGAGGTGGGTTGGGAGGAAGGGAGTAAGAAATTGTTGATCAAAGAACGGGTACAAAGTTTTATCACTGTGGGGAGGGATTACTCATTTTCATTCCCAAAGATGAGACGGAAATAGCTATTTTTAACAAGTATGTACCAATAGATGGTGAATTCACCCTCTCAGAACTGATTTTGCTGTATTTAGGAAAATAATTCCATGCCTTTTGACATCAGTGCTTCCTCATCCATGAATACCTCTCTAAAACACCCCAGTGTTATCTGCTCACGCATCTGCCCCTAAGCACTGCCCAATGTCCACAGGCCAGGCACTGAGGGCAGCCTCTGGCCGACAACCAGCGGGAACAGAAGTCCTCGGTCCCTCAGCCCTGTGGAGCTGAAATGCTGCCAGCAACCGAGTCTTCCCTTGTCCAGCCTCCCTGTGGCCCCAGCCTGTCAGCCTCACGAGGGGCTTCCTGACCAGCGGACCTGCTAAGCTCTGCCTGGACCCCTGACCCATAAACACTGCAAGATAAGAATTGTGTGTTGTTTTGAGCTGCTAAGTTTGCCGTCATTGTAAATGCAGCGAGAGAGCACTATCAGAGTTGTGAAATCGCACCACTTTTGACCATGACAGAGCAAAAGCTGCTGCCAGTCACTGAATTTCCTTGTCAAGGAGGGGATGGAAATGTCACTCCACTGGCCAAGAGAACTTGGAACACAATTCCTGGGTTAAAAGGATCCACAAGAAACAAAGTCACCTCCACTGCAAGCTGAGGCCTTTAGGAGGTGCATATGCGACTGATGTAAGCACGGTCCTGAAGTGTGTTTTCACTCTAAATACTTTCCGATCTGGAGTGTAGACATTCTCCTGGATTGTCTCAGGGAACCAAGTGTTGCTGGTCCACCAGGCTCCTTTTGGTTTCTAAAAGCTTCCAGGGAGAAATGCAATATGGGGTGAGGGTTTCTATTGCCTTTGCAGAATATCAGTTTCCTGACAACTGGACACGTTGTAAGAATTTTTTTTTCCCTTTTGCTTTTTCTTTTTTTTGAGTCGGACTCTCACTCTGTCACCCAGACTGGAGTGCAGTGGTCGCTCCAGGTCACTGCAACCTTGACCTGCTGGGCTCCGGCGATCCTTCTGCCTCTGCCTTCCAAGGAGCTGGAACTACAGGCGCGTGCTACCACGCCCGGCTAATTTTTGATTTATTGTAGAGATGAGGTCTCGCCAAGTTGCCCAGGCGGGTGTCGAACCCGCGGGCTCAGGCAATCCACTCACCTCAGCCTCCCAAAGTGCTGGGATTGCAGGCTGAGCCACTGAGCCCGGCCATTACTACACGCTATTAGTCAGCAAAAGTTATACAAATCCCAAGACTTATGATGACATGGATATTATGTAATTCAAACCTGTAACTACTAAGAAAAGGAAGTGAGTGGGGACTCATTTCTCCCAGTTAATTGGGCACAGTCTGCAGGGAAGTTAAGGATCCTTTGAAGTTACTGAGAGCGCATGGAAAATAAGATGAACCTCTCTTCTGTGTTGATTCTCAGTAATGTGGGTATATACAGACCTGCTGGGAACACTTGCCATGCCTTTCCTTTCTCTGGGGGTTGTGGCAATATGGACAGACAATAGCAGGTGTCCGTGTCCATATGACTCGCCCCAAATCACACAGCCACACAGAAGGAAGCAGAGAACAAACACCCAAGTGAGATCAGCAAGCAGTTTGGTAAACTCTGAACTGTTTCTGTCTCATCACACAATGAGAGACCTTTTGGAAGCCTGTGCCTGGTTTTTCTCTGGACTCTCCCCATGCACCTTTTCCTCAGTGTCCTTTCACTGTGAAAAATAGTAACCATGAGGATAATAACTTCTGGGTCCGGTGAATCCTTTTGTTGAGTCATTGAGGCTGAGGACAGTCTTGCGAACCCAGAAATTCCACTCTTTTTTTTTTGAGTCGGAGTCTCACTCTGTCGCCCAGACTGGAGTGCAGGGGCCGCTCCCGGCCACCGCAGCCTCACCTGCTGGGCTGCAGCGATCCTTCCGCCTCAGCCTTCCGAGTAGCCGGAATTACAGGCCCGCGCTACCACGCCCGGCTGATTTTTTGATTTATTGTAGAGATGAGGTCTCGCTGCCCAGGCGGGTCTCGAACCCGCGGGCTCAGGCAATCCACTCACTTCAGCCTCCCAAAGGCACGGGATTACAGGCTGAGCCACCGAGCCCGGCGAAATTCCACTCTTAATCGTATACCCAAAGGGACCGGAAACAGTGATTCAGACACTTTTATAGTAATGTTCACTGCAGTGTTATTCACAGTATCCAAAAGGTGGAAACAGTCCAAGTGTCCATAAATAGATGAATTAATGAACAAACTGGGTACTTGCATACAATGGAATATTTTCGGCCATCAAAGGAAATGAAGTTCTGAAACATGTCACAACATAGATGAACTGGAACACATTACGCTAAGTGGAATAAGCCAGACACAACAGGTCACATATTGTGTGAACTCACTTATTGGAAATATACATAAAATAGGCACATTCATAGAGACATAAAGTAGAACAACAGTTACCCGGGGCTCAGGGGAGAGGTGAATGGAGAATTATATGTAATGGGTGCTGTTCAGGATGATGAAAACATTTTAGAAATAAGGTAATGGCTGCACGGCACTGGAAATGCAATAAATGCCACCGTACACTTAAAAATGGTTTAAATGGGCTGGGCTCGGTGGCTCAGCCTGTAATCCCAGCACTTTGGGAGGCCGAGGTAAGTGAATTGCCTGAACCCGCGGGTTCAAGACCAGCCTGGGCAACCTAGTGAGACCTCTTCTCTACAATAAATTAAAAAAATAACTGGGTGTGGTAGTGCACACCTGGAGTTCCAGTTTCTTGGAAGGCTGAGGTAGAAGGATCACTGGGGACCAGCAAGTTGCCACTGGGGTGGCCGTGAGTGTGCCACTGCACTCCAGTCTGGATGACGGAGTGAGACTCCAACTCAAAAAAAAAAAAGCTAAAATGGCAAATTTTATGTATATTTACCACAGTTTTATTTTTTGTTTTTGTTTTTTTTTGAGTTGGAGTCTCACTCGGTTGCCCAGACTGGAGTGCAGTGGCCACTCCCGGCCACCGCAGCCTCGACCTGCCGGGCTCCGGTGATCCTTCCGCCTCAGCCTTCCGAGTAGCCGGAATTACAGGCAGGCGCTACCATACCCGGCTGATTTTTGATTTATTGTAGAGATGAGGTCTTGTTGCCCAGGCGGGTCTCGAACCCGCGGACTCAGGCAATCCACTCTCCTCAGCCTCCCAAAGGCATGGGATTACAGGCTGAGTCACCGAGTGCCACAGTTTTAAAAAGGTAAATATAAGGCGGGTGTGGTGGCTCACGCCTGTAATCCTAACACCTTGAAAGGCTGAGCTGGGAGGATAGCTTGAGCCCAGGAGTTTGAGATCAGTCTGGACAGCATAGCTAGACCTTGTCTCTACAAAAACAAATGAGTAAAAAAAAAAAAAAAAAATGGCTGGTTGTGGTGATTTGTGTCTTGTAGTCCTAGCTACTTGGGAGGCTGAGGCAGAAGGATTGCCTGAGCCCAGGGGGTTGAGGCTGTGGTGAGCCATGATTGTGTCCCTGCACTCTAGCCTGGGCAACAGAATGAGACCCTGACTCAAACAAAGGAAAAAGATTAATAAATACAATGCAATATCACATTCTCAACTACACACAGCACATTCTCCTGGCTCTTAAGGGGAGATTGCCTCGAAAGGCTGTAGAGCCAACACTTTGGTAGAAGGGTATATTGATAAGAAAGACTTTCAGTTGGGCAAAACCCAGAAAGCCCTGGTGTTGACTTCAGTTTTTGTTTTTCTCTCCAGGTAGGGGAAAGGGACCAGATATTCCCGGGGGTGAGCTTTGCGTGGGCCAAAAATGTTAAAAGTTTGTGTTGCTCTCTTACACACAAAAAGTCAGTCGGTCACTAGGACTGGAGCAAAGCTTGAGACAGCCAGGAAAAAAAGAAAACAAAAACCCATTTCAGTTGCTGCTAAAGCTTCCCATCCCCTATTCCAGTCATATCTTGGCAGCCATAATGTTAACCCTGTGAATGCTAAATTTTGCGTGCTTGAGTAAACTTGCCACAGAATGGGAGTTTGTAAAAACTTACGAAAGGGCATTATAAAAGACTGGCTTGTGTGTTCTGTGGCTACTGCATCTGATGTATGATAAGAACGTACTCTATGCCTGTAGTTATATAAATGTCAGAGGAATCATCCTGATTGGAAAGTTGCCAACCCAAACAAAACCCAGAATGGTATACAACTGCCTTGCTTGCGGCTGCTGGTAAGCGACTTGAAATGTCGAGTCTTTGAGCATGTAAAACAAAATAAGTTTCAGTAACTGGTGATTTTTGGTATAATTTCTGTCTACCGGAGACTTTCAAAGAAAGGAGGCAACATGAAAAGAGGCAACCTCTAATTCTGGATTTTGGGATTCCCAAATTTGGAGATTTTACAAAGCAGTTTTTAGTTACTAACGAGCTCTTGTGAAATCAGATGTCTGTTACTTAGAGGCTGATCATTTTCTGGCCTCTGGGTACATTTTTGAGTGGGTCAATTTGGGCTTCACAAATAATAAGCTAAAAAGGACCCAGGAATGCCCTGCTTGTCACATTTTTGAGTGGGTTGGGCTCTACGAATAATAAGCTAAAAAGGACCAGGAATACCCTGCTGTCACTGGAACCAGGAACACAGCTGTCTGGCTCTGTAGAGCTTTGGTTTTGCTACAACAGTACAAAAGTATGACAGCTTTTTTGGGGCAATCCTAATTGCCTGGACCTGACTCTGAAATGACACAAGATCCTATCTGCTGTGGGCTATTTTGGCTTCAGCAGAAACTGGCTGAACAAATAAACCCGTAACAGAACTCACACTCCGGTAGCATTGCAGATTAAGGACACACCTGTGTGGGGCCACAAACTATAAGAAAATCATGGACGCTGGCTGAACTGTCTGCATCGCACACACATGCCCACAAGAAAGGACTTGTTCTGTGATGGGGCCGTCTGCAATCAGGCTTCTGATCAGTTTTATTTGCTGACACAAAGATTAATTGCATTCCTAACTTGTGGCTTCTGCCAAAACCTACAAGTTTGGGCAGGCACATCACAGGGACCGTGAACTCTGTGCCCATTTCTGACCAACCGGACTCTTGACCCTCTTTGGACAATGTTTCGCTGCTGTCTGTTGATTTGACATTTGGCTTTCTGGATTTCTTGCAGTTTGCACCCGTAGACTGATAAGCTGACTCAACCCTTCCCATCTTTCTCCTGGTCCACACACTTTATTATTTTTTTCCTTTTTTCGGAGTCAGGGTCTCACTCTGCTGCCCAGGCTGGAGTGCAGTGGCGCAATCACAGCTCACTGCAGCCTTGACCTCCTGAGCTCAGGTGATCCTTCTGCCTGTCTCCCAAGTCCCTGGGACTGCAGGCATGTGCCACCACACCTGGCTAATTTTTTATTTTTTATTTTTTTTTGTAGAGACAAGGCCCACCACGCCTGGCTAATATTTTGATTTTTGTTTGTGTTTGTAGAGAGAAGGTCTCATGATATCACCTAGGATGGTCACAATCTCCTGGGCTCAAGCAATCCTCTTGCCTCAGCCTCCCAAAGTGCTGGGATTACATATGTGTGCCACCGCGCCCAGTCTGGCACACACACTTCAGTAAAACAAGCTGATCATGAAGGACAGTTATTCCTCAGAAAGGAATTAGTCTTTTCTAGGCTGCTCACTGGATAAATCATTAGAACAAAAGGGGTGGGAAGCTTCATTAACCCGTTTTGAAATTTCTCTAAATTCAGAATTTTTTTTTTTTTTTTTGAGTTGGAGTCTCACTCTGTCGCCCAGATTGGAGTGCAGTTGCCTGCCGGGCTCCGGCGATCCTTCCACCTCAGCCTTCCGAGCAGCCGGAATTACAGGCATGCGCTACCACGCCCGGCTGATTTTTTTGATTTATTGTGGAGATGAGGGCTTACCAAATTGCCCAGGCAGGTCTTGAACCTGCGGGCTCAGGCAATCCACTCACCTCAGCCTCCCAAAGGCGCGCAGGATTACAGGCTGAGGCACCGAGCCCGGCTAACTATATATTTTTAAATCTAACTTTTGTGCACTTCTTTGCAACTTTCATGTGGCATTATATCACACACCAGACACTCACACCCCCAGAGGGCCTAACATTCTGGAGGCACATTGAGAGTGTGACCCTAACATTTTTGGAGGTTTCACCAGGATGTGCCCTGACACAAGCAAAACTGGTTCTAATCCTTACAAATTCTCTGTATATAGGTTTTTCCTGACTGACACAAATGCATCCTTCTACTAACGACTGAAGTCTTCTTTGTTTAATCCATCATTGAAATAATCTGACAGACAGTTTATGTAATCTAAATGAGTTTCTATAAATGGAAGCACTTTGCTCCCTGGGGTGGTACAATCTTTGCTACCCAGTTTGCAACCCTCATTCCTGAGTACACGTTTATTTGCCTTTGACCCGTTGATCCCTCTCTTTTTAGGGTTAATTGTTGTGTCAGAAGTGGGGATGCAGCCTGACTGTCTTTCTGGCCTTTGACACCTGTGAGGAGATGATGCCGAAACTCTAAGTTCAGCCAGATATGCTCGATGAGGTATATTCTGAGTCTGATGTGAGTGACCAGGCTGAAGACACAGCCCCCCAAAATCTTGAGAGCATGCACCTGGGTGACTGAATCACAGTTTGTTTATATACATTTTAGCGAGGTAGGCGTTACCAAAAAAATAAACCAATACTTGTGAGATTTACATCGATTTGGCCTGGGAAGGCAGGACATCTTAAAACTGGGGATTGCAGGTTATAGGTGGATTCGAAGATTTCCTGACTGGCAGTTTTTAGATCCTATTTAAGGAATTTTGGGTATCAGTAGAAGAGATGTCTTGATGAGATAAGAGGGTAGAAAAAATACCAGTTTCTTGTTATGTAGATAAAATTCTCTAGGCAGCAGACTTGAGAGTGAAAAGTTAAGTGCCTGGAGTCTGGGAGTCCCCAAGAGACAGCTTTGCAGGGTCTTAAAAAAAATTGATTTCCTTCCTTATCTGTCATGTGATGTTCTGTCAGAGTCAGGTTGGAAAACAAACTTGAGTATATAGGGTAATAGGGCAAGGAAACACCATCTGATGAGTCCTTATCAAGTGTGACTCCTCGAGCCTGTTAGGGATTTGGACAAGAGAGAAAGGTCAGAATTTAGTCCTCAGGGATTTCTTGGTGCCAGTTGGAACCTGAACCCTCCTTTCTCCCGCATTCAAAGAACTCTCGTGTAGGGTGGAGGGCTTTGCTTTTTTGGTGCCAGTCTTGCTGGTGTGGTTTCTCGTCTGTGTTTTTGCTTGCTCCGGTTTTACGTTCAACCAAGGTAAGAATGGAAGTCTTTGCTTCTAGGCAAACTGAAAGTTTCCCTGCTTCCGGGACCCCAGACTTGTTTGTTTTCATCTAAGCTGCATGATTTGACTAATAATAGTTTGGAATTACAATGGCACCTTCAGGCTCACTTGCTCTTTCCAAACTTTTTGTGAAAAATTCTTTGTTTTACTTCCTTTTTTTATTTTCAGAGGCAGAGTATTGCTCAGTCATAGCTCACTGCAGCCCTGAACTCTGGGCCCCAAGTGATCCTCTCATCTCTGCCTCCCACGTCACCGGGGCCTATAGGCACAAACCACTGCGCCCGGTCTCAAACTTATTTTTCGAAGACAACACCTTCGAAATAAAAAGGATTGCACTTCCCAGAATGAATGAGAGGCGTACTTTAATTAGCATTCACAAGCACAAAAAAAGAGTCACGGATGGATCTAAAATAACCTCCACAAGATACTCCTTTGAAATGAGCAGCACCACAAAAAAAGATTTAAAATTAACATTTCAGGGAGCTGAGCAGGATGGCATGTTCCTGTAGTTCCAGCTACTTCACAGGCTGTGGCAGGAGGGTCAGGTGAGCCCAGGAGTTCAAGTTTGGCCTGGGCAACCCAGCAAGACTCTGTCTCAAAAATAAAATAAAATGACATCTTTGGGGGGATATCCACTCTCAACCTCCTCCTTATGTCCCTCACCGCAGAACTCCTGTTTGCAAACTCTGACATTCCCACACTTCCCCCTCAGCCACCTGAAATGTCTGAACCGAAACTTGGTCTGTAAACCCCACAGTGGCCTTTCCTGCCCCCGCCTCAATTCCTACATACCCCCTTCCAACACTCCCTAAATAATGAAGGGATTTACCGGTGGCATCTTAGATTCCCTGGTCCCATTCTGAGTTGCCTGTGATATGACGGTCAAACACTTTGCCAAAGTGACTGTGGACCCCTCAGATTTGCCAAGGAATTCTCAACCGTCTGTGTGATTTCTATCCCTGAGTTTTTCGATTGCTGTCGGTTAATACATTTGCTGGTGGGACTGGTCAGGGTGGGTCAGAGGGCAGCAATGACACAATGGGAAAATCTGATATTGATTTTATTTTATTAGAGACAGGGTCTTGCTATGTTGCCCAGTTACAACAATTAACCAGTGCAGGGGCTCGCCCCGCAAGGGTCGTGGGATGTTCTGAAGGAGAGACGGATAGGCGAAGGACGAAGATCATAGACTC
Organism: Cephalopachus bancanus; assembly: GCA_027257055.1. NCBI lineage: Eukaryota > Metazoa > Chordata > Mammalia > Primates > Tarsiidae > Cephalopachus > Cephalopachus bancanus. Next base: position 206,732 of record JAPVLO010000528.1, read on the forward strand.
GGACACCTGCTTCCTGAACAGATGACGATTTAATGTTAGTTAACACAGAGCTTTTATACCTTTTGTGAAGGGGCAAGACACAGAAAATTCTTTCACATACATATCTTTAAAAGTTACCAGCTAGTGGTCTTAGTAGCAAACAAACCAAGATTCCCATAGGCTTTAGTAGCAAACAAACCAAGATTCTCATAGGCATTTAGTAGCAAACAAACCAAGATTCTCATAGGTATTTAGACAACAAGTCTTATTCATAAAGTCAACAATGATACTTTCAGTCCAATGTCCCAAATTACAGTTCTTGAAATGTTTCAAGAAAGTTTCTTTAAGTGTATGTTTCTTTGTGTGTCAGGAATTTTCTCATCTTAGGCTCTTAAGTTCTTCAGAGTCCTGTGATCGCCTCCCTGGTCCAGATGTCCTCGTTACTTTTCTCTTATCTTGCAGTGCTTGTTTCTAAAGAGAACTCAAAAGAAGCTTTTAGTAATGTTTCCCAGGCCCCTCAAGGTTACTTTCTGTTTCAGCTGATCTGTCATGAAAGTGTCTGATTATTATATTATGAGTTCAGTGAAAACCTACTCTATAAATGTTGATTTAGAGTTTTAACTATAGAATTAAATAAAAACCTTAACATTAATCTTTATCCTAAGTTAGTGAAAACAGTGTTATATATCACCTACCTAACTCCTATACAAGTGTTAAAACTTATAATGAATTCATAATAAACTACTATAAACTTGTGCTTCTAAAAAACCTTATGTCTAAACACTAAACTACATAATTCTAAATCAAATAAGGAGTGAATATACTTATATCATTTTTTACTCAAGCAATATCTAGTAACTTATAACCAAGTGAAAGAAAGCATTCTTGATGTGCTTCAGAGTTTAACTCTTGCATATGTTAGAAAAGGCCAAGTGGCATAGTGGGAAAATGGAAAAAATAAACCATGACATTTCCAGGTTAGCTGTGATTCTTCGCATAAACATGCCATCTTCTTCTTCCACGACTGCACAGAATTTCTTCAGCTGTACCAACAGCAAAGACGGAAGACAGAAGGGCCTCAGCTGCCCGGACTCGCTTTGCGGCCGGGGTTCCTCAGCGCACCTGGACTTTGTCAATCAGGCGGGCCTCCAAGGCTGGCTCCCAACAAACCAGCAACACAGTCTTTCAACACTTTTTTTTTTGAGTTGGACTCTCACTCAGTCGCCCAGGTTGGAGTGCAGTGGCCTCTCCCGGCCACCACAGCCTCGACCTGCTGGGCTCCGGCGATCCTTCTGCCTCAGCCTTCTGAGTAGCTGGAACTACAGGCGCGCACTACCACGCCTGGCTAATTTTTTGATTTATTGTAGAGATGAGGCCTTTGCCCAGGCGGGTCTCGAACCCAGGGTTCAGGCAATCCACTCACCTCAGCCTCCCAAAGGCGCAGGATTACAGGCCTGAGCCACCACGCCTGGCCTTTTCAACACTTTTTAAAAGGAATCTGTAACTATTGCAAAAAGCTTGGACTTGGGTTAAACATTACAAAAGAAGCCAAATTGGTGTCTAAAAATACTTACAGATCCTCAGATCCCTCATTAGAAAACCAAGAAGACTCTGAATGACAGGGCTCTGAGGAAAAACAATAGGATTTTCCTGTAGTACCCCTGAGTGCCAAAGAAGTGTCACTGCTAATAAGTAATGAAAAGAAAAGATTTTAATGCTTGTGGACACTGAAGCAACCCTGTGAGGCTTTTTGTTTGTTTGTTTTTGAGTTGGAATCTTACTCTTTCACCCAGGATGGGGTGTAGTGACATGATCATCATGGCCATCACAACCTTAACCTCAGGTGATCTTTCTGTTTCAGCCTCCTGGGTAGCTGGTACTACAGGTGCACGCCACTATGCCTGGCTAATTTTTTGGTTTGTTGTAGAGATAAGGTCTCGCCATGTTGCCCAGGCTGGTCTCAAACTCCTGAGCGCAGGGAATCCTCTTGCCTCTGCCTCCCGTAGTGCTGGGATTACAAGTGTGAGCCACCATGGCTGGCCAAGTCTGTCAGTCTTTTTTTTTTTTTTTTGAGTTGGAGTCTCACTCTGTTGCCCAGACTGGAGTGCAGTGGCTGCTCCCGGCCACTGCAGCCTCGACCTGCTGGACTCCGGCGATCCTTCTGCCTCAGACTTCCAAGTAGCCAGAATTACAGGTATACGCTACCATGCCCGGCTGATTTTTTGATTTATTTTAGAGATGAGGTCTCGCTGCCCAGGCGGGTCTCGAACCGCGGGCTCAGGCAATCCACTCACCTCAGCCTCCCAAAGGCGCGGAATTACAGGCTGAGCCACCGAGCCCGGCTAAGTCTGTCAGTCTTAAACCCTGTTGCAATAATTACCAGTTGCTGGGCAACCCCCTCGGGTCCCCTCCCACTTTGAGATCTTTTCTGTCCTCTCAATAAATCCTACTTTCTAAAAAAAAAAGAAAAAAATTACCAATTGCTTCTAAGTGTAGTAATTTCTCCCATGGTGGGGGTCTCCTATACCAATATTAAAGCTCCTTCATCTCTATTCCTTTGCCTCTTCAATGACTAAACCCATGCCTCGGTCATTCCCTTTTACTGGTCTCTAGTGCACCAGGCCATCTAATGGGCAGGAACCTTCTAATCGAAATACAAGCTGTTATTCTCTGTTCTCAAAAAGGGGATTTGGTCTCACTCAGATTTCTTAATCTTACAAGAGGACCCAGAAGCTTTTGCAAAAATGATTGTTGATGACGTTCTACGTTAGCTACTGGTGCGCTGGACTCGTCTACAGTTCCAGATGCCCTCTGGGCACTGGGTAATCTGGACATTGGATTGATTGAATCAGCCGAGTCTGTAATTGTTGAGGTTGATCCCAAAAGACTTTACCCTCTGCTTCTCAATGTTTGCTTTCACGACAGGCCATAGGAGGCATAGCACCTATCATCAAAGGGTTTTTATTTTTTTTTAATTTTTTTGAGTTGGAGTCTCACTCTGTCGCCCAGACTGGAGGGCAGTGGCCGCTCCCGGCCACCGCAGCCTCGACCCGCTGGGCTCCGGCGATCCTTCCGCCTCAGCCTTCCGAGTAGCCGGAATGACAGGCATGCGCTTCCACGCCCGGCTGATTTCTTTTGATTTATTGTAGAGATGAGATCTCGCTGCCCAGGCGGGTCCCGAACCCGCGGGCTCAGGCCATCCACTCACCTCAGCCTCCCAAAGGCGTGGGATTACAGGCTGAGCCACCGAGCCCGGCTATCAAAGGGTTTTTAAAACAAGGACTGATGAGACCCTGTTCTAGACCCTGCCACCCCGGTTCTCCCAGTCAATAAGCCTCGAAACAGAGGCTGGCGTTTCGGCCAAGATCTCAGAGTCATCAATACCATAGTAATTTTGTGTCTCCCTGTGGCTCCCAACCCCCAAACCCCTTGTGTTCTTTACTTCAGTAAAACGCTTTCTTTTCCGTTGTGCATCTGTGGGTGCCCTCTTGAGCATACCAGTGCATGGAGAGAGCCCGATTTCTGTTTGTCTTTACATGGAAACTTCAACAGCGTCCCCAGATTGTAACGCCTCGGGGCTGCACTGAAAGCCTTCTATGTTTTTCTGAGATCCTTACCAAGATTTTAGAGAACTATCTTTCGAACATGAGTCTTCTTCGCTATAATATGAAGATGTCCTTTGAGTGTGTTCTCGCTCTGTTGATGTTCCTTTAAGGATGCCCATATATTACCGATCTGAACGGCTGAACATGAACGTACAGTGTGTAAGGGAAAACTACAAATGATACCACCTACAGTTACATTTTTAGGACACGGAATCTCTGCTAGAGGAAAGCAATTAGACCCGGAGAGAATGAAAGGGATCCAGCCACCCCCCAAAGCTAAAACTCCTCCACAGTTATGAGTCTTCCTGTGATTGGTTTTCTGTTTTGGTTAAACCCCTCTAGAATGCAGGAGGGGGAAGTCCTGATGAAATAAAAGGGACCAGACGTAGAGGGGAATTTATAAAAGTAAAAGCATCACTCTGCTTTCCTCCTACTTTAGGACATCACAACTATGGTTTAGAATGTAACTTATACGTATATGAAAGGGGGTGCTTTAATTATTTTAACCCAGAAACATGCCAGTAGTCCGAGGCTACTTCAGACAGAAACTTGACCCAATTGCTCAAGCCCTTCCCCCTGTCTCTGAACAGGCTCCGCTGCTTACCTTACGGCCAAGGCAGTATCAGAGATCGTTTGGTACTGCTCTTTAAGCCTTTATGTTGCATGTTCCGTTGGGACTTTATTTTGTAAATTTTTTCAAAGCAATTTTTGTAAAGACAAGGTCTCGCTATGTTGCCCAGGCTGGTCCTGAATTCCTGGGCTCAAGCAATCCTCTCACCTCAGCTTCCCAAAATGCTAGGATTGCAGGTATGAGTCACTGTGACGGGCCAGGACTTTCTTAAATTCCCACCATAGTCAATGTCTATCTATAAGCTGCCTCACACATGACGAGCTTATTCTTCTTTTCTCACCTAATATAGAAGTCTTTAAAATCACCAATCTCCATTCTGCTGAATTACTGTCTGAATTACACGAGCCCTTAGAGCAGGACTCTATCTCGTAATTACACCGAGACCTCATTTAAAGAAATGGCCTCTTAAAAATGCTGATTTTGAATGACACACAGATGGCTCCCAATGTGAGCAAAGATGGAGATTTCCAAATTGGGTCCGCCATAGCCTCAGAGGAACATGAAGTTGAGGCTGGAATTCTTCCTTCACTCGCCAGTGAGTGCTCAGCAAGCTGGCTCATATGCAATAATTAGGGCCCGCACTCTAGCCAGAGGACACACTTGAAATTATATACAGACAGCGGATGTGCCTTTGGTGTTGTCCAGGATTTTGGGATGCTTTGGAAACGGAGAGGCTTCTTAACTTTATCTGGATACCACATAAAAAATGGTACTCGGTCATTGCCTTATTAGACTCTGGTGTGGCCATGTGCTCTTTGAGCTATGGCCATCACCATGTTTTCTGGCTTTGACTCCCTTCCCTACCTTGGGGAGGTGAATCTACTCCCTCTCTCTCTCTCTTCCTTTACTTTTAACTAAACGACATTTCTAATATTGAAAAAAATGGCGCTCTATCTAGTTATTGCCATCCAATTACCTGAGGAGGTGGCGATTTTTAAAGTACCAGTCGACTGCACTACAGATACTAAAGAGGCAAAGGGAAATTCAGTAGCCAATCATTGTGCATAAGTGAGTGGCTGTAACTCCTGGTTTTGTTATAAAACAGGCATGAATGTGGATCAGGATCTTCGATCATTATGCCCCCTGGGGAAGCTAGAACAAGATGTGCAGAGAGACATGTGTCTGTCAATGATATTGATAAATTAATACATGGAAGAAACAAGACTGCTATTTATATATACAAAGGGATCTCTGGGAAGATCTCTTGGAAAGCCTACGTTAAAACTTTTTTTTTTTTTTGAGTTGTAGTCTCACTCTGTTGCCCAGGCTGGAGTGCAGTGGCACACTCACGGCCACCCCAGCATCAACCCGCTGGGCTTAGGTGACCCTTCCATCTCAGCCTTCCAAATAGCCAGAACCACAGGTGCGCGCTACCACACCTGGCTAATTTTTCATTTACTGTAGAGACGAGGTCTTGCCAAGTTGCCCGGGCTGGTCTCGAACTTGAGGGCTCAGGCAATCCACTCGCCTTGGCCTCCCAAAGTGCTAGGATTACCGGCTGAGCCGCTGAGTCCGGCCCTAAACTTTAGCAGAGTTTTTGTTAGAAAAACTTCATGATTTAACTCACTGGACAACTGATAACATAATTGGATACACAAAACAATATTGGTGGAGAATATTAACTGGGGTCTCACTCTACTGCCCAGACTACAGTGCAGTGGCATGATCATGGCTTACCACAGACTCGACCTCCAGGTTCAAGTGATCCTCTCACCTCAGCCTCCTGGTAGCTGGGACTACAGGTATGCACCACCACACCTGGCTAATTAAAAAACTTTTTTTTTTTTTCAGAGATAAGGTTTTGCTATGTTGCTCAGGCTAGTCTTAAACTCCTGGACTCAAGCATTCTCAGCCTCCCAAAGTGCTGGGATTAGAGGCGTGAGCCATCGCACCAAGCTGTAAGAGCTTAAAGAGAGAAATTTTTTTTTTTTTTTTGAGTTGGAGTCTCACTGTCGCCCAGACTGGAGGGCAGTGGCCGCTCCCGGCCTCTGCAGCCTAAACCTGCTGGGCTCCGGCGATCCTTCCGCCTCAGCCTTCCAAATAGCCAGAATTACAGGCATGCGCTACCACGCCCGGCTGAATTTTTGATTTATTGTAGAGATGAGGTCTTGCTGCCCAGGCGAGTCTCGAACCCGTGGGCTCAGGCAATCCACTCACCTCAGCCTCCCAAAGGCGCGGGATTACAGGCTGAGCCACCGAGCCTGGCTAGTGTTTTTTTTTTTTTTTTTTTTAATTGTAGAGATGAGGTCTTGCCTGCCCAGGCGGGTCTCGAACCCGCGGGCTCAGGCAATCCACTCACCTCAGCCTCCCAAAGGCATGGAATTACAAGCTGAGCCACCAAGCCCGGCTAAAGAGAGAAATTTAACCTCCTGAAAGTCCTCTTTGAGGTATGATAAATGGGTTTTATCTTGTTACCTCCCTCTTGAGTTTACAGTTATGTTTTGGTTATAGTCAGCAGGTATTCAAATTGGGTAGAAGCCTTCTCCCATCATCAAGCGATTGCTATGGCAGTAGCACGTGTTACTAGAAAGAAAGAAAAAATCTAAGGTGTTTACTAGACGGCAACCGGGTTTCTCATTTTACTGGAAAGTCTCTCCAGCTCTTGTGCAAGCATGGCCTGTATCTCAGCCCTTTTGTTGTGTGTTTCACCCTCAATCTTCAGGTCTCGTTAAAAGAACTAATGACTTGATAAACACCCAATTGGGAGAATGCGTGGATGTTTTAAAATTGCCTTGGCCAAACTATTTACCATTAGTATGAATGAATCGAAGAGCTACTCCACTTACAAAAATACCACCTATCTCCTTTTGAGATAGTTACAGACAGGCCTGTGCTGTCACCTTTGGTGCTTTCTGACTCTCTTCTTGTAAAAGGAACCATACTTTGGTTGGGCTCGGTGGCTCAGCCTGTATGTAATCCCAGCACTTTGGGAGGCTGAGGCGAGTGAATTGCCTGAGCCCGTGGGTTCGAGACCCGCCTGGGCAACCTGGCAAGACCTTGTCTCTACAATAAATAAAAAATTAGCCGGGTGTGGTAGCGTGCCTGTTTTTCCAGCTACTTAGAAGGCTGAGGTGGAAGGATCGCCAGAGCCCAGCAGGCCCAGGCTGCAGTGGCTGGGAACGGCCACTGCACTCCAGTCTGGGTGACAGAGTGAGACTCCAACTCAAAAAAAAAAAGAAGTAACGTCCAGAAATTCTTTGGAAACTCGATGGGAGCTTTATCATCCTTGTGCTGCTCTATTATAGGGAATAGATTCCTGGATCCATATTTCACACCTTAACAAAGCACTCCAAGCGGTATGGGCATCAACTTGAAGAGGGAACTGACTGTGACTTACCAAATTCTCAGTCACTGGTTATACAGTGTGACAAATTAAAAACTTGCAACAGGCATTGTGTTAACTGTTGACATTTACTTGAGATTTTTGCTGCATATTGTTAGAAAAGGTTTGACAGCTGGGCTCGGTGGCTCAGCCTGTCATCCCGCGCCTTTGGGAGGCTGAGGTGAGTGGATTGCCTGAGCCCGCGGGTTCGAGACCCGCCTGGGCAGCGAGACCTCATCTCTACAATAAATCAAAAAATCAGCTCGGCGTAGTAGCGCATGCCTGTAATTCCGACTTCTCGGAAGGCTGAGGCAGAGGGATCGCTGGAGCCCAGCAGGCTGAGGCTGCGGTGGCCGGGAGCGGCCACTGCACTCCAGTCTGGGAGACAAAGCGAGACTCCAACTCAAAAAAAAAAAAAAAGAAAAAGAAAAGAAAAGGTTTGACAAAATTATAACAGACAATGAGTGTATTATTAATCTTTTAAACTCTTATGTGCATTGTAAATGCTTGGAGTTACACTGTTCAGTCACACATGACGGTATTTTGCCTAACTGTTGCGTTTGCCACGATTGCTATAAAATTGTTCTTCCCTTATAAACCATGGGTAAACCCTATAAATGAGCTACTTGGAAATTTCCAGAGCCACATGGAAACCGGTATATGCAAACTTTACTTATTATTGGTGTACTTGTAAAGGGAAACTGTACTTCAAACTTATCATTTTTCAACTTAACCGTATTCTCATTAGCATGGAAAAATAATACTTGCTACTATAACTCAACAACCAAAGACTCTTGCTTCTCAGGCAGTAATGCAAAGAACCCATATATTTGTAATTTTGGTTTCACAAATGTTAATAAAAACTGGTCTTTGTGCAGTCTTTGAAAACCAGCTGATAACAGCAGATCAGACCATACCTGAAAACGGAACCTACAAAAGCATTACAATCCTGTGTGCTCACTGGGATATGTCTTTGTCTGTGGATGGGAACCAAATCCTTTTCCGGGTGGGGAAGAAAATGCCTTGACTCCTGGTCATTGACAAGTCAGTGCACTTTGGGTGTTCCTGTTACCAGAATCTGCATCTACCTTGGCCCCTCCTCAAATGACACTCTCTCCTGGTCAGGAGGGCTAAATTTCTCCCACTTCGTAAGGGAAACTCCTGGAGGACCTGGAGGTGAAGGTAAATACGTCACCTTTTGTTCGGTTTGTTATTTTTCTTCCTTGGAGCAGAGTATGGAGAAATAGGATTGTGATTACGAATCTCTTTCAAACCCTGGGCAGCCTAGACCATTTAACTGCCAAAGTGATTGTGGATGAGCCACAACCCTTAAATTCAAGAGCAGGAATTGCATGAGATAACGGAATGGCTCTGGATTATCTGCCAGGGAGCAGGTGTTTGTGCAATAGCTAACACCTTGTGTTGTACTTGGGCAAATGCCTCGGGAGGAGTTGAAACTAAGCTTGATAAACTCAGAGTTCAGGAAAGTTTTCTTCAGCAAGTGACATCCTAAATAAGCCATCCTTTGGCCCGGCTTGGTGGCTCAGCCTGCCATCCCAGCACTTCGGGAGGCCGAGGCGAGTGGATTGCCTGAGCCCATGGGTTCGAGACCAGTCCGGGCACCTTGACGAGACCTCGTCTCTACAATAAATCCAAAAATTAGCTGGGCATGGTAGCGCACGCCTGTAGTTCCAGCTCCTTGGAAGGCTGAGAAGGAAGGATCGCTGGAGTCCAGCGGGTCAACGCTGGGGTGGCTGTGAGTATGCCACTGCTCTCCAGCCTGGGCAAGGGAGTGAGACTCCAACTCAGTAAATAAATAAGTGAATAAACTAATAAATAAATAAATGGTGTGGCTTTGTTAAATAAATAAACAAGCCATCCTTTTATTTCTTTAGGTGGTTACCTAAAGAAAAGAAAAGTTCTTGGATCAGATCCCTATCACACGTTGGTATCATTATAACATTATTGTTTTTGATAATCTTATCGATCTATCAATGTCAGCCTCAATGCTTAGAAGAGCACCACCACCGCCCACGCACCTGATACTGGCCTAGATTCCTGTCGTCCATTCTGGACTTCTAAAAGGAAACTGTGGCACCTGGAATGATAAGCTTGACTGTGAGTCTGTGGAATACTCATAAACACCCCATCTTTGGACCATGGGGGACTCAGGACAGATATCATTACTTCACCCCGGCTTTCCAGGACTAGACGGAAGCAACGCAGAACGGAGCGTACAATCGCACACCTGGCGATTTTTCTGAAATGAGTAAACAGATGCACTGCCCAAGGTTCTGCTGACTGGGAGGATTTCCCTTCACTGCTGTCCTTCGGGGATGTCCAGAAGGGGACGGTGTCGCCGTAGCTGGCGTTTTGGGGCGATGCCTGCATATTCTGCAGAACCATCTGGGAGTCAGGCCCAAGTTTTTCTCTCCCTCAGTCAACTGGCTGTGGGGAACTCCCCGTAAGACCACGGTGATGGGTTGGGAGAAAGTCAAGTAGCAGGAATGGGAGCTATAGGCACCTGAGCCACTTCCCTGTGTCACTTTCTCGTGCCCTCAGGGCCCGTGTGAGCCTGGTTTTCGATGGATCCCTCCCATGTGATGACAGAGCGCTGCTGTGCACACCTAACTTTATGGCTTGGTAAGTCAGACAACACCCGGCCTGGGGTGAGCAGCTCAGGTCACGGGGTGGCCGGGTGGCCCTGGACGAAGCATTCAGTCTCTCCCAAGGCCCAGCTGCACACTAAGAGCCAGAGCAGTCATCCACAGAGGATGGGGCGGCTTTGTTAAAAAAATCCCAAGGGCCTGCCCGGCAATTCACCTAGAGGGGCCTGCCCAGGCATCCCTGTCTGCCACGGCCACTTCAAGCGCCATTGGATCCGCTAGGCCATCTGACTCGAGTGGCAGAGCAGTGGGCACGGGAGCCCGGACCTATGGCGAGGCCTTCTCTTGCTCTGTGTCCCATTCAAGACTAGTGTGTTAGTCACTTTTGCCTTGGTATCGGTGGCTCAGCCTGTCATCTCGCGCCTTTGGGAGGCTGAGGGGAGTGGATGGCCTGAGCCTGCGGGTTCGAGACCCGCCTGGGCAACTTGGCGAGACCTCATCTCTGCAATAAATCAAAAATGAGCCGGGCGTGGTAGTGCATGCCTGTAATTCCGGCTACTCGAAAGGCTGAGGCAGCAGGATTGCCGGAGCCCGGCAGGTCGAGGCTGCGGTGGCCGGGAGCGGCCACTGCACTCCACTCTGGGCGACAGAGCAAGACTCCGACTCAAAAAAAAAAGAAAAAAGAAAAAAATACCTGAGGCCGGACAAAGGTTCCTTCGTGCAAAGCAGGGCTAATCTCTTCAGGTGGCGCCACCTCCTGGCAAACACACTCATCAGGATTCTGGGGTGTCCCTCCATTCATTCCCACCGGTCCCCACTCCAATCCTCCGCATCCCATTTCTTTCCCATCCATGCCTTCACTTTCTTTTTGTTTTTGGAGTACAGTGGCCGCTCCCGGCCACCGCAGCCTCGACCTGCTGGGCTCTGGCCATCCTTCCTCCTCAGCCTTCTGAGTAGCCGGAACGACAGGCACGCGCTACCACGCCTGGCTGATTTTTTGATTTATTGTAGGGATGAGGTCTCGCTGCCCAGGCGGGTCTTGAACCCGCGGGCTCAGGCCATCCACTCACCTCAGCCTCCCAAGGCGCGGGATGACAGGCTGAGCCACTGAGCCCGGCTCGTGCCTTCACTGTCACAGCACAGTCCCGTGAGGCTGAGAATTCAGTGTGTGTCGTCATTCAGCCACTCGCTGGATGAGACTCTGGGCTTGGTTTCCAGGAATCTCAGCTCCGTGGCTTCAGGAAGTAAGGGTTTACTTCAGGCACAGAAACGCTCAGCTACTTACGTAGCCCTGAGCTGGAATTTGAATCCCCAAGTTCACCCTTTTCTTTCTCCAGAGCAATTAGAAACAAACAGAAAATCTCATTAGTTAATTTTTAAAAAATGTTCTCAGGTATTAAATATGTGGTCAGCCAGCACCGCGCCAGTACTGTATTTGATCAAGAAGACCTAATGGTGACATTTTGTGTGTCTCTATTGTCACATCATGCCTGTGCTTTTTTTACTACTGGAAATGGAGTAATTAGTGACTTTAAATTATTATTATTTTTTTGAGTCGGGGTCTCACTCCAGCCCAGGCTGGAGTGCAGTGAGTGGCACACTCATGGCTTACCACAGCTTCGACCTCCTGGGGTCAGGTGATCCTCCCACCTCAGACTTTTGAGTAGCTGGGACTACAGGCGCACATTACCAAGCCCGGCTAATTTTTTTTGATTTTTTTAAATGGTAACAGCGTCTCACTATGTAGCCCAGGCTGATCTTGAACTCCTAGGCTCAAGCATTCCTCCTGCCTTAGCCTCCCAAAGTGCTGGGTCTATAGACAAGAGCCACTGTGGCCGGCCAAAAAATTCATCCTTCAGATTTTGTTCCTAATAGAGCCATTCTTGGTACCAAAGTCTGGATTTCAGTTCCTGAGGAAAGTAGAACCATGAAGATGTGTCCGTATAGGCTGCAGTCTTGATTCTGAAGGTTGTCTGGAGGCAGAATTCCTCTCTCTTTGGGGGAATCTCAGACTTTCCTCTTTAGGCTTTCAGCTCACCGGGCGAGGCCCACTCACATTATGGAGGGTGGTGTGGAGTGGACTTTACTGAAAGTCTCAAAGTTAAATAACACATCTCAAATATACTTTCACAGCGATATCGAGACTGGTGTTTGACCAAGCAGCTGGGTATGTATTAGCCAGGATTTTCCAGGAAAACACAGTAAGGTAAGTGTATGTGTGTGCGCACGCATGTGTGTGTGTGTGTGTGTGTGTGTGTGTGTGCGTGCGTATTATGTGTGTGTGTGTGTGTGTGTGCGTGCGTATTATGTGTGTGTGTGTGTGTGTATATTTACTTACTTGTTATTTATTTGGTTTTCAGTGACTTATCTATTTATTTGTTTGGATATGGCTCATACGCTTATGGAGACTGGCATGTCCCAAGATCTGTAGGGCGAATTGGCCATCCGGAGACCTGGAGGAGCTGAGGGTGAAGTTCCCCTCCCAGTCTTAGGGTCAATAGTGTAGTTCTACTTCAAAGGCTGGCAGGCTCCACACTCAAAAAGAGCCAATGTTTCTGTTTGAGTCCAAAGGCAGGAAATAAAAAAGCCATTGTCCCTCTTTGAAGGCCATTAGGCCGCAGTAATTCTCTCTTATTTGGGGGCGGGTCAGCCTTTTTGGTCCATTCAGGCCTTCAACTGACTGAATGAGGCCCACCCACATTAGGGGTGCTTTGCTCAGTCTAGTTTAAATGTTAATCTCATCCCCAAACACCCAGAATAATGCTTTTTTTGTTTTTATTTTTTGGGGGTTGGAGTCCCATGGCCACCCCAGTGTCGACCTGCTGGGGTCAGGCTATTCTTCCGCCTCAGTCTTCCAGTAGCTGGAATGACAGGTGCACACCACCACACCCGACTAATTTTTTGATTTATTGTAGAGATGAGGTCTTGCCAAGTTGCCCAGGCTGGTCTCAAACCCGTGGGCTCAGGCAATCCTCTCACACCTTGGCCTCCCTAAGTGCTGGGATTATAGGCGTGAGCACCGTACCCAGCCCAGAATAATGTTGAACCAAATATCTGGGCATGCTGTGTACCAGTTAAGTTGACACTAAAATTAGCCGTCACAGGGCACTATAGCTCAACTTGTTGTCAGCTGTGGCTATGACAGTTGTTAAATCTCCAAGCAATATTGAGGGCTTGCCTATTTCTCTTTTAGTTCTCTCAGCTTTTGCATTGTGTATTTTGAAATTCTGGTATTAGGTACAAACATATTTATTGATTATTATGTTTTCTGGATAAATTAACCTGTTATTTATTTATTTGAGTCAGAGTCTCACTCTGTCACCCAGGCTGGAGTGCAGTGGCACACTCACGGTCACAGCAGCCTCCACCTGCTGGGCTCAGGAGATCCTCTTGCCTTAGCCTTCCGAGTAGCTAGGGCTACAGGTGCGTTCCATAATGCCTGGATAACTTTTTGATTTTTTTGTGGAGGTAAGGTCTCCCTATGTGGCCCAGGCTGGTCTTGAATTCCCAGGTGCAAATGATCCATCCTGTCTGGGTCACCCAAAGTGCTGGGATTACAGGCATGAGCCACCACACCCAGCTTCCACTTCAGTGTTTATGCGATTTTTAAATATGATTGAGTTTAAAACTACCACTTGAAAATTCATTTCTAGTTGCTCCGTCTCCGTTTTGTTTTTCATTTGGGTCACACTATCCCACTTTTCTTGCCATCTTTTGTATTAATCAAATATTTGTGATGTCCCATTTTTATTCTTCTATTGAATTTAGTTGTACTTCTCTGTATTATATTTTTAGTGGCTGTTCTTGGGATTACAGTACGCATCCTCAGTTGATAACAATCATGTTAGAGTTAAAATTGTACCTCTTCACATGAAGAATCTTTCAACAATAAAATTCCACTTATCTGCTGTCCTTTTTTCCCATTGTTGTCATATATTTTATAGCTACATTTTGCATAAGCCTCATATAGTGGATATAACTCTCTCATTTGTGTCTTAGTGTAAATTACCTTTTAAAAAATTAAGAAACAGCCTGGACAACATAGGGAGACCTCATCTTTACAATGAATAAAAAAATTTGTTGGGCATGGTGGCGTGAGCCTGTAGTCCCAGCTATTCTGGAGGCTGAGATGGGAGTGTCACTTAAGACCAGGGGGTTGAGGCTGCAGTGAGCCGTGATTGTGCCACTGCACGCCAACCAGGGTGGCAGAGTGGGACCCTGTCTCCAAAAATAAATAAATAAATACATGTTTAAAAAAAATCCATATATTCACCATTTCTAATGTCTTCGTTCATTTCCATGTATCCAGGTTGCTGTGTGATATGACTTTTCTTCATCCTGAAAAACTATCTTCGCCGGGTTTTTTTTGTGTGTGTGTGTGCGTGTGCAAGTCTGCTGGCAATGAAATATTTCAGCTTTCATTAATTTAAATGGCTTTATTTTACCCTCACTTTTGAGATGTAATTTTCTTGCTGCAGAATTCTGGGTTTACAGTACTTTTCCCTTCAGCACGTGTCGATATCATTCCTTTGCAGTCTGGCGTTCGCTGTTTCTGATGAGGCGCTTGTCATTTGTAGAGTGATCGCCTCCGTGTAACTTGTCTTTTTAGTCTCTCTGGCGGCATTCAAAGTTTTCTTTTTCCTTTTGGTTTTCAATACTGTTTCTGTGTGGTGCCTAGATGTGGTTTTATTCATGTTTACCTTCGTTGGGTTTTACTGAGCTTCTTAGGGTGATACTTCTCAACATATTTTGAAAACAAACATGCTTGTACCTAAACACAGAACTTCAAAATACACAGTGCAAAAGCTGAAAGAACTCCAAGAGAAATAGGCAAGCCCTCAATGTTGCTTGGAGATTTACATCTTTTTTCAGAGATGCTGTCATTAGTCCTCCCCATCCAGGTACATGCAGGTTTCATAACTTGATGCTTTCCTACAGATCACGGAGATCCTGAGATCATGGAGGCTCTCACATTTGTCTGATCGATTTTTTTCTCTAGTTTATTGTTTGGATAATTTCTGTTGGTTTGTCTTCAATTTCGCTAACCTTTCTTCCGTGGTCTCCAATATGCTATTAAGCCATTCAGTCATTTTTCGTTTTCAGACATTCGACCTTGAAGTTCAAGGATGTCCTTTTGGAAAACATTGTTTCTACTTCACTGAAACATCCCATCTGTTCACTCTCTATTTTTAAGTCCTTAAAATAGCTCCTTCTAAAGGTCTGTCTGCTCACCTCAGGGGTTTTTGACTGGCACTTTCCCCCCTGGATTTTGGATCGCATCATCCGTCTTCACAGTTTTAGAAATTAAGGACCAGATGCCGGCCACTGTGGATGATATATTGTATAGTTATGTTTTATTCCTTTCTAGGAGCTTGAGTTTTGTTCAGGCAGGCAACTGAGTTACTGGGGACCCTTTTTGTTTTGTTAGGCTTTGTTTACACTGTGATAGGCGGGGTTAACAACAATATTGAATTTAATTCTAGGGCATGGTCCCTTTGCTGTCAATGTAGTCCTTACTCTTTGAAACTTTCACTGAAATTCCAAGATATTCACTAAGGTTACTCTTTTCTGACCAGGCAGAAGCTCTCACATACCTCAGGAGTGCATTTCCTCAGGTATCGTGAGTTAGCTCTCAGACAACCTCTGCTGGGCTTCCTTAAGTCTCAGCCTGTGTGATTCGTTTGCCCTTGGTCAAGATTCCATGTTGAATTCTATGGTGAATACAAAAAAGTATTTGGTTTTTGCCCGCAGTTCCTGACAAAGAGCTCTTAAACACTAGGAATTTCCTGAGTGACAGGAGTGTCTTCTGTTATTCACAGCGGGGTCCTTTCTTTCATACGTGAGTGTATGCAGATGAGGTGACTTTGGGTGAACCCCTAGATAGCCTCAGCCTGGAGGCTACTGGAAAGACCAAGTGATGTGAGGGTTGGAACTTTCAGCGCCACCCACCGATCTCCAGGAAAGGGACGATGGGTGCTGGAGATTAAGCTATATAAGCCTTGAACTGTTGGGGAACAAATACATTGCATTGCTGAGAGGGTGTCATGCTTGGAAAGCTCTGCACACCCCCTAGACTTTGGCCCTGGGTGCGTCTTTCACCAGGCTGTTCCTGAGTTGTTGCCTTTATAAACCTTAAGTAAAGTGTTTCCCTGAGTTCTGCAAGCTCTCTTAGCACATTCTCATGGCTGAAAGGGACATGACTTCGGAAATCCCCTGACTTTGTTGTCAAGTCAGACAGAAATGCGGGTTACCCAAGGACCCAATACTGGCGTCTGCCTTCTGAAGTGAAAGTGTCTCATGGAACTGAGCCCTCAAACCCGTGGAGTCTGACGCTCTCTCTGGGTACTTAAGTGTCAGGATTGAACTCAATCATCAGACATGCGCTTAGTGTCGGGAGAGCTGGATCCGTGGTTGGTGTGAAACTGATCAGCCAACTCCAAACACATTTAGTGTCCTGAGTGTTGTGCGTCGAAACAGCACACAGTCGCACCTGGCCTCTTCTCTCCTCTTCCCATACCAGAGATTCCATTTCCTTTTTTCTTTTTAGATTGGAATATAAAATATATTTTATTTGAAAAGTAAATTAGAGAGAGAGAGAGAGAGAGAGAGAGGAGATTTACCTCCCCAAGGCAGGGAAGGGGGCCAAAGCCAGGAAACACGGCCACAGTCATGGCTCAAAAAGCATGTGGCCACGCCAGAGTTGAGGAAGGCAATGGCCACCATGGCTTGACCATGGCCTGGCAGTGGTGACTGGCTGCTCATGGTTGAGTCCTTTGAGCCATTTCCCTTGGATGCGGGAAGCGAGATTCCATTTCTTAAACCTCCTAACCCAGAATCCACGTCCTTCAGCAGTTCAGCAAGATCCTTGCTGCTCTTAACCTCACTGTGCCCCAGCGAGAAGGTGAACACAAAGCAAAGACGCAGATGACCGAGACACTACAGTTATGCGTTTCTCTTCCCTCAAGGATCACTGTCCTGAAATGCCTGTTGATCAATGCCCGAAAATAGTTGTCACGTATTCTATCAATTCTACAGCTGTTTCTGGGAGGAGGCAGCCTGGTGTGTTGCCATTATTGGCAGAGTGGAAGTCACAAGGGCCTTTTAGAATCATCATGGCTGTTGTGCAGACAGTGGATTAAAAGAGCTAAGATTAGAAGCAGTTAAGAGGTTTCTGGAATTAGTCCTGGGGTGGCTGGAATTAGAAGACGAGGGCCTTGGGAATAAGGACAAGGACAGAGATATGTACCTATCCGGGTGACAAGATGGAAAAGAGTCAGTCTTTGTTTTGGGGAGTTAGGGGAAAAAAAGGTGAAGGGAGTCTTCTATGGTTATTGCTTGACCATCCCGAGTTGGTGCTACCCAGCGAGACAGGCCAAGCCGGATACACGCATTCGTATGTGTTTCTTACCAAAATATCACATTTAAAAATGAGTAACAAATTCTATTGAATAAAAAACAATTATTCAATGCATAAAACCATGCATCGAGGAGCCCACTCAATGAGTGAGTGTGTGCTCACAAATGAAGCTTTCTATGTCCTTATGTACACAGATATACTTTTTTTTGGAGAAAGTAGGATTTGTTGAGAGGACAGAAGAGCTCCCACAGTAGGAGGGGACCCGAGGAAGTTGCCCTACAGATATACTTCCAGTCATATATACAGGACGTGCCCATTGCCACACACACAGTGTAATTCTTCAACGCAAACGAACCCATGTTTTCAAAGACAGAACTCTACCCAATCATCCTTTCAATGGCCATTCTCAAAGGTGCACCTACTCTCAACAAGATGGTGTCATGTAGGGTCTTGCTTCCTGGGTTGAAGATGAAGTGAACCTACTTGAAGGGGGCCGAGATCACCGTTATCTGTAATGAGGAGGCCACCGGCAAGAAAGGGTTGGCGGACTCTCCTGGGTTTTTCTCCAAAAGACTTCAACCCAGACCTCCCCTCGTGGATGCTGACTGGGAATGGTGAGTAGCAGAGTCCGCTCAGGAGAACACAACTGCGTGGGCCTTAGGGGTCGACCCAGAGTCCAGTACTTTCTCCCCCTCATCCTGACCCCAAAGGTGGTAGTAGAGTGCAGCATCAGAGTGACTGAGAAATTGGTTTTTGGACTATAGTATGATATTCATGAGTTTTTTGGGGGAGTCTCCTTTGGGTATTGGTTTCTGACAATTTTGGGTCTTTTACGTGAGCGGCGGCTTTAAAAACCTGATGGAAGCCATAAAGCCTCTCTACAGAAACAGGCACAGACCCACAAACTTGGCAGTTAATGGACTCTCTGCAGGTCACTGATGGTTCTCACTTAGGAACAGGCTGGAAGCATCTCAGAATGTTTACTTTTTAGCTACCTGATCCCAGAGTCTGCAAGCGTGCTCAAGCGAGGGAGTGGACATTGACCTGGAATGCAGAGGCGCCCAAGTGGGAAGCAGCAGCAAGTGGCCACTTGTCCTGACAACGCTCCTTGGTGTCTCTGTATCTGGGTGGGTGACACAACCCAGCTGCCTGTCATACTATCAAGTCAGAAATGATTTACAGTAAAGTTAGTGACTCAGTCACTCAGTTACCTAGGCAGGCAGAAATCTGCTTACTAGAATACCTCTAAGTACAGCTCCAGAGTTAGCCAAGACGCTGGGATCTCACATCATTCATTCAAACATTTATCTTGAGGTTCTTTTTTTGGGAGCAGGGGGAGACAGTGTCTTACAGGTTTTACTCTGTCACCCAGGCTGAAGTGCAGTGGCAAGATCACGGTTCACCACAGCCTCAAACTCCTGGGCTCACATGATCCTCTCACCTCAGCCTCCTGAGTGGCTGGGACTACGGGTGCATACCACCATGCCTGGGCAATTTTTCTCTTTTTTTGTAGAGAGAGAGTCTCGCTTTGTGGTCTAGGCTGGTCTCAAACTCCTGGCCCCAGGAGATCCTCTTGCCTTAGCCTCCCAGAATGCTGGGATTCAGGTGTGAGCCACCGTGTCTGGCCTTAGTCTGAGATCTTTTTAAAATTTCCCTTTGATTTCCCTTTCTAACCAATGGTAGTTCAAGAGTACATTATTTAGTGCCTACCTTCTGGTGAATTTTCCTGTTTCATTACTATGACTAGTTTCTAGTTTTCTTCCACTGTGGTAGGAAAAGCTATTATTTCAATTTTCTTAAATTATTTAAGACTAGTATTGTGACCTAACATGTGATCTACCCTGGCAAAATTCTGTATGCCCTTGAGAAGACTGTGTATTCTGTCGTGGAGTGGAAAGTTCTGCATGTGTCTGCCAGGTTGATTTGAAAGAAAGTGTGGATCAATCTGTTGTTTCTTTATTGCTCTTCTGTCTGAATATTCTATTGTTAAAAGTGGAGTATCAAAGTCTCCTACTATTATTGCATGGAAGTCAATTTCTCCCTTTGGCTCTGTCAATATTTGCTTTATACATTCCAGTATTGTTCATATAATTTATAGTTTTTCCAAAGGACTTTTTGACTTTTTGTCAGCTTGGAAGAGCCCTTTTAATATTTTATCATACATATAAACTGTGAATATATACTCTTAGTCAATCTGGGCTGTTTTGTATATAATTATGTAATTATTTTATAGCTGAGTGGTATGTAATTAGTTTATAGTCAAATCTTTCCCTTTTCTTTTGTAGTTTCTGTATTTTTGCTGTCATGCAAAAGTTGCCACAAGCTTTATTGTACACAGGTTTTTCTTTTTCTTTGTCTGTTTCACCTACTAAAATGTATTCTTCATGTGGAAAAGAATACAACCTATCTTGCTCATCATTGGACCACCAGTCTCTAGAATCGGCCTGGAGTATGACAAGAGCTTCATAAGTACCTTTTGAGTAAATAAATGAAATTATTTCTATTTCTGTAAACTCTGTGTGTATGAACCTAACTACATCAAGTAAAATGATCTGAGTTAGAGAAAGGATGTTTCCCCCTCACATTTTGTAATGGGAGCTTCAGCTTAACAGCGCAACACGATCTCCAAATATCATTGAAGTACTGTCTCTCAAGACTCAGACATTTCATCAATAGCTCCAATAAGACAAAGACATTTCATTAATACACAGACATTTCATCAATAGCGCCAATAAGACAAAGCATTCTTTAATGGTTTGATCCCTGATTTTTCTAAGTTCTGAATTAGACATCGACCATCTATCACCCGAACACCACGCCAAAATTCTTGCTGTGAGACAGAAAGTTCCATTTGGTAACTCTTTACCCTACCCAAATGGTTCCCATTGGTCTAATAGATTCTTACGTGAGTTTATTCCCTGCCTACAGCTAGATGGGTCACACATGAGTACTTCTCCCTCAGGGACGAAGTGAAACATTTCCCTGGGAACTTAGAGTAGCGTATCATTGGTGGACAGCAAACACTCTCTCTCTGCTGCTCTGCCTGTTGTGCCCTTCACAACGTATCTTCTTTTTAATCTTTTTTTTTTAAAATTTGAGTTGGAGTCTCACTCGGTCGCCCAGACTGGAGTGCAGTGGCCGCTCCCGGCCACCGCAGCCTCGACCTGCTGGGCTCCGGCGATCCTTCCGCCTCAGCCTTCCCAGTAGCCGGAATTACAGGCGCGCGCTACCACGCCCGGCTGGTTTTTTGATTTATTGTAGAGATGAGGTCTCGCTGCCCAGGTGGGTCTCGAACCCGCGGGCTCAGGCAATCCACTCACCTTGGCCTCCCAAAGGCGCGGGATTACAGGCTGAGCCACCGAGCCTGGCTGTATCTTCTTTTTAATAGCTCTACCTTTCTTAATTCATTAAAAAAAATATTGAATCCTTGAACAAAATGAAGAAACAATGATAGGAAAATCCAGACAGAGGTCAACCTGGGAAATGACCACAGCTGGTATCTAGCTCTAATTTTAACCAAACCATCAGTCCTTTCTCTGAATTTTGTGTCAACTAATTCATCTTTATTCCCAAGCTAATTCAAGTTGGGTTTATGACATTAGCATTTAAGATCCTGGAATATCGCAGAAAGGGACTAGACATTTTATTATTCTCCCCCACCCCACATTTTTTAAAACCAGGAGTCCCTGTACCCAAATTCTGAGGCTCAAATTTCCAGCTTTCCCACAGCAATCACCATCGCCTTCTGTTCTCTGACTTTACATGTGTGTATCCACATGTGCACAAGATAGACAGGCTGTTTACACAGCAGAGAGTTGGGGAACCAAAACGATCTGGCTATTTGGATGAACCAATAGTATTTCTATCTTAGTATAATACCTGGGACATACTGCTAAGCTAAGTTTTCATCACAATCTTAAATTGTAGTGATCTTTAGCTCTTCTGTTCTTAGTGTATTTGCTGAACTGTGACTTCATTTCATTTTTGATGCTTCTAATTCATCAGTCGTGTCAGTTGGGGACAGAGTTAAAAGAATTTTTAAAAACTGGACTTCAGACAAATGTGCTTGAGCCTGAGAAATTAAATCTTAGAAAGTTTTAGACTACTAAGCAAAAGTCAGAATTTTTCCCTGTATATTTGATAGTACGAATATTATCTGGAATTTAATTTTATGCTTGTTATTATGTGAAGTATATGCTGTCCTCATCAAAGAGTGCTCTATATACAAATAATTTATGTTAGAGCATATTCTTCTTTTCATTTTTTTGTTTCTTTTTTCTTTTTCTTTTCTAAAACACAATTTTTTCTGATGTAAATTTTCTGGAAGAACCAGATTAATAAATTATAGCCTGCTCTTTGTAACTCTCAAGTATATATATTTAAACTAGTGACATAAAATTTATACATTAAAAAGGAGTCTACTCAGAGTAGGATGTCAGGTAAATCTTAAAGAAGTCACACTTTAAGCAAGGAAAAATTTTTTTTCTTCTTATTTAAGTAAGTAGGTTTCCTAACTTCCTTTTTTAAAAATAGATTTTTAGTTTTCAAATGGGTTTAGATTTACAGAAAGTTGAATAGATGATAGTACACAGAGGTCCGATAAAACTAACCCCATTTTTTTTTTTTTTTCTGAGTTGGAGTCTCACTCTGTCGCCCAGACTGGAGTGCAGTGGCCGCTCCCGGCCACCGCAGCCTCGACCTGCTGGGCTCCGGCGATCCTTCCACCTCAGCCTTCCAAGTAGCCAGAATCACAGGTATGCGCTACCACGCCCGGCTGATTTTTTGATTTATTGTAGAGATGAGGTCTCACCAAGTTGCCGAGGTGGGTCTTGAACCTGCGGGCTCAGGCCATCCACTCACCTCAGCCTCCCAAAGGCGCGGGATTACAGGCTGAGCCACCGAGCCCGGTTTCTAACCCCATTTTTAATAGCTTATATCACTATGTTTTATTTGTCACAACTAATGAGTTAATATTGATACAGTGTTAAGTTCATACTTTACATTTCCTTAGTTTTTACTTTTCTGCTTCAGGATTTCACACCAGGATAGTACATGACATTCAGTCCCTAGGCTCCTTCTGGCTGCGATAGCTTTTCAGACTTTGTTTTTGATGACCTCGACCATTTTGAGGAACACTAGTTCTGCTTTTTAAAAATGTCCCTCAATAGAGGTTTGCTTGATGCTTCTCTCGTGATTAAACTGGGGTTATGCGTTTTGAGGAGGAAGGTCACAGAATTAAAAGCCACTCTCATCATGTCACGAGAAGCAAAGGTTATTGCTATCAACTTGACTGGCCACTGTTAACACTGACCTTGATCACCTGGCTGAGGTAGTGTTTTTAAGGTCTCTCTACCGATAAGTCAGTTTCCCCCCATTGTCTATACTGAGTTCTTGGTAAGAGGTCACCATCTACAGCTCACTTTTAGGAAGTGGGGAGTTAAGCTCCACGTCCTGGAATGTCTAATCTTCTGAAATGATTTTTCATGCTGAGGACATAGTAACTAAGGCAAGGGCAACAAAGAGATTGAATCACTAATTGCAAGAAGCCCACCATGACATCTGACATTCACAAATTATCTATCTACCTATCTATTAAATGATTACATTTCTATATACAAGCATATTAAATAAGCACGTATATAATATTGTCTTTACTGGAGGCGAAGGTTTGAAGATTATGTTTCATTTAGTGGACAGAGATCTCATTTTCAAGACTGAAACCCATAATTTCTTCTGAATATCAACTCTTGATAGAATGTTGACTTGGAAGAAAACTATATTGGTGAAAGTTTACTTTGACATGTTTTTGGGATGAGATGAATTTCTCCACTTCATAGAGTTTGGATTCAGGATATGCCTTTCTTTACTAATGAGCAAAAATGGACAGAAAACAAGGTAACGTGAGAAAATCAAGCCTGTGCTCTACAACGGATTGTTTTTCTTCTCTGTACTTGGGTAGAATCTGTGGCATGAATTGCGCAAATGAAAGACCACAAAGTAAATCATAAGAAGTGGAGCAGTTCTGATGGCTCTGGTCTCATGGAAGGCTCTAGAGGAAAAGGTGTTGCTATGAAGGTGTTGGTTATCTTTTTGGTATCTGTAAAGGAAAATCACAATGTAGCTACTGGCCCAAATCACGGGAGGGGGAAGATTAAGTCCCAGAATGTAATACGCAGATTAAAGATGCTAATTGTAGACAGGCTTGGTGGCTCAGTCTGTAATCCCGCGCCTTTGGGAGGCTGAGGTGAGTGGATTGCCTGAGCCTGCCGGTTCGAGACCCGCCTGGGCGGGGAGACCTCATCTCTCAATAAATCAAAAAGTCAGCCGGGCGTGGTAGCGCATGCCTGTAATTCCAGCTACTGGGAAGGCTGAGGCGGAAGGATCGCTGGAGCCCTGCGGGTCGAGGCTGTGGTGGCCGGGAGCGGCCACTGCACTCCTCAAACAAACAAACAAAAAGAGATGCTAATTGTGTTATCCATGCTTGCTGTAACTAAACTTGTTTTCACTGAAATTTTTGGTGATGTTGTCAGGTGTAATGGCATCAACAAACGGCACAGGCCTGACGGCAAATGAGACAGTTGATGATCCAGAATGCAAGAAGAAATGTGGTGTTTTGAGCATTCTTTGAGCCATGTCCGCTGATTTGCTGGGGCTGACAGCGAGGGCCTAGACTGTGCTTAGGAGACACATTGCACAGGGAGAAAGTCCCTGAGATAGTCTGTCTAAAAATCCAAATACTTCACACCCAGTATAATTCAAAATATATATTTTTTATCTTGAAAGATTTTATTGTCAAGGGAATGACTTTGCTGAGAAGTATCACCACGTTAGTAACAGACAAGTGAAAGAAACCTAAATTGGGCCGGGCTTGGTGGCTCAGCCTGTAATCTCAGCACTTTGGAAAGCCGAGGCGAGGGTATTGCCTGAGCCTGCGGGTTTGAGACCAGCCCGGAGACCTTGTAGAACTGGTCTCTACCATAAAATAACAAACAAACAAAATTAGCTGGTAGTGGTAGTGCATGCCTGTAGTTCTGGCTACTTGGAAGGCTGAGGTGGAAGGATCACCAGAGTCCAGCAGGTTGACGCTGGGGTGGCCGTGAGTGTGCCACTGAACTCCAGCCTGGGCAACAGAGTAAGACTCCACCTCAAACAAAAAAAAAAAAAAAAAAAGAAAAAAATTCTAAGTTCAATCAGAAAACAAGAGGATGCATACCCAAGGGAGAAAGGGTGGCTTCCGTGATTTTTTGTCTTATATTTTCATTTAAAAGAAAGAATTAATGGGAGTAGAACTATCTCACGTTGAAAACATCCATGGAGCTGGGCATGGTGGCTTTGCACTTTGGGAGGTGGAGGCAAGAAAATTGCCTCAGCCCAGGTGTTCAAGACTAGCTTGGACAACTTGGCGAGACCTCATCCCTACAATTAAAAGAAAAAAAAAAATAGCCAGGTGTGGTGGTATGCACCTGTAGTTCCAGCTACTTGGGAGGCTGAGGCGGAAGGCTCACCTGAGGCCAGCAAGTCAAGGCTGTGGTAGCTGTGAGCATGCCACTGCATTCCAGCCTGGGTGATGGAGTAAGAATCCTACTCAAAAAAAAAAAAAAAAAAAAGAAAAAGAAAAAGCCGATCGTGGTCACTTACCCCCATGAACATTCACAGGTCATTTTGCGATATGGTGCAGGCAAACAGACAATAATGAGTATTTCTAAAGGAGATTAGTCTTGCCGTATGACTAGTAATTATTTGGCAGTAAAAATTACTCTCTATGCAGAACCTAGCATTAAGTGAGAAAGATCAACTGGGTTTTGACCCACAGTGGCATTTATATTTGATAAGATTTCTCAGTAATTAGTTAGTCTGAAACAATTTACAGTGGAATGTGGCAGGAACATGTCCTGCGAACTAAATAAATACTAATGCACTCGCTGACTGGATGAAAATGCTAGGTGTATACTCTGATAGAAACCAATGATGCTGATCATAGTAACATTGAAACTGACAGTGCCCGATTCACACTCTATAATTTCCTTAAAAATACCAGGATGCTGCAATAGAAAAATGGAAAAGAGAAATTAAAAACTATTTGCAGAAGGTTTATAAGTGATTAGAAACATAAAAAATTTAACTTTTTAAGTTAAGTCAATGAAAATGGAAACATAGTTTTGCTTATCACTTTCTCAATGATTCCAAATTAATCTACTTCAAAAATTAAAGGGTCCAGTAAGATAACACATTTTCCTGCAATGCCGAGGGGATTAAGTGTTGACATCTTCTGAAAAGCAATTAAAATATATAAAGAGTGTTGAATGACAATTATGCAAAATAAATAGCTTTCACACACACAAATTACAATAAGGCGATAAAGGGCAGAAATAACTACAGTTACAATAACATTAAAACATACTTAGGAATAAACTTAGCAAGAAATGTGCAAAGCCTAGAAGAAGTAAACTGTAAAACATTCTTAAAAATGCATAAAAGTAGATGAGCAAATACAGAGACATTTGGATGTCTCAATGTCATCAATGTCAGCTCTCTATAATTTAGCCTAAAAAGTTAATGCCATCCCAATTAACATAACACCAGTGTTTTGTGAGTGTGTGTTTGTGTGTTTGGTTGTTTTTCTGGATCTAGACAGTTGATACCAAAGTTCATATGGAAAAATAAACACAAGGCGAGCAAAACACCACAAAGAGCCAGGAGGGGGATCACATGTTAAACCAACCACAAAAGCTGTGTAATTAAAAGAGCATAATAATGGCACACAACTAGACACACAGATGAATGATGTAGAACTAAAATCAAGCATATAAAGTCCAAGTATGAATAAAAAATTAATAACTCATAAAGTTCATATCTCAAATCACTGGGCTAAAAAAGGGACTTTACATAACTGGTGTAGCCATTTGTTTCTCCAATGGCATTGCCATTGGCAAAAAAATTAGATATGTTTCTCACACCATATATGAGAATAAACACGATAACAATGAGAAATATAAATGTAAAAAAAGAAGCCAGGCACGTTCTCCCCATTCTGGCTGCTTAAACACGAATTCTCCGGAAGCAGCCATCTAGAATGCTCCTTTCGGCTCACAGGTGTCCCTTGTCCCCTAGCTCCCGCCCCTTATTTATCCTCTCTGGGCTCTTAGGACTGTGCTCTGTGTACTTGTGTATGTGCAGCTTAGTATACAACCAAGATGCCATGTAGCCCCTACGCGATTTCCTAGGGACCCTCCTCTGCCCTGTTCCTTCCTCCCTGGTGACTTACCTCCTAAGACCCAGCCCCTTCAAAAGCCCTATCATCTGAGAGGTTTCTCACCCAGAGAGGCTCTGCTCTATGTTTAAGCTCGACTTCCTCATCCCGAGGTTTGGAAAGTGTCCCCAGTCATAAAGACTGGGTGAATGTGGAGTTAATGGCTATGTTTCCCTTTCCTTAAAGCTTTAACCTTGTACTGTCTTTTCCAAACCAGGAAACAGTGGCTTCATTTTTTCCCCCTCCATTGAGAGTTGTTTATGCTGGAAAAAATCAGTCTGATACCTATTACTCTGACATGGCTAGGGCCCCCTCGCCTTCATTTTTGTAAGCTGAAGGCATTGTGTTACTTATTATTGTAAAATTTTCCATCATCTGGATTTGACAAACTGTTTTCTCGTGGTTTCACTTTACTTGTTCCTCCATCCTATTTTGCATCAACTTTTAACTGTATCTACAGGTTTGAATATATTTCATTTTAGTTTTGGTAGGAATATTTCAAATGTGGTACTGGGCACTTGCTTTTCCATCAAAACAGAAAGCACATCATATCTGTTTAATGAGATTAAACTTGATTCTTGGGTCCAAGTGTTATCAGCCTGAGTCATCCCTTATAAAGTTCTCTATCAGTGTTTTTTTTGTTTGTTTTTTTTTTTTGTTTTTGAGTTGGAGTCTCACTCTGTTGCCCAGATTGGAGTGCAGTGTGGCACGCTCCCAGCCACCACAGCCTCGACCCGCCTCAGCCTTCCAAGTAGCTGGAACCACAGGCACGCGTGGGCCCGGCTAATTTTAGATTTATTGCAGAGACAAGGTCTCACCAAGTTGTCTGGGTGGGTTTCTAACCCGCGGGCTCAGGCAATCCACGCGCCTCAGCCTCCCAAAGTGCTGGGATAACAGGCTGAGACACCAAGCCCGGGCTCCAGCAATGTTTATTGGTTTAGAATACATTCGTGTTTGTTGCCTAGATGCATTCCTTCATTAGGGTCACAGAGTGATGATTTTCTAATCAAAATATTTCTCCTATATTTATTAGATACAATTTTTTTTTGCAATGGAATATTAATTAGTGAACTTTGTTCCTAAATAGAAAAAGCACAATGAGCAAATACAAATGATAAGTGGTAAAAGGAAAATGCAAAATTTACCACTCATACCACACACAAAGCCAATTTAAGTATTTTACAGAGTCCTAAAAATGACTAAGGTATAAAACCAAAAACCCAATAGAAAATTATGTACAAAGGATACAAGGCTACAGTTCATAGAAAAATAAAATACAAATGACTCCCATGCATATGTATGAAAGAAATATATTTTCATACATATGTATAAGGTAAATGCAAATCAAAACTACAAGTCCATTTTTTGGACTACTGGAGAGACTGGGACTAAAAATTTAAGCCAGGCAGTGGGGTGAGCCTGCAGTCCCAGCTACTGAAAGGCTGAGATGGTGGATGGCTTGACTGCAGGAGTTCAAGGCCAGCCTGGGCAACATAGCGAGACCACGTCTCAAAAAAGAAAAAAATGAATGCGCTGACTTCTTTTTGTTGACGGAGTTGCAGGTCGCAGACACTTTCATACATTTCCCCAAAAGGGTGCATTTTCTCTTACCACGTTAGTCCGTCATTTCATATTCAGAAGTTGATCCTATAAGTACACTTGTACATGAGTAAAATTTTTATTTAAAAAATGATTTTTTGTGACTACATTATCTAGAAATAGCCTATTAATTGTGGATTGAGTACATTGAATGCAATACATGAGACATTATAACTTTAGCTATTTAAAAATCAGTAAGCTCTTTATGTCATCATCTGGAATTATACAAGAGACATTTTATCCTTACTAATCTGATAAGTAAGAAAATAGTTCTTGCTATTGAATTTGTATTTCTCAAAAATGTGTTAAGAGAACAAAAATAAATAACTCACTCTCAATTTTGATATTGAAAAAAGAAATCTACAAAAATCTACTTGAGTTAGTGAATGAATCAAACACACATCTGAGTATAAAAGTTCTGCATATAAAATAAATTGTGCTCTATAAAGGGGTAACACACATTTACAAAATACAGTAAACATATTCCATTTACAATAGCATCAAAAACATACAATACTTAGGAATAAATTTAAACTCAATTTAATTCTCACTCTGTCACCCAGGCTAGAGTGCAGTGACATGCTCATGGTTACCATAGCCTTCACCTCCTGGGCTCCGGCAATCCTTACGCCTCAGCCTTCTAAGTAACTGGAACTATAGGCTCATGCCACCACATTCAGCTAATTTTTTGATTTATTGTAGAGATGAGGTCTCGCCAAGTTGCCTAGGCTGGTCTCGAACCTCTGGGCTCAGGCAATCCTCTAGCCTCTGCCTTCCAAAGTACTAGGATTGCAGGTGGGAGCCACCACGCCCAGCTTGGAATACATTTAACAAATAACATGCAAAACGTATACTCTGAAAAGTACAAACCATTTCTCAGATAAAGACAACGAAAACCAATGGAGGGATACACTGTGTTCAAAGATCAGGGTACTTGATGTTGCCATTTAAATTTTCACAAAATAGAGCTATAAATTTAATATATTCCCTTATCAAAACCCCAAGATGCCTTTTTGTAGAAATTAAAACATTGATCCTAATATTTATATAAAAATTTAAAAACCTAAGACAGCTTCAGTCATCCCAACGGTGTGGCAGTTGTCTTCTCATACAAAGCCAACAAGTGGAAAAATGGAACAGAATAGAGAATCCAGAAATAGACTCACACATACAGTTGGCTGATTTTTGCCAAAAGCAGTAGAGGAATTTAACGGGAAATAAGATTCCTGTCAATATACTTGTTGGGGGGGCGGGTGGGGAAACTGAATAAACCTTCAGAAAGAAATGGACCTCAACCACTATCTCATACCATACTTAAAATTAATTAGAGACCTACACTTAAAAGATCTATCTTTTAAGCTTTGTTAAAAGAAGAAATTTAGACAAATTAAGTTTAATAGAGTCTAACTGTGCAAAGAACGATTTGTGAATTGGGCAGCCCCTAGAGCCAGAATAGGTTCAGAGAGACCCCCGTGCTGCCATGTGGTTAGAGAGTTTTTATGGACAGAAAAAGGCCAGAGATGCTCAGAATATGGAAGCGAGATACAGAAATAGCTGGATTGGTTACCACTTGGTGTCTGCCTTATTTGAACCCAGTTTGAACAGTGTGCTGCCTGTGATTGGCCGAAACGTGGTGACAGGCACAAGAGTTGCTGTCAGTCTGTTTACACATTCAGTTAGGTGACAGTTCACTGTGTTCAGAAAAACCTTTTGATCCAAACTTAAAACAAATAAGGAGGCAGGTTTAGGCTGAACTTAACAGCTTCTAAAGGGTAGAAGAAAAACATCTTCATCACATTAAAAAAGCACTAACCATAAAAAAAAATCATAAAATGGACTTCATCAAAATTTAAAAATCTTCTGTTCACCTAAAGGCAAAAGCACCATGAAGAAAATAAAAATGCAAGCAACAGAGAGAAAACATTGTCACTGCAATACAGAAACCTGTTTAAGAACGTGTATCAAGGACCAAGGCAAATTACTACTTAAAAGTCAGGCAACACCATCATTTGAGACCAGACATTCAGATTTCAAGGAAAATGGAATCAAATATTTTATTTCATTTTTGTGCCGAGGTCTCACTTTGTTGCCCTGCCTGGAGTGCAGTGGCACATCATGGCTCACCACAGCTTCTAACTTCTGGCTCAGGTGAGCCTTCCGCCTCAGTCTCCTGAGTAGCTGGGACTACCGGCACATGCCACCACACCTGTCTAGTTTTTTTTTTTTTTTTTTTGAGTTGGAGGCTCACTCCGTTGCCCAGACTGGAGTGCAGGGGCCGCTCCTGGCCACCGCAGCCTCGACCCGCTGGGCTCCGGCGATCCTTCCGCTCAGCCTTCCGAGTAGCTGGAATTACAGGCGCGCACTACCTCGCCCGGCTGATTTTTGGATTTATTGTAGAGATGAGGTCTCACTGCCCAGGCGGGCCTCGAACCCACGGGCTCAGGCAATCCACTCACCTCAGCCTCCCAAAGGCGCGGGATTATAGGCTGAGCCACCGAGCCCGGCTCTGTCTCGTTTTTTGATTTTTGGTTGTTGTTGTTTTATAGAGAGAAGATTTCGCTATATTGCTCGGGCTACTCTTGAACTCCTGGGCTCAAATGATCCTTCTGTCTTGGGCTCCCAAAGTGCTGAGATTACAGGCATGAGCCACTATGTTGGCCAGGAATTGAATTTTAAGTGAACATACTATGAGTTCTTTCAAGGCAAAAAATTGTTCCAGCTTTTCTAACTAGAAAAGAAAAACCCACTGAAGTCTCCTACAGGGTAGATTAGTACAGTGCTTTGGCTGGAAAAGCCCACAAAATAGCTGAAAAAGTAATAAACTTTTTTTTTTTCCTGTGGGTCAGGTCTGAAATAATGAAAGAGGAATAAACTTAAAAAAAAATCTTTAACAGTTATATTGAGTCATAGTTGATATATAAAGATTGCACATATTTAATGTGGACAACATCTCTTGAACAGCTGACGCTGCTGAAATGTCCCCTGGATGAGACATCAGTAAAAATCAGGGCAGTGCCACTCTTGATTTCCCATGACTCATCAAATAGCAGATTTGGCTGCAAATATGAGGCCAGAGCGGATATCTTGTTTACAGCACTTGACTTTCACCTTACAAATGAACAAATCAAATCTACAGATCTGGCTAGACTCATACCAGTAGCAACTACCCTTCAAAGAATAGCTTTAAAAATATGGATGTTCACCGGGCTCGGTGGCTCAGCCTGTAATCCCGCGCCTTTGGGAGGCTGAGGTGAGTGGATTGCCTGAGCTCGCGGGTTCGAGACCCACCTGGGCAGTGAGACCTCATCTCTACAATCAATCAAAAAATCAGCCGGGCGTGGTAGCGCATGCCTATAATTCTGGCCACTTGGAAGGCTGAGGTGGAAAGATCGCCGGAGCCCAGCAGGTCGAGGCTGCAGTGGCCGGGACCACTGCACTCCAGTCTGGGCGACCGAGTGAGACTCCAACTCAAAAAAAAAAGAAAAAAAGATGTTCATCAGTAAACACAAATGGTGAGAAACATTCAGAACCGAATAACTTTACTGAATCTCTTGGTTTCTTCTGAAGCGACTTTGCTTGCATTTGCACTGTGGCTGCAGAAGCCATCACAGAAAAAACTGCAGGTCCTAAGAGCCAGATCTAGGCAGAGCCACCAACACCAAATTAGCTGTCATGGTGTTCTTTCTGACAGTGGCTCGTGCCTGTAATCCCAGTATGTTGGGAGGCCAGGGTGGGAGGATTACCTGAGCATAGTCATTCAAGACCAACCTGGGAAACGTAGTGAGATCTCATCTCTTATTTATTTATTTATTTATTTATTTATTTATTTATTTATTTTTGAGTTGGAGTCTCACTCTGTCACCCAGGCTGGAGTGCAGTGGCCGCTCCCGGCCACTGCAGCCTCGACCTGCTGGGCTCCGGCGATCCTTCCGTCTCAGCCTTCCAAGTAGCTGGAACTACAGGCACGTGCTACCACGCCCAGCTAATTTTTGATTTATTGTAGAGATGAGGTCTCGCCAAGTTGCCCAGGTGGGTCTCGAACCCGTGAGCTCAGGCAATTCCCTCACCTCGGCCTCCCAAAGCGCAGGATTACAGGCTGAGCCACTGAGCCCGGCCTCATCTCTAATTTAAAAAAAAGAAAAAAGTTTGGTCTCACTCTGTCACCCAGGCTAGAGTGCAGTGGCACAATCACAGCTCACTGCAGACTCAGCCTCTTGGCCTCAGGCAATTCTCCTGCCTTAGCCTCCCAAGTAGCTGAGACTACAGGCATATGCTACCATGCCCCAGCTAATTTTTTGTAGAGACAAGGTCTCGCTTTGGTTGGGTGCAGTAGCTCACACCTGTAATCCCAGCACTTTGGGAGGCTGAGACTGGAGGATCACTTGAGCCCAGGAGTTCGACACCAGCCTGGACAATGAAGCGAGACCTTGTCTCTACAAAAAATTAGCTGGGGCATGGTAGCATATGCCTGTAGTCTCAGCTACTTGGGAGACTGAGGCAGGAGAATTGCCTGAGGCCAAGGGGCTGAGTCTGCAGTGAGCTGTGATTGTGCATTGCACTCTAGCCTGGGTGACAGAGTGAGACCCCAATCCCCCCCCAAAAAAACCCCAAAACCCCAATGCTTAAAAACTGTTAATTTTGTTAATTTAACAGTTAATTTCTTAACCCTCTAAAAAGTGCCTCTTTAGTGATGAAATGCAAGGAATCCGTGAAGCTTCGCTGCTCCTTAGTGTAGCATGACGATTGTCTCAGGTAAAGCATGTGAAATTGGGCAGAACCAGCTGATGGAACAGCATCTGTGCTTGAAAGACTGATGAACAAACTATGGTTTTTCAGACTTGAATATTTAGCAGAAGCTGTCTTCAAAATAAAGGAGGTAAGCCTGTCATTGTTGCCAGTAATGAAATTCAATTTTGCAAGCAAAAGTTAGAATTTTGGAAAACCTTAAAATCATTAAGCATTCAGGGGGTGAGCATGACACCTTCTGAACACTTGATGTTTCTGAGCAGATCTGTGATGAAATGCATCAATGTGATTTATTGATAGGGTATGAAATGTCAGTATTTGAAGATTCTGTGTAGTTCAACAAAGGAATATTTTCAAAATTATCAATGAAAGAGTCATTCAGAGTGTAAGTTAATAAATGAATATTAATGCAAAAATATACAAAAGGTTCACTGATAAGATTTCAGATTCCACATTGCAACCAACTCTTAGAAACAGCACTTGTTGAGTTTTTCTGCTTTTAAAGAAGAAAATCCTCAGGAAATTCTCTTACACTCCATCTTCCCACCACAGGTCTGTGTGAAGTGGGATTTTCTTCATATACTTCAATGGAAAGCATGTTTCATGAAGGAGGCATGCGAGAACATAAAACAATGCAACCATCCTGCAATTTCCTTGTGTTTGGGGAAATATGGTTTTTTATTTTCCATTAAAAAAGATAATTTGTGTAAATGTGCAAGAGGTTTATTGCTATTTTGAATGAATCAATAAATATTTTTAAATTAAAAAAGACAGGCAACCCAAATAACAGGTAACTGATTTGAATGGACCTTCCCACGTGAATGGCCACTAAGTACAGCACATGAAAAGATGTCCAGCACCATCCATCATCAGGGAAATGCGTATGAAAGCGACAGTGTTTGATCACCCTGCAAAAGCAGGAGGGATCCCCACTCAAAGTCCGTTCCAGAGGTAGAGACTGATGATGCCATGCACCAAGAAATATGAGAAGGTGCATCACTTATTTTTTTTTTTTTGAGTCAGAGTCTCACTCTGTCGCCCAGACTGGAGTGCAGTGGCCGCTCCCGGCCACCGCAGCCTGGACCTGCTGGGCTCCGGCGGTCCTTCCGCCTCAGCCTTCCGAGTAGCTGGAACTACAGGCGCGCGCTCCCTCACCCGGCTCATTTTTGATTTATTGTAGAGATGAGGTCTCACCAAGTTGCCGAGGCGGGTCTTGAACCTGCGGGCTCAGGCCATCCACTCACCTCAGCCTCCCAAAGGCGCGGGATTACAGGCTGAGCCACCGAGCCCGGCTGCATCACTTATAGAATCAAGTTCTCAGGGAAGGGCCAGGCAGGCCTCTCAAGCGGGTCCAAATGAACTGAGAGAGCAAAAACAAGAGGCTGGCCCTGGGTCTTCGCTGTGGGAAGAGGCAGTAGAGGGTGAGAGATTGTGCACGAGGGCGAGTACTTGCGTGGGCTAAATCTCCCCAGGGCCCCCAAAAGAGGGAGCAGCCAGCCTTTCCTGACTGCTTGCCCACATGTGGAGCACAAGGGGACAAGAGAAGGGTGAGGCTTAAAAGCTGTCAACAGTCAGACCTCAGAATTGGAGCCGGAGTCCCCATGGCGATGAGAAAGCACTACACACCCACTAGGGAAACGGAAATGAAGAACTGAAAACCCAGCATTCTGGAGGTGATTAGAGAAGCGGGACCTCTAATCGCCTGCTGTTGGGGGGTCGCATCACACAGCCACTTAGACAACTTTTGGCAATTTTAGTTAGATACACACCTACTTCATGCCAGAGAGATTCCATTTTAGGCATTTGCTCAGTGCAAAATGAAGAAATAC
Organism: Cephalopachus bancanus; assembly: GCA_027257055.1. NCBI lineage: Eukaryota > Metazoa > Chordata > Mammalia > Primates > Tarsiidae > Cephalopachus > Cephalopachus bancanus. The sequence goes on from JAPVLO010000528.1 coordinate 241,656, forward strand.
AGCTACAAAAGTTCCTGTGCTAGAATATTTATAGCTGCCTATTTATAATAAAACACAACTGGAGACAATCCATCAAAGGGGAAGGAATAAACAGAGTATGACTTATTCACAACAGAATCCTACTCACCAATAAAATAATAAATTATGATACACGCAACAGCGTGAATGATTCTCAGTAATACCATGCTGAGTGAAATAAACCAGACACATTAGAGTACATAGAATGTATGATTTCATTTATATAAAGTTCAAGAACAGCCAAACAAATATAATGGTAATAGAAAACACAACAGTGGTGTGATTCTTTGCATGGTCAGTGACTGACAGGAAGAGACTGAAAAAAAATACTTTCTGTAATGATATACACTTTTTGCATTTTGATAGATGTAAATATTTATCCAAACACATTGGAGTGTATATTTAAGAACTTGTTTTCACATGAATTTTACTAGAGTTATCTTTTATAAAGGGAAACCAAAAAACTGAGAGATGATATTTGAACTGCACATATTCAGTAGATACTTATATCCAGAATATATAAAGAATTCCTAGAAATTAATTTATTTTTTATTTTTTGAGTTGGAGTCTCACTCCTTTGCCCAGGCTGGAGTGCAGTGGCATGCACGCTTCTGACCACCCCAGCATCGACCTTCTGGGCTCCGGCAATCCTCCCGCCTAAGGCTTTTGAGTAGCCATAACTATAGGCGTGCACTACCACTCCCAGCTATTTAAAAAATTTTACTGTAGAGACGAAGTCTTGCCAAGTTGCCCGGGCTGGTCTCGAACCCACGGATCCAGGCAATCCACTCTCCTCGGCTTCCCAAAGTACTGGGATAACAGGCTGAGCCACCGAGCCCGGCCAGAAATCAATTTAAAAACACAGAATGCCCAAGAAAAAATGGACAAAATACTTGAACAGCCATTTTACAAAAAGGATATCAGAATGCATAACACACATAAAAATGCCCTCAAAATCACCAGGCACCCGATAAATATGAATAAAACAATAATGTCACTCTATACCTACTATATTGTCTAAAGTGTAAAAGACTGAACATACTAAGTTTTGGCAGGAATGTTGATCAACTGCCTTACACTGTGGTCAAAATATAACTTGTTCCAGTCCTTTAGAAAATATTTTGGTGGTACTTACTAAAGGTAAACACACAAATACACACACACACATATTCTGTGACTTTGCAAATCACTCTTAGGTGTATACTAGAAAGAAATGAGTACTTATGTCCACCAAAAGTCATGAACAATAATGCTCACAGTAGAGTTACTCATAACAGCCAAAACCTCATGATTATTAAATGCCTGTCAACTATAAGACAGGCATGTACATCTAGGGATATGCATACAATAGAAGACTACCCAGCAATGCAATAGAACCAAGCACACACCAGATGTCTCCAAGGGCTTCCAGTTTCAACCGGAATGCAAGAGATTCCTCAACCACAAGAGAGCCGGATCACGCCACCTGTACCCGGCCCCCTTTCCTTCCCTTCTCTGGCTCACTGGACTCCAGCAACACTGTGCTTCCTGCCCTTTCTTCTCTTGTTTTTGAGCTGGGGTCTCACTCTGTCGCCCAGACTGGAGTGCAGTGGCACAACCCTGGTCTCCTGGGCTCAGGCCATCTTTCTACCTGAGCCTCTTGAGTAGCTGGGACTGTTGATGGTCTGAGTAAGGGCTCGGCTGCTCTCTCTCAACACAATAAATTGAGAGGCAGGGAGCTGGCAGAAAAAAGTTTCTTTCTTTTTCTTTTTTTTTTTTGAGTTGGAGTCTCACTCGGTCGCCCAGACTGGAGTGCAGTGGCCACTCCCGGCCACCGCAGCCTCGACCTGCTGGGCTCTGGCGATCCTTCCGCCTCAGCCTTCCTATTAACCAGAATTACAGGCAAGCGCTACCACGCCCGGCTGATTTTTTGATTTCTTGTAGTCTTAATTCGAATCTAGGTAGCAGAAACTGGCTGCCGGACTTTCTGAAAGAGGTCTGCCTGCGCTTAAATTTCGCAGTCCATTTAAAAAAGTTTAGGGTGGCTGGTACCTTATACATTGACTACATGACTGACAGAGCATTGAGCAGAACTCAAGTCACAGTCGCATTTCGTTAACAGTAACGTTTATGGCGTCGGTTACCAAAGGGTCACTCACGGTGTTATCAGTAACACCAAACCGAAGAGTTGAATAAGCTCCCCGTAGAGTAAGGGGGTCACCAGAGCCTATGACAAAGTAAAGCTTTATTCACTACAGCATATTGCTGATTAGTAGTTATACTAGCAAAAGGTTATATACATTACAAGGCTTATGGTTACATGGGTGCTATACTTTCAATTCTGTGACCACTGATAAAAGAGTGAATAGGACTTATTTCTCTCAGCGGAGTGAATGCAGTCTGCAGGGGTTCGGGGTCTTTGATGGGGAACGTATAAGAGGTAAGGGAAAACTCTTTCTTTTGTTAATTTTCAGGAATGTAGGTATGTGCAGGCCTGCTAGAATGTTATGCCTTTTTTTTTTAAGGGTCTGGCATATGGACGGGCAGTAGTGGGTTTCCATATCATTTCCCCACTGTCAGCTGAAGCCATATCTATTAGTTATGTTATTTTGCTTTCGCATAAACATGTGTATGGTTCTTTCCCTCTGCTGGCATTTACACTTTATGGGGTTAGCTACGAATGCAGGAACTCTAATAAGTCATTGGGTACAAAGGGTGAAGGCTAAATATATATTAATATTGCGATTATAAACACAGTTAAAAAGATCTTTCCTATGCCCGAAAGGAAGTCTTTTAATCCTGTTGGGAGCTAAGAAAACATGTTAGAAAACCAATAGTAAGAGGTTTTTTGTTTGCTTAAATAACAGCCTTAAGTCCTGTACCGGCTCTGCAGTCCGCTGAGGGCTGTGGTGTTGCTCTGGGAACAGGGTCTCTTCGTTCAGGTATGTCCTTTTTACCTGGGAGAGGTGCCGGCGAGCTTTAATGCGGGAGGAGTGCCAAGCAGAACGTTTAGGGTCCCTTCCACTTTTCTTGCAGCTGCTGGTTGAGTCCTCCTTCACTCCAATACATCAGGGTCTATGTCTGTGGCCCGTTCCCTTTATAGGTGTAGGACACAGTCCTTAAGCAGCACTTGCTCTCCCCAGGTAGAAGGGATGGCTGGGTTCTCAGTGGCTCAGGGTGTTCCTAGAGGAAGCAAGCTTATGAACTGTGGTTAAAATCTGTCCTAAATGGTCAATATATATTTTCTTTTCTTTTTTTTTTGTGTTGGAGTCTCACTCTGTCATCCAGGCTAGAGTGCAGTGGCTTGCTCACGGCCACTGCAGCCTCGACCTGCTGGGCTTGGGTGATCCTTTGGCCTCAGCCTTCCAAGTAGCTGGAACTACTGGCATGCGCCACCATGCCCGGCTAATTTTTTAAAAAATTGATTGTAGAGACGAGGTTTCACCAAGTTGCCCAGGCTGGTCTCGAACCCGTGGGCTCAGGCAATCCTCTCACCTCGGCCTCCCAAAGTGCTGGGATTATAGACGTGAGCCCCTGTGCCCAGCCAGCATATAGTTTCTTATGAGTAACGTCAGGGTCTATGTCTGTGGCCCATTCCCTTGATAGGCGTAGGACACAATTTCAAAGGGACTTAAATCAATCCCACTTTGGGGACTGACTTGGACCCCAAGCAATGCAAAACCCAACACCTGTGTTCAGTTTAATTGTGTCTCCTGACAGAGTTTGGCAGTTGCTGTCGTTAGTGCTAACCACATTGTCTTTGGCAGGAGACCTGCCGGATGTTTCCAATTTATAATTTCATGAATTAAAAGGTGGTCTTACTATCATTTCTATGGCTCTGGTTAGTTAAAGGGTGGTATTCGGCTTGCCTTTGATAAGGAACCCGAAAGTTTCTTATTGGTTATTATGCCAAACCACAAATTCATAGGTTGAGCTGTCCTATTCTTACATATGATGGGATTTTTTTTTCTTTGCTGGTAGGCTGCCAGCTTGGCCTGCACTGTAATTTAAAAAATGTCTGAACGCTTCCTAAAACTTGCCTATGGGAAATTTATCTATCTATATCTAACTTGCACTAGCTACCCTTCCTCAGGACTGCAGGCACTTACCACCATGCCTGACTAATTTTTTTTAGAGATGGTGTCTCATTATATTGCCCAGGCTGGTCTCAAACTTGTGGGCTCAAGCAATCCTCCTGCCTTGGCCTCCCAAAGTGCTAAGATTATAGGTGTCAGTCACCACGTCCAGCCTCTACCCTTTCTTGAACAAAATGAGACATACTGCTCAAAGATCTATTTCTCAAAGGTCCTTTCCCAGCCTTTGCACATGTCTAGTTTTCTCTCCTTAAATGTGTCTTTGCCTAAAGGAACTAATAACCCAGCTCCCTAGCCATTCTTCATATCCTTATTCAAATATCCCACATCGATGATCATGCACTGGATTATCTAGTTCATCTATTTATTAATTTGTTTACTTGTTTAATAGCTCCCTACCCAGTTAGAATGTAAGCTGCTTGAAGAAAGGAGTCTTGTATGTCTCCTTCATTAACTGGGATAATCCCAGCTAGAATACAGCCTGACTGTTAGTTGCTGAATGAACTGGGATCATCCCAGCTAGAATATTTGCTGAATGAATGTCTGGTTCAAGGGCTTTGCTCATTATGTCAGTGGAATGGTAGTTACAATGTAATGTTATATATCCCTCAGTAGTGATTTTCAATGTTTAGTTAATATGAATAAATTCTCATCTGAGAAAATAAAAGGAAAAATTTTAAATTATGTAGTCAGCATTATCAAAATTATGTTAAACAGGGTAATGTATACAGAGCGGTTACTGTAGTGTAGATATTATATAAATTTCTTGAAATGTTTATTTAGTTGATTAAATACATATTTGCAATAGATTCCTCCCGTTTAGTTATTCGGCAGAATGTATGTTGAATATATATTTGCCCAGCACTGTGTTTGGTGCCGAATAGTTACAAAAAGTTCCTTATCTTTATGTAGTTCATACTTTAGTGGGGAAGAAGTGAAAAGATAGAATAGTGACAAGTAAACAAATATATAAATTGTGATTAAACATTATGAAAATATTATATGAGGCAGAGGAGGGTACTAGAAGAATCAAGAGATTAGGGAAAACCTGGCTGAGCAGGTAATATTTGAGTGGACCCCTGAAAACTGAGAATTATTCTGTAATGTGTGCACGACATTCCAGGCAGGCTTCTGAGCAGTCCATGCATGAAATTGACCAGAAACAACACAGGAAAATGTTTGAGAATTTAGCACTGGTCTGGGACAGCTAGGTTTGAGATCAGATTCTGGGAAGCACACATGCGGAGGAAACCAGACTACCACTGCAAAGGGTTTAAAAAAGAAGGGACAGTGTATCATGGTTTACAGAAGTGAACCAGAACGGCACCAGGAACTTAAACAGTTGGCTCTCTGCAAAAATAAAAGGTTTAACTTTAACTGGTAACCAGTCTCAAGATACAATACTCAAAAACATCTAGGAAACAGAATTACTCATCATCCCAAGGACTATGAAACTATTAACGTGCACAAGAAAATACAATTTTCAGACACTACCACCTAGATGACATAGATGTTAGAATTATCTGACAAGGATTTTAAAGAAGCTATCATAACAATGCCCCCCTAAACAATTGCAGGCAGTCTTGAAACACATGAAAAAATGTAAATTCATGACAAAGACAAGAAAGATACCAGGAAGAACACATGGGAAACTTCAGAAGTGAAAAAAAAAATAGAAATAAGTTGCACTGATGGGGTCAATAGAAGAATGAAGATGACAGAGGAAAGATCATTGAACACAAAGAGAAGCTCAATAGAAATTGTCCCATTGCAGCTGGGCGTGGTGTAATCCTAGAAGTTTGGAAGGTTGGTCTCTGAGTCCAGGAGTTCGAGACCAGCGTGGGCAACATAGTGAGACTTTATCGCTACCAAAAACAAAAAACCAAAAAAACCAACCAAACAAAAACACCAAAAAAATAAGCCAGGCATGGTGTCACGCACCTATAGTCCCAGTTACTTGGGAGACTGGGATAGAAGGAGAGCCTGAGTCCAGGAGTTAGAGGCTGTGGTGAGCTGTGATCATGCCACTGCACTCCAGCCTGTGAACCCTGACTCAAAACAAAATAAAAACAAAAAACAAACAAACAAAAAACCCTGACCTATTAGAATAAAGTAGAAAATAGATGAGCTAAAAATGAACAGAGCCTCAGAGCCTGTGGGACGATAACAAAAGTTTTAACATTCCAAAATGATTGGACCTCCAGAACAAGAGGAGAAAGAGAATAAGAATGAAAACATTTTAGAAAAGACAGTGGCTAAAAATGTCACAAACATGGTGAAAGATACAAGATCAAGGACATAAATCAGCCACTGAGAGGGAAAATCCAAATCCACCCCTGTGCAAACACACCATGATCAGATTTCTGAAAACTTGAAAATGCTGACGAGAAATGCTGCCTTCTCTAGAGGAGGACAATTCTAACGAGATGCTGGAAGAAACCTTCCATCGTAAGGCGACTTCAAGCAACGATCCTTATCACTTTGAATTTTGTTTTATCTTTAGAGGGAGACTATACTTATAGCTACTACAGTGTGTCACCACATTAATGTTATAGTGAATATTATTTAAAGCAATTATTTGTGCCTCTGATTATTTCTTGGAATACTTTTTTACAGATCAACTTTTGGGATCAGTGGGTATAAAGCAGTCTAAGAATTTTAAAGCCGGCAGCCAAATTGTTCTCCAAAATAAGTGAACCATCAATAACAGTAAAACAAAAAAGTATAATGAAAATACTTTTAAGATAATGATAATACTTATAGTATCATTACTGTATTTTTACAACAACAGGTGTGAAGATTAGAATGTTACTTTGCCATATTGATAGGCGTAGTGTTACAAAATGTTCACATTTCAATTTGAAGTTGCAAGTGATTTCATAGGTTCCTTTTTAAAAATTTCTATGAATTCTGTCTTTAGCTGTTCCACGTAATAATTTAACCCTGTATTTCTTTTCTTTTTTTTTTTTTGGAGTGGGAGTCTCATCTCACTCTGTTGCCCAGACTGGAGTGCAGTGGCACGCTCATGTCACCGCAGCCTCGACCTGCTGGACTCCGGCGATCCTCCCGCCTCAGCCTTCCAAGTAGCTGGAACTACAGGCATACCCACCCATCTGGCTAATTTTTGATTTGTTTTACAAATGAGGTCTCACCAAGTTGCCTAGGTTGGTGTCATACCCCTGAGCTCAGGCAATCCTCTTGCCTCAGTCTCCCAAAGTGCTGGGAGGACAAACTTGAGCCACTGTGCCAGACCTCAACCCTGTACTTTATATATATCTTCAAAGTATTGTCCTAGTTTGTCTCTTCTTAAAATCATGCTTCATTGTGCATGAAGAATTTTAAAAGTGATTTTAATTTAATCCATTTATTTTTTTCCTCTATCTTTTAAAATCTGCTTGAAATCTTAAGACTGCTAGAAAAAACAAGCCCACAGAATTTCAATTATAACTTTATCAATTGTTCAACTTTTTAGAATTTATTTTGTTTGCTTGGAAAGACTGGCAAGGAACTTTATAGTTTCCAAATGCTCAAAGAACTGGTAACATGGAATTCTCTATCCTGTGAAAATATCCTTCAATAAACAGAAGGATACCAGCCCCTTTTTTTTTTCAAGGAGGACACTTTATTTGGGGAGAGTGGGCTTCTGGGACCTCCCATCCCAGCCAGCAGGCTTCACTTCTTCCGGATCTCCAGGGCTTTCTCCTGCTTGATTTCCTTAGCCAGCTCCCCCATCAGTCTCCAGTACTCGTTGAACTTGCGTTCGGAGTCCTGATTCACATCTAAGCGCCTCATCTTCTCATCTAGACTGCCCACATCCTCGAGCAGATGAGGCAACTGCTGAGTGACCAGCTCCTTAAACTCGCTGAAGCTGAGGCTGCCCTTCCGGCCCTCCCGTGCTGCAGAAGTGAAGAAGGTGGTGACCACTGTCTCGATGGCCGCCTCCAGTTCTGTCAGTGGCTCGGCTGCCATTAGGACCCTGGAACTGGTGCCGATGTCCTCAAGGGGCTGACCAGGGCAAGGAGATGGGGTGCGGCAAGCAGCAGCCACCGGGCGATACCAGCCCCCTTGTAACATACTTGCCAAAGGTCTCACCTGACTCTCATCATAAATAACTATTCAAATACCTAATTTGGAACATTCTACCAGAGAACTGGACTGGATTCTTCAAAAAGCAAAAACAGAAATAAGTAAAAGCAAAACCAAAAAAGTCATATATATATATATACCAACCACAGTATGGGGAAGAAGTTCTGGCTTGAAAGAAACACGTTTTCTCTTCCTGTCCATGTTCCTTGGAGTGACTCATCTTGCGCAAGTAGACCCCCAAGGAACATGTCCCTGGAGTAGCCTACCTCTCCTTCAGCTCTGAATTGAACACTGATAAAGAATGATGCTGCTCTGCTATTCTATTTTAGTAGCGGAACTGTCACCAGATCACAGTGAGAAAGAGGGTCACCACAGGCCTGAGGGACACGGTCCCAACTGCAGTGCACGACCACCCCTTCCTCAACAGCCCTCTCTGCCGGAGCGGGGTCAAGGGCATGGCCTCGCCTCTCACTCGCGGAGACTTGGAAAGGTGGGGACACGTCCCCGAGGGGACGGTCTGGAGGGGACCGCAAGCGTTCCCCAGATGCAGGGGAGGAACTTGGAACAAATCTCAACACGCCAGCTGGGATTGTCTACAATCCACACTGTCTGCAAAGGGACGAGGCCGCGACAGCTGGGACCATCTCAGTTCACTGCCACGTTTTCCCACGGAGTGGCCTGGGGCAGCCTGAAAGACACAGTGTTACCATCGGCTCAGCGTCAGCGCGTCTCCTGGGACCAGGCTCTCCAAGACTGTTGGTTCTCAAAGGGAACGAAGAGATTATTTGCTCCCAGCATCATAAAGTTTGCAGGTGAAAAAACAGGAACTTGGAAATGCGGAGGAAAGTGTATTCTTCTCTTGGGGGGCAGACCTGGCAGTTATAAGGGGTCTTCCAGCCTCGCCCTTGTGTCACTCCTGTTTTCTCTCCTGCCCTGCAGGGAATCACGCCTTGGGAAAGTCATCGTGCTGCCACCTTGCCTGCTATCATTCCAAACCTTTGTCTTTACTGTCAAATTCAGAGGCCTTTACTGACACTTAACATGTCACTTCAAGGGACGAAGCAAAGCAGGTATGCTCTCATCATTTAGGAACAAAGTACAAGAAAAGAAGTGTTCAAGTAAATAGAACATATTAAGAGGAGGCCAGGCGCGGTGGCTCACACCTGTAATCCCAGCACTTTGGGAAGTGAAGGGGAGAAGATTGCCTGAGCCCCCCGGTTCAAGACCAGCCTGGGCAACTTGGTGAGATCTTATCTCCACAATAAATTAAAAAATTAGCTGGGTGTGGTGGTGCACACCTGTGGTTCCAGCTACATAGAAGGCTGAGGCAGACGGATCACCTGAGCCCAGCAGGTCCAGGCTGCGGTGGCCGTGAGCGTGCCACTGCACTCCAGCCTGGGCGACAGAGTGAGACTCCAACTCAAAAAAAAAAGAAAAAAAAAAGAGGGCTTATTCTACCCAAAATAGTGACACAACTAGGATGTTTTAGGAATATCCAGAGAGAAATACACAGAAACCAGGCAAAAGAACCCATGAACTTGATGGGAAAAAAGATAAGTATTAAAAAACTGCTAAATGTTACCAAATCCAATTTATTGGTATAATTATAATAAGTAGCATAAATTATCAAAAAAGATATTTTGAAATTCATGTGGAGTAATAAGGAGAAAACTATCTATATAATTGAAAAGTTCATCATGTATACGTATGCTACAGAAAAGTTCATTTGTGCAAAAGTTACAGCATGTATATGCAATGCATTCTGTGTAGTAATAAAAATTATCTTCTATGATAAATAATTAAGAAATTGTGAGCATAGAAATAACCTGATAAATAAAAAAAGCAAAGAAAGAAAACCATCATATTATGACTCAAAATAGAATGTATGATAATTTGGCATTGTAAATTTTGTGGAACATTGAGACTGATTTGCGGAACGGTGTCATGAAAAATCGGTAACCATTTGGAGGGCATAAAGTTGTTTACCAATCTTTATATACAAACAAAGTAAGTTCTAAATAGCTGAGCAATCAATAAAGTTATAATCGAAATTCTGTATTTTTGAGTGGTCTTAGGATGTCATAAGCAAGTAAAAAGTCAAATTTAGTAAATTCAATTCATTAATAATTCCTCATGCATAATAAAGTGTGACTAAAAAGAAGAGGAAAACTAGGAAAATGTTTTAAAATATATGAAAATCACAGGGATAAATTGATACATCAACCACTTATAAATCAATAGCTAAGGACAGAGTTCACAGAAATAAAAGAAAGAGGAATCTATGAAATCACTTGCAACTTCAAATTGAAATGTGAGCATTTTGTAACACTTTATGCCTATCAAATGGGCAACGTTACATATTTTCAACTTCAAACCAGTTGTCGTAAAAATACAGTAATATGATTATACTTTTTAATTTTCCTATCATTGGTGGTTTCCTTATTGTGGAGAGCAATTTCACTGCAGGCTTCGATATTCTTAATGCACTTTATACCCAGGAATCCCCAAATTCAGGAGTTGAAATTCAGCGGCCAATGGGATAATATGATGAAGTTGGGCCTGCAGGAGGTGATTAAGGATGAGGGTGGAGCCTTCACGGACGGGTTTAGGGCATTTATAAAAGTGCTTGACAAAGTGGATTCGTCCCCTGACATTCCTTCCACCGTGTGAGGACACAAGGTTCCTCCTGCTGGAAGTGACAACAAGGCACCGTTTTGGAAGTAGAGAGCGGCCTCTACCAGACACCGGTCCTGCTGATGCCTTGACTGTGAACTTCCTAGTCTCCAGAACCATGATAAATCAATTTCTATCGCTTGTTTGTTTGTTTGTTTATTTTTTGACTTGGCGTCTCATTCTGTTGCCCAGGCTGGAGTACAGTGGCACGATCACAGTTCACTGCAGCCCCGAACTCCTGGGCTCAGGCAATCCTTTCTCCTCATCCTCCTGAATAGCTGGGACTACAGGCACACACCACCATGCTTGGCTAATTTCTTTCTTTTTTTTTTTTGAGTTGGAGTCTCACTCTGTCACCCAGACTGGAGGGCAGTAGCCGCTCCCGGCCACGGCAGCCTCGACCTGCTGGGCTCCGGCGATCCTTCCGCCTCAGCCTTCCGAGTAGCTGGAACTACAGGCACGCGCTACCACGCCTGGCTGATTTTTTGATTTATTGTAGAGATGAGGTCTCGCTGCCCAGGCGGGTCTCGAACCCGCGGGCTCAGGCCATCCACTCACCTCAGCCTCCCAAAGCGCGGGATTACAGGCTGAGCCACCGAGCCCGGCTGGCTAATTTCTTTTTTGAATTTTTTTTTTTTTTGAGAGTTGAGGTCTTGCTATATTGCCTAGGCTGATCTTGAATTTTCCCATTATTGGTGGTTCACTTATTGTGGGAAGCAATTTCACTGCAGGTTTCCTTCCGCCTCATCCTCCCAAAATACTGGGATTACAGGCATGAGCCACCGCATCGGTCTAATTTCTATTGTTTATAAATTACCCGTCGATGTTTTCTGTTTGTGTTTTTTGCTTTTTAGCTGCAGAAATGAACGAAGGCAGTCTAAAAATTGATTTCTAGGAAAATATTCTAAGAGACAATCAGAAACAAACAATTGCTTAAAATAACTTTTACTATAATACTAATTATGACGAAAATGATAAGACACATAAAATAAGGACATGTTTTAATGAGTTATAATGATATATTATGTTGCTGTTCTTTGTTGTTATTGTTAATGATGATAATGATATATTAGCTGGCAAATTCTGTTCAGTGTCAGGAATTGTTTTAAGCATTTTATATTTAATGGCATATCGATTCTTATACATCCATGAAGTAAAAGCATTATGATTCCCTTTAAAGATAAAGAAAATGAAACCCCAAATGTTTAAGGCTATGCCTTAAAATCACATAGGCCAGGACGGTGCCTCATGCTTGTAACCCTAGCACTTTGAGAGGTTGAAGTGGGAGGACTGCTTGAGCCCAGGAGTTCAAGATCAGCCCAGGAAACAAAGCGAAACCTCGTCTCTCAAAAAATTAAAAAATTAGCTAGGTGTGTTGGTGAGCACCTGTAGTCCCAGCTCTGAGGTGGAAGAATCATCTGAGCCAGGAGATCGAATCTGTGGTGAGCTGTGATCATGCCACGGCACTCCAGCCGGGGGAACAGAATAAGACCCATATTAAACAAACAAACAAACAAAAAAATTACATTGCATGTGAATGGTAGAGGCTGGGTACAATCATAATCAGTCTGACTATTGTTTAACAAATCCTTTTGTATAAAATTTTTCAAACGAAAAAGTAGAAAACATAAGAAGGTATGAACCTTAACTAAACACTAAAAGTGTAAGTGACAAAATAAAACAGATAATTTTCTCTTTATCAAAATTAAAAAAAAATTGTGCATCAAAAGACACAATCAATAGAGTGAAAATGTAACCCATGGAATAAGAGAAAAGACTGGCAAATCATAAATCCGTAAGGGATTAATATCCAGAATACATAAAGAACTTCTACAACTTATCAACAAAACAACAAAAAGCCCAATTCAAAAATGAGTAAGGATATTTATTTCAAGAATATACACAAAAGACCACACATGGAAAGATGCTCAATATCACTAGTAGTTAGGAAAATACAAATCAAATCACATGACCATTATGATGGTCATTATAAAAAATAACCATTAGGACGGCCATTATAAAAAACAAAGCAAGCAGAAAATAACAAGTGTTAATGAGGATGTGGAGGAATTTGGACATTAGTGCACTGGTGGTGGGAAGATAAAGAGGTGTAGCCATTGTGGAAAACAGTTTGGCGATTCTTCAAAAAATTAAGCACAGAATTATCATATGACCCAGCAGTGCCACACAAAAGAACTGACAGTAGGTATCTAAACGGATACTTACACGCCAATGTTCATTACAGCATTACAATAGCTAAAAGATGGAAATAACCCAATGTCCATAGACAGATGAAGGAATAAACAAAATGTGGCATCACATACAACGGAGATTTAATCAACAACAGAAAGGGACACGATCTGGACACATGCTACAACATGGGTGAAGCCAAAAAGCATTATGCTAAGTGAAGCAATCTGACCCAAATGGTAATTATTGCATGACTGCATTTTATGAAGGAACTAGAATTAGCAAATTCGTATAACAAACAGAGACAGAGGATACTAGGGGCTGGGGGAAGGGAGGAATTGGCAGTGATTATTTAATGGGTCCAGAATTTCAGTTCAGAATGATGAATGTGTTCTGGAAACGGATGATGTGATGCTTGTACAACATTCTTAATGTAATGAATGCCACTGAATCATACACTTAAAAATGGTTGAAATGATAAATTTTATGTTATATATACTTTAGAATAATAAAAAACGGAAAAAATTAAAAAAAAAAGTTCTTGTTCCTCAGGAAGGGCATTCCTTCTTGTCTTTCACTGCAGCCCCCTCTCAGCTGTGTCAGTGGACGGGAATGGGTGGTCCCTGCACTCCAAGGGTCTCCATTCTGTCACTGGCTGGCTGTGAGCTTGGGCCAGCCACTCAACCTCCTTGAGTCACTATCGATGAAACAAAAGTAAAGAGAGTGCCTACCAGGAAGGGCTGTCATGAGGATTAAATGAGTTGTGTAAATAACGAGCCAGGTGCAGAATGACTACTTGAGACGTGGTAGATGTTTTCTGGGTGAACAAAAGCTTAGGTAGGTTGTCCAAGGTTCATCTGGGTAGAGTTTTAACATGATCTTTGGAAGCTTGTCAGCTATACAAATACTATCTGCACCATTTTGTGATTGGCTTTTTTTTTTTAAAGATAACAGAATATTGGGACAAAATTTATGTCAAAATCACACATCTAGGTCATGATTTTTAAATATCTACATTGTGTGGTGACATATGGTGCAATATTGAATAAATCTCCTATTTTGAAACATTTAGGTGGTTTTACACTTTTCAGTTTTGAAAATTTTAGTGGAAAATGTGTGTATTCACAATGTTATTTCCTTGCCTGATGTTTTAGAATACATTTCTAGAGATGGAATTGTTGATTGGAAGAATATATATATTTTAAAGTTTTGATTTCTGTTACTCTTGGAACTTTGCTAAAATAATTTTACTGAGAAACTAAGGTGGTTGAATTTTAGAAATGTGTTATATTTTTTATTTTTTAAAATTGTAGTAAAATACACATGACAAAATTTATCAACGCAACCATTTCAAGTGAACAATTCAGTGGCATTTAAGTACATTCTTGTTGTACTACCATTAACACCACCCATCCACAGAACTCTTTTCATCTTGCAAAGCCTAAACATTGTAACTATTAAAAATAACCTCCAATGAGTTGAAAACTTATGCTCACACAAAGACCTAAGCACAGATGCTTTTAGCAGCTTTATTCATAAGTGCCCAAATTTAGAAGCAACCAAGGTGTCCGTGCCTAAGTGGATGGCTAAATAGACTGGCACACCCAGACAATGGAATATTCAACACTAAAAAGAAATGAGATATCACATCATGAAGAGACATGAAATATCCTTAAATGTATATCACTATGTGAAAGAAGCCAGTCTGGAAAAAGCTATGTACCGTATGATTCCAACTATATGACTTTTCAGGAAAAGGGAAAAACGTATAATAGTAAAAAGATCAGTGGTTGCCAGGAGTTAGGGCAAAGTGAGGGATGAGTAGGTAGAACACTGAGGATTTTTAGGTCAATAAATAATTCTGTATGATACTATAATGGTGGATGCATAAAACTATATATTTGTCCAAACCTATCAACTATATGAGAGGAACCCCCCAAAACTGGAATTCTCTTTTGGAGGGCAGACCCCTTATACAAAGGCTTCCCCTGCTAGGTAAGTCTTCTAGGAAACCATCAATTCACATTGTTAAGAGAGGATGTGTTCAGCTAGAGTAAATTTTTTGTGTAGATGGTTTGAGCGCGTTTGCCCATTTCATGACGGGTGATTGACACAAACAACCCATCCACAGTGCATTGAGTGCTCAGCAGTTTTTGATCAAAAAACGGCACGACCTCTGTGCCCACCCTCCCTATTCACCTGATCTCGCCCTGCGCGACTTCCTTTTTTGTTTCCCCAGATGAAAAATATCCTCAAAGGGAAATGTTTTGCCAACGTGGAAGAGATAAAACACAAAACAGCAGAAGCTCCACACGGCATCAAAACTGATGAGCTCAAAAACTGTTTTGAGTAGTGGAAAAAGCATCTCGATAAGTGTATTGTGTCAAACGGAGAGTACTTTGAAGGTGACTGAAGTTTAAACATGTAAGAATAAATACACTATTTGTAATAAATAAAGCGGTTTTTTGGGTCTCTCCCCCATGCAGTATCAAGATTAAACACTAATAAACCATTGACTTTGGGTGACAAAGACGTGTCGATGCAGGTTCATTGATGCTGACCAACGTGTCATCAAGGGGATGTGAGTAGTTGGGGAGGGGGCAGAGGGTCCATAGAGCCTATTGATACTTTTGTCTAAATTTTGCTTAGAATGTATGACTGTTCTACAAAATAAAATCTCCTAAAAAAGTGCTTTTAAAAAAATAAAACGAATACAAACACCAGGATGAAAAAGATATTCAAATTATTTGACAAACGGTTTAAGGCAACTATAATAAAAATGCTTTCACAAGCAACACAAACGTGCTTGAAACAAATAACAAAATTAAAAAATCTCAGCAAAGAAATAGGAGCTGCAAAGAAGAACCATGTAAGAAGCTTAAAACTAAAAAATACAACATAAAGTTCCGTGTGTATGTTAAACAGCAGAATGGAAGGACCAGTCAGTCTACCAAGCAGACAAAGCCATGCTAGATGTAATGACAGTCAAGCAACAGAGCCGAGAAATACGTGAACCAAAAACTGATAGGACTGAAGACGTAAATGGACAAGTCCACAGTTAGAATGAGAGACGTCAAGACCTCTTCCTCAATGACTGAGAGAACAACTCGCCGAAAATCAGCAGAGATACCGAACAAGTCAAGACTGAACCAAGATGACCAAGTCAACATTTATCGCACACGTCACTTAGCAACATCAGAATATGCATTCTTTCCTAGTCGCCGCAAATGGTATATCCCAATATAGACCGTATCCTGAGCTACAAAGCCTCAACAAATTTAAAAGAGTTTAAATCATATAGAATGTGTTCTGTGATGACAATGGAAACAAACTAGAGAAATCCATAACCAAAAGGAAACAGGGAGATTTCTAAACGATTAGAAACTAAACATACATCTAAATGGTTCATGAATCAAAAGGAAATATCAAAGGAAATTCCTAAAAATATAATAAACCGAATGAAAGTGAAAATGCAACAAATCAAAATTTGTAGGGCATACATACAACAGCGCTGAGAGGTAAATTTATAACACCAAATGCGTAAAAAAAGAGAAAATTCTCATGCCAATAATTTAAGCTCCCACTTCAAGAACCTAGAAATAGGGGGTAAAAAAACCACCCAAAATTAATAGAAAGAAGGAAATAAAGAAAAACAAGAGAATAAAAAGCAGAAAACAATACAATTTAGGACATAGAACAATAAAGAAAATCAGTAGAACGAATAGCTGGTTCCCTAAAAAGAACTACAAAATTCGTCAACATTCAGCAAGACTGACAAAGCAAAAAGAGAATACTCAGATCACAAACAGGAGACATCACAAAAGACCTTGCAGATGTCAAAGGTTAATAAAAAGCACTACAGCCCAGGTGTGGTGGTTGACGCTTTTAATTCCAGCACTTTGGTAGGCCAAGGCAGAAAGACTGCTTCCGCCCAGGAGGCTGAGACAACCCTGGGCATATAGTGCAACCCCATCTCTGCAAGGAATTAAAAAATTAGCCAGGTATGGTGGCACACGCCTGTAGTCCCAGCTGCTAAGGAGGCTGGGGTGGAAGGGTCTAGGAGGTCTAGGCTGTGGTGCACTGTGATTGTGCCACTGCACTCCAGCCTGGGCAACAGAGTGAGACTGTGACTCAAAAAATAACGAATAATAAATAAATCAGTGAACAAACAAATACATAAATTAAAGATGGACAAAGGACTCAAAATATAAATTAAAACAACACTACAAACAACTCTGAACACATACATTTGGTAACTTAAATGAAATGGATCAATTCCTTTTTTCTTTTTTCTTTTTTTAAGTTGGAGGCTCACTCTGTCGCCCAGGCTGGAGTACAGTGGCACCCTCACAGCCATCCCAGCGTCGACCTGCTGGGTTCTGGCCATCCTTCTGCCTCAGCCTCCCAAGTAGCTGGAACTGCAGGCATGCACTATCATGCCCGGCTAATTTTTTAAAATTTTATTGTAGAGATGAGGTCTTGTCAAGCTGCCTGGGCTGGTCTCAAACCCGTGGGCTCAGAGAATCCACTCACCTCAGCCTCCCAAACTGCTGGGATTATAGGCTGAGCCACTGAGCCCAGCTGTACCAATTTCTTGAAAAGCATAAACTACCACAACTTATAAATATATATAAAAAAATACAAATAGCCCTATAGTTATTAAGGAAATTTAATCAATATTTTTAAGACTTCTTTAAAAAAGATCTCTGGGCTCAGTTGGTTTCACTGGAGAATTTTGCCCAAAGTTTAAAGAAGAATAGATACCAATTCTACATATCTTTTTCCAGAACAAAAAAGAAGAGGGAATACTTCCCAACTCATTTTAAAAACCTAGTATGACCTTGATACCAAAATCAGACAAAGATGGTACAAAAACAAAACAACAACAAAGAAGCTACAGACCAACAGCTCTCATGAATAGAGACACAAAAATCCTTTACAAAATATTTGCAGGTAGAATTAAGCAATATCTAAAAATAATTATACACTATGATTAAGTGGAGTTTATCCCTGGAAGGCAAGTCTTGGTCAATATGTGAAAATCAATGTAACCCTCCACATTAACAGGCTAGAGAAAAATCACGTGATCATATCAATCAGTACAGAAAAATCATTTGTCAAAATTTAACACCCATTCATAATAACAACTCTGAGAAAAATAATAATAGAGAGAAACTTCCTCAACTTGATGAAGAGCATTTATAAAAAAACCCCCAACAGTTAACACTGCACTTACTGGTGAAAAGAATGCTTCCCTCCTAAGAAAAGGAATAAATCAGGAATGCATGCTCCTGCCACTCTAATTTGATATAGTGCTGGAAGTTTCTGACAGATAGTTCAGGAAAGTATAAAGAGGAAATGTGGAATGGAAAGGAAGAAATATAACCGTGAATTTTTGCAGGTAATGTGATGGCTGTGTGAAAATTCCAAGAACTATATTCCTCCCCCCTCCCCCCGAATAAGGGTCTTACTCTATTGTCCATGCCTGGAGTGCTGTGGCACAATCACAGCTCATCGCTAGGCTCAACTGCTAGGCTTAGCAATCATCCTGCATCAGCCTCCTGAGTAGCTGAGACTATAGGTGTGTGCCCCCAAACCTGGCTAAGTTTTTAAATTTTTGTAGAGACAAGGTCTCTCTATGTTGCTCAGGCTGGTCTCAAACTCTTGAGCTCTAGGGATCCTCCTGCCTCTGCCTCCCAAAGTGCTGGGATTATAGGTGTGAGCCACTATACTGCCTCAAGAAATACGTTAAAAAAAACAAAAACAGGGGTGGGATTGGCAGTTGAGGGAAACTGCTAGTGGAGGGAGGGCACACCTCATCAACAAGGGTACCTGCATAATCAACATTTGTATATCTAACCCTGAATTGTACCTCACATCTTTATAATAAAATAAAGGGAAAAGAAAAAATAAAATAAAATAAAATAAAACAGGCAAAAAACAAACAAAAAAACCAAAAACAAAACAAAGTCCAACAACTCCTGGAACTAAGTGAGTTCAGCAAGGTTGCAGGATACAACTTAAACAAACAAAAAACTCATCTGTATTTTGATATACTAGTAATGAACACGTGGATATAAACATTAAAAATATAATAAATACCATTTTTAAAAGAAATAAAACTCAGATCTAATTCTAACAAACATTTATAAGATTTTAATGTTGAACACTAGAAATTCTGATGAAAGAAATCAAACATCTAAATAAGAGATATGGAGAGACATATCATGTTCACCAAGTCAAATACTAAAAATAGTAAAGAGGTTAATTCTCTCCAAATTGATATACAGGGGTAACATGATTGCTATAAAAATTCTAGCAAGATGTTTTGTAACTATATAAAAGATTTTTCTGAAATTTCCATGGAAATGCAAAGGAACTAAACTAGCTAAAACATTTTGGAAAAAGAATCACATGCTTGGAAGAATCAATGGTACTCCATTCCAAGACTTATTTTATAGCTATGGTAATCAAGACTATGTGATACAGGTAGAAAGAGAGACACATGAATCCTTTAGCCAGAAGAGAATTCATAAATATGATTGACAGATTTCTGGCAAAAGCACAAAGGCAATTCAATGGAGGAAATGTAGTTCTTCCAACAAATATTGCTAGAGCATTTGCATACAGCAGAGGCAAAGGTTGAATCTTGACAAAAACCTAACACCTTATACAAGAATTAACTCAAACTAGAGCATAGATTTAAATGTAAAGCTATAAACCTTTAAGAAAAATATAGCACTTAGGGCTATGCAAAGAATATTTTAAAATTTACAACAAAAGCATCATCCATAAAAGCAAAAATAGAGCTACTGTTATCAAAATTAAAGAGAAAAATTTGTTCTTTGTGACCCTGTGAAGAGCATGAAAAACAAATTACAGAACTGGGGCAAAATGTTTTGAAAGCATATAGTAGACAAAGGATTAGTATCTAGATTATATAATGAACTCTCAAAACTTTACAGTAACACAAAGAAGCCAGTTAGAAAATCGGCAAATGACATGAAGATACATTTTACCAAAAGCATAGATAGACATCAATAAGGACAAAAAAAGAAGTCCAACATCATTAACCACTAGGAAGATGAAAATTAAAACCTGTGAGAGACTACCACACACATATCTAAATGGTTAAACAGATGACAGTGACAAGTCCAAACGCGGGTGAGGATGAAGAGATACTCTTCCTCTCATTCACTGTTAATGAGAATGAAAAATGGTACAGCCACCCTGGAGAGTAATGCTTGGCAGTTTATTTATTTATTTATTTATTTATTATTTATTTATATTTTTATTTTTGAGTCGGAGTCTCACTCTGCCGCCCAGACTGGAGTGCAGTGGCCGCTCCCGGCCACCGCAGCCTCGACCTGCTGGGCCCCGGCCATCCTTCCGCCTCAGCCTTCCGAGTAGCCGGAACTACAGGCGCGCGCTACCACACCCGGCTAGTTTTTGATTTATTGTAGAGATGAGGTCTGGCCAAGTTGCCCAGGCGGGTCTCGAACCCGCGGGCTCAGGCAATCCACTCACCTCGGCCTCCCAAGGCGCGGTATTACAGGCTGAGCCACCAAGCCTGGAGGTAGTTTCTTTAAAAACTAAACATGCAGGCCAGGCTCGGTGGCTCAGCCTGTCATCCCAGCACTTTGGGAGGCCGAGGCGGGAGGAGTGCCTGAGCCCGGGGGTTTGAGACCAGCCTGGGCAACTCGGCGAGACCTCGTCTCTACCTGAAATCACCAAAACTAGCTGGGCGTGGTGGCGTGCGTCTGTAGTTCCAGCGACTTGGCAGGCTGAGGGGGAAGGACTGCCTAAGCCCAGCAGGTCGAGGCTGCGGTGAACCGTGAGCATGCCACTGGCCTCCAGCCTGGGTGGCAAGAGTGAGACTCCAACTCAAAAATTAAAAATAAATAAGTCAGTAAATAAACTACCCTTCTGAATCCTCCCATGAGCTGCAGCGTCGACATGACCCACCCTCGCTGCCTCCCAGCACCGGTCCCTCCCTCCCTCTCTTCAGCCACCCTGGCCACTTGTGGCTCACACACCCCGAACACATGCCAACTCCAGGGCCTTTGCACTTGTGGGTCTTTTCCCAGATACCCCGACGAGTGTGTCTTTCTCACTCACTCCAGTGCTCAGTTCAAACGTCCCCTTCCCCGAGAGGATTCCCGCGTTGTGTAACCCCTCCTGACCCTAAAACTCACATGGTTCTGGTTGATCCCACAGTCTATGTGCTTCTCCACTGAGCTGAGTTGAGGGGATACGCGGAGGGCGCAAAGCAGAGAAAGACACAGACCCTGCTGTCCTCCCTGATCTCCACAGCAGAGAGCCAGGGACACACCCACGCACGCAGACACACACACACACACACGCACACGGCCTGCTCAAAGTGAGTACAGGGAAACAGGCCTCCGTGGCTCTGCCTGGGAAGGGACTCGCGTAGGAGCTGAGGGAACAGAGAAAACCCCGAGAGGAAAGGAGCCCTATGACAAGAGTGAGACTCCAGCTCAAAAACCGCAGGAAGGCCGAGGCGGTGCAGGGAATGGCGGTGTTTCTGTCTGGGAGCAGAGGACGTGGGGAGCAGCAGCTCACATTCATGGGACAGTGCAGGGTGCATGGGCGGGGGATATCCTGTGTGATCTGGATGGTCAAACCCCCTGCTGGATTCATGGAGGTTGACTGTTCAGTCACAGGTATTTGTGCTTGTTTTTCAGCTGGGGGGTCTCCCTCCCGCCCAGGCTGGAGTGTAGTGGCACAATCACAGTGATTACGGCTCGTGGCAGCTGCCACCTCTTAGGCTCGGGCGATCCTTCCACCTCAGCCTTCCAAGTGGCTGGGACTATAGGTGTGCACCACCATGCCTGGTTTATTTTTTTAGAGATGAGGTTTCGCTATGTTGTCCAGACTGGTCTTGAACCCAAACTCCTGGGCTCAAGCAATCTTCCTGCCTCAGCCTCCCAAACTGTTGGGATTACGGGCACGAGCCACTGCACCAGGCCAGTATTTGTGCTTGTTTTAACGAAGTCAAATTAGAAAAAGAAGCATGTACAAAACGAAAGAAAAATGGGTACTCGGTCCTTTGTTTCTGTGAAAGATCACTCGGTATCATAGACTCCAAGTCCATCCAGGTTGCTGAGAAGTTCAGGATTTTGATGGCTGCGTAATATTCCGTTGTATGCACGTACCGCACAATTCAGGGTTAGGTATATAAATATTCACAATGCTGGGGACACACCTCATCAACAAGGGCACCTGCACAATGAATATGTGTATACCTAACCCTGAGTGGTAGCCCGCACTTTTAAAATTAAAAAATTAAAGGTGAAAAAAAAGGGAAAGACACGAAAGAGAAAAGAAGGAGAGCTAAGGGAGGGAAGAGAGGGGAAGAAAGGAGAAAGGAAGGGGAAAGGGAGGGTGCGGGGGCAGGGAAGGCTCCTTCCTGAATCTTCTTCAAGTTCCACTCCCCAGCAGGTTGGGAGGGAGCTGCCTTTCCAGAACTTCTTCTGGAATTCTTTCCGTACATGTGCTTTGCACTTGAACTTTTTAGTCAACAACAGGTCCTGGATGTCTTTCTGGGCCGATGAGGCCTGGTGGTATTCAATGTTTACAAATAAAGAAGAAATTAAAAAGTGAAGAAGCTTTTGTTGGGCTCATCGGTAGACCGAAAACAGCCAATGAAGATCAGTGGGCTTGAAGAGATCTTCTAACCTTGTCAAAGTGAAAAGCAAAGAGAGAGAGAGAGAAAAAAAAGACTAAAACAGAAAAGAATATTTAAGAACTGGAGATAATTTTAAAAGGTGTAACATACCCCAAATGGGAACGACAGACAAGAAACCACAGATCCAGGAAGCTCAGAGAACTCTAGGCAGAATTAACACAGAAGTCCATGCGTAGACATATCATATTCAAACTGCAAAAAATGAAAGACAAGAGACCATCTTGAAAAAACCCAGAGGAAAGTAAGCCTTAGCCATAGAGCAACAAGGATGAAAAGTATTTCAAACTCCTCTCAGAAATCATCCAACAAGAAGAGTGGAGCAAAATACTTATAAAGTGTTGAAGGAAAAAACCCGACAACCCAGGATTCGGTATCTAGTGAAATTATCCTTCAAACATGTAGGATAAATAAGGACTTTCTCAAACAGAAATTGAGGGAATTTGTTGCCAGTAGACGTGCCTTGCAAGAAATGTTAAAAGAATTTCTTCAGAGGGAAAGAAAATGGTATCACACTGAAACTCATATCCATATGTTATAAAAAAGAAAGAGCATCAGAGAAGTAGCAAAATAAAGGTGTATTAGGATTCTCTAGATGAAGAGGACCCATTAGGGGTGTGTGTGTGTGTGTGTGTGTGTGTGTGTGTGTGTGTGTGTGTAGACGTTAAGACATTTATTTTTATTTATTTATTTTTTGTTTATTTATTTATTTTTTTGAGTTGGAGTCTCACTCTGCCGCCCAGACTGGAGTGCAGTGGCCGCTCCCGGCCACCGCAGCCTTGGCCCGCTGGGCTCCGGCGATCCTTCCGCCTCAGCCTTCCAAGCAGCCGGAACTACAGGTGTACGCTACCACGCCTGGGTGATTTTTTGATTTATTGTAGAGATGAGGTCTCGCCAAGTTGCCCAGGCGAGTCTTGAACCCTCGGGCTCAGGCAATCCACTCACCTCAGCCTCCCAAGGCACCAGATTACAGGCTGAGCCACTGAGTCCGGCAAGACATTTATTATTATGAGGAACTGGCTCCAGTGATTAAGACTGTGAAGTCCCACGATCTGCCGTCTACAGCTGAAGGTCTAGAAAAAGCTGGTGGTGTAATTCCAGTCCAAGTCAGAAGGCCTGAGAACCACAGGAACCGATGGTGTAAATCCCAGTCCAAGGGCAGAAACGAACAACATTCCAGCACTGACAGGCAGGCAGGAGGCAACGGGGGCATTTTTTTTCTCCTTCAGTGTTTTGTTATATTCAGGCCCTCAGCGAATTGGATGATGTCTACTCACCTGGAGGAAGGAACTCTACAAAGTCCCTGATTACAATGCTAACCTTGTGCAGAAACACTCAGAAACCATGTTTAATCTGGGCACCACTTGGCCCAGTCAAGTTGACATATAAAGTTAGCCATCACAGAAGGACAAATACTTATCTTTCTTATTCTATTTTTAGTTGTAACACATAACAGTTTGTTCAAATTAATAACAGCAGAAAATTGTTTGGTGATTATAGCTTTTGGATAAGTGACATGAATGACAGTAATGTTTTTTTGGTTTTTTTTTTTTTTTGAGTTGGAATCTCACTCTGTCGCCCAGACTGGAGTGCAGTGGCCGCTCCCGGCCACCGCAGCCTTGACCTGCTGGGCTCCGGCGATCCTTCCGCCTCAACCTTCCGAGTAGCTGGAATTACAGGCATGCACTACCACGCCCGGCTGATTTTTTGATTTATTGTAGAGATGAGGTCTTGCTGCCCAGGCGGGTCTCGAACCCGCGGGCTCAGGCAATCCACTCACCTCAGCCTCCCAAGGCGCGGGATTACAGGCTGAGCCACCGAGCCCGGCTCGACAGTAATGTTTTAAGTGACAGGAGAAATGAGGAATATCCTTATAAAGTACTCATACTGTGCACAAAGCAACATCATATTATTTGAAAGTAGACTTAGATTAGGTGTAAAAGTTGGCAGCTACTAAAGAAATTTCTGAAGAAGAGTATAATTTATATGCTAGGAGAGGAGACAAAACGGAATCACATAAAATGATCAGCTAACACCAGAGAAGTCAGAAAGCAGATGGAAGCAGAAAAATAATCAAAGAACAACTAACAGAAAACAGACATGTATATCAATAATCGATTTAAACATCGATGATCTAAATACATGAATTCAAAGACAGAGGCTGTCAGAGCAAATTAAAAAACAAGTCCAAACTATAGGTCTTCCACAGGAAACCTATTTTAAATATCAAAAACATAGATGAAAAGTAATTGAATAAAGATGCATCACTTAACACTTGCCAAAAGAAAGCTGCAGTACTTATTGCAGAGCAAGGTAAGTTATCAGGGGTCCAGTGGAGGGAAGGAGGGATGGATAAATGTGGTACAGGGAATTTTTAGGGCAAAGGAGCTGTTCTGTTTGACACTTTCAGGGCGCATACGCGACATTGTGCATTTGTCAAAAGTCATCAAACTGTGCAACACAGGAATGGACCCAGATAGAAACTATGGACTTAGCTGACAATAACGTATCACTGCTGGTTTATCAAATGTGCGAAACGTACCCCAAGAGTCCAGGATGTTCACTGTATGGGACACTGCCTGGGAAGCAAAGAGGGACATGTGAACTCCCTTTACTTTCCATTCAGTTGTTCTTTAACTTAAAGCTGCTCAAAAAAAAAAAAAATTAAGCCTGCTAAGAAAGAAAAGAAGAATCAGCTCTCACCAGGAGCCTTTGGCCACCTCCCCTGGTAACCCAGTCTGGTGGTCAGAGCCTGTGTTCTCTTTGTCCATGGGGGGACCTGCAGCTTAGTCCTAGCACCCTCAGGACTCCACAAATGGCCTTAGTGACAGCTCTTTCGTTTCTCTCTCATGTAGAGATTCTAGGCACAAGCCACCCAAGCAGAGTCTCAGGGGATAGAAAGGGTGGCACTGAATCTTAGTCTGCCATGGAGATACAGGGAACGAGAAGGGGTTTCATGACGTACAAGGCAAAAAATTGAGACAACAGAAAGATCCACCACCCGTGCAGAGGCGGACTTCTGAAGACGTGTCCCACAGGGCCATCCTGGGGTGAGCTGAACACAGCAAGGTCACACAGGGAGCCTGGGTTTGTCCCCATTCGATCACCCCCAGAGGACAGCAGCCCCCTCCAGGATACCTGGATCGAATGGGGACAAACTAACTCTAAAGAAAATTCATACAACTGTAAGACCCTGCTAGTTTCAATGGATTTCTCCTGAGTTCTCAGGCTTGACATCCAGGTCTCTTAGCACATTTGGGGAGACCCTTCTGCCCTGTGGTCCTGTCTGCTGACACTAACCAAACACAAAGGAGAGAGGCCACCTCGCAGGACGGTGGTCCCTGAGACTTTTGGAGACCGGACTGGCTTGTCCGGCAGCAGAAGGAAGCGTGAAACCAGAATGGCCTCACCAGGGCCGGGCCCCACCACTCCACCCTGAGTGGATCCCGTGCCAAGACAGGGGTATGGCGTGGCCCTGCTTTGGCCCTCAGGTTTGCTGGAGGGCCAGGTGGGGCCAGTCGTGGCCTAAGCTGCAGGCTGCGGTCAGAACTCCGCTCTTCCCCCGTACCACCGAGGACATCACTTCCTATTTGCAGGGCATAGCTAGGGAGCAGTGCTTTCTAGAACCTTGTTGGTCTCCCCTCCCTCAGTCCAGCGGATGGCTGGCCCTGCTTGCTAGGCACTTGTGTGTGTGAGCGATGGATCACTCTGCAGGGTTCCGAGGGGTCCTTGTGGCCAGCAGGTCACTGGCAAGTGTTGGCAGGTGGGACCTGCTGCCCACCTCCCAAAATGCTTTCTCAGCGGCTGCTGGACCAGCCGTACTAGTGTTGGGCTGCTGACTGGTGATGCAGGACAAGGGCCAGGAGCCCTTGGGCTCCCCAGAAGGTCCTGGCGTGCACGGCTGTGGTGGCCTTCACAGTCAGAAGAGGACATGCAGGAAGGAGATGGAAAGAGCCAGCCAAAAGGGGCTCAGCCTGGGTTGACGTCTTCAGAAAAGCCAGGACTGGACCAAGGACACAGACCAAGGAAGCCCTCGTGGCATCGGCGGTGTCCTCCAGTGCCTCGAAGCCTCCTCTGGTGGCTGTAAATAGAAATCTGAGATCTTCGCCTTCCAACATAGTTGAGTCCCTGGAAAACCACAGAAAAGTGAACCTCCTCAAGTTTCCCAGGTGACTGATGCAAAACACATCTTCACTTCCGAAGAAAACAATGGACGGCTTGAATGGCAACACTGATCTTCAGAAAAGTCCAGAAATGCTCGTCCAGAAACTGCCAGATGGAAGCCAAGAGAGCAGGAGGAGGGGGAAGGGCTGGAGCACCCAGACGCAGGAAGTTCACGGGCCATGGCCAAGAGCGAGCAGATGGTCTGGCCAGGCCTCGAGAGCGAGAACGCTGAGCCCCTCCACTCCCCTCTTCAGAGAGCTCAGGGAGGACGGGAACCTGGACGTGGCAAGAGAGAGAGGGAGCAGAAGATGGCGATCAGCCCATCTACGGCCAGAGGTTGCCCTGGAGGGTGTCACTGACGACTGTAACTTCACTGTGTCCCGTGAAAGTCCTGAGGGGGAGAACAGAGAAACAGCCCGAAATCGATGGGAAGAAAGTCAAACGCACGGAGAGCTCCGACACCAAAAGTCTCTGAGAAGCCTCTCTGCGCTGTGAGTTCTCAGCTCCAAAGTGAGGTTTTTCAGAACCTTCTGCTGAAGCTGTAAATACTGCCCAAATGACCTCAAGACCAGGGAGCAACTTCAGAGAAATCAACTGAGGAGGAAAGACGCCGCTCAGGCATTGGGAAGAAACTTCCCAACGCGCACAGAAGCAGGAACCACGCACTGAAGACACACAACCTCTACGAGAAGACGGCAGAACACGCCGGCCAAGAACTGGAGAGAACCACGGCCTTGGGAGATTCTCTTCCACAAGCAAAGCACTCAGGAACGCTGGCTGGCAGTGCTGTTGACTGAGAAAGTGTTGAAGGGGTAAAGAAAAGAAGATGACCACATCAGGAGGATAAGGTGCTACCCCTGGTTCCTGGCACATAGTTCCCCAAACCCTCGGTATCCCCAAAGGGATGAGGGTGTTTTTTGTGTGCTGACGAGATAACTGGTACCTGCCCCCTGTCCCTGATTGCTTCAGGATGGGGGGGGGCGGTCACCAGAAAGACTAAAGCACGGTAGAGGGTAGGAGTTTCAGCCCCACCCACACACCTCTGGGAAGAGGGGCTGAAGGTTGAGTTGATGACTGCTGGCCAATGATGCAATCAGTCATACCTATACAATGAAGCCTCCACAAAAACCCAAAGGAAGGCGTTCAGAGGGCTGAACACATGGAGGCTCCTGAAAGGTGATGCACCCAGCGGGATCACGTGAGCTCTGCGTCTCTTCCCATGTGCCTTGCCTCTCACGTCTCTTCCGTCTGGCTTTTCATCTGTGTCCATTCTCATAAGTAGGTAAATGCAAGCGAAACGTTCCCTGAGTTCTGTGAGCTGCTCTGGCACCCGCGGAGAGGGTCGTGCAGACCCCAATTTATAGCTGGTCGGTTGGAAGCGCAGGTCATGACCTGAGGCTTGTGACTGGCACCTGAAGTGGGGCCAGTTTCATGGGACCGGGTCCTTAACCCGTGGGATCTGATGCTCTATCCAAGCAGCGTCGGAACTGCATCGCGTTAGAGGACACCCAGCTGGTGTCTGTCGGAGGATTTTGTCAGAGGATTGTGGTGAGTTTAACAAGTTTAGTACCTTTAACAAGTTAGTAAGTTCAATAAAGACCCACAAGATCCCTCCTTTATGACTGGTTTTTGTTTCTCTCCTCTTGTTTATTTTGTTGCAGCCACACCACCCTATGTCCTGCCTGGGCATCAAATTAATTCTAGGATCGCACACTTGTTTCTCAGAATATCAGACTTAAAACATAACGGGTCTGTCAGTAGGAGGAGCTGCGAGTCTGTGCGACCCAATGGATCTGGAGGGACACTAGAAATCTCTGAATACATTGGTACACGTGAGATTCCACCCACATTCAATTAGAATTTTATCCCTAGTGGCCTGGTGTGGTGTCTTACACCGGTAACCCCAGCACTTTGGGAGGCTGAGGCAGGAAATTTGAGGCCAGGAGTTCGAGACCAGCCTGGGTAACACAGTGAGACCCTGTCTCAGCAACAAGATTTTATTCCTGGGGACTTGGGGACAATTCAATCTGCTGGATGCTGTGACAACTAAAATGGTGGCTTTAACACAGACACGATACTAGAAAGAGTCTGAGATCGAAGTAAAACATCCTCGATTTTGAGGGTGAGCTCCATCACCACCACCTAGCCTGTGACTTGCGCCGATCACTTCAGGAACCCAAGCCTCGGTTCACGTGCTTTTTAATTAATGCATCTTAAAAGAAGCGCAGATAACCCTACCGACCTCACAGGGCGGGCGTGAAATGTCCAAGCCACCCGACTCAACGAACAGCGGTCACCACTTATTCTTGGAGACACCTGGCTCCGTGCTTTGCAGGTGACCTTTCGCAGAGCGCCCGACAGGGTCATCACACACGTCTCCATTGTCAGAGGAGAAGCCGCGAACCCCCAGGTTGCTTCCTGGACCCTGCTTGCAGGTGACAGAGCGGCATGCACCCGTGTGTTTCTGGGGACCCACCCCCCAGTCTTCGGGAACTTTCGCCAGCATCGCCAGCAACGCGCTCCCGCCTCCCGCCGCGGGCCGTGCCGAGCCCAGGGTCCCGCACGCCCGGGCTGCACCCAGCACGTGGCGGCGCGCGCCCAGCCCCCACGTGCGCCCCGGGGCCCGCAGCCGGCCTTCGCCCTCGCACCGGCGTTAAGGGGTCTTTCCTGGGGCTCCGCCACTCCCCGTCCTCGACGCCCCCGGACGGTCCCCAGGCCCCGCGGGGCGCGCCTCTCCGGCTTCTCCGCCGCGGGGCGAACGCTCCGCACTCGCGGACGCGACAGGCGGGCGGCCCCCACCCCGCACACACTCGAGACGCGAAGGGAGGGAGGCGGGGCTGGGAGCGCGCATGCGCAGAAGCAGGCGGAAGGCCGCGCCTAGCGCTCTGCGCATGCGCCGGCGCGATTGGGAACTACATTCCCCGTGAGCCTCTACGCCTGTCCTTGCCGTGATTTTCCAGATTTTCCTTTTAGACCGCAAGGAAGGAATGTGTTGCTTAAGACGTTTAAAAAGGGGGCGAATTGCATTATTTTAAAAGGTTAATTTTACAAAGAGGCAAACAAGGGGGTGTAGAAATGTTCCGGATGGAGGGAGACTGGCGAGACATTTCCAGAAATACAGCATCTGGTTCTAGAATTTATGGAGAGAAAAGTTGTTATGAAAAGAACATTAATAGGTCAGCTGGCCAAATTAGAATACTAAGAGTAGAGTAAATAAAAGAATGGACTCAATGTTAAGATTCCTAAAATTGTTAGCTGTGATTATGGAAGAGAATATTCTGATTCTGCAGAGTGTTTAGGCGTTCAGGGCTTACTTAATGTATGCAACTTACATATAGTCAGAACAAAATTATATATCTGTCTTAATGCATGGCTGTATGCATACATATAGCCAGATAGAGTGATTTAGCAAAGGTTGAATCATGGAAACAAGGTAAAATGTTAACAGTAGGTGAACCTAGGTACTCATACCATGTTTATTTTTGCAGCTTTTCTGTGACCTTGAAGTTATTTCAAACAAGTTTAAAGTATGCACAACTGATACAGTGAAAAGGCTCATTAAATCAGTTTTGAATCAGTAAAAAAAAAAAAAAGTTTAAATAAGACCAGGGTTCCCCTAAATTCTGTTTTCTCATGGCCACTGTCATGTCGATGTTACACATAGCAGTAAAGTGCCAAGCTCTCTTTCCTGCCTGAAATATGGCCAATAGCGGGCTTCTTAAGCCTTTCTTAGTTTGCTAGAGATTGAAAACTCTATCTCATGCTTAACAAATCATTGTCAATTTTTAAAATTTGCAAAAGCTTTCATAAAACTAAGGATGTATAGATCTATATGTCAACTCAGTAAAGAACATCAAGGATGAGTTGCTATTCTTAAATGCATTTCTAGGATATGATTTCTCTGTATATTTTTCAAACATTTGAAAGATGCTGTCAGTAATACTTGGATATAGTGCAGATATTAGGACTATTAAGGAAAATTACAGTTTACTATTGTTAATTATGAAAATAATGGCGCTCTAGAAAGATTTACTTGTTTTTAAAAGCCATGCCTACTGAAGTATTTAGGTTTGGAACTATGTACATCTGTAATTTTACAGCTTTCCAGCCCAAACAGGTAGGCAAATAAAATAGGGCAGAGTGTTAAGAAATTTTCTGCTTGAAAATTTTGTACAGACAACTTTTTTGAAAAGGAAAAAGAAAAAAAAATATATTGATTTTCCTGTACCAGTGGCCTTTTAAACCATCAAGAGAAGTTAAGGCACACATCTCTCGGGAATAAAGCTGTGAGAGGTAAATTGTAGGTGAATAAAAACTCTACCTCTTCCCTCTTAGGGTCTCAACTGGGCGTGATGATTAACTAGACATCAAATAGACTGACAGGAGACAAGTATACTCAGGTAATATAAGTTTTGTGTGACATGGGAGTCCTCATAAGGAAATGAAGACCCAAAGGAATAGAAAAACTTACCTGCTTTTGTGTCAGGTTGAACAAAGGGAGGCAACTGTGGGAGAGTCAAGTGTGTAGGGAGAGTAACGGAAGATGAGGTATTTTAGCAAGGCCTGTTTGTCGAGAATTCTTGGTGGCCATGAATCCCCATGGATGAATGTTCCTTTTTTTCTGGTTCAGGTAGGCCATCTTTCACATGGGAATTCTAATTTCCAGTCCTCTGGAAGTAAAGGGGTGATCGGAATGTTTCTTGTATCTGGTTTTTTACATGCCATTAGCATGAAGTGATCCTTATGTCAAAGTGACATATTTTGAGGTGGCATTTTCTACAGTTTCCCACTACTGCCGATCCCTTTCTTACAGTATTATGATAATTGCTCAAAGCCTGCTTATGAGTGAGAACATGTGGTACTCAGTTCTTTGTTTCTGTGATAGATCACTTAATGTTATAGACTCTAAGTTGCTGTGAAATTCATAATTTTGTCCTTATTTGTGGCTGCATAATATTCCTTCATGTACATATACCCCATTTTTTTATGCAGTCCTCTTTCGATGGGCAGCACGGTTGGTTCCATGTTTTTGCTATTGTGAGTAATGCTGCAATAAACATGCATGTGCAGGTGTCTTTTTCATAGAGTGATTTGAGTTCCTTTGGGTATATTCCCAGTAGGGGGCTTGCGGGGTTGTATGGAAGGTCGATTTTTAGATCTTTTAGGAATCACCACACTGTTTCCCACAGAGGTTGTACTAGAATCACCCTGATCACCAAAATAAAAGCCCAAATTTGGGACATAGGAGAAAATGAGAGATTTTAGAAAATGAGATCCTATTCACACGGGGAAGAAAGGAATAGAACCAACAAGAAGTTAGTGCCATCCTTCTGAGCTCATGCATAAAACACTCTTCAGTAACTTTCCTGGGTAGCACTTGCTTCTGCCACCTTGGGACCCCGGCCTGAAGCCCCAGTTGACACCCAGAGCAGTGCCTAAGGGTGCTGAGAGGGGCTGGGAAGCAACTCCCAGCCCCCCGCTGCTGTCAGCCTCCTTGGAGTACAGTATAGGGGTGGGGGGGCGGGGAAGAGCGTCTTGCAGCATCACGGGGCTTCAAGTCCCACTTCAGTGGGTGGACCCAGGGACTTGGGTCTGGGGTGACTCAGTGCTTGTTCCCCTGAGCGACCCCGAATGGAGTCTCCGTCTACCCTGGCTAGGAATCAAGTCCTCTACGTTGATCAATTCCTGAGGCTTGTGGGTTTGTCCTCTTAAGCAGACTGAATTTTCCATCTTTGCAAAAATGGACCTTACTCAGTATCATGTGGGCTTCCTTTGGGAAAGACAAAACAAAACGAAATCAAAGAAACCAAAACAACGCCAAAAACACGTTGATAGGCTTGAATTAAATGCAATTTTCTATATAAAAATCTTTGAAATTTTAATGCAAAAGCTAATTGTGACATTAGTGACTGTATAATTGACTGTCAACTCAATGTATTTATTCATTTTATGCAAACAGGATGCACCTTATCTTTCTGTGGTCCTCGAAAATTATGAGTAAATTTTTCAACATGGCTTTTCTCGTCACCTTGAGTTCCATGCTGAGCAGGGTTGCTGAGTAAGCTGTACTGTTCTCTAAAAACTTGACAGAATTTTTCTGTTTATTTTATGTAAATGCATGTAAAGACTTAAAGTTATAAACACGTATTAAATTGACCAAAATTCTCCATGCAAGGGGGTATTGGAAGCTCTCTCCACTGTCCGTTTCACTTCCTAAACGTGACCAGTGTTATCCAGACTTTGCTTAATGCAGACACGGTTTCCAAAAACCCTATATTTAGCTATTCACTTATCTTCACACATAATGTTGTTTTGTGGTTCAGTTATCTGCTCTTGCTATGTGGGGCTACCTTTTTTTTTAGTTGCATATTATCCTATTATTGGGATATATCATATTTATTTAGTCAATCCTTTTTTGATGGATATTTAATTCCTTTACAATTTTTATTATAGATAATGTATAGTGGATATCTTTATCCACCTATATTTTCACATTTGTGTGATTTCTGTGGCACAAATACAAAGATTAAAGAATTGTTCAGTTAAAATATGTACACATGTAAACATTTGAAAGCTATTAACACATAGCTTTCAAAAACGATGTGCCAGTTAATGTTTTTTTCCTCACACCTCTTCTAAGACTGGTTATTGGAGCTTTTCACATCATATATCCATATTTTATTAGGTTTTTATCATTTTTCTCTTGGGATGTATAAAATGCTTTATAAATAAGCTCCCTAGGCTAGGCGAGGTTGGTGGCTCAAGCCTGTAATACCAGCACTTTGGGAGGCCGAGGCAAGAGGGTTGATTGCCTGAGCTCAGAGGTTCGAGACCAGCCCGGGCAACTTGGTGAGACCTCATCTCTTCAATAAATAAAAAAAACTAGCTGGGTGTGATGGCGTGCGCCTGTAGTTTCAGTTGCATGGAAGACTGAGGTGGAAGGATCACTTGAGCCCAGCAGGTCGAGGCTGTGGTGGCCATAAGCATGCCAGTGTGCTCCAGCCTGGGTGACAGAGTGAGACTCCAACTCAAAAACAACAACAACAACAGCAGCAAATAAATAAGTACCCCTTATATTGTTATTCACTTACTCAATGGCCACCCTCTAGGAGGATTTAACAAGAGGATTTTATTACTTGCACCAAGTAAGGAGAAGATCAGGAACAATTCCCAACACAGGGCCTCCCCGTACAAAGTGAAGACAGGACTTTATTGGGCTGGTTAGCTGTGTCATCGTATGCAGAGGTGGAGCAAAGGCAGCACCAATGTAGTCATCAATCACTCTTCATACGTGGCATGTACAGAAAATGGCAAATAAGCTTCTCTCTGGGTGTGGTTTTTAGTGCGGGTGATGCAGAGAGGCTGTCAAAGTTCCTCGCCAACTCCGGCATCTCTAGATCCAACCAGTTTTTGTTTTGCTGGGGCTGGGCTGCTTCTTGAAACTTTCTGAAACAACAAAAACTCAGGGTGCAACAGATTGTTTGTATGGGCACTTTTTCACGGTGTGTAGTGGACACCCAGGGACCCTGGGTTACAATATGTGCTGCAATTATTCCCGTAGTCCAAACTCCTGCCTAAGAGGCTTGACTGAACTCTAGCGTGGCTTCTCCTAGCATAAGGTCGTGTCTCTAGGATGACCCCAGCCCTTCTTTTCAACACTTGCCTGAGAAAGCTCGATGTTGCCAGAACTTACTGTTTGTTCTAGCCAATGCCTAATGACAGGGGCCAACCTCCCTTTGTTAGAATATTTACTAGGAAGGACTTACCATTGTGAATATGTGTCTCTTGCAGCTCAGAAGCTTGTCTCTCAAGGACCAAGAGCCAATCCTTTAAAATGTGATCATCAGGAGTAATAGGGTTTCTGTCTCCCAGCCTCTGTGTGAGGATAGAGTCCTCGCTTTGGTAATTGCCTGCTCCCAGACACAGCTGCCTGAATGCTTTACACTGAACAACTCTGCGTACGTTTTAACTTTTCGGAATCTCTCTCCCCTCTCCATTCTCCTTTTGAAGCCCTCAAGTCACCTCTGCACACATGGATCTCAGCTTTTCTCCTGCTGTCAGTTGTTACTGATTAAAAATCTGTTTTCCCTGCTTTAACTATTGTCTGGTGTGATTATCTTTTTTATTTTATTTCATTATTTTTTGAATTGGCATCTCACTCTGTTGCCCAGGCTGGAGTGCAGAGGCACAATCATGGCTCCCTGCAGCCTTGACCTCCTGGGCCCTGGTAATCCTTCTGCCTCAGCCTCCTGAGTAGCTGGGGCAACAGGCATGTGCTGCCATGCCCACTTAATTGTTTTTTGGTTTTTGTAGAGATGAGGTCTCACTATGTTGCCCAGGCTGGTCTTGAACTCCTGGATGCAAACAGCCCTCCCACCTGAGCTTCCCACAGTGCTGAGATTACAGGCATGAGCCACCATGCCTGGTCCAGTTGCGTTTATCTTTGATAATAACAGAGAAGTCACAGTGGTGCCACTCTGATGGAACTTGCTGGAAGAAATCTGAGCACTTGAGCTCTCTGAAGCTGTAGAGTGGGAGGAAGCTCACTACACATCTGCCTGAAGTGGGTGTTGGGAAGCCACTGGCTGCAGGGGGTGGCAGGATCTGCAAGCCAGTAGCCCCCCGCCTAGAAGGAAAGCCCCTTCCTCCTCCAGTGTGTCTCCAGCCTCCCCTCCTGACAGAGCTCAAGCATCATGCCAACTGGCAAAGGAAAACGACTTGAAGGCCCAGATCTATGCTTTCAGATAACACACGATGATAGAAAAAGTTCAAGGTCAGTCAAATATGCTTGAAGAGGCTTATTCTGAGCCAAATGGGAGTGACCAGGCCTGGGACACAGCTCCAAGAAGTCTTGAGAACATGTGTCCGAGGTGACTGAATTGTAGCTTGCTTGTATATGAGGGGGAAATCCCTCAAAGCATGGAATTTATTTATAAAAAATTGTGTATTTATTCATGCATTTAAACTTCAGTCACCTTTCAAGTACTTTCTGATGCAATACACCTATCAAGATACTTTTTCCACTGCTCAACACGGTTTTTGAGCTCATCAATTCTGATGCCTTTTAGTGCTTCTGCCGTTTTTTGTTTCATCTCTGGTAGAACATTTCCCTCTGAGGAATTTTTTCATGCAGGGAGACAAAAAAAAAAAGTCACTCTGGGCAAGATTGGGTGAATAGAGAGGATGGGCCCCAGGGGTCATGCCCTTTTGGGTGAAAAGCTGCTGAAACTCAGCATGGTGTGGGCAGGTGCATTGCCATGGTGAAAGAACCAGTCACCCGTTTGCTACAACTTGGGACATTTTTCGTTTCTTCTCTAAATCATGATGTAATCTTCTCAAAACTTCCAGATAAAAATTGATGGGTTCCTAGAACACTTACCTAGCAAGGGAAGCCTGCACTCCAGGGGGGCTGCCCTCCAAAAGATAATTTTTTGGGGGGGTCCCCATTCATACGTCTTAGGAAGACAGAGGTGACAGAAAACCATAAATCAATGCATGTGAGATTTACCTTGGTTCAGCCCTGGAAGGTAGGGCATCTCTAAGCAGAGGCTTGCAGGTTATAGGTGGATGCAAAAGATTTCCTGACTGGCAATTAGTAACAAGAGTTAAGGAATTTTGAAATCAGTAAAGGAAATGTGTTGATTGAGATAAGGGATGGCTTGAGGAGTGATTTTTTTTTGGTATGTAGATGAAGCCTCATAGGTGTCAGACTTCAAAGAGAATAAATAGCATGTGGTTTAAAATGTTCCCAGAGTCCAGGAGTCCCTGATAGACAACTTTACAGTGTCATAAAATGCTTTGATTTCCTTCTTTATCTGTTGGGTGATGCTCCGCCAGAGTCAGGTTGGAAAGTAAGACTCATTTTATAGGGTTAATAAAAAGCCCCATCTAATGAGTCTTTGCAGGCTCTGGCTTCTCAGGCCCCTCAGTTAGTAATTTGGACAAGAGAAAAAAAAAAGATCAGAGTTGATTCCTCACACAAATAAGGATGAATTTAGAGCTAAGAGGCAATAAATTGGTAACGGGCACTGTGAGGCTGGTCACGGAAACCAGCAATCTTGCTGCTAGAGGTAGCAGCCATGATTTAATGCTGAGGGCAAAAGCCCACACTGGCAGAATTGCCAGTTAAAGCCACAAACTTTATAGGAAACAAATGGATGAAACCCACAGGTTTGACAATCTGAGATTGCAGTCTCTGTTGGGGCAAGTGTTGAAACATAGAAATTTAACAGAGATTCTGGAAATGAGAAAGTTACAGCAGGGCTATCTGAGACTCATCTCTGGCTAACTACAAATTTGTGTGTATGCTCAGGGGAGAACCCAGAGAGCTGAATGTCAAGTGAAAGTCAAGGCCAGCCAACTGAAGTCAAGGACTGGCTGAACTGTGAATGCATTCTCTAAACCACACACAGATCCATGCAAAGAGGGTGGGCTCAAAGTGTTTGGCCACAACCTCTGCCCAAACCACTGACTGGCCACTATGTTAGGCAGACACCTGGGCAACTCCAAGGAAGCCACACTGAAAAATAAAAACAAGAATTCAAAAACTGAGCAGAAGCATCAGCAGCTGCATATTGTCAGGGAAGCAGAAACCACGATTTAAGGGTAGACAAGAAACTAAAGAAAAATAAAAGCAACAACCAGGGGGGAAAAATGAGAATGTAGAGGCACTACATTATATGATCTAAAATGTCTAGCTTTCAACAAAAAATTACAGGACATGAAAAGAAACAGAAAAGTATAACCCAAACTCAGGGGGAAAAAGCAGTCAATAGAAATAACACTGAGCCGGTCGAAATGTGCAATTTAGCAAACAAAGACTTCAAAAGAGCTATTATAATATGTTTAAAGAGTTAAAGGGACATTGGTGGTGTGGGTCACTCTATGGGTCCGTCCCTCCACAAAACATTGAGTAACAACAATAACAACAACAAAAATTCCTGTCAGATCAACTTTATCAGAACTCTGAAGAACAATCAGGTGTTTACAGCAACCAAACAAATGCTGAATCAAGGAAAAGGCAACTTAAAAACAGAAAGAAAGCACTGTGGCATCTGTACTTGCCTTGGCTCCTTCCTTGTTTTGGTGGCACTCTTGAAGTTGGTATCCCATGTTTTCTATGAGGGACCCTAGTCTCTGGTACTCAAGGAAGCAGAGCAGATCTTATTCTGAAATAATTGTGTTTACCTCTTCTAATCTGTATGGGGCTACTGGAAAGACTGATGCAAGGTGCTTATCTCTGTTTAATCTAACTAGGAACTCTCTCAGGGAGCAAAAGTTGCAGACAATCTTTGAAAACATTGTAAAGTGAATGAACAATACACAGCTGTCTGGGGCACAAGATTACAGTTGAGGTATAAATAGAGTACTGAAATCCTGAGAGGAAAATCTGGAAACTTTCCCTAGGAAATCAGGATATTCAAAAGTGCCTGTGTATACTGAGGAATTTAGAAAACCTAGGGCACAATACATACTCAGAAGAAGACCTGAGAAGACCCTAAGTTTTCACCTCTGACTGATCTCTAGGCTCAGTGCAAGCAGGAAGTGAAGGCTAAGGCAGGGTTGTAAATGCCCTGGCAAAGTGTTGAAAGAAGACTTCCCCACACAGCCAGTCTGCAAAGATTGGGAGAGATATTTAGTTGTAGTTTTCTTTTTCTATTTATATATTATGATGTTCAAGAAAATCTGTCAAAACACCAGCTGAACACAAACCTAAAAGGAACAGAGATTTTAGAAACCGTATATGACAAAGAATATAGACTTCACCAAAATAGTTTAGAAAAGTTATTAAACAAACAAATAGCTATGCCCACAGCAAGCAAGTAGCAACAACAACAACAACAAAACAACAACAACAACAACAAACCCAAAGAGGGAGGAGAATCTGATTTTCAGTTTCACCACATTATAATCTTCAAAATGTCTAGATTTCAACCAAAAAGTATGAAACATGAAAAAAACAAAAAACAAAAAACAAGCAAAAAAAACACAACCCACCAGCAATGAACAATTTAAAAGGGAATTAAGAAAACATGATTATTTACAATAGCATCCAAATGAATAAAATATCTAGGAATAATCTTTAAACAAGTAAGTGAAAGATTTGTTCACTAGAAACTACAAGATATTGCTAAAAGAAATTAAATAACACACAAATAAACTGAAAGACATTTTGTGTTTATGAATCAGAAGACATAATATTGTTAAGATGGTAATACTAGCCAAAGTCACCTACAGATTCAGTGCAATCTTTATCAAATTTCCATGACACTTCCCCTCCCCCCAGAAATGGAAAAGCCAATCTTCAAATTCATATGGAATTTACGCAGGCTTAGAATAGCCAAAACAATCTTGCAAAAGAGGAACAAAGTTGGAGCTCTCACACTTTCTGATTTCAAAACTTGTTGCAAAACTACATTAATCAAAACAGTGTGGTACTGGCATAAAGATAAACATGTAGACCAAGAGGATAAAATTGAGATTACAAAAATAAAATCATACATCTATGCAATCTATAGCTAAGTGTTTAACAAGGGTGCTGAGATTCTTGGGGGTAAGGATATTCTCTTCAATAGATGGTACTAGGGACAGCATATCCACATGGAAAAGAATAAAGTTGGACTCTTACTTCATACCATATGCATATGTTAACTCAAAATGGGTCAATGACTTAATATAAGAGTTAAAACCATAAAAGTATTAGAGGAAAATGTAAGGCAAATCATCCTGATCTTGGCTCTGGCAATGGATTCTTAACTTCTACACCAAAAGCATGAATGACAAAAGAACAAATAGATAAATGAAGCTTCATCAAAATTAGAAATGTCTGTGCATCAGAGGACATTATCAAGAAAGGGACAAACAACAGCCCATTGGATGGGAGAAAATATTAGCAAATCATCTATTTGATAAGGGTTTAAAATCCAGGGTATATAAATACCTCTTACAACTCGATAACTAAAAGACAAACAACTTATAAATGGGAAAAGGACTTAAGTAGACATTTATCCAAAGTAGAGCTTTTTTTGATCTGCCTTCTTTCGCTTATCAGAATGTTTTCAAGATTCAATTCACATTGCAGCATGTATCAGTGCTCCATTTTGTATGACTAAATAACATTCCATTGTACCAAAATACTGCAATTTGTTTATCAGTTAATCAATCAATGGACAGGTTGTTTCCAGCTTTTGACTATTGCAAATAATGCTGCTATAAACATGTGAGTACATGCATTTGAGTATGTGCGTTCAGGTTTTTGAGGTATATACCTAGAAGTGGAGTTGCTAGGGCATATTGTCATACTGTCATTCGTTTTTGTTTTTTTTTTTGAGTTGGAGTCTCACTCTGTCATCCAGGCTGGAGTGCAGTGGCATGCTCACAGCCACCCCAGCGTCGACCTGCTGGGCTCCAGCGATTCTTCTGCCTCAGCCTTCCAAGTAGCTGGAACTACAGGTGTGTGCTACCATGCCCGGCTAGTCATATGGCAGTTCTATGTTTAACTCTTTGAGGAACTACATAACTGTTTCCCACTTAATGGTATCAAGCGGCCATTACAATCCCACCAGTAATATATGAGTTCCAATTTTTCTAGGTCTTTACTAATATTTATTATTTTCCATTTTAGAACATCATTCTAAGGGGTATGAAGTGAGATCTCATTATGGTTTTGATTTGCATTTCTCTACTGACTACTGATATTGAACATCTTTTCATGTGCTTATTGGTTTTGTGTGTCTTCTTTAGAAAAAAGTCTATTCAAGTTCTTTGCCCATTTTTTAATTGGGTTTTTTGCTGTTGTTGAGTTTTAAAAATTCTCTATTTGTTCCTTAATCTCTTATCAGATAAATGATTGGCAAATATTTTCTTTCATTCTGTGGGTTGAATTTTTATTCTGTTGACAGTGTCTTTTGATGCACAAAAGTTTTTAATTTTGATAAAATCCAATTTATCTTATTTTCAAATTGTTGCTTGTGCCTTTGATTGCATCAAGAAATCATTGCCAAATGCAATGCCATGAAGTTTTAGTTTTGGCCCTAGGTTTTCTTCTCAGAGTTTTGTAGTTTTGGCTTTTATGTTTAGGTCTTTAATTCATTTCAAGTTAACTTGTGTATGTAATATCATGTAAGGGTCTGAATTTGTTCTCTTACATACAGATATCCATTTTTCTCAGCACCATTTGTGAAAAGATTGTCCTTTCTTCATTGAACGACCTTGGTGCCCTTGTCATCAATCCTTTGATCATCCTATATGTGACAGTTTATTTCTGGGTTCTTTACTGTATTCTGTTGGTCTGTGTGTTGGACTTTGTGTACCACTATTATATGGTTTTAATTACTGTAGATTTGCAGTAAATTTTGAGACCAGAAAAGGTGAGACCTCTAACTTTGTTCTTTCAAGAATATTTTGGCTATTTGGGGTTCTATATTAACTTTATGACTTTCTATTTCCATGAAAAATGTCACTGGAATTTTGACGAAGATTGCATTAAATCTGTAGGCTGCTTTGGGTGGTGTTGACATCTTAACAATATGGAGTCTTCCAATCTGTAAATATGGACTCTCTTCCCCTTTATTTATGTCTTCTTTAATTACTTTTAACAGTGCCTTATAGTTTTTATTGTACAAATCTTTTACCTCTTTGGTTAAATCCTGAGCATTTATTATTTATTATAAATGGAATTGTTTTCTTAATTTTCTTTTCAGATTATTCATTTTAGTATATAGGAATGCAAACATTTTGCATGTTGATTTTGTATCTGGCTTCTTTGCTAAATTTACTTTATTAGTTCTAACAGGCTCTTTGTGTGGAATCTTCAGTGTTTTCTACACTTAAAATTATATTGTCCACAAGCAGATAATTGTCTTTCTTTACAGTTTAGATGCCTTGCATTTCCTGCTCTTGCCAAATTGCTCTAGCTTGAACTTCCAGTACTACAATGAATAGAAGTGGCAGAATGAACATAGTTGTATTGATCTTAAAGGAAAAGCTTTCAGTCTTTCATCACAAAGTATTAGGTTTGCCATTGGCTTTCACATATGGCTTTTACTATGTTGAGGCAGTTTTAACGCCCCATCATTTTTAACATACCTTACTTTTTGTTGTTTCAAATTTCATAATTATTATTGGTACCTTAATACTCCCAATAAACCAAGGTATATTCAAGAGGTGTTACTTGTTTATAAATTATAGCTTACCTGTTTATAATCTTAAGGTAATTTACACCTTAAAATTTTAAGGTCATTTACACTTGAGCCTCATAGCTGGTACTTACCTTTTATGGACCAGGTAGCTTGTATGCTTACATTTGGGTCAGAAGCAACATATAAACATGTGCTTATGAGTGATGAGGCCAAGGCGTCTACAAGTTTAAGGAAAAAAGTCAAGGTTACTTGCAAGTTGTTTCTTCCTTTTTGCATGTGTGTGCACGTGCAAAGCTGCCCCCAAACAGCAAACACAGGAAATAGCTCAGGGTCAAATACACATTACATAATTTATGTGACCCGCTTCCCGGTCTCTTCACCGCTGGCAGGATCAAGTCCAAACTTCTTGGAGTCACATGCCAGGCCCCCTGGGACTTGATCTTTCCTGCCCCTCCGACTCTGCACTCCAGGCGGGGCTGTGAGCCCAGGGAGTGGGCTGTGTGTTCTCAGGCCTTTGCCATTTCTCACGAACTGCTCTTTCTATCAGGAATCCTTTTCTCGCTCCATCTTCCTCTGGTGAGTCCTACTTATCTTTTATGGCACAGCTTGAGTCTCACGTCTTCCTTCTCAGATCTCTTTCTTACATTCCTTTCTGGCCTAGGTGCCCCTAACACGTGCTCACCTCTTTTGTAAGTCCTTAAAACGTTCTGCAGGAGTTCTCTGTTTGCACCACCCTCAATAAACCTCTAGCTCCCGGGGGCAGGGGCGGTATTTTCCTCGCTGTCCCCGGGTGACACAGGCCATTGCTCACCGTCTTTTCTGACAGGTGAAATGAGTTGAATTTGAATTTCATCTAACAACCTACCACTCAGATCGCCTTCATTTAATATTTATTAAGCACCATTGAGGACGAGGTGATGTGCTCAGGGCAGGAGATGCAGAAAATATCAAGGAGAAGACACCATAGCAGTCTTAATTAACTCCCAGGATGGAGGTAAGGACACAAAGCTGCAAGGTCGGTGCAGGAAGCAATTGCTTTTTACTGGCAAGACATGGAGGAGACATTTAATTTGGGTCTTCAGAGATGAACAGAATTTCATTATTCCTGAGAACAGAGAAGCATTAAAGTCTATGGAAACGAAGGGTGGAAATATACCAACTTAAACTCTCATAAAAGGCATACATGCTCATTTTAAAAATGCAAACAACGCAAAAGCATTGTAAGTCATTATTCCCAATTCACACCTAGAGTGAGAGTCTAGCATATTTTCATATCTGCATATGTAACATATGTGTATTATATTATACGTATCTATAACATATGTTTATGGTCATGGGCAGTTTTTGTTTCTACCACAGTGGGGTCACACTACATATATTTTCTGAAACTTGATTTTTGGTTCATACCCTGGACTGCCTTCTGTTACTGCATCCAAACTGGGGAACCTGTGAGAATATTCCAGAATAGTTGGATGCCCATGAAATAATTATGCTTTTTCATGAATGGTGAAAAAAAAGCATGAAGGTTTTTTTTTGTTCTCTATGGTTTATGCACATAGGCTCACATGTGCCCATGTGAAAAGAAATCACCCATAATTTCCATCCAGGACATGAAACAGACAGTGTCAGGCCTACCCAAGGAAACTGTTCTTTGGCCTTCTGCCATTCTAAGATTTTTATAAATTTCACTCGTGGACTTATAGTAGTTTTTATCAACATCTCATCAGAAAACAGGGAGGCTGAAAAAAGAAAATTGTGACCTTTATGAGGATAAACAGGTAAAAACTAATACCCACCTGTCAAGGCCAGCAAACTCGACCAGCACCGCACACTAAGGTGGTATCATGTGAACGGTGATGAAACAAACAAATTTGCTCTCTCGTTTCCTTATGTTGTAGATGTTTGTCTCAATGTGGTGGTAGAATGATTGTCCAATTGCTTTAAGACATTGGATTCTTTGAGAGGAAACTATTTATGTTGCGTTTTTCTTTCCTCCACAAAATGGAACTCTTGTATTCTGGTAACAACTGTTAGTTTCCAGAATATCAGAATAATGGCAAAATTTGCACATAAAAGCAAGAAAATTCTGCTGAAAAGTGTTAAGCCATTGCAAGCAATCATTTCACAAAGTAAGCATTCTTCAAATTTTTACACTTCCCCAATGCACTAGGTTGAACCATATAAAACTACCAATACTCAATTAATTTGGGGGGCCAGAAACAATGTCAGCTTTTTATGTTTCAAAGTAATACATCTATAAAAGAGTAAAAGTATTAAAGCCAAAGCCTTTTAATAGACACATTTAGTTTTACACATCCAATTAAGAAAGACTGCTTAGGCTGGGCATGGTAGCTTGTGCCTGTAGTCCTAGCACTTTGGGAGGCCAAGGTTGGAGGATTGCTTGAGCCCAGGAGTTTGAGACCAGCCTGGGAAACAGTAAGACCTTGTCTCTATGAAAAAAAAAAAAAAATAGCTGGCATGGTAGCACATGGCTGCAGTTCCAGTGACTTGGGAGGCTGAGACAGAAGGATTGCCTGAGCCCAGGAGGTCGAGGCTGCGGTAAACCATAATTGTGCCACTACACCCTAACCTGGGCAACAGAGTGAGACCCTTATTCAAAAACAAACAAACAAACAAACAGCTAGTCAGGTAACTTATGCCTGTAATCCCAGCACTTTGGGAGGCCGAGGCAAGAAGATTGCTTGAGCCCAAGAGTTTGAGACCAGCCTGGGT
This sequence comes from Cephalopachus bancanus, assembly GCA_027257055.1. NCBI lineage: Eukaryota > Metazoa > Chordata > Mammalia > Primates > Tarsiidae > Cephalopachus > Cephalopachus bancanus. Next base: position 286,439 of record JAPVLO010000528.1, read on the forward strand.
GACATAGTGAGATCTTGTTTCTGAAAAACAAAGACAAAAACAAAAAACAACTACAATAATAAATAAAAAACAAAAAAGAAAGTCTGCTTGAAGTAGAACTTTGTTGAGAAAACCAACAACCAGCCAACCATCCTGAAGTCTAACCTTGATGTGCATGTTTATACATGAAGCAGCAAGTGTCATGCACAGAGTTACCGTGAAAATACCCAGAATGTTAGTTCGTGAAAGAAATTATCTGGATATGGTATCAAGTCTGTTTTCTTTTCTTTTCTTTTCTTTTTTTTTTTTTTTTTGAGTTGGAGTTTCACTCTGTCGCCCAGACTGGAGTGCAGTGGCCGTTCCCGGCCACCGCGGCCTCGACCTGCTGGGCTCCGGCGGTCCTTCCGCCTCAGCCTTCCGAGTAGCCGGAATGACAGGCGCGCGCTACCATGTCTGGCTGATTTTTTGATTTACTGTAGAGATGAGGTCTTGCCAAGTTGTCCAGGCGGGTCTTGAACCCGTGGGCTCAGGCAATCCACTCACCTTGGCCTCCCAAAGCGCAGGATTACAGGCTGGACCACCGAGCCCGGCTCAAGTATGTTTTTATTAGTAGCGTACCAAGCTTAGAAAAGAACTTTTTCTTTTAAGGCGTATTAACAGTTTCCCATAGCAAACAGGTAGGAATTAGCTAGAAGCGCGCGCGCACATACCTACTGGCATGAAGTCTACACTGGGTGAAGCCCTGGCCTGTGGCTTCTCTGGCCTCTGACACTGCTGCATGACCTTGGGCCAGTTCACCTCTCTGGTCAGATTTCTTCCTGAGGGAGACCCGCCCAGGTGATTTCCAGAGTTTCTTGCAGCTCTAAAATTCGGAATTATCTGCTTATTTTGTCCCTTTTGTCAACGGAATGCTGGGCTGCAGAATCAGCCTCAGACTTGCCTCTTAGACATGTACATGCCTCTGCGGAAGAAATGGCAGTCAGAGCAACAATAACAAAAAGGCCGGGAAATAAAATGCTTGACCCTTGCCTGGTGTAGCCTACTTGATTAGGGCAAGACTCTATTTGCAAGATCGACCGGGCTCATCCTCTGGGCTCATAATACGATGCTTATTATTTAAAAGAACCGAGGGAATGGGAGCTGTTAATGGAAGCAGGGAGAAGAGAAAGTAATTAAAAAGCCGGATGAGGCCAGGTGCGACGGCTCACATCTGTAATCCCAGCACGCTGGGAGGCTGAGGTGGGAGGATTGCTTGAGTCCAGGAGTTCGAGACCAGCCTGGGCAACATCATGAGATCCTGTCTTTACAGAAATTCAAAAAAATTAGCTGGGCGTGGTGGTGCATGCCTGTGGTCCCAGCTATTTGGGAAGCTGAGGCCGAAGGGTGAACCGTGATGGTGCCACTGCACTCCAGCCTGGGCGACAGAGTGAGAGCCTCCAACTCAAACAAACAGCAGCAAGCTGGGTAGGCTCTAGGGTGGCCATCTTAGAGAGGATGCCCCGTTGGGCTCACCGGACAGTCCCGGGTCTCCCCCAGAGCAGAGCGTGGCTCGAAAGACCTACATATTTCTCATTCATTTTGTCATTGAGCCTATACTTCCGGTTCGAGATTTTCTTGGCTTCCCCACACAGTTAATTCGAGGCCAGCAGCCACCTCCCTTGGGGTGGTGAGCAGATTTTCGACAGAACCCCGGACTCAAGTTGGGGTGCTGTGGGTGGTAGTGGAAGGCGGGAGGCAGAATGTTGACCTGTGTGGGGCCCGGTGGGTGAGGCAAGCCGGGACTCACTTCTCTGAGGGTCCAGAGATGGGGTTCCCGTGTGTGATGAGAAGGAAAGAGGACATTCAAGATCGTGGCAGGGGATTAAGGGGTACGCCACCACCCGCTGGGTTCGTGTCCACTATCAGGGGGAAGGAACTCACTAGAAGCCCAGACCTCACCTGCACACAATTAACGCATGCAGCAAATCCTCACACGCACCCCACAACTCTACAAACAAAACAGAACAAAAAGACCTTGGCAAAGGTCACCTTGATCTATTGGGACGTTTTGACCGCTGTCAGCCCTGCTCTTTTTCTAGGGATTGAAGTCCTAGCAAAATAACCAGCAACCGCGAGAGGATCTGAAACGCGGAGCAGATTCCGACAAGGAGTACGTGAGCCAGCCCGGCTTCGGGCGTCCACAGCGGCCGCGTGTCGTTCGGCCACCAGGTGTCACCGGAGCCCCGCGCTGATGCGTCTGGCCCCGCCAGCCGCCGGGTTCACACATTTTGATCTTAAACAAGGGCTAGCGAGGCTTTGTGATTTCTTCTTCTCATGACACGTTGCCCCGTGCGTGTTAACGATTTCAGCATAGTCTCGTCCTTTATGTTCTCACTTGTTTGCTCCCATGAGTACTGGGTCACATAAAATGTGGCTAAAAGGATTCGGGGCAAAGTTTCAGCTCACAGCTCAGCCTGAATCATTGCAGGTGTTGGTGGAGCCCTGGCTGGACTTCCAAAGCGCTTCTCTCGGAAAAGAGGGGGTGGTGGCTGTTTTTCCCCAAGACCATTTCTCCCCAAATGTTTTTAAACACGAATTTAACAGGGAAAATGCCCTCAGTAGTGTAAGTATAAAACAGATAAGGAAGAAAATAAAATATATTTACTTGGCACAGAATCTAATTTAGCTGCCTATGATACGTTTATTCACTCAACACATACGGATCAAAGGTCCATTTTGAGCAGGTGGTTGTTTTTTCCCCAAGACCATTTCTCCCCAAATGTTTTTAAACACGAATTTAACAGGGAAAATGCCCTCAGTAGTGTAAGTATAAAACAGATAAGGAAGAAAATAAAATATATTTTCTTGGCACAGAATCTAATTTAGCTGCCTATGACACGTTTATTCACTCAACACATACGGATCAAAGGTCTATTTTGAACAACTGGGATGAAAAGAAATCATAGTAGACCTAGCGTGAATTGGAAATCAGAGTTAATAAAAACTTTTAAAAGCTTTTTTTTCAAACCACAAAACAAAACGGCTTCTTTGAGGTATAATTTATACACCATAACCATCACCCATGTGCAGTGTATAATTAAACCATTGCCACAGGATGGTATTAGATCACTTTTCTCAACCCCCCAAAGAGCCCGCACACCCGTTTGCCCCAACTAATTTTTAAATCCGATGGTTGTAAGAAGATGCACTTGCAGAAAATTATTTTCTTTCCTCAGTGGAAAAATATTTTTCTTCCCTTTGGGAATGAGTCTCCAGGTTACCTACGCAGACCTTTCCTCACAAACCATCTGCTCTGACCAGGAGATTTCTCTTGCTGTCTCCACGGCGTCACAGTTGAATCCCCATTCTGGGTCTTTGCCCACACAGGTTCCTTGCCTAGCGTCCCCTTGGTCTGCTTTGCATTTCCAGATCTTTCCATCGTTTAGGCAGCAGCTCAGACAGCACCATCTCCTCGATGCCTCCTTGGTTGGGCAGGTGCCTGGCCCTCTCCACTTCATAGCCTCTGGTTTATAGAATCTGCTTGTAGAGCCCACCTGTACTAATTTCTCCGTGATTTAACTTTAAATGTTTTGATGCTGAGCTGATCAGATACGCTCTCTCTCCCGCATTTCTGAACTCGTGGGGGCTCGATTCAACAAAGCTGAGTCGATAGATTAACTGATACAGAGTGGCAGAAGGAAATGGGAGCGAGAGAAGAAGTGGTTGACCCCGCCAAGTTTCAGTCAAGATAAGTTCAAAGTTAGAGGGGAAAACCATTCCTGTGTGTCTGGTGACCTCCGAAGATAGAAAGGCGAGAAGAAAGAGACAAAATGTGTTGCAAGACTTTTTGCCAAGCTATTTTCCCAGACAATGTTTTGCACAATCCTAGCAAACTTGCAGATAAGGTAACTGAGGCTAAGAAAAGTGAGGAAACATGACTGAGAGTTTTTACTTTATACGCCAGGGGCAGGTGTGCAGGTTTGTTGCAGGGGTGTTTTGTGTGAGGTTTGGGCTTCTGTTGAACCCGTCACCTGGATAGTGAGCGTGGCGCCTCGTAGGTAGTTTGTGAACCCTAACCTTCTTTCCTCCCCACTTTAGGAGACCCCAGTGTCTGTTGTTCCCATCCTTATGTCCATGTGTCCCCAGTGTTTAGCCCCTACTTGCAAATGAGAACATGTCTTATTTGGTTTTCTGTAACTGTGTTAATTCATAGAATAATGGCCTCCAGTTGCACCCATGTCACTGCAAAGAACACGATTTTGTTCTTTTTTATAGCTGCATAGTATTCCATGGTGTTTATGTACCACATTTTCTTTATCCAATTCACCATTTTGGGGCACCTAAGTTAATTCAATGTCTTTGCTAGGTTTCTGAAAAACAAAGACAAAAACAAAAAACAACTACAATAATAAATAAAAAACAAAAAAGAAAGTCTGCTTGAAGTAGAACTTTGTTGAGAAAACCAACAACCAGCCAACCATCCTGAAGTCTAACCTTGATGTGCATGTTTATACATGAAGCAGCAAGTGTCATGCACAGAGTTACCGTGAAAATACCCAGAATGTTAGTTCGTGAAAGAAATTATCTGGATATGGTATCAAGTCTGTTTTCTTTTCTTTTCTTTTTTTTTTTTTTTTTTTTGAGTTGGAGTCTCACTCTGTCGCCCAGACTGGAGTGCAGTGGCCGCTCCCGGCCACCGCGGCCTTGACCTGCTGGGCTCCGGCGGTCCTTCCGCCTCAGCCTTCCGAGCAGCCGGAATGACAGGCGCGCGCTACCATGTCTGGCTGATTTTTTGATTTACTGTAGAGATGAGGTCTTGCCAAGTTGTCCAGGCGGGTCTTGAACCCGTGGGCTCAGGCAATCCACTCACCTCGGCCTCCCAAAGCGCAGGATTACAGGCTGGACCACCGAGCCCGGCTCAAGTATGTTTTTATTAGTAGCGTACCAAGCTTAGAAAAGAACTTTTTCTTTTAAGGCGTATTAACAGTTTCCCATAGCAAACAGGTAGGAATTAGCTAGAAGCGCGCGCGCACATACCTACTGGCATGAAGTCTACACTGGGTGAAGCCCTGGCCTGTGGCTTCTCTGGCCTCTGACACTGCTGCATGACCTTGGGCCAGTTCACCTCTCTGGTCAGATTTCTTCCTGAGGGAGACCCGCCCAGGTGATTTCCAGAGTTTCTTGCAGCTCTAAAATTCGGAATTATCTGCTTATTTTGTCCCTTTTGTCAACGGAATGCTGGGCTGCAGAATCAGCCTCAGACTTGCCTCTTAGACATGTACATGCCTCTGTGGAAGAAATGGCAGTCAGAGCAACAATAACAAAAAGGCCGGGAAATAAAAAGCTTGACCCTTGCCTGGTGTAGCCTACTTGATTAGGGCAAGACTCTATTTGCAAGATCGACCGGGCTCATCCTCTGGGCTCATAATACGATGCTTATTATTTAAAAGAACCGAGGGAATGGGAGCTGTTAATGGAAGCAGGGAGAAGAGAAAGTAATTAAAAAGCCGGATGAGGCCAGGTGCGACGGCTCACATCTGTAATCCCAGCACGCTGGGAGGCTGAGGTGGGAGGATTGCTTGAGTCCAGGAGTTCGAGACCAGCCTGGGCAACATCATGAGATCCTGTCTTTACAGAAATTAAAAAAAAATTAGCTGGGCGTGGTGGTGCATGCCTGTGGTCCCAGCTATTTGGGAAGCTGAGGCCGAAGGGTGAACCGTGATGGTGCCACTGCACCCCGGGCCTGGGCGACAGAGTGAGAGCCTCCAACTCAAACAAACAGCAGCAAGCTGGGTAGGCTCTAGGGTGGCCATCTTAGAGAGGATCCCCCGTTGGGCTCACCGGACAGCCCCGGGTCTCCCCCAGAGCAGAGCGTGGCTCGAAAGACCTACATATTTCTCATTCATTTTGTCATTGAGCCTATACTTCCGGTTCGAGATTTTCTTGGCTTCCCCACACAGTTAATTCGAGGCCAGCAGCCACCTCCCTTGGGGTGGTGAGCAGATTTTCGACAAAACCCCCGGACTCAAGTTGGGGTGCTGTGGGTGGTAGTGGAAGGCGGGAGGCAGAATGTTGACCTGTGTGGGGCCCGGTGGGTGAGGCAACCCGGGGGACTCACTTCTCTGAGGGTCCAGAGAGGGGGTTCCCCGTGTGTGATGAGAAAGAAAGAGGACATTCAAGATCGTGGCAGGGGATTAAGGGGTACGCCACCACCCGCTGGGTTCCGTGTCCACTATCAGGGGGAAAGAACTCACTAGAAGCCCAGACCTCACTGCACACAATTAACGCATGCAGCAAATCCTCACACGCACCCCACAACTCTACAAACAAAACAGAACAAAAAGACCTTGGCAAAGGTCACCTTGATCTATTGGGACGTTTTGACCGCTGTCAGCCCTGCTCTTTTTCTAGGGATTGAAGTCCTAGCAAAATAACCAGCAACCGCGAGAGGATCTGAAACGCGGAGCAGATTCCGACAAGGAGTACGTGAGCCAGCCGGCTTCGGGCGTCCACAGCGGCCGCGTGTCGTTCGGCCACCAGGTGTCACCGGAGCCCCGCGCTGATGCGTCTGGCCCCGCCAGCCGCCGGGTTCACACATTTTGATCTTAAACAAGGGCTAGCGAGGCTTTGTGATTTCTTCTTCTCATGACACGTTGCCCCGTGCGTGTTAATGATTTCAGCATAGTCTCGTCCTTTATGTTCTCGCTTGTTTGCTCCCATGAGTACTGGGTCACATAAAATGTGGCTAAAAGGATTCGGGGCAAAGTTTCAGCTCACAGCTCAGCCTGAATCATTGCAGGTGTTGGCGGAGCCCTGGCTGGACTTCCAAAGCGCTTCTCTCGGAAAAGAGGGGGTGGTGGCTGTTTTCTCCCAAGACCATTTCTCCCCAAATGTTTTTAAACACGAATTTAACAGGGAAAATGCCCTCAGTAGTGTAAGTATAAAACAGATAAGGAAGAAAATAAAATATATTTACTTGCACAGAATCTAATTAGCTGCCTATGATACTTTATTCACTCAACACATACGGATCAAGTATTTTGACTGGTTGTTTTTTCCCAAGCATTCAAATGTTTTTAAACACGAATTTAACAGGAATGCCCTCAGTAGTGTAAGTATAAAACAGATAAGAAATAAAATATATTTTCTTGGCACAGAATCTAATTTAGCTGCTATGAACGTTATTCACTCAACACATACGGATCAAAGGTCTATTTTGAACAACTGGGATGAAAAGAAATCATAGTAGACCTAGCGTGAATTGGAAATCAGAGTTAATAAAAACTTTTAAAAGCTTTTTTTTCAAACCACAAAACAAAACGGCTTCTTTGAGGTATAATTTATACACCATAACCATCACCCATGTGCAGTGTATAATTAAACCATTGCCACAGGATGGTATTAGATCACTTTTCTCAACCCCCCAAAGAGCCCGCACACCCGTTTGCCCCAACTAATTTTTAAATCCGATGGTTGTAAGAAGACGCACTTGCAGAAAATTATTTTCTTTCCTCAGTGGAAAAATATTTTTCTTCCCTTTGGGAATGAGTCTCCAGGTTACCTACGCAGACCTTTCCTCACAAACCATCTGCTCTGACCAGGAGATTTCTCTTGCTGTCTCCACGGCGTCACAGTTGAATCCCCATTCTGGGTCTTTGCCCACACAGGTTCCTTGCCTAGCGTCCCCCTTGGTCTGCTTTGCATTTCCAGATCTTTCCATCGTTTAGGCAGCAGCTCAGACAGCACCATCTCCTCGATGCCTCCTTGGTTGGGCAGGTGCCTGGCCCTCTCCACTTCATAGCCTCTGGTTTATAGAATCTGCTTGTAGAGCCCACCTGTACTAATTTCTCCGTGATTTAACTTTAAATGTTTTGATGCTGAGCTGATCAGATACGCTCTCTCTCCTGCATTTCTGAACTCGTGGGGGCTCGATTCAACAAAGCTGAGTCGATAGATTAACTGATACAGAGTGGCAGAAGGAAATGGGAGCGAGAGAAGAAGTGGTTGACCCCGCCAAGTTTCAGTCAAGATAAGTTCAAAGTTAGAGGGGAAAACCATTCCTGTGTGTCTGGTGACCTCCGAAGACAGAAAGGAGAGAAGAAAGAGACAAAATGTGTTGCAAGACTTTTTGCCAAGCTATTTTCCCAGACAATGTTTTGCACAATCCTAGCAAACTTGCAGATAAGGTAACTGAGGCTAAGAAAAGTGAGGAAACATGACTGAGAGTTTTTACTTTATACGCCAGGGGCAGGTGTGCAGGTTTGTTGCAGGGGTGTTTTGTGTGAGGTTTGGGCTTCTGTTGAACCCGTCACCTGGATAGTGAGCGTGGCGCCTCATAGGTAGTTTGTGAACCCTAACCTTCTTTCCTCCCCACTTTAGGAGACCCCAGTGTCTGTTGTTCCCATCCTTATGTCCATGTGTCCCCAGTGTTTAGCCCCTACTTGCAAATGAGAACATGTCTTATTTGGTTTTCTGTAACTGTGTTAATTCATAGACTAATGGCCTCCAGCTGCACCCATGTCACTGCAAAGAATACGATTTTGTTTTTTTTTATAGCTGCGTAGTATTCCATGGTGTTTATGTACCACATTTTCTTTATCCAATTCACCATTTTGGGGCACCTAAGTTAATTCAATGTCTTTGCTAGGTGTATACTGCTGCTATATACATAACGAGTGCAGATGTCTTTTTAGTAGACAATTTATTTTCCTTTACATACCCTGGAATGGAATTGTTGGGTCAAATGGTAATTCTATTTTTAATTCTTTGAGAAATCTCCAAGCTACTTTCCACAGGGTCTGAGTTAATTTACATTCCCACCAACAGTGTATGGGCATTCTCTTTTCTCTACCACTTCACCAGGACTTTTAATAATAGCCATTCTAGCTGGTGTGAGGTGGTAAAACATTAAATATGTTTTTTGGCTGCTTGTATGTCTTCTTTGGAGAAGTGTCAGTTCATGTTTTTTGCCTACTTTTTCATGGGGTCATTTTTTCCCTTGTCAATTTGTTTAATTTTCTTATGTATTCTGAATATTAGTCCTTTGTTGGATGCATCATTTGCAAATATTTTATTTCATGCTGTAGGTTGTTTGCTTATTCTGTTAATAATTTTGCTGTGCGTTACTCTTTAATTAGGTTTCAATTGTCAATTGTGTGTTTGTGTGTGTGTGTGTGTGTGTGTGTGTTGTTTGCTTTTTGAGTCTTAAAGTCTTTGCCTTGGTCAATGTCCAGAAGAGTGTTTCCTAGGGAGATAGGCCAATGGAATAAAATATAAAACCCTGCAATAAACCTCCATATATGTGGTTAAATGAGTTCTACAAGCATGCTATTGAATGGGGAAAGGACAGTCATTTCAACAAACAATGCTGGGAAAACTGGATATCCATATGCAGAAAAGTAAATTTGCATACTTACTGCATTCCTTATGCTAAAATTAACGCAAAATGGATCAAAGACTTAACTGTAAAAGTTAAAACTATAACACTTCTAGAATAAAACTGAAGGTAAAAATTGAATGACACCAAAATTGGGCAATGATTTTTTTGAATATGACAACCAAAAGCATAGCCAACAAAATAAAAAAATAGACAAATTGAACTTGATCAAAATTAAAAACTCCTGTGCATCAAAGAATGTTATTAACAGAGTGAAAGGCAACACAGAAAATGAGACAATATCTGTAAATCATATGTCTAATAAAAGATGATATCCAGAATATATAAAGGAGTTCTCTAAATCAACTACAAAGAAACAAACAACCCAATTTAAAAATGGGCAAATGATTTAAGTAGACATTTCTTCAAAGAAGATATATAAATGGATAATAAGCACATGAAAAGATGCTCAATATCGCTAGCCATTAGGGAAATGCAAATTAAAGCCATAATGAGATACCACTTTGCACTTATTAAGATGGAGTGTGTGTGTGTGTGTGTGTGTGTGTGTGTGTGTGTGTGTGTGAGTGAGGAGAGAGAGAGAGAGAGATAGATAAAGTGTTGGCAAAGAAAAGATGTGGAGAATTTGGAACCCTTGTGCACTGTTGACTGGAATGTCAGATGGTACAGCCAGTGTGTCATATGGTATGATGGTTCTGTAAAAAAGTAAACATGGAATTACCCTATTATCATGTGATTCATCTCTTCCTTCTCGTGGGTGTATATCCAAAGAAACAAAAAGCAGAGTCTTGAACGGAGATTTGGACATCCATGTTCGTAGCAGCATTATTCACAGTAGTCAGAAGGTGAATGCAACCTATGTGTCTATTGATGGATTAATGGATAAACAAAATGTGGTCTATACCTACAAGGGAATGTTATTCAGCCATAAAAGGGGAAGAGGATTCTGACAGATTCATAAGGTGGATTCACCTTGAAGACATTGTTCTAAGCAAATAAGCCAGTTGTAAAAGGAAAAGTACTGTATCATTTCACTTCTATGAGATATCTAGAGTAGCAAAATTCAGAGACGGAAGTAGAACAGAGGTTACCAGAGGTGGGAGAAGGGGACCAAGGAGCCAGTGTTTAATGGGTGGTTTCAGTTTGGGGATATGGAAAAGTTTGGGATGTTGATGATGGTGATGGTTGCACAACAGTGTGAATGTACTTAATGCCACTAAGCTGTACACTTAAAAATGGTTAACATGGTAAATTTGATGTTATATATATTTTACTACAATAAACCACTTTGTGAGTTTAATAGCAGTGAACCTGTTTCTTGAATAACTTTCTTGTAAGTTGCCATGGATTATTATGGAGTAGTTATAATATTTCATGGACTATTTTTTTTCCGGAAAGATGATTCACACCCTGAATGTGAATAAAAGGACTTGAGGAATCTTCAGAAGTGACCTCAGATGTGCTTCACCTACTAACCAAAGGCAGAGAAGCCTCTAACTGTCAATAAAGCTTCTACTTCTGCCATTAGACATGTGGCTTATAATAGGAGAAAATTTCCTTGGACCTGCTTTCTAGCCAAGTTCCACCCCTAACTGTGAGGCTTTGTGTGAGATGCTGAAGTGATCTGCACACTCTCCTATCCCAACTTGTCAACCGCACCCCCTTTCATTTGGGAATTTTTCCTTCGTCTATGAGGCCCTGGGGTCTCAGCCACAGGCTCCTCATCATCCTGGCCTCAGCAGGTGCACCTGATCCAACCAGGGCCCCAGTGAGGGAATCCCAGCCAGGAGGTGTGCCTGGCGCTGAGAAAGACCAATCTGAGTCTTTCTCTGAATTGATAACAAGACTTTGGAAGAGAGACGATCTCCTTTCTACTGGGATTAAATAGTTTGGAACAAATTCTGATTTTCTTCCCTCGAGGTAGGGCCTACTCTAGAGACTTCCAGTGAAGACAAAAGATGGAATCTTAGCTATGTTTTTCAAAAAGAGTCAGACTATAGTGTGGACATTATTTTTAATAAGGTTGAGTGGTAGGTGCACGATTCCTTGTTCTTACCTGTGTTTTGCAAACTCAGGATTGCAAACATTTATAGAAAGGAGATATATATATATATTTGGTCAAATGACCCCTTAGGCATCTCCAAAGGGTTATTTGACAATATCTGTCTAAATTATAAAAACATGACCCAGCAATTTCACTTCTAGGCATTGATCCTACAGCAGCGATCCTAACTTTTTTGACATCAAGGACCAGTTTCGTGGAAGACAATTTTTCCAGGATGGGGGCAGGGGAATGGGGCATCAGGCATTAGATCCTCACAAAGAGTGCATAGCTTAGATTCCTCGCATGTGCGGTTCACAATAGGGTTGGGGCTCTTGTGAGAATCTAATACTGCTGCTGATCTGACAGAAAATGGAGTTCTCCTTGCCCACCACTCACCTCCTGCTGTGTGGCCAAGTTCCTCACAGGCCATGGATTGGTACTGGTCCGTGGCCCAGGGCTTGGGGACTCCTGTTCTACAGAGAGACTAACACCTATGCGCAAAGACATGCAATGGTATGGCAACATTGTAACGACAAGTTACCAGAAACAAAGCAAACGTCATGAACAGGGATTGAATTAAATAAATTAGTGTATGTCTATAGACACATCCTATATGTTTATAAGTATAGCTGCATGGATAACTGTATAGAATTCTCCCGTATGGCATACCACAATCTATTCAATTGAATCTCCATCGAGGCAATTCTAAGTATATTTATTGGAAAGGTATCTAAGGTATAATGAGAGAAAAGAACAAGGAAAAAACTATATAATACATGCTTCTATCTAATTCTTTTTTATTATTTTAATTGAGAAATAAAATTATTTTAATGGACAAATAAGAATTATTAAAAAAATAAAGAAATTGGAGCAATTGGATCTGGCATCTGAGCAGTCATCTTCCTGTGACCAGGGGGTGTCCAGTGGCCTGATGACTTCATATACTTACGGATTTCAGGAAACTTCTACAACAGGATCGAGTCTTTATATCAACATACCCCTGAGCTCCAGGGGGCGAGAGGACAGAGAAAAGACAAACCGGACTAGCAGATCTCTTGAGTTCCTTACTGTACTGGATGCTTCATAGCTGTATTGTTTGCCCAGTCTTCCCCCTGATCTCTCCCCTTAGTTCATCCCCTAGAACAGAGCAGTGGCCAGCCTGTGAGCTGAGGAAGTTCAGATGGGCTTGACAGCCCAGGAAGCTCAGAAATCCAGAGAGAGGAAGAAAGCCGGCACATACAGAGAGAAGAAAGTGAAGAAGAAAGAGAAAGTAATTTCAGAGCAGTATGGCCTAGTGAGCCTTGCTTGAGTCGTGAAGACACAAATCCCTTTTGGGCATAAGCCAGCTTTAGTAGGGATCTTCCACTTCTAGCCAAAAACATCTCCTTTAACTCTAAAGCGTATTCTGATCTGAGGATGATGATTTGGGGTCAACTTGACCTTCTTCATGACCTTCCTGTTGGGATTTTCTCTCTCAGAGATTGGACCTTGTGCATTGCCCCTGGGACCCAACCCCTGGGGGACACAGCAGGGACGGTTGACCACCGCTTGTGCTAACTGTGGAAACACAGAAAGGGCATAACTCAGAAATTGGGAGCAATTTTATGATAAAGTTTATTTCTTCAAAAAAAAAAAGTCTATTTCTAACACCAAAACGTGAGTTAGGATTCTTCCTCTTGTTTCTTATGTCAAACTGCCAGGGGACTAGAAGCCCATGTCCAGCACTTCTCGTGGGCCAGGAGGACCAGCCAGCCACACGGAGACGCTTTGTGGGATGATCTCAGGATGAGGGTACACTAGGTGGTGCTGTCTGCTCGCTTCATGCAATTCACATCGGATGGTTTGGAGAACAGAATCGCCCACTTGGGAGGTGAAACAGGAGGAAACAAACACACGATGTTTCCTAAAGTTTCTGGAAATCTGGAAGGGGCCTGAGGGTAGCCAGTCCAATGGCTCCTACTACACCAACTTGCGTGGTACGATCAGACATGCCCACTCCGGGCTGGATGTTTCCCACCCTGGCTGTCCGAGAAATGGCAGCTGTTCCAGGGCAGACTGGAGTCTTGACCTTCTTTCCCGTGATGAGCTGGGATCCCTCCTGGGAACCACCATCAGCCCAGACCAGCGGAGCTGGTCACATGCAGAGAGGGATGAGGAGTGGTTTGCAGAAAACTGCTGTCCGTGCTCTGATGTCTAAATGCCATTTTTGTCACCTTAAGGTGAAAAGTTAGAAGCAGATGACCATCTGGAGTCTACTGATGGGACAGGGCCTTTGGGAGGAACACAAGAACCAGCCAAACGCTCACCCTTTTGGGCCACTGGCCGCTCTCGTGGGTCTTGGTTCTCTTTGAGCTGTCTTTGTTGCCAGAGAGAGACTTTAGTAAAACAGTTCCAACTATGAGTGTACAATTACAAACTGAGGTCAGTGGGTCAGCCCTGTGATGTCAAGGACAGGTGTCTATAAGAGCATCTATCAGTGGAAGCCAGCCCTAACCAGAGGAGTCAGGGAAGGCTTCCCATAGTCAGTGAGAACTGAAAGAAGCCAGGATGCCAGCACAGGGAGGGTGCTGTGCAAAGGCCCTGGGTCTAGAAGAAGCAGAATTTCAAGGACATGCAAGAAGAGAGGTCGGAAACCCTGGAAGCAGGGGATCCTGGTTCCAGGTGAGGTGCAGAGGTCAGCAGAGCCAGGTCAGAAAGGCCCTTGGGTGTCAAGGGTTTCAGTCTTTATTCTGAAAGCAGAGGGTGGCATGGTAGGTGTATCCATCATCTATTGCTGTGTACCAAGTTACTCCATCGTGTAGTGGCATAAACTCACATCGTTATCTCACAGTGGATCAGGAACGTGGTCATGGCTTATCTGGGTCCTCTGCCTCTGAGTCTCCCTGAAGTTACACCCTCGTGTCAGTGGGGACCGCAGATATCTCAAAGCCTGGCTAAGGTAGGGTTGCATCCAAGCTCACTCACATGGCTGTTGGCAGACGCCGGGTCTTCACTCGCTGTTGGTCGGAGACCAACATCATTCATTGTCTCATGGCCTTTTCCATGGGGCCGCTCACAACACGGTAATTTGATTTTCCCAGAGTGGGGAAGGGTGTGTGTGTGTGTGTGTGTGTGTGTGTGTGTGTGTGTGTGTATGTGTGTGTGAGAGAGAGAGAGAGAGAGAGAGAGAGAGAGAGAGAGAGAGAGAGAGGGGCGGTGAGGGGAGGGAGAGACAGAAATACTCTTTTTGTAACCTAATCTCAGACATGACATCCCATCACTTTTACAATATTCTATTCATAGAAGCAAGTCACTTGATGCAGTCTACACTCAGGAGGAGATTATACAAGGGTGTGGATGCCAAGAGGAGGCCGGAATCTCCTGGAGACATTGAAGAGACTGCCTACCGAAGCATGCAGAATGGATTGAAAGGGTCAGAATAAATGCAGAGAGAATTCAGAGGCTGTTATGGGAGTCCAGGCAAGAGATGACAGCAGATTGGAGCTGGGACTAAGCTGGTCGCTGTGGGGACGGTGAACACCAGGTGGATGTATTGGAGAGACACTTAGGAGGTAAAAGTTTTAAGGAATAGATTAGAGGTGGGTTGGATATGAAGGGTGAGAAAGCGCATGTTGTAGAGCGTTCCAGGTGTCTGCCTTCTACGCTGGTAGACAGGGACACCATTCATGGAGACGGAGACCGTGAGACAACGACCCTGTGAAGAGAGATCAGGGCTGCCATTTTGGGGCCATTGGCATGGAAACTATGCACAGGCAACCTAAGACTCTGGGTCCCCTCGCTGGTCACGCTGGGTGGGCAGGAAGATGTCCAGGTTTTGGCTCGGAGGTGCGGTCCAGGTTTGAGGTGCCAGAGTGGGATCGTCAGCATGCTGCCTTGGGAAGAAAGTTGAGGATGACGCCAGGGGGATCCAGAACTGAGTCTTGGCGAGCTCCACGTGTCATGGTAGGTAGGGAGTGCGGAGACTGAAAGAGAATGGACCAGACAGGGCTAGACCAGAGAGGCAAACATCTGGAGAGGGCTGTTCCAGAGGCTCAGGAAGGAGAACGTTCAGGAAGGAGGGCGTGCCCAACGGCGTCAGAGACTGCTGGGAGGCCAGGTCGGGCGAGACCACTGGAGAGCACCACTCATCAGCAAACACAGAGCACCTACTAAGCATCAGACCCTGAGGGCACAAAGGCGAAACGTCCCCCTCTGTGGCCGCCCCCCTGCGGGTTTCAGTGCGGGGGCTGTGTGGGAGCCAGACACACTGCCATGTGCTTTTAAACCCCCAGACACAGTGATAGCTGCCGAGTCAAATGTTACAGCGACTGAAAACCCAAGGGCCTGGTGGGTAGCTGGACGGGGCGGTGCTTCTGCATACAGGCCCTTAGATTGGCTGCAGAACGCTGGGGTTGTGTTAAAAAAACAGACATCAGGGGTCATTGCCAGGCCGTTGCGGCCTTTGCCTTACTAGACTCCGGTGTGGCTGTGTGTTCTTCGAGCCATGGCTGTTGCCAAGTCTCCTGACTTTGACTCCCTTCCCTCCCTTGGGGAGGCAAATCTTCTCTCTCTCTCTAATTTGCTTGGAAATGAACTCTGTTTTATGATCTAAACAAACAAAAAAAGACAGAGACCAAGACCATAGTCCCAAGAGATTTTAAAGTCCGTAGGTTACAAGGACCTAGACAAGCGATTAAAAAAATTCAGTGTTGTTTTGATGCACAGGCACAATGGAGAACCCCTCCAAGGCCTGGGCTGAAGGCCGATTCTTTCGTGAGTTGGTGTTTCTACCCACACGGGTCAGTCTAGCTGAGTCTCCTTTCCCCTCCATGTGAGATGGGGAGGGTCGCTACTGCCCACTAGATTGTTGAGGGTATGGGATGGAATCCTGTTTGTGGAAGCATTGGAGGAATGGCTCAAAAAAGCGCCAAACTCCAGGGTGGTTGAGGATGTTGCCACTCAGGCATTAACGTTATTCACGTGCATGTGAAGCTCCCGGAGAGTCTTTTTTTTAGGCAGGGTCTCACTCTGTCGTCCAGGTGGGAGTGTAGTGGCAGGATCGTAGCTCACCACATCCTTGACCTCCTGGGCTCAGCTGATCCTCCCACTTCAGCCTCCCGAGTAGCTGAAATTGCAGGCATTTGTCACCACACTCAGCTAGTTTTTAAAACTTTTTTTTTGTTTGTTTGTAGAGATGAGGTCTTGCTGTGTTGCCCAGGCTACCAGGCTGGTTTCTAACTCCTGGGTTCAAGTGATCCTCCCAGCTTGACCTTCCAAAAGTGCTGGGATTATAGGGATGAGCCACTGTGCTTCGTCTCTGGAGAGCCTTTAAAAGCTATGTTTTTTGGGAGGCTGAGGTGAGTGGATTGCCTGAGCCCACGGGTTCGAGACCTGCCTGGGCAGCGAGACCTCATCTCTACAATAAATCAAAAAAAAAATCAGCCGGGCATGGTAGCACATGCCTGTCATTCCGGCTACTTGGAAGGCTGAGGCGGAAGGATCGCCGGAGCCCAGCAGTTCGAGGCTGTGGTGGCCGGGAGCGGCCACTGCACTCCAGTCTGGGCGACAGAGTGAGACTCCAACTCAAAAAAACAAAACAAAACAAAACAAAACAAAAATAAAAGCTATGTTTTGGCTGGGTTCGGTGGCTCAGCCTGTAGTCCCAGTACTTTGGGAGGCTGAGGCGAGAGGATTGCCTGAGCCTGCAGGTTTGAGACCCACCCGGGCAACTTGGTGAGACCTCATCTCTACAATAAATCAAAGATTAGCTGGGTGTGGTAGCGCATGCCTGTAATTCCAGCTACTTCAAAGGCTGAGGTTGCGGTGGCCGGGAGTGTGCCACTGCCCTCCTGCCTGGGTGATAGAGTGAGACTCCAACTCAAAAAAAAAATGTTATGTTTTGCCTGAGTCACTTTGGGGTGAGGCCTGACTGTCTGCACTGATAATACATTCCCAGGTGATGTCAGGGCTCTGGCACATGAACTACAGGTTCTTTAAGCCATAAAGGTTGAAGAAACGTGCATGTGGGTTTTTGCATGACATCCTAGATGAGGTCTTCATGATGTTGGCATTTGATGATGTCATTGCAAGATCGCTTCATATTTGGTGAATGGCATCTTCTGCAACACGAATAGTGAAAAGGAAAGTCAACCAACTCCAAGTCAGCAATCAGAAAAACAGTGAACCCTCCAGCCCTGAGCACCGTGACAGTAAAAACAAGCAGCTCACCACAGCGTCAGCAACAGAAAAATGGAATGCTCTGTCAGACTTGTAATTATTGTAAACCACTGCACACACAGCATATGTTGCCTAGGCATTGGAATAAATCAGTACCACCCACTGCAAATGCAAGATATTTCAATTTGCTTCATAGCAAATTACTTTTGATTAAAAAGCTTATTCAGGAGCTAAATGCAAATTACCTCTAGGTGTGCTCCTTCCAGCCAGCTGTCAAGGAATCTAAGAATTCAGCATCCGTGGACTTTGTTTTGTGCAAGCCCAATGATGTACTTTTTTTTTTTTTTTTTGAGCAGGCGTTTTCAACATGTCTCTCAGAACTGCAGTTTTCAGCAGCACAGTCAAGGCATTTAGGAGGATGGTCATGTGGATGAGGTTCAAGTGACTGGATGCGCTTGCAACTTCATGGAGAAGGCTGTTTATTTGTGTGGGATACAGCTCAGGATGGCACAGGCGGGACCCGTTTTAAGCTGATGACATTTGCAATAGGCTACTCTCTAACAAGGAGAGCATACAGGGAAATAGGTCCATTCTGAAGCTGTGCAGGTAAAATAAATCAAGCTCTTACGGTTGTAGAGAGGGCCTGGGAGCAGAGAGAGGAGAAAGCAGAAAGGGTGTGTAGAGGCCCTGTGTTCCAGAATAACCTTGACTTTATGGAGACTGCTCCAATGTTTCCACAACCACTCTAATATTTGTCACATCAGAATATTGGCTGGGTGTGGTGGCTCATGCCTGTAATCCCAGCACTTTGGAAGGATGAGGTGGGAGGGCTGATCGCTTGAACCCAGGAGTATAAGACAAGCCTAGGCAGTATAGAGAGACCTCGTATCTACAAAATAACAATGATAATAATAATAATAAAATTAGCTGGGCATGATCATGTGCACCTGCAGTTCCAGCTACTTAAGAGGCTGAGGTGAGAGGATTGCCTAAGCCTGGGAGGTTGAGGCAGCGAGCCATGATTGCGCTATTGCACTCCAGCCTGGGTGACAGAGTGAGATCCAGACTAAAACACACACACACACACACACACACACACACACACACACACACACACACATGCAGCAACAGCAATAGCAACAACAAAATATGAATATCAAGAAGGGGCAGGCACTTTATTTATGCTGACATTGTTTAGAGGCTTTATGTGCTTTTTCTTACTTCACACAAATATAACCCTATAACATGGAACTATTATTATTCCAGTTTGGGGATGTGGACACTAGGGTTCAAAGTCTATAGATAGAAGCCTTGGAGGCGGAATTCAAGTGTGGCTGAGACGCCCATGGAATCGCCACGAGGCTGTACCATCCCCGTCCATGTGAGCTTGGCCCGAGATGCAATAGCCTTGTGGCCAGTGTGAGTCCTCTCTTTACTTCTTCCCTTTACCCCTTCCCATTGACATCAGCTCTGCCAGTCACACTTCTCTGAGGTCATTCTTGTTTTAGAGAGCTGTCCGTGATGCGTTGAAGTCCTAAGAAGGCATTTTGTAGAAAAATGCATGCTGTATGATCTCAATTTTGAAGACATATCGCCCTCCGGTATGCGAATGTACATGCATGTTCCATGTGTATGTTTCCGACCCCGATGTCACTGCACTTTGAGGAGGAAATGGGGAGGTTGTCCCAATAATGACTGATTTCCATCAAGCCTGGCGGTGTGGGACCAAGAATAGAATTTAATACATTTTAGAGAAAATAATGTGACATTTTATATACACGCAGTGGTGCAGTAGAAAATTCACACCAGTTACACATGTAAAGGAACAAGACTGGATCAAAATAACCGAGTTTCTCTATGTGGGTTTTAGCTGTTGGAGGTTCTCTTGGTGTGATGGACCCTTGTTGATCTCTTTATTGGCTGTTAGCAATGCTGCTGATGTAGAAATCTCAACCACTCCCCAAATGACTCAAGTTGGAAGAGAATTCTGGAGGGGTGGAGATGGAGTATGTTTCACGTCTGCATCAAAGAGGAGACTGTGTCCTCTAGGGCCCGTCTGAAGGCAGTCTCACAGAAATTCTGTCAATCTGGATTTCTGGAGACTCCAATGCCACAAATTATCGGTCCTTTCCCATGGTTTTAATCAATTGTAAGGCTTTGTTCTTTGTAATAACGTAAAAGCTGAAATCTGTACTTTATCATTCATTGTGTCTCACTGAGAAAGGCTTTATTGGATGTTTTTTCTGATGGGAGGTGGTGGACAGTGGAAGCAGAACAGGGGGTCTGTGAATAACAGATGGGAGAGGAGGGGCTGATGCCCAAAAGGGACTTTAGGGAGCTCCAGAGGACACAGCCTAGGCTTCTTTCTTCCAGGTTGAAAAAGGAAACTTGGGCAAAGTGTGTAGGGAAAACAAAGGAACAGCAAGTGTAGTATTTTCTTGTGGTAGTGATGATGGAAGGATTTGGACCTAATCTGAGAGGTGAGTCCGTTTGGGGGCTTGGCTGCCACACTGAAATGGGGACGCCAGTGGACTGTGAAAGAAAGCCTTTCTTCCCTCTGTGCACCTGAAACGTTGTATTTATCCGCATGTTTTCTGGAAGGTGCTTCTTATTCGATTGCCCCTCGATAATCAGCTTCACCAACATGAGCATGATAAATGAGCTTTAGGCACAAAACATTGTTGCCAGAAGTGTTTTCCAAAAAGGAGGACGTTAGATTAAATCATCAAAGGCGGGAGGAGCCTCCTCTGGCCCTTCTGCCACCACCTGGGAGCAGGTTCTCACTGTCTCTTTCCAGGACCACTGCAATAGTTTCACGACTCTTCTTCCCGCCCAAAAGTCTTCTTAGGAAAAATCTGTGCTATTCCACACAGTCACTCAGGAACACAGACTTCTGTCCTGTTGCAACACCGCTGTCCTCCAGACCCAGGGAATCTTCTCCATCCAGCCAGGAGATGGGCAGAGAGTGAGTATACAGCGCGTCGCTTATCACTCACATGCCACTAGCAGGACCCCACTGACATGGCGTTATTCAACTGCTTAAATCCTTAACTTCTCCTGTGCCCAGGGAGAAGAGGATGACTCCACCATGGGGGCCCATCCTTCTCAGGCTAGCCATAGTCAGCTCTTTTCCTTGTGTCCCCGACACCCACCGTGGGACCACATATCTTTACATTGGCTGATTTTCCTGCCCACAAGACCCAGCTAACTCGCCTTCTGGTTATGTTCCAACCAAGTAGTTCTCTCTCGTGGAGCTGTCTTGGAACACCCAGGTGGAGAAACTCTGTCTCCACGTTTCAATGGTGATTTTTAAACCCAATTTATGATTTATAAAAATAATACAGGCTTGTTCCGCACCCAGTTTAGGCACCCCCAGAAATGCCTCTTCAGATGATTTGCATGCGAAAGTGCAACAGGCTGTGTTTTTCACGAGGTCGTAGCCTGTTCAGAAACACAATGCTTTGTATTTATATAGAAATAGAAAGGCTCTTACATAGCCAAGGCAAATGTTAAAGAAGAAAAATGAAGCTGGGGGACTCTCAATATCAGATTTCAAGATTAAGACTAAAACTTTGCTAATTAGGACACTGTGGTCTTGGTACAAAGACAAATAGACCAATGGAAGAGACTGGCGAATCCAGAAATAGCCCACACATAAGTGGTCACTTGCTCTACACAGAGCCACCACTGCAATTTAGTGGGTGAAGAATTTTTTTTAAAAATCAATAAATGATGCTGTATCAACTGCACATCTTAGCTCTTAGCTTGTCCCTTAAGAAAAAATTAGTTTGAGATGGATCACTCTCTTAAGGTGAAGGATAAAACCATATGGTTTCTAGAGGAAAATATAGGAGAGTATCTTCATGACTTTGGGATAGACAAAGATGTCTTAAACATGACCCATAAGCACTAATGATAAAGGGAAAAAGTGATAAATGGGACTTAATTAAAATTAAGAAATTCCTTTTCTTTTTTTTTTTGAGTTGGAGTCTCACACTGTAGCCCAGACTGGAGTGCAGTGGCCGCTCCCTGCCACTGCAGCCTCGACCTACTGGGTTCCGGTGATCCTTCCGCCTCAGCCTCCCAAGCAGCTGGAACTACAGGTGTGCGCTACCACGCCTGGCTAATTTTTTGATTTTATTGTAGAGATGAGGTCTCGCCAAGTTGCCCAGGTGGATCTCGAACCCGTGGGTTTAGGCAATCCACTCACCTCAGCCTCCCAAAGCGTGGGATTACAGGTTGAGCCACCGAGCCCAGCTAGGAAGTTCTATTTCTTGAAAAACACTATTGAGTTAAAAAAAAAGTCAGAATCTAGGAGAAGATAGTCACAATGCATATATCTAACAAAGGACTCATTTTACATACACAGAGAACACTTGCAAATGAATAAAAGACAAAATTTTTAGAAAGGTAAAAGATATAGCAGACACTTCTCCAAAGAAGATATGCCCAATAGGCAACAAATATACAGACGTATGTTTCATATTGATACTCATCAGAGAAATGCAAATTAAAATTACCATGTAAGAAACCATCACCATACTTTCAACAGAATGGGTAAAATGGGAAATTGCTGATGCCAGGTATTGGCAGTGATACCAAGTGTATGGAATGCTTGTACACTGTCACAAGGGGTGGAGATTGGATCAACTGCTCTGAAAAACTGTAACTATCTACTAAACCTAAACATATGCCTATCTTATGACCAGAAATTCCAGTTATCTCTAGGTACTGTAAGATTAATTCTAGCAGGCTGGAATTTACCTGAGCTCTTTTGTTACAGCATCTGCTAAACTCTGGTTCTAGCATGAAACACACTGATTAATTAAGAATGGTTCTTTGTAACCACAGGTTTGAGGAGCTTTGGGTGAGTTGTACCAGCTTGTTGGCATGGTTTATTGGTAACATGAATTGCAACTAGTTTGGCTGAGACCCTAAAGAGCTCTGCCACTGCAGCTTGTTAAATAATATGTCTTTGTTTACATGGACAGGAGTATGTAAAAAACCCTAACAATAACTGCATTTTGGGCTCTTAGTTCTGAGGTGTTCTGTGCACACGTTGGTGATTTTTCATCAGAGAAGGTGCAATTCGTCATGACTCTTATAGAGGGAGGATGATGTGAGTCTGCACCTGTTCATTCAGACCCCTTGTTGTGAGGCAGCTTTTGGCTATGATACAAATCCTTACTTTAATGCTGTTGCTATAGCGTTTCTGTTTTCTGCAGTAACTTCTACGTTTCTAGAATGGCCATTTTGGGTACTATGAGTCTTGTTTAGCAATCAAATACTGTTTCAGTGCCACTGGTAATGCAGAATACCCCCCAAAATAAATGAATCTCCAAAAGACAAGTATAAGAATGTTCATACTAATTTTATTCCTAAAGGTCAAAAACTGGAAAGAACTGAAGTGTCCATTAACATTCGAATTGAGCTGCATTCATATAGTAGAATACTACAAAGCAATTTTTAAAAAAGAGCAGATCATGATATATGCAGCAACAGATCATTGATATATGCAGTGTCTGGGATACAAATCTTCCAGACATTCCACTGGATGAAAAAAAGCCAAACCAAAAAAGACACAAGAAAGCATACATCATCTATTCCTACTTAAAGAAGTCCGAGAACAGGCAAAAATAACTGATACTGATAGCGATTGAGTGGTTATTTTTTGAAATCTGCTATATTTTTATCTGAGTTGTGGTTGGCTCACACATATGTAAAATTGCTTTGAGAGTAGGTATGGTTAAGATTGGTGTCCTTTATGCATTTTAACATGTACGTGATATGCCTTGGCAAAAAAAATCAAACAGTGAAAAAAAATTTCAAGTTCTACAACACGATAGAAAGAAATTCCGCCTAGGACCCCATCAAACAAAAAGTGGGTGGGAATCCATTTGAAATGTTCTTTCAGAGGAAGTGTGTGATCATAATTCATTTATTTTAATTGCTTTATTGCTATCAATTGTGGGAGCTTACTACATTTATTTATTTATTCAACTGCAGGTTGACAACTGGGTGGTTTTCAGTGTGGGGTTGTATTAACAATGCTCCCATGCGCAATTCTGTACACGTCTTTTGGGAAACCTTGGCACGCTTTTTTTTTTTTCTTGGCACACATTTCTGTTGGGTTGGCATTGCTGATCATGGTGCTCGTCTTAGTCTGTTTGTGCTGCTGTAACAAAGCGCCTGAGACAGGGCAATTTATCAAGAGCAGAAATCTATGTTCTCATCATATAGAAGGCTGCAAAGTCCAAGCTCAAGATTCTGGCATGTTTGGCCTGTCTGGTGAGGACTGCTCTCTGCTTCCATGATGGCACCTTTCTGCTGCATCTTCCAGAGCAAAGGAACACGAGTCCTCACCTGGCAGAAGGCAGAAGGGCAAAAGAGCCAAACTTTGCTGTGTGAAGCTTCTTTTATAAGGACCTTAATTCCATTATAAGGAAGGAGCCCTCACGCCCCAATCACTTATTAAAGACCCTTCCTCTTAATACCACCCCATTAACCATCAAACTTCAAACCTGAATTTTGGAGGGGACACATTTAAACTATAGCAGTGCCCTTGGTTTTTTGTTTTTTTTTTAATTACTAAAAAGCTTTAAGTTAAAGGGGTACTTACAAAAAATCTTCTTTCAATGAATCCACTATCCCTTGACAGATCAATTGTTTACAAAATCAAAATATACTTTACTTCTCCTCAGGATATTTAATTGAAATGTAGGCTCTTGAAGCTAAAGTTTTAGAACACCTTCCTCCTCACCCTAACTGCAAATACCAGAGGTCTGAAAGACCAAGTGCTGTGTGTAGCCTTAGGGAAGACCTGAACTACTCGGTCAGGATCAGGCCTGTGCTTCTCCTGTGGTGAGGTGTCTGAGGCTAAGGATTACAGCTGTCCTCCGTCAGCCTCTTTTCCGTTCTCTTCCTCCCCCTCTTAATCCTTGTCTGTCCCTTTCTTTCTCCTTACTTCATTGCCTCCTTGTCTTGGAAGACCTGGCTTGGTTTTGCACAAACAATAGGAGAATAAAAGAAGAGAAAATGTGGTAGACGAATTGCCTGGTTTTCCATGTGATTTGGACATTTTCCATCAACAGTCTTCCCATTCCAACGAAGGTGATTTGGCTTACCAAAAGTAAGGCAACCATTGCGTGATGATAAGAATGGTGGGGGACTGTGTTGGCTAATTTGAACAGCCACGATGCTCCATGACTACTTTCCTAAAAAACTAAAGTGAAAAGCAGATGCCCCCTATTTTTACTGTGACTATCCCATCACATTCTACATGTCATCATCTGGAGTTACTCTTCAGGATTTTAGTTACCTTTTTAACAGTGGATGTAAAATTAATGGAATTTATGATACTGTAAATGACATGTATTTTGCTTATCATGTTAACTTTTAGTTTTTTCATCCTTAAAGACTTACTCTTAAGTGAAGTGGAAGCAGGTGGAGAGGGTTTAGCAGAAGAAGACACGGCTGCCAAAGTGAGTCCGCTGGCAAGTTTGGCCTGGCCTCAGCGTTTTGCAGGTGTGGTGAGCTCTGTGTTATGTCATGTGGATGCTGGGCACAGAGCTGTCATCTTGGACCGATTCTGTGGAGAGCATAACATTGTGGTAAGGGGAGGGACTGACTCTCCAACCCATTGGTACAGAGACCAAACATCTTTGACTGCCACTCTCGACCTTATCATGTGCCGGCCTTCGCCGGAAGCAAAGATGAGCAGAACGCCAGCATCACATTGCGCATCCTCTTTGGGCCTGGGCCTGGCCGGCTTCCTCACATTCTCACCTGCATCGGAGAGGACTCTGATGAGCATGTGCCACTGCCCGTCACTACAGGGATCATCATGTCAGTGGTGGCTTGTTCTGATGCTGGGGAATTGATTACTCAGAGACAGCTGGTCTCCAGGTCGGTGAGGGACAACCCTATGACCTGGACGATGTGTCCTTGACGCATCTGACCTTCGGGGGGACTTCACAGAAGTGGTGGAAGTCAAACAGGTGGCTCAGCAGGAAACAGAGAGGGCCAGATTTGTGGTGGATAAAGGCTGAACAACTGAAAGAGGCTCCCATCATCTCTACCGACGGCCACTCCAAGACAGCTGAACTGACCGCCAACTTGCTGGCCACAGCAGGTGACGGCCCAATCCAGGTGTGCAAGTGGAAGCCACAGAGGACTTTGGTACCAGCTGCCGTGCTTTCAACATCACCTACCTGCCATTGGGCCAGTTCGTACTTCTTCAGTTGCCCAGTGAGGGCCCAACCTCCCTGCACCTCCTTGGGCCAACTGGGCTACCACCTGACTGAGTCTGGCCACAGCCTTTCACCCAGGAAATCGTTGTGCAATTTCATAATTGGCTGAAAGTGAAGGCAATAAAGGAAAAGTCATTCAGAGCTCTTAAAAAAGTCTCTCAAAGAAGTAACAAAGGAGAGACTGCGAGATCAAAAAGGTTGACTTGCGATCAGTTTCTCTCTCACTCTCAGACCCTTTCAAAGACTTAGCTGCAGCAGCAATGAAAATACTCGGTTTCTCTGCTGTCCTGGAATCCAAGTTTGTGCTTGTGCATGGGTAGGCATCCAGCATCTTACTTCTATGTGAGTAATAGTGAGTGATACTCATTGATGTATTATTTTTAGGACTACTGATTGCTATATCACTTTAGCACATTTGTCACTGGAATACAGTCGCAAGCTGTGACAAGCAGACACGTTTACTGTTTTTTTAGTCCAATTCTGCATAAATGTACAATCCTAATAAATGACGATCAACACTTTTCATAAATGAATGTAATAAGCTATGCTTACAGTTTCCCTCAACTTGTTAATGTGGAAAGCCAAAATATTCATAATCTTTATCGTTTTGTTAGGAAGTTTTCTAATTCACCGTAGGCCAATATTTTGCTTTTCTGTTTGGCATTTTGTAGTTAACTCTTCATTGCTTGTGAAAACGGGCGATAGAAACAAAATTATACCTAAGTGAAACCTACATAAATAGATTAAAACTTTATTTAGCCATCAGTTTCAAATCTTTTCACTACATAACCCTTTAAAAGTTGTTACCAACATGTAATGTACTTTTTCATTGCCAATGTAAAGATCTTGTTAAGAACCCAAAATACTGCTAGTGATTACAAGAATAAAAAACCTGAAAAGTACATAAACTAGATAATCAGCAGTTTATGTATTAGGAAAGTAATATAGAGTGTACACCTTAGCATGACACACATTAAAAAATTGGTATAAATATCAACAAAATGCAGTGGACAAGACACTTGTTTGAGTCAGGAAACTATAGGCAACAATTTCACTTAGACTGGTCTTAATCTTCTTATTGTAAAATGAATGAGTTGGATTATGATCTGTAAATTCCTCCCATATTCTTTGATTCCCAGTAGAGTAGTATTCTTCACTGTTTTTCAGGACTAGCAGTATTGAAAGGTGGAGAAAAACATGCTGTCATGGAGATTTCAGAAAAAATTATTTGAGGGCTAAATATTCTGATCTTAGTTCTCATTACCTCTGTAATCCTTAGACAATTCACTGAAGCTCTCTGAGCTTTAATTTTTTTTCAAGAGTAAGAAATAAAAATATCGATTTCACTGAGTTGTTTTGAGTAACAGAGGAAATATTTAAATCGTTCCAAAAAATTATAAAACTCTAGGTGAGGCCAGCCATGATGGCTCAGGCCTATAATCCCAGCACTTTGGGACTGCTGGAGCCCAGGAGTTCAGGACCAGTCTGGGTAACATAGCAAGACTTTGTCTAAACAAACACACAAACACACACACAAACAAAAAACAATCCTCCGTGCAAGAACCTGTAGTTGAGATTTAGGTGTTTATTTTTACCTATGTGGGGAAAAATTGGAAGTAAGAGGAAGTTGAAGGATTGACTACTAGAGTGGAATCACTTTATGCTGGTGGTTGCAAGTTAATATATAGTAAGCTTTCATTATGTGTAAATGTTAGGGTTTGGAAGTCAAAATTTGCTTCATATGTTCAGTCAAATGTAGTCAGATTTTGTAGTGCTAGATAGGCATTATATTACTATAATGCAGCATAAGCAAATCAATAAAATTCTTATAATATTGAAATCATGCTGTGGTCATTTCCATATAAATCATATGCAGTCATTTCCATATAAATATTAGTGAATATGGACAATATACTGCTAATAAATAATTAGATTCTTTAATCCAAGCATGGTGGCTCACACCTGTAATCCCAGCACTTTGGGAAGCTAAGGTGGGAGGATTGCTTGAGCCAAGGCATAGCGAGCCCTAGTCTCTAGAAAAAAAAAAAATTTAGCCAGGCATGGTGGTGCACATGCAGTCCCAGCTACCCAGGAGGCTGAGGCAGAAGGATTGGCTGAACCCAGGAGGTTGAGGCTATGGTAAGCCATAATTGTGCCACTGCACTCCAGCCTGGGTGACAGAATGATCTTGCCTCAAATAAAAAAAAACAAGTATTTAAATACTTGCTGATCTAACTTTATGCCACAGCTTTATCTTTGGCATGAAAAGACTCAGTGGACAAGAGAAGCGATTTCTTCAGATCTCTTGGGGGTCTGGAAATCTCATTTTCTCTCCAGCTTCTGTGTCTATTTATGGTATTCTGTAGCAAGAGAGAATCCGTACGTCAACTTCGTGGTACCTGGAGTAATACTCACATTTGTGTCTCTCTTTCATCAAGCATCAGTGGGCTCGATGGATTCCCTCTGCCCTTTTTGCTCTTCCTCCCAATATCTTTTCTTCCATTCTGGCTTTTCTTTTTAGACTTTCAAGGCTGGGGATGTTAAGAGTGTGTGGAGATACTGTCATGCTGCTACTCAGCAAGGAGCCAGTGTGGACTCGCCAGGTTCCTGAAGTCACAAAACCACAAAATGGTCTCGATGGCGTAAAGTGCAAGACTTTTCTCTTCTGTGCTAATTTGCACCGAAATTAAGATGCTACCTTTCAGTGGAGAAATTTTTCTCATTGCCATAGTTTACAGCGGGGTGTTCAACCTTTTTGCTTCCCTGGACTGCATTGAGTAAATAGGATTTGCTTTGGGCTGCCCATAAATTATATAATATAGACAGTGTATATACATAATAAGAGTTTTTATTTCTTATATTTTTTTATTATAAAGTTTAGAAAAATGAGAACAGTATAAAACTAGTGAAAAAATTGACCTTGTTTTTGATAAAACTAATCTATCAGCGTCTGGCTTGATGCAAGGGGTCATTTTTTAGTGAGTTCTCAAGGTGCTCTTCAGAAATGTTTTTTTGAATTTTGCTCTTCGTGTGCTTTATAATTAAAAACAGTTGCTCACAAATATATGTGCTGCCAAAAAGCAATGTCTTGAATAAGGTGTGACTGTGAACTTCAAAAATGGAATTATGCATGGGGTCATGGTGAAAATAAATACTAAAAAACACATGATGTTAAACGATTTTGTGGGGCTTCATGGACTGCAGGTTGGATGTGCCTGGTTTAGAGGAAGGAAGAAATGTAATAACCCAGAGAGTCAGATGTTGAGGTACTTTTCAAATTTCCTGTCAAAGAGCAGAACCGCTGGCTTCAGGAAGACTGAGGATAGTGCTAGAGCTGCCTCAAGTGAGGGTGTTCTTATGTAAAAATAGTCTTAAATTTTCTTAATCCAGAGAAAGAAAAAAAGAATTAATATAGTATCAGAAGTAAAAGAGGGATCGTTACTGATCACATGGATGCTAAATGGATGATAAAGAAATATGGACAATTCTATGCCCACAAATTTTATAACTTAGATAAAAAGAACCAATTTCTTGAAAGACACAATCTGCCAAAACTCACACAAGAGAAATGAATGATCCAAATGTGACTATATCTACTTAAAAATTGAATCAATAGTTAATAACCTTCTCAAAAAAAAAAAGCAATAGGCTCAGATGGGTTTAAAGGTGAATTAGACCAAACAGCTAAGGAATAAATAATATCAATTTTCTACAATCCTTTCCAGAAAATAGAAGCAGAAGGAACATGTCCTAACTCATTCTATGAAGCCAGCATTTCCCTAATACCAAAACAGGATAAAGATATTACAAGAAAGGAAAACTATAGACTACTATTTCTTATAAACATGGATATAAAAATTCTCAACAAGATATTAGCAAATTGAATCCAACAGTGTATAAAAGAAATATATACCACAATCAAGTAGGATTTATTACAGATATGCAAGGTTGTCTCAACATTTGAAAAACAATTAATATAATCTATTACATCAATACACTAAAGAAGGAAGATCATATAATCATATCAATAGGTGCAGAAAAAACATTTGATAAAATCTAACACCAATTTATGTTAAAAAAAAACTGTCAGCAAACTAAGAATAGAGGACAATGTCCTCAAATTGTTAAAGAACATCTACAAAAACCTACAGCTAACATTATATTTAATGGTGAGAAAATAATACATTCCCTTTGAAATTGGGAACAAGGCAATGATGTCCCCTCTCATCTCCTTTATTCAACATTATACTGTTCAATTGATCTATTTGTCCTACTTAGTGAAATAAGACAAGAAAAAGAAATAAAAGGAATACAGATTGAGAGAGAAGGAACAACACTATCTTTGTTCACAAATGACATTATAATTTCAGTAGAAAATCCCAAATAATTAACAAAAACCCTCCTGGAACTTATAAACCATTAATGGAAGATTGCAGGATGCAAGGATAATATACAACAGTCAATTGCTTTCCTACATATCAGTAATGAACATCTGGAATTTGCGGTTAAAGACAAAACACCATAAAATGAAATACTTAGGCATGAATCCAACAAAATATGTATAATATCTGTATGATGGAAAATTACAAAACTCTGATGAAAAAATTAAAAAATCTAAATAAATGAAGAGATATTTTGTGTTTGTAGATAGGAAGGCTCAATATTGCTAAGATGTTAGTTCTTCCAAACTTGACATATAGATCCTATGCAATCTCAATCAAAACCTCAGCAAATTACTCTGTGGATATCAACACACTGATTCTAAAGTTTATATAAAATGGCAAAAGATCCACCATGCAATATAATATTGAAGAAGAAGAAACATATTACCAAACTTCAAGACTTACTATGAAGTTACAGTAATCAAGCCAGTGTGGGACTGGTAAAAAAAAAAACAAAAACAGACAAATAGATCAATTGAACAAAATAGGAAGCCCTAAAATAGACCCATAAAAATACATAGTCAATTGGTCTATGGCAAAGGAATAAAGGCCTTTCAGTGGAGAAAGGACAGTCTTTTCAACAAATGTTCTGAAGCAATTCGACATCACCTAAAGAAAAGGATCTAAAGCCGGGCTCTGTGGCTCAGCCTGGAATCCTGTGCTTTGGGAGGCTGAGGTGAGTTGATTGCCTGAACCCGTGGGTTCGAGACCTGCCTGGGCAACTTGGCGAGACCTCATCTCTACAATAAATCAAAAATTAGGCGGGCGTGGTAGCACGCGCCTGTAGTTCCAACTCCTTGGAAGACTGAGGCGCAAGGATCGCCGGAGTCCAGCAGGTTGAGGCTGCGGTGGCCGGGAGCAGCCACTGCACTCCGGTCTGAGTGACGGAGTGAGACTCCAACTCAAAAAAAAAAAAAGAAAAGAAAAGGATCTAGACACAGGCCTTATACCTTTCAAAATATTAACTCAAATTGGATTATGGTCACAGACCCATTGCAAGATGCAAAAGCATAAATCATCTAGAGGATAACATAGGATGAAATCTAGATGACTTTGGATTTGGCAGTAAGTTTTTGATACTACATCAAAAGCACATTCCTTGAGGGGAAAAATACGTAAGTTGGACTTTATTAAAATTAAAAACTTCTGCTCTGCGAAAGACACTTTTTTGGTTGATTTTGTTTTGTTTTGTTTTTTTGTGGCCACTTGGTCAATATGTTTATTGTCCTCTGAAAAATCCTCAAAGAAAACAGTTTGGTTCAGCTCTGAGCAGCCCACTCCTGAGCTCTGAGGAAGTTGGCCTTCTTTTGAGCTACCTGATTTTTCTTCTGGGCAAGGGACACTCTGAGTCGATTCTACCTCTTCTTCTACACTTCTTTCTTGGGCTTCTTCTCATAGACAGGATTCTCCCGCATAGCTGCCTGAGCTTTCTTGTGTGTCTTCTCCATCGTGTCTGGAACCGTGCTGTTCTTTATGTACTGAGAGGATTGCTTCTTGTAGTAGAATGAAAGGGCAAGCCAGGTTGTTGAGCTTAGGGGTGGCTGTGAAGGGACAGGAGCATGCCCTCTGTGAGTCCCCTCTCTCTCCTCTCCCCTTTGTGTCTTAGGCCAGTAGGGAGCGGTTCTTTCTTGTCCTTTGAGGTCCCTGTTAGGGAGTGGAAACATGCCACTAAAAACATAGATATAAAATTCCCAAGTGCATGTACCTGTCAACTCTGTCAAAAGACTTTCACATGCATGAAATATTGTAGAAACGGAAATATAAATAAACAACATTTGAGGTATTTTTGTATAATAAATATAAAACGTAACAATCTTGGAAAGTTTGAAAATTTTCTAAGGAATAGAGGGGAAGGTAAGGAAGAAATGACTCCTTGATGATGACTACTGTTGTTACAACTTGGCTACACTCCCCCTTAGACACTGCCACACTGATTTTAATTGTTTGACAGAGTTGGGTCATTCTCAGTCTTGTCTCTCCCTCCCCTACACTCACCATGATATGAACACTTTTCAAAAATGGAAGTTTTGAAATGAATTCCTTATTGATTATTTGTTCAGTCATTCTTCCCAAAATCTGCTATTAAAATTGAGGATTTAAATTTCATATCCAGGCCAGGCTCGGTGGCTCAGCCTGTAATCCCAGTGCTTTGGGAGGCCGAGGTGAGTGGATTGCCTGGGCCCATGGCTTCGAGACCCGCTTGGGCAACTTGGTGAGACCTCATCTCTACAATAAATCAAAAATGAGCCAGGTGTGGTAGCGCGTGCCTGTAGTTCTAGCTACTTGGAAGGCTGAGGCGGAAGGATCGCCAGAGCCCAGCAGGTCGAGGCTGCGGTGGCCAGGGAGCTGCCACTGCACCCCAGTCTGGGTGACAGAGTGAGACTCCAGCTGAAAAAAAAAAATTCACATCCAAGTCTGAAATCAGTTTTTCATGGCTTGGGTCCCCCAAGTCATTTCTCTGGGGGACAAAAACCAACTGGGGCTCAGTTCATTAATATTTGCCTTTGATAGTCTCTTTGAACTCACTTATTACACAGAATGATCCCCATATTAACTTAATTCTTGTGCTACTTTCATGATTTAAAAAAAATATTTATTTTATTTTAAAAATTTGTTTATTTTAAGGATGTGGGTACAATTCAGGATTAGGTATACAAGTGGTCATTGTACAGGTAAAGTTTGGGTCTCCCTTTGGTCCTAACTTTGCCTGACTTGAGATCAGGTCCTCTTATTAATGTTATGTGTCCTTCCCCCCTGGCAGTTTCCGGCTACTGCCAATCCCTTTCTTATAGTATTATGGTAAATACTCAGGGTCTGCTTATGAGTGAGAACATGTGGCACTCAGTTCTTTGTTTCTGTGATAAATCACTGAGTGCGATAGATTCTAAATCCACCCAAACTGCTGTGAAGTCCATAATTTTGTTCTTCTTTATGGCTGTTTAGTATTCCAGTGTGTATATGTACCACATGCATTTTTTAATCCAGTTCAGTTTCAATGGGCAGCATGTTTTTTGCTATTGTTTTTGCTATTGTAAATAGTGCTGAATAAACATGCATGTGCAGGTATCTGTTTTGTAGAGTGATTTCAGTTCCTCCAGGTATAATCCCAGAAGGGGGATTGCTGGATCGTATGGAAGGTCAATTTCTTGTTCTTTCAGGAATTGCCACACTGTTTTCCATAGAGGTTGAACTAGTTTGCATTCCCACCAGCAGTGCCGAAGTATTCCTATTTCTCTGCATCTTCACCAGCATCTGTTCTTTTTTGTTTTATTAATGATGGTCATTCTTACTGGAGTTAGGTGGTATCTAAATGTGGTTTTGATTTGCATTTCTCTGAAGATTAGTGAGGCTGAGTATTTTTTCATGTGTCTGTTGGCTGTTCGTATGTCTTCTTTTGAGAAGTGACTATTCAACTATTTTGTCCACTTTTTAATGGGGCTGTTTGTTTTTTTTTTTCCTTTCAGCATATTTGAGTTCCTTGTAGTTCCTGGACGTTAGGCCTTTGTCAGATATGCAGTTGGCAAATAATTTTTCCCATTTTGTGGGCTGTCTCCCGACTCTCTTGATGGTTTCTGTTGCTTTGCAGAAGCTTTTCAGTTTGGTGAGGTCCCGCTTGACTATCTTGTCTCTTATAGCATGGGCTTTTGGTCAGGAATTGAATGTCTATTCCAATTTACGTAAGGGTGTCTTCTTGCATTTTCTAAGATTCTTAAAGTTTGGGGTTTTACATTTAGGACTTTGATCCATTTGGAGTTGGTTTTTGTGTATGGGGATAGGTAGGGTTCCTGTTTCATCCTCCTGCATGTGGCCAGCCAGTTTTCCCAGCACCATTGACTGAATAGGTTCTCCTCTCCCCAGGGGTTGTTGGTGGAGGCTTTGTTGAAGATGAGTTGTCTGAGAAATTGGGGTTTTGCTTCCAGAATCTCTATCCTGTTCCATTAGTCTATATGCCTGTTCTTATACCAACACCAGGCAGTTTGATTATTGAAGCCTCATAATAAAGTTGAAATCTGGGAGTATGATAACCTCCCACTTTGTTTCTTTTGCTGAGGATTGTTTTGGCTATTTGTGGTCATTTATGTTTCCACATGAATTTCTGTATTGTCGTTTCCAGGTTTGAGAGGAATGATGCTGGTAATTTAATTGGCATAGTGTTGAATCTGTAGCTTGCCTTTGGTAGGATGGATGTCTTAATAATGTTGATTCTACTTTCATGATTTTTTATATCTGGGTACCACTTGTACTATGTCTTTGGATTATAAAAATTTTTACTCTTTAAAGTAAAATACATTTAAACCTTTTTTTACATCATTTAAAAAATCAAACACCAGATCACTTGCCACAGTGAATCACTAGAGAAACAAAGTTAAAAATAAAAGATGTTTTCTGGGTACCAATTAAAATCAGCACCACCAGTTTTGTACTTTGGGAACATAGATTGGCTGAATAGGATCTATTTCTCTAATTGGGTCTGGGACCAGCCCCTTCAGAATAAAAATGGCTCTGGCTGTTGGCTGCATCTGTAGAGGGCTCACTGTGATGTGATGTGTGATGAGAACATCAGGCTCATTCATAGTTCCAGCCACAAGAACAAGAGATTTTGATGATGTCCTGTAGGCCCAGTTTCCACACAAAGGACCCAGCTCATTCTGAAATCCATAATCTTACATCAAGAGTGAGTGAAAGATTCTCCTTGGTGAGAAAACTCTGACTCACTAAAAGATTGCTGAGCACCTGAATTGGTCTACTTCTCTGAGGCCCAAAACATTTTTATTTTTCATGCTGTGATTTAAGGACAAGCAGAAGCGTTTTCCCCCATTCACCATGGCTGCCGTGAGAGCATTAAATACGGTCAAGGCTGCAGTCGAAGAAGCGGATGGTCACTGATCCCTGCTTTGATTTCTGTTTGCTTCTCTCTCCCCATGTTGAAAGGGCTACAAGTTGGCTGCGTGGGACTATTCTGATCACTAATAAAACACCTGGGGCCAAGGTATTCATAAGATTTCCTGTTGCATTTTCAGGTTGAGAATAGGAACACGGGATCTATAAAGGTGAAAGCCACTATGTAATGGCTTGTGACAGACTGGGACCATCAGAAGGGTCTTCACTTCCTCTCTGGATTGCCTCTCTAGGAGATGCGTATCTGGGACAATGGCTCTTGAGGTCTTGGGGTATGACAAGGATTTTAAGCCTCCTTTTAGTGTGTCCTTAGGGCAGTTTTAAATGTTGGGTGTTGCTTCTGGCATGGGCTTCTTAGGAAATAGTAGTTGTGGTACTTTCTGGCTTGGTGATCACTTAAACAGAAGTTCCGTAACCAGGTCTTGGTTTTTATAAATTATCATGCGTACATCACTAGATGCTGTTCACAGCAAAACCAGGTAAAAAACAAGATACTGCGGCTAGAGAATCCCATTGTCAACAACAGAGTAACTAAAAATCAAAAAGGAAAGAAAGTCAGGAGATTTTGTGACATAAATGATAAACCTTTACAGATACCAGTGAAAGAAGACACGAATAAGCAGCAAGACACTATTAATAAGATCAATCAAAATCCAGGTGGGATTGGGAGAACAAAATTTGAGATCGTGCTGCTAAAATTCTTCTGTAGGTAAACACCAAGATTTCTTTGAAAATCAAGAGTATTAGAAGATTTTAAAAATACTATTATAAGAACATAGGCTGCAAGCAGTAACCCCCACCCCTACTTTGAGAGTAAGAATTTAGAGGGAAAGAAAAATGGTCGGTCAGTGCTGCAGGCATAATTGGTGGGAAATAAATGGAGATTTTCTCCTCATGTCATGTACCGACCATAGTCTCCATCCCCTCCAGAGCTCACACGGATAGCGCATAGTCCCAGGCCTCCACTATAAAAAATCACTCTGTTAGCACAAACTCTGTGGTGTGATCCAAGACCCCGGGTATACAAAGACAGTCTTACAAGGGAGGATGCTCCAGGAACTCAAACTTTATCTCCTAGAAACTGGTCGAGGGGCAGACATTTTTTTAGTGTGCAGAGTTGGAATGCCCCAGTCCTGCTGAGTTAACCCTTTACTATGTAGGAATAACTTGGTGGACTGAGCAAAGACACGAAACAGGGAAAAGATGCCCCCAAGAGAGCCTCAGACAGGTGTATGTAAAAAGGTCAAAGCTCTAGCGGTAGAAGGGAGACACTGAAAGGACTTCGCGTGTTGCCTGACCACAAGATGTTGAATGAAGGGGCCGCTGTCCTGAGGAAAGACCCTGGCTCAGAGGCCGAGGCAATCGGGAGGGAAGGGAGTGTTGACGGCCGAGGCACGGTCAGCCCTGGCTCCCACACTGGAAGACGTTTTTGACTTGTCTATTATTAAATCATGGAGCGAGAGCTGGAGAGGAATAGGACGAAACCCCTTTTGCCCAAGAGCCCAATACAGCAAATAATAGGAAAGAGATGAAAGTAGTAACAGTAATGAAAGCCGACAGCCATTCTCTGCGTCACTCAACCCCAACCCGTGCCCTTTAGAAGTTTCCCGAGAGGGTTTCCTGCACCACAGTCTGCACCTCAGGTCTCCCTCCCGGCCCTGGCTTAGCAAGGGCAGCGCCTGGTGATTGGATCTTAGAATGAGGGCTGTGAGCTCTCTCCATAGCCCACGTGGCCCCTTTCTGATTGGAGAATGAGGTTTCTGAAGAGGCTCATTCGGTATTGCACTTACGGGTGCTGTACACGGCACACAGCTTCTTCTCTCTCACATATATGATACATACCATATATCTATGCTTTAGCTTGACTGCATTCTGACCTGTCATTTCAGGATGCCCTGAAACATACCTTTTCCTCATTTTCTAGAAAAATAACGTTTATCGAGGAAGGACCACTTCTGGCCACGACCCTCCTCTTTCTTGTCCCACCCTACAAGAGAACAGACAACAAGGCTGGGGCAGGAAAACATGTGTTCAGCAAGAAGATCCTCAACAGAGGCGACAGCACACATCTGCCATCCTGTTTCCGCTCAAAGATCCTGCCCATTCTGTCTCCAGGAGCAGGTTCCACAGTGACCGGTGATTTATGACAAAAGTGTGAGGAGAAACTGAGGGCAGATCCTGTTCCTTGAGCATTCAGTGTTTGGAAAATTAAAGCAGGAGAAGATAATGCATTGTCATTTGTATCCGGCGGGTGTGATCGTGTTGGAAAGGCAATGAGAGTAACGGGCTTTCTTGCTGTGCAGCACTCCTTAGAGGGCTGATGGACTCTTCTAGACCGGGACTCTTCTGTTCCACCCAACTCCATGCCATCTGGGAATGGAAGCTTCTCTAGCAGAGAGGGCCCTGCTACTAAAGCATTGCTTCATTTCTGTTAGTCAAGCACTTGTAGCAGAAGAGATGACAAACTAATGATAAATCTTTCGAAACCCGCAACGCTTTCATCACTGTTTTCTCAGATTTATGCAAAAAGCAGTTTAATTTAAAAAAAATCCATGAGATAGAACATCAATCACTAGATGAACATTGGACGTTTAGTGCACTGTTATTAATGATTGGAGAGCACTTGGAGTGGTGAATATTGGTGGACTCGGCAAGCATTCTCAAACCATGTGGTGTTAGAATGCTGTGGAGTGATCGGAAGTCCAAACAGAAACGAGATTTTCTCATTCAAGACATTTTTGACCTGTCTATTATTAAACTGTGGATGCGCAACAGTTGGAGAGGAATAGAACGAAACCCCTTTTCCCCAAGAGCCCAATACAGCAAATAATAGGAAAGAGATGAAAGTAGTAACAGTAATGAAAGCCGATGGCTTTTCTCTGCATCACTCAACCCTAACCTGTGCTCTTTAAAAGTTTCCGGAGAGGGTTTCCTGCACCAGAGTTCAACCACCTTCTTTAGTACCAACACTGTGCTGCTCTTTGATGATAAATTACCAATTATTAGGCAAAACAAAACAAAACACCTAATACATTGAAAAAATAAAATTAAATCTTAAGATACTTAAGGAATTAAAGTTTTGAGTCAATTACTTGGTAAAATGATTTTGGGGCTTACTTTTGTGCTCAGGCGAGAGAGCCATACACATCACATGAAGGTATTCGACATACCTGTCTATAGCAGGACCTCAAAAGAATGAACACCTACGCACCCCTCCAAACTAAACAGCTAGGACCTTACCTCTTCAGGATGTAATTCTTCTTACATGGATAGACACAGGCCTCACAGCAGAGTGGCAAAATTCTGAGTGCATTATTTCAAAGAACCAGAAGGTCACATGAAAAAAATATGAACCAAGACTAGGAAAAATGTCACAAACGGTGAAGAGATGAGATCGGGGTAACAACAAAAAAAGTCGATTTCACTGGAAAACAATAAAAGGAATGTTTTGTAGAAGAAAATCTAAAGCTCATTTCCTATGATATCTCATATAGACTTTGTTTCATGGAAAAAATGATCAGCTCGGGAAATCACCTGTCAGGGAATGATCACCAGCACCGTAATTTTTTTGAGATGACCTCTGGTAAAGACCAGGTCCTCTCCGGTGCCTTTGTTCTCTTGATCCACCACGTGGGGACCGGAGTTCTTGTTACCCTTCTGCTTGTGGGGAAATGATCTACTCCTGAGTGTGTGCTAGATAGGTTTGAAACCTAGATAGGCAGTCAGAAAAACTGTGGCAGTAATAGTAGGACATGTTCACTTTGCACGCCAGATTGATTTCCATGGCAGGTGATGGTCTGCAACGCTGGTGAAGAGGCTCTTTTTGATAGATACCTCAAGTCAACATTGGGAGCAGAGAAAGGGTGTCTCAGGCTCCATTTACAGTGAAAGTCCATGTGCCATGGGATACACAAGTGAGCCAGGGGAGAATGGCTCTGGGGGCAGCCTGGTGAGCGCATCACAGAGTGAGCCTGCGGTTTCAGAAAAGCCAACACTGAGGGTGGGGGAAGGGTGTCTCAGGTTCCAACTAGAACAAAAGTTCATGTGCGATGGGACTCTTCCCTAAAGGGGTCCTTAGAAAAAACTCAGACGAACCAGAGCTCAAAAACGTCTTCTAAATCTTATCCACTCTGCAGATCACTGGGTTCTTCCCCAAGGAACTTCAGAAAACTAAGGCGGCAGAAGCCAAAGTTAAATGCTATTGCAACTTCTCTTTTAGAAGAAAAAAAACCACTCTTTGCTCTATACTTTCATGTTATTGGGATGATCCAATCCATGCTTTAATAAGAAAAAATAGTACAAGCAGAGCAAGCAGCCCGGTGTTCAGAAGCCAAGGAATAATGGCATTCTGGCTCGGATGCCTTTTGTCCTTGTTTACATAGCAAATGAGACTAGTATTAACGGCCCTTGGAAAGATGCCCTTTCATACTTGACAGTGAGTTCATCTGGTACAAATAGAAAACCTTGAGGAAATGTCAGTCTGTCTTCCCCGGAGGTCAGCGTTGGTTATGTAAGCACTGGGCGCCCCTCTGCCATCCTCACTGGGTCTGAACCTCACGGTGACACTGGTGCCTGTCCAGAAGACCCAGCTGTTCTCTGACCAGCCCTTCAGATGGGTCTGCGGTTGCCTCCAACTGCAGGTTCACTTTGTGGAGGGCTCACCAGGCTGTCCCCCAGGGCCCTTCTCCCTGGCTCACACGCACGTCCCATGGAACACGGGTTTTTGCTCCAGGTGGGGCCTGAGACACCCCTGCCCTGCTCCCACTGTTGACTTGTCTGGTATCAAAAGGAACTTCTTGGCCAGCATTGCAGACCACCACAGGCCATGAAAATCAATCTGACATCCAAGAGGTACATGTTCTACTGTTATTGACTACGGGCTTTTAAGCGCTCATGTCACAGAAATGGACACGAGGCCAGATTTCTAGACGGGGCTTTTTTGGAGGCTTATGTACGACTCCAAGAAAGACAGCTCAAGAGGAGGGGTTTTCTGGCTGGCTCTCCAAAGGGGGCTAGAGGGAGGCCTTTTATTAGTTAAGGAGAGGGTGTAACATCAAAGAAAAGGTATGGTTGCATGATCAGGGAGGAGTTTTGACCTCCCTAATCTACAAGTGTGTAGTATGTATGCATCTGTAAGTGTAGTGTAGATGCTTACATTTTTATACATTGCTTGGACAAAAAATGGTGGATAAGCCACACCTGGGGTGAGGATTTTAGTATTATAACGAAGCAGGGGGTTAGGATTAGTAATTTTTCTGGACTTGTGAGCATGCAGGTGGAGGGGTTAATTTTTCTTGAGTAAGATTTGTGGCAAAATGTTGCTTGTCATGGCTTCTTCAGATAATTGCAAGAGCTGGAGGTCAACAGGTTTGTGTGGAGAGACACAGTAGTGGGGTAGAGCCCAGTCCCATCCGTATCTTGTCTTACTACAACGTCCTGTGGACAAGAGGGAACCCCCCCCACCACTGGAGTTATCTTTGGGAGGGTGGGCCCATGTAGTACAGGCCTCCCCTGCTAGGTAATTGTTCTAGGAATCCACAGGTATCAGTGCACCAGCGAGCAATGCTGTGAGAGCCTGCATGGTGGAAGAAACGTCCCAAATTGTGGCACACAAGTGACTGGTTCTTCCACCATGACAATACACCTGCCCAACACCATGCTGAATGCTCAGCGGTTTGTGACTAAAAAACAGCATGACCCCTATGCCCCACCCTCTCTATTCACCCACTCTTGCCCTGAGTGACTTTTCTGTTTCCTCAGATGAAAAAAGTCCTCAAAGGGAAACACTTTGCTGATGTGGAAGAGGCAAAACAAAACAAAAACAGCAGAAGCACTAAAAGGCATCAACATCGACGAATTCAAAAGCTGTTCTGAGCAGTGGAAAAAGAAGTCTCG
This sequence comes from Cephalopachus bancanus, assembly GCA_027257055.1. NCBI lineage: Eukaryota > Metazoa > Chordata > Mammalia > Primates > Tarsiidae > Cephalopachus > Cephalopachus bancanus. The sequence goes on from JAPVLO010000528.1 coordinate 327,479, forward strand.
ACAGGTGTATTGCATTAAACAGAGAGTACTTTGAAGGTGACTGGAGTTTAAACATGTAAGAATAAAGTCACAGTTTTTTGTAAAAAGATTCTGGGTTTTTTGGGGGGTTCCCCGTCGTATGTTTCACTGTTTGAAAAGCAAGAAGGGTCCCAACATCTCCATTAGGGAGTAGCTAGTAAATTGAGATTTGCTCTCTGAAGTATTAGACAATCATGCCCTGAAAGTGCCCAAGGCAGTGCTTGCACTTGCTGATAGGAAACATGAACGAGACGATGGATGCTGAGTGATTTTCACTGACTATTAGGCTTATGACGGATAGCCTTTGCCAAATTACAGAATTGTGTGTTCCTTTTGCAGACTCATCCCTCTCTCATACCTGGGTGTCTGGAATGGAATTCTTAAAATGTGAAAATGGCGCGTGTGCTGAGAGGAGAAGGCAGAAACAGTCTCTCTACTAGTTCAGCCAAATGGCTAAACGCACCGTGACCGAGAGCTGGGGACCTAAAAGCAGCAGCTTCCATTTACACGAAGCAAACTGCCATCTAAAGTTACATTAAGCACACACACATCTGCTGCAACCGCAAAACAACCCAACAGCACAAAAAAAGGTCAGGCGATCATCCCCATCACCACACGGTGAAAACATCGCGTGTCCCAGGTCGTGGATCAGTCCTGGCTACAGGCCTTCTGAGCTGTGTGAGCTCGGGCGAGATACTGAACGCCTCTGGGTCTTGGTGTCCTCTTCTGTGAGGCCTGGATGTGAACCTCACGGGGCTGCTGTGGAGAGTAAATGTGATAATGAATTTGTCGGTGCTGCTCAAACGTTGGTGTTTTAAAATTTATTGCCTTTAGAGCCCTGTGACTTGGGTGTTGAGACGTTTAAAGATTCTCCATCACATGTGTGGCAAGGTTCATACAGCCCTGACTTACAGAATGCCAGTTCGCAAATGTCAGCCACACCCGGCTTTGAGTGGCTCCGCGAGTCCTTGGCTGTGAGAGCTGCCCTCTCCACACTCTGCGGCTGCTGGTGCTTGGGCTTCTTTCCTCTCTCTCCACCCTTCCACTTCTCCTCAAAACCTCTCTTCCCCGCCCACCATCAAAGTGCAGATCCCTACTTGGGGCATACGATTAAGCAGACTTGTGTAGTTGACCTAAACACTTGAGTGTCAAGCATAATTAAGCCTCCGTGTGAAAAAGTCTTCCAATTTCCAGTGAACGGACAGGCAAATGCACATCTGAAGTTCAGCATATTTTGAAATTGAGGACTGTCTGGGCAAAATTTTTCTGTGTGTAGACCAAGCACAGTTCTTCTTCTTCTTTTTTTTTTTTTTGTAAATTAGATAAGGGACGCTCACAGCTAAAGGCAACACCCTGTCTAATGTTTAAAGCTACGATCAAGTAGCAAAATCATGAATTGTGATTCCATTTACACTTGTGGTTTTAATTTTTTGGAAGTAGAGGTGAGATCTCGCCGTGCAGCCTAGGCTGGTCTTGAACTCCTGAGCTCAAGCAATTTTTTCACCCCAGTCTCTCAAAGTGCTAGGATTATAGGCATGAGCCACCAGGCCTGGTCCCCATTTATACTTGTATTGACAGAGATTAGTTAAGTCAGGAGTAGAAGGGAGCTTCCTCAACCTGATAAAAGTTATCTACAAAAAAGATACTGAACGTGTTCCCCCCAAGTAGAGAAGACAAGACTCACGCCACATCTGTCCACTCTTGTCCCGGAGGTCCCAGACTTTAAAGTAAATTGAGAAAAATAAATGAAAATTATAAAGGTTAGAAAGGAAGAATCAAAGTTGTCTTTATTTGTAGGTGATGATTATGTACACAGAAAATTCAAAGAGATTCACATGAGAGAACTTTCTAAGGTGCTGAAAACATTCTGTAATTTTGATCTATGTGATTGTTACACAGGTATTTATATTTATTCATGTAAAAAATCACTGAGCTTTACACTTCAGATTTGTGAATTTTACTTTATATAAATTATACCTCAAAACATGTTATAATGGTTTAAAAATCATGTGCACAAAAATATATCCACTGATGGTTTCAAGACATATCTGCACATGATTTGATCCTCGTCCCTTCAAAATGTGAACCTCAATTCTCCTTGCCTTGACTGTGGACTGGACTTGGTGTCTCATAGCTGGTGGTGGACAGAGGTCATGGAAGTGACGCTGTATGACTTCCAAGACTAGAGCCTACACAGAGTGTCGCTTCCGCCTGGCTGTGAGAAGCCAGCCTCCATGTCATGAAGACGTCCAAGCAGCCTGTGGAGAAGCGTGTGCACTGAGGAACTGAAGCCTCGTGCCAACAACCAGCACCGACGTGCCACCTGTGTGAACTCATTCAAGAAGACCTTTTATCCGGTCAAGCCATCAGACCCCTGCAGACCTGACTGACATTTTGACTGAAACCTCATGAGAGACCCTGAGCAGGAACCACCCAGCAAAACTGCTCCTAAGTTGTTGCCCCACAGACAACTGCGAGAGGTACTATATGCTTATTGCTACTTTAAGCCAGAGAGTTCTGGGAGTAACTGGTTTCACAACATTGGATAATACTTGTCTCCAGAGTTAGTGGTAATGTTTGAATCGGATCCTTCACGACTGGGCATGATTAAAACATTAGAGATTCTTTATATGTCATCTTCTAATCCGCCAAACCAATTTTGAGTGCTATGTATAAGGCGTTATTTAAATTCAAACATATCTAGACCTGGAAATGAAAATGGCAAGTAATATGTTATTCATTTTCTAGTTGACCCTTTCCATTTGGGGGCCCCAAATGTACCCCAAATCTCCACGTAACGAGGATAGGATTTCTACAGCCATGGTGAGTGACTTTGGAACAAACTACAGTGTAAGAATGTAATAGCCTTAAGAAAGTTACATTCTGAGGAATTTTCCCAAAGCAGCAAACCAAACACAACAGACCAAGAGCTTCTTTTGCCAAAATAACTGTGGGTATGAGAAAGGAGAAGGAAGGCAGGCCACGATAGCTCATGCCTGTGATTCCTCCACCATGGGAAGTTGAGGCAGGAAGATCACTTGGGTCCAGGAATTTGAGACCAGCCTAGGCAACATCGTGAGACCTCGTCTCTTAAAAAAAAAAAAAAAAAAAAGAATTAGCTGGGTGTGGCAGCATGTTCTTGTCGTCCCAGCCACTCAGGAGCTGAGGCAGAAGGGACACCTGAGCCCAGGAGTTGGAGGCTGTGGGGAGCTGTGATTGCGTTCCAGCTTGTGCAGCAGAGTGAGATGCCAACGCAAAAAATAAAAAAAGAAGAGGGAAGAGCCTGCCTAGTTGCATTTTAGTTCCATCATACTACTTTGTTCTTCTAAACCAATGGCACGTCCCTGTGAATCATCTTCTGGTTCACGCTTTTGAAGCACCAAGAAGTCAGCACTCATCCAACGGTGAAAGGTCTGGGGAACTTAGAGCCCCCATAATCACAGCTGCCCTCACACTGCAGGCCACCAGGGCTCCAGAGCACCTGCAGCTTCGGGACCAGTTCTGGGTTGTGATGCTGTCGCAGACCTTTCCACGGGCACCGAATAATTGCATCTGGAAGAGTCCAGCAATGCTCCTCTCTGCTTAGTTCTCACTGCACCAGGAGATATCGAATGGCCAACAAAAAGCCAGACTTTGTAGCCAGGAGGCTGCTTTCAGGTCGGCTTAAAGAAGGCTGCCGGGTTGCTTCCCACTTGGGGTGCCGTCTCCGCATCCTTCCCTTTTGTTCCACAAATTCAACAGCAAGTGTGTTCAGTGAGCGCTTCAGAATTCATGGTCATGGGTAATTTTAAAAGCCAAATGGTTTAGATTAGAGGGGCTGGGAATAAGCACCTGGTAATGGAGAGCTGTGCTTAAGAATTTCGCTTCAAAAAATGATTAGCATTTCTTTACAAACATAGGTGTTTTTTTTTTTTTTTTAAAGGACATCAATTTAATCCCCAAAGCAGGGAGAAATCAAAAGACAGGGGTAAGTACCTGCATGACCAGGTTCATCCTAAGGGCTTTTGGGGAGATTATGGTCCCCGACCACTGTATGTCCCTGATGCCGTCGTACCTATGGCATGTCCTTGTGTGACGTCACCACATAAAAAACACACCCCCAAAAGGGAAAAATGAACAGGTGGTGGTGGTGAAATGCAAAAGTCAGTGGAGACTACTCTTGAAGTGACAGAGATAAGATTCAACAATAAAACCACTAATTTAAAGGAATATGAAAGCAGACAGTTTTTATGTCAGGAGAGATAATTTTATAAGTAAGGGTCAGCATGGAAATCAACGCTAAAGAATAATTATGAGCCGGGCTCGGTGGCTCAGCCTGTAATCCCACACTTTGGGAGGCTGAGGTGAGTGGATTGCCTGAGCCCGCGGGTTCAAGACCCGCCTGGGCAACTTGGTGAGACCTCATCTCTACAATAAATCAAAAAATCAGCCGGGCGTGGTAGCGTGTGCCTGTAATTCCGGCTACTCGGAAGGCTGAGGCGGAAGGATCGCCGGAGCCCAGCGGGTCGAGGCTGCGGTGGCCGGGAGCGGCCACTGCACTCCAGTCTGGGCGACAGAGTGAGACTCTGACTCAAAAAAACAAACAAAAAAAGAATAATTATGATGACTGCGACAATTATTTTTTAAAAATCACGAAAATAACATAAACCATTACACAACATGTTTTCCCCTGGAAAATTTAAATTCCTTTCGGAATCCGGGGGAAGGTAGACGACCGAGGCAAGAGGAAGGAACCCTGGGAAGATTTTTTTCTTTTTAACAAAGGCGCTTTGGGAAAAATCTAAGCGGAGGCAGAGAAACGTTTGGCGTGTGTGTGGGCGTGCGTGCGTGTGTGTTGCTGTGTGAATAAAGCCAAGGGACCCATGTTCTGCTCCCTCTGGAGTCCTGACAGCTGATATGGGTGGCCTGGGGGGAAGGGATGAGCCCATGGAGGGGAAGACACTGCAGAGGTGACGAAAGGCAGCTTTGTAGACACAAAGCAGGGAAACCTAACGGAGAGGGGAAGCGTGGAGCCTTCGGCCCAGGGGGGCCGAGGCTGGGCAAGGGTGGTGGTGAGGGACAGGTGTGCGGCGCTTACAGCCAGTGACTTCACGGCAGACGCCTCTTTCATCGCCCGCTGGGCCAAGAGCCCACGGGGCTATTCAGCACGCCCTGATCCTGCCATGGGTGCCCCATGCGGTTCATTCTCCACTTTGATCCCAAAGATTAGCATGCTCTTCGCCGGGATCTCCATGAGGAGGGTGGAGACAGGCTGGATTTAGAGGAAGCCCGGGGGACCCAGCCTGCCCCGGGCTGGCTTGGAGGCAGAAGGCATCCTAGCCTTTCTCCTCAGGATGAAGGGGAACAGCAGAAAACCAGGGCAGGTTCCAGCTCTAAGATGGTGTCTGCGTCGGGCACGTCCAAGGAGGCAGTGCCTGGGGCGTGGCACACGGGCCCGGGATGTTTAGGATTTTGCATGTTACTGGGAAGTGTTGGTCCTCACCAGCTACCACCTCTCAGACTCTGGATCCGCTGGAAAGTCAACACGTGCTGAGCAACTGCAGAGGGTGCAGTCAGAGGTGTTGAGAGTTCAGGCACATTCAAAGGTCTTCTAGTCACGAGCTGAATTCTTTCCGACTCTCTATGGCTCTGTGCAAGATGACCAGAGGTCTTTCTTTAAGCCACTCAAGGCTGCCATCACCGAACGAGGGTTTTGGCACCAAAACTAGATGCTAAATCTGGCCCAGTCCCCTACGAAGGGCTCTTGGGTCAGGTGCATGACCTTTGAGTGTTTCCCCCTCATGTATAAATTAGGATACTGTTGTTGATGAAGAGACCATCCCTTGCTCCTGGTGTTACCGGTGACGCTAAGTGAGAAGGGTCACAAGAGTGAACGTCAGCTGTTCTTCCTCTAGCTCGTGGTTGGGTCTCTGGTCCCATAAAATCCCAGACCCACCCATCTGGCTCCACCGCAGAGCTTCCTGGAGTTGGCATGGCTGAGTTTTCCTTGAACTTGGTGGGTGCGGACTCACCCGTTTTCAGGGAAACGCGTCTCCAGACCCCGCCATCCACCTGACACGCAATGGGGCCGGGCAGGACCGGGCTGAGTGTCTGATTGTAACCGAAGCCCCACTTGATGTTGGTTTTCAGAAATTCGAAACTGCTTCAGAAGTCTGATTCTGGATTCATTAGTTCTGAAACCCCAATGAACAGAATCCAAGGAAAACCTACTATTTAAAAACTACCAGGTGGTCTCCTCTTTTGTGAGAGCTGAGGTCCAAATTAACAGTTGTAGAAAAGTTGTCCTTCTGTTGGAGAAAAGGAAAAAATAAGACACCTCGCTGTTGGCTTTGGCTTTTGAAAAGTGAAGCCAAGATTCTATTCTGAAGTGGAATTTAGGACGCCACAGGACCATGTGGCTTTCCAGAATAATGTCAAAGGTGATCTTCCCTGTGGGGAGAATTGCATCTCTTTATTCATTCATGTATCATTCCTTGAACTAGGATTCCTTGAGACCCACCCTGTGCTTACAGTACTCCAGGCCTCGGGGGCTGCCTGCATAGAGCTCACGGTCTCGAAGGGGCACAGAAACCAAGTCAACGGTCATATCACTGGCTGATGAAGTTTGGAAGGTGGTCCCCTCCAAATCTCATGCTGAAATGTGATCCCTAGTGTTGAAGGTAGGGGATGCTTGGGCCATGGAGGTGAGTTCCCCCCGGATGGTTTGGTACCCTTCTAGGGGTAAGGAGGGCGTTCTCACTCTATCAGTTCATGAGTCAGCTGGGTGTTTAAAAGAGCCTGGCACCTCCTTCTCTCTCTTTATCCTGCTCTTGTCATGTGACACGCCTGCTTCTCCTTTGTCTTCTGCTGTGTTGTAAGCTTCCTGAGATTTCCTTAGAAGGTGAGCAGACACCCAAGCAGAACTGTAAGCCAAAATAAACCTCTTTTCTTCATAAATTACCCCACTTCGGGCATCTTCTATAGCAATGCCAATGAACTAAGACTAACTCTAAGTGCCCTGCAGTGAAGGGATTCTGTGATGGGTACTGGGCCTGGTGTCGACGGCTTCTTTGAATACGTGACTTTTGAGTTAAGACCTGAAGGGTGTGTCGGTGAGACACTGAGACAGGTCCAAGTTTATAGACAAAAGGGGTAGGGTACCAAAATCGGAGCAATATAGGAAAAATGAACATGCCTCCTGCACGAGAATGACACATGAATTCCTGAGACAGTCCATGTCTCTGCCCAGCAATGTGAATGCATTAAATGCCACTGAACTGTGCACGTACAGTGGTTAAAATGGCAAAGTTTGGGTTTTGTATATTATACTACAATTTTAAAAAAGAGGGATGGGGTGGAGCTGGAAAACCCTCATTGCAGGCAGAGGGAGAAGCAGGTACCCACGAGAGAGGACCGAGAGCAAAGTCAGCAGGGCTGGTGTGCCAGGATCTGGGGGGTGGCACATGGCCAAGGTGAGGCTGGAGTCACATGCAGGGGTCAGCACCCCAGAACTGGGTGCTGATCTTTGTCTCAAGACTAAACTGGGAAATTACTGGAGGGCTTTTTTTTCTTTTTTAAATCAGGGCAGGGGCACAACTTGTGCTTTAAGGAATCCTCCTGGACTAGGGTGAGGGCTAGTGGAAGGGCAGTGCATGAGGCTGGCCAGGCCGGAGGCTGTCAGAATTGTTGAGGGTAGAGACAGCTGGTGCTTGGACGAGCGTGCTGGGGTTGAGATGGGGGGAAGTGGACAGATTCGAGAAAGTTCAGAGGGCAAACGACTGAATTTGTTCATGGGTTGCTCTAGGGGTGAGAGAAAGGACCCGTGGAGAAGGAACTCCAAGCTTCTGGACTGACAGTGGTGCTTGTGCCAGGGGAGGAGACAGAGAAGGGACTGGAAGGGTGGGTCACTCTTCTTGCTTTGGGTGCATTAGGTTTGTGCTTCTGTGAGGTTTGCAGCTGCCAGCGGGGAAGTCTTGTCAGGGGGCATTGACTCGGGGTTCGCTGAGGTCCACACACGCATTTCTGGTGGGGACCCCAGTGATTCCGCCGGGCTTGTACACAGTGCCATTGTCCGAGGCACGTCTGTCACGGGACATGTGAGGACTCAAGACCATTCCCGGGAGAAAACAGATGGAACGTCCCGTCTGCCTTGTGTAGTAGGTGGGCCTGCTCCCAGAGCAGCTGACACAACAATCTCTTCTTCTAAACGGCTGCCCCCTGAGAAGCCACACTGGCTTTCTGACAGAATCCTGGCTGAACCGTCCATGGTGTGGGTGATAGATGAAGCCATCTGTGTGTCCAATCCTGCCCTCTGGACCCCAAGCGGGCGTCCCTCAGAGAGCTTCTGAAATGTCAGCTTATGAGGCAGACACTACGTGCTGAGTGATTGAAGCCACACGTTACGTCCAGTCACAGGGCTGGAGTCTCTGGGACAGCTGCCTCTTCATTTAACAATCTTGGACAATAAAAGCACATGCGGTGGAGAGCCAGTCGAGGCAGAAGCGGTATTGCATCTGTGAGCATCCCTTCTCTCTGCCTCTGGCTTCTTTGCAACCCCTAGGTCCACCCTAGCACCACCAAGAACGAACTCCACTCTTTATTTATTTTTTTTTTGAGTTGGAGTCTCACTCTGTCGCCCAGACTGGAGTGCAGTGGTCGCTTCCGGCCACCGCAGCCTCGACCTGCTGGGCTCCGGCGATCCTTCCACCTCAGCCTTCCGAGTGGCCGGAATTACAGGCATGCGCTTCCACGCCCGGCTGATGTTTTGATTTATTGTAGAGATGAGGTCTCGCTGCCCAGGCGGGTCTCGAACCCGCGGGCTCAGGCAATCCACTCACCTCGGCCTCCCAAAGGCGCAGGATTACAGGCTGAGCCACCGAGCCCGGCCGAACTCCACTCTTTAATCATGCCCGCTGGCGAAGGATGTGTAAAAGCTTCAGCCGAACAATCAGATGTCAAGAAAACAACACTTAGCACATACTGCCGAGGTAACTAAGCATGCAAGAAATCTTCTAATGAGTCACACATGCCTCAAGAAGTAAACACTGTCTGGAATGAATGACGGCTCTTTTTAATTTTGCCCACGGACTGTGTCTCCTCACTGTGTACAAAAGAGTGCAGGCCAAGTTCTGGGGCAAGTTGAGAAATTTAACGCCCTAGAAATGGCTGGCTGTAATTGCTTCAAAATTCGATAAGAGCATGAGGCATGAAGCATCTTTTAGCAATGACTCACCGTCAGATTTAAGGGTAAATATGTACTGAGGGAAACTTGTTAATCTGCAAAGGTTGAGAAAGACAATCTTGATGTGTCCTTAAGAAAACGTGGCACAGCCGGGCTCAGTGGCTCAGCCTGTAATCCCGCGCCTTTGGGAGGCTGAGGTGAGTGGATTGCCTGGGCCCACGGGTTCGAGACCCGCCTGGGCAGTGAGACCTCATCTCTACAATAAATCAGGAAATCAGCCGGGTGTGGTAGCACATGCCTGTAATTCCGGCTACTGGGAAGGCTGAGGCGGAAGGATCGCCGGAGCCCAGTGGGTCGAGGCTGCGGTAGCCGGGAGCGGCCCCTGCACTCCAGTCTGGGTGACAGAGTGAGACTCCAAGTCAAAAAAAAAAAGAAAAGAAAACGTGGCACGACGTAAGTAAGACGACATACAAACAAATATGGCAAGTACATGAAGGAAAACAATCTGTTTTGAAGACAGGAGGGTGTTGTACGCCGGGAGTGTCGGAAAATGGCCCTGAAGTAAGAATGTGTGGCGTTTCCAGTGCTCCAATTCCACACTCACCAAGCACCATTCTCTTTCATATTTTTAAATAAATGCTGAATGAACTTTCTTTTATTATTGTTATTTTTCATCAATTGTTTTTATCTCAATAGCTCTGGGGGTACAGATGGTTTTTTGCTACATGAATGCATTGTATTGTGGCAAAGAAGTCTGAGCTTTAATTTATAAATTGCTCCTGCTTTTTGGCTTTACTGCAGGTGAAAGAAAGCACTGTCAAGCTGGTGCAATGATTCCGAATTACCGAATCAATGTATTTCTTACTGCAAGTTGCTCCACTGTTACTCAGATTTATATGGATTCATTAAGTGAGATCAGTGCTGGCCAGTTTGGTGACCTCTAAACTGCTTGGGTCTTTCTCATGAGCTCACAATCTATGGGGTGGCAGGGCACTTTAGACTTGCCAATGAACACTATTTTAGTTTAAACAGACACTCCAAGTTTGAGCATTTGGTCTACTTAGTGTCCTATTTCATATCAGGGCTAGTATACATATACTTTTATGTTTGGGTCTTAGACAAAAGCTCAGTCTTTGAGATGTCATCATCTCTTTTGTCTCTTCTCTGACATGGTATCCCAGAATGTGAGGCTTGTTGTATAATAAAGAATCTGAATGGCCATTGTCCCTGGCTCCTGGGGGGAAGACTTTAAGTCCTTGGAATTTCCTGTGTCATAGGAGCGTCTTTGTTATTCATGAACCCATTGGATCATGTCCAAGTTTATCCTTACAAGATGATTCAGAACAGAGGCTGTTCACCATAAAGACCAGATATTGTGGGATTGGGGTACTGAGCCAGCTGGTCCCCCATGAGGGGCGGAGAAGCTGGAGACGGAGTTTAATCATGAGGTCAACAATTTAGTCATATGTTCACAATGAAACTCCAATAAAGACTCTGGACACTGAAGCTCAGTGGAGTTTTGTGGTTGGTGAACATATAGATCTATGGGAAGACGGTATACCCTCACTCCACAGAGAGAGGGCTTTGAATTGTCCTGGTTTGAATCCTTTATCATAAACGTACCGTTCACAGGTATAGAGCTTTCCTGAGCTTTGTGAGTCATTCTAGTGAACTGTCAAAACCGAGGGGAGTTTGGGGAACCCCCTGGACTTACAGGTGGTCAGAAATGCAGGTGATCTGGATAGCCCCAAACTTGCAGTTGGCATCTTAACGGAGACCAGCCTTGTTGGGTATCTTGTCCCTTAACCCGTGAGTCTGATGCTAACTCTGGGTGGTTAGCATAAAAATGGCATTGCGTGATAGCATGCAAAGTTTGCATTCATGGTAGGGGAAGGAGAAGACCTCCCTGGGCTCCTCTGGTGTCCTGTGGGTTCTTGTTGGGTAACATCCCCCATATAAGATTCATTTCTCTTAACTTCATTTCACTCTATGTCTTTTGTCTCTAGAGGCAAATGTGTTTGAGACAGACTCACACACGTGTAAATTGGCATTTCTGTTTATTTTTATACCATTGCAATACCTTGTAACTTTTTCAGAGTAGTAAAATGTCAAAATTTCTTAGGAGGCCTGAAAACCATATGTTCCACAGTTGGTGTCTGTGCACCCAGTCTATTCATTGGCTGGGGTCTATTGAGGGCCCTTCTGCTCCATCTCTGGGGGGGCGGAGGGCGTCTGTTCTCTTTGGGAACCTCTGGCAGCAACACTCACGTTCCACCTCAGCAATAATGCTGGTTCCTCAACGCTGGCTGCAGGTTGCAATCACCAGGGGAGGTTTAATAAAGGTCCCACGGCTGTCCTCACCCTCGGGAGGGGAGTTCTTGCCTATCCAGGCTAGGTAATTCCCCTGGGCTGTGCTGGGTGTGGCCTGCGAGCACTGCCTCTGCCTCGCCTTTGCCTGCAACCTGCTGGTTTGATGAACAGCTCCAGGAAAAGTTTCTTCATGACTGTGTCTCCTGATGCATGTTTGAGCCAGGTTCATTCTGCCTCATTTTTAGCTTTTGCAACTAGAAAGAGAGTTGCCAGTTTGAAATGCTTCGTCTAGTTTTGCAGTTCCAATAAAATATATCCAAATGAATATTAAAGAAACCGGTAAGTATCTTATTTAATGAGAACTTACACGGTGCTAAAGGCTTTACGTGTATTTTATTTTTCTCAGCCTTTCTATTGTGAACTATGCCACACGCAGACAGAAATAGTTTACAGCACAGAAATATACATCTGAGCGAATGAACACAAAGCAAACATCCATATAACCATCACTTAAGTTAAAAAAGAAATACAAGCTGGGCTTGGTGGCTCAGCCTGTAATCCCGCGCCTTTGGGAGGCTGAGGTGAGTGGATTGCCTGAGCCCGCGGGTTCGAGACTTACCTGGGCAACTTAGTGATACCTCATCTCTACAATAAATCAAAAAAATTAGCTGGGCGTGGTAGCGCTCACCTGTAGTTCCAGCTACTTGGAAGACTGAGGCGGAAGGATCGCCTGAGCCCAGCAGGCTGAGGCTGCGGTGGCCGGGAGCGTGCCACTGCACTCCAGTCTGGGCGACAGAGTGAGACTCCAACTCAAAAAAGAAAAGAAATACAACATGGATAGTATCCCAGAAACCACCCTGTTGGTTCTCCTTGTCACTAACCCCCCGTTCCTCATCAGAGGTAGTGTATTGCTAACATCGAAGCAATCACTTCCATGTTCCTTTTGATTGGCAGTCACCAAATATGCATCTCCAAAGCTGGATCTTGTCTAGTCTTTCGTGAATTTCATACAGAGGAAATCTCACAGTGTGTGTTCTTTTGTGTTCAACTTCTTTTGCTCAGCAAGATGTTTGAGAGTCATCCATCTTGTTGCACATAACTGTGATTCCCTCATCTTCTTGCTGTATAACATTGCATTGCATTAAAAAAATCCACCTATCCACTCCATTGTTAAATAGCATCTGAGCTGGTTCCAGATTATGGTCATTGTAACTCATTGTGACAGTGCAGCTTTGAACATTGCTGCACATGCCTCCTGATGCACACAGGAGTTGCTGGACCATGAGCCATGTGTGTCCTCCACTCCAGTAGACAATGCTTGATGTAGTTTGGACGCTTGTCCTCTCCAAATCTCATGTTGAAATGGAACCCTCAATGTTGGAGGTAGGAACTAGTGAAAGGTGTTTGGACAAGGGGGCTGAATCCTCGCGAATGGCTTGGTGCCGTTCTCGTGGTCATGAGTGAGTTCTCATTCTGTTAGTTCACGTGAGAGCAGGTTGTTTAAAAGAGCCCGGAGTATCCTTTCTTCCTCTTGTTTCCTCTCTCACCACGTGACAGGCTGGTTCTCCTTCCCCTTCTGCCATGATTGTAAACTTCCTGAGGCCCTGCCAGAAACCAAGCAGATGCTGGTGTCATGCTTCTTGTAGAGCCTGCAGAGCCGCGAGCCAAATAAACCTATTTTTATATACTACCCGGCCCCAGGTATTCTTTTACAGCAACGCCAAACAGACTGATACAATGCCGGACATTTCTCAGAGTGGCTGCACTAGTTTTCAGTTCCATGTTTCATCGCCTCTCCAACACTGGGTTCTGCCAGTTGTCCTCATGGTAGCTGTCCTGTGGGTTTGTACGACTGCCCACTGTGGTTTTGCTTGGCATTTCCCATTATCGGTGAGACCGAACACCCTCTCATGTGTTCCTTGGCCACCAGGGTCTCCTCCTCTGAAAAGACACTGCTTGGTTCTTCTGCTCATGCTTCCACTGGGTTATCTGCTCATCTCTTCTGATTCTCAGGACATTCTGGACACAAGCCTTCTCTGTAATATGTGATGAAACAGCCCCTTCACTCCAAGACCTGACTCCTCATTCTCCCAGTGATGTATTCAGTTGAACTGAGACCCTGATTTTAAAGTAGATCTGCACATGTGATCCTTCCAAAATTCCTGTGAAGTAGAATTACTGCCCCATCCAGAAGGTGAGGAAACCGATGCTTACAGAGGTTAGGTAATGTGCTAACAAGTGGCAGCCCTGAGATTAGCTCCCAGATCTGTCTGACTCCAGAGCCCATGCACTTAATCCCTAGGCTCTACGAATAACAATTGGCTATTTATTTGTATTTGAGTCTTGGCCACAGCCCTAGCAAGCAACACATGAGAGCCAGATTTATAGATTTCTGTTTCTTTGTTCATCACACTCTCAACCACTGTTCCACGCTGGGTGGATGCACACAAACTGTTGACTGATCATTGTTAAATATTTGCTTAAAAATACTGTGAACTGAATCCTGAAAGGAATGTTGGAAGAGAAATATTATCAGGCACGCTTGCTAAAATGTTAGCTCCTGTTAACCTCTTTTATTTATTTTTTAACCGAGTTTTAACACTCAAGCTCAATCACTCGGCTCGGTCCTCCCAATCATAAGGCTTGACAGAGGAAAGATCAAGCATGAGAATTAGAGTGGTCTCTCTGGGTCCCCCCATGGACACTTGGCATCACGTTTAGAGGCACAGGAGTGAAGATTGCCACGGTCCCTGAACGGAACTGCGTGTGGAAGGACTTTGCTGTCCTGCACATGACTGAGTAGGCAGGAGGGATGAAGGGTGATATCCACTCATGACGTTTCATCCATGTATACAGCCCGAGACAGGGGAAACCAGAAGGATGGACCAGGAATATGGGCAGATACCAGCCAAAGAGAAGCTGGAGGAGCAACAGTCATATCAGAAAGACTCTAAGCTCAGATTCCTTTGCTTCTCACAACAAACCTTCCCACGTGCCAGCCACATGGCTCAGTCATCCGTGCTTACCTGGTGGAACAGTCCTGGCATTCTAATTTATTTCCAAATGACCTTACAAGAAAGAGCTTAAGGAAAAAGAAAGGCAATGCATTCTTTTCTCCTGGACGCTTGTGTCGTGTGAGGCCAAGGGGAAGGTTCAGCTTTGACCTTGAGGTGTCACCGTTGGTTCGGGTACAAAGAGGCCTCCCTGGACACGCCTCCTTGCGAATGGAGGTGGCTCATAAGGAGCCAGCGCCATGTTTATTGCACTGGGGTGACACCCAAGGGCACCACGGAGGTGTCTCAAGCGGTCAGGATTTTCTCCCTGGGAGGAACTGTACTACCTTTTGGCAATCACCCTAAGCAAACAAACGATGTTTAAAATACAGATCCCTTGGCAGAAGTTCACAGACAGGGGTCCCTAACAGGGACTTGTGGTTAAGACCACCACAGTGGGAGGCGTCAATACCTGGAGCGACAACCCTCCCTCTTGCCTAGCTTCTCCGTCCGGCCCCGAGACAGCAGGGCCTGTGGGTCCAGCACGCAAGACACCTCCATCGCCTCCAATGTTTATTCCGTGGTAAACATTGATTCCAATCAAAAACCTTATTTTCAATGGCCACATTCTGGGACTGTGTGTTCCAAGGGCGCAAAAAAAAAAAAGAAAAAAAGTATCCTGAACACAAACCCTAATTAACCCTCAGAGAAGAGCAGACCTGATCGTGACCGCAGTTCACGCAGGGAGAACCTCAGTGCGGCTCTAATGGCCAGTGTGGAGACCAGAAGTCCAGGTGACCTTGGATCCCGCTCTTCTCAAGCCACGCCCTTCCACTATTCCACTCCCATTCCCCACCCCCAGCCTTCTGCCACCTGCAAATAGCAGAGGGTGACGAGTTCGCTGCTGACTGTGCACCTTGGGGTACAAAGGCAAGTGCAGATAGACTGCAGGAGAGCTTGCACTCTCAACGGGGAGATGAGAGTCTTCACATTAGGCAATCATGGAAAAAGCACACGCCAGACCTTGCCACTAAACGGTTAACAGCTCACATTTCTGTGTTTCAGGTGATCTTCAAGCACTTTGCATATGTGATCTTTACAGCAGGTCTAGAAAGCAGGTGCTTTAGAAAGGAGGAAATTGCAGCTCAGAGAGGTTAAGCCACCCGCTTGAGGCCTCTGGTCAGGAAGGTACAACCCGGGATGGGACTCTCCCCTGGCAACCTGCAGGCTGGTGGCCCATAGCCCACCTCGTGCTCTGCAGACTCAGACGGTGTCGGGCCTTTGGAGGGTCCTGATGCACGTCAGCATGCTAGTGATTCTGAGAAGTTCTGCAGAAAATACTAAAAAATGGATCGGTTTATATTTCTTCCATCTGGAGGTTCTCACACTTAGCTGACAATGCGATGTACCCCTCTTTGATGGAGTGATGGTCCCCAGAGCATAGTGGTTAGTGAGCCAGGGCTGCTGGGGGCTTTGAAGGCAAGAGAGGAGCTTGTCTTCCCGGCTCTGCCATTGTCTCTGGGGCTCCTGTCTCTCCCTCCTCCAGGTTCCGCTGGAGGGTCCCACCCTCCCGGATCCGTCACCGGCAGATGGTTGGGCGGGACCATTAGATGCAGTCAGGGATCGGGCAGAGGCCTGCGTGTGGGGCCAGGCCCAGACAGGGACTCTTCAACCTTAATCAGGACTTTTTAAGTTATGAGAAATAGAAAGACAACACAATGACTTAAGAAAAAAACCAAAAGGAACTTAAAGTATCTGCCGGATAAAGTTGACTCCACAGCTGTTTGTCTAGGGGCTCAAATAAAATCACTGTCTCTCTGTCTCTGTCTCTGTCTGGCTTTCTCTCCACCTCTGTGTGAGCTTTGCCCTCCTGTGTGTTGGTCTTCTTCTCGGGTAACATTCTTCCATGGGGACCGATGGCAGCTCCATCACCTTGACTGCTGGGAGATTCAGAAGAAAGAGCTTTTTCTCCTTCCATATAGATCAGCCCAAACCAGGGTTTGGGCTCTTCCTGAGCTCAGTTAGGTCATGGGACCATCTCTGAGTCAATGACTGCCACCAAGAGGTTGTGGCACTTCTTTGATTGGCCAGGTGTGTGTCATGTATTTAGGGGTGGGGCTGCCCCTGCCTCGCTCCGTGGAAGGCGAGTTGGAGATGGGCATCTTCCTCATCTCTGCCCATCACAGTCTGTTATAAGGGCAAGGAGTCACCAGGCACTGGTCAGGCAGACCCAATGGTGTCTACAGTGGCGGGGGGGCGATTGCCGTGAGCCAGGGGCTGTCTATTCTGTGGCTCACCCTCTGACACAGCAGTTCCACTTCTAAGAGTGTGTCCTAAGATAATTGGACAAGCGTGCACACATCTCTCTATCTATCTCTATGTCTTTCTGTCTATCTATCTATCCATCTCATATATACGATGACACCCATCACAATACAACTTACAGTAGTGAAAACCAGAAAATCTGTCAGAAGAGAATTGTTACATGAAATATCTCAACGAGGTACACACGACCTTTCCATGTGATCATGTCTGTAATGACATTTTCAAGGACTTCTTTGTACATTCTAATAAAGTGGAATATGCTTAAGAAATTTATCAGTTGTAACTCTGAACTTTTATTAAATTCTAATTTTCTAATCAAAGAAGGAATTGTTCAAGTAAATCATTCACACCTAGATACTATGTAACCAACAAAAAATATCTATTAATAGATCTATATTTATTACTTTTAAGACGTCCACAACATGTAACTGAATGGACAAACAGGTGTAAAAGACATCCATGGTAAGATCTCACTTTTTTTCCTCTTTTTTTTAAATATATGTGCATAGAGAGATGTTAGATAATTTTCATAGTATTAGCATTGTTTATTGCTGGGTGCTGGCATTGTGAGTAATTTTTATACTCTTTTCTCTTTCTTGAATTTTTATCACAAACATGCATATTTTTGTAATCAGAAACAATCAAATTACTTATTTATTTATTTACTCGAGCCGGGGTCTCACTCTGTGGCTGAGGCGGGAATGCAGTGGCATGATCACGGGTCACTGCAGCCTCGACTTCTTGGGCTCGGGCGATCCTTCTGCCTCAGCCTCCCGAGTAGCTGGGACTACAAGCATGCGCCACTCTGCCCAACTCATTTTTTGATTTTGTGTAGAGACGAGCTCTCACTACGTTGTCGAGACTGGTCTTGAACTCCTAGGCTCAAGCCTTTTCCTCATCTTGGCCTCTTATGGTGCTGGGATTACAGGGCCTGGCTGAGTTATTTATTATTGAAAACCAACCCACAAGCAAAAAACCTCTTATTGCCTGTGCTAATGGAAGATTCCTGGTGTGGGGGATTCCTGGTGTGGGAGAATCCTGTCTTCTACCTTTAGAATCTGCATGTTTTCAAGGAAAATGTTGCACAAGCTGAGGCTAAGGGAATTGCCGGGGAGTTTGTTCCTAAAGCATTCTCTCCTGTCCTTGTCATGGTCATCTGCGGAGGCCTGGCTCTGTGCCTCGCTTGCACTTTAGCAGGGTTTCAGTTCTCATGGTGTCTGGGGGAGGTGGCCCAGGGTTGTAAATAACCCTCTGATGTGCCCATCTCTTCCGCACGCCTGGGACAGTAAATCTTTCCTAACCAGCGCCTCTCTCCCCTTCCCTCCCCCTCTCCCGTCTGTGGTGTCTCCAGTAGCAAAGCCTCCAAGTGCCTTTGTGTCTCCTGGGTTGGGTACATGCACCTCAGCCCGGCTGCACCCAAAACCGCCCAAGGACTTGTGTGCTGGTCTGGAAGTCCAGAGCTCTTGTTGATTTTACGGTTAAATCGCTTTGTGAAAAGGAACCTTTTCTGGTTTTGTTTCTTCTGCCCCTAATACGGAGTCATGCTCAGCTGCCCCAAAGACAAAAGGACCTTTCCTTGCTAATAAAGCCATGGTTTAAGGTCAGGAAAGTTTTTCGAGCAGGTGAACTCAACTCTGAGTTGGTGCGACTCAAGATTTTGCCATTTTTCAGTCTGTTTCACATAAGGTCATTAAAGGAGAAATGCGAATTAACTTTGAAATAAAAAGCCAGAAGTTTGAAAAGGCGTTTGTCTCGAGTTGTGACATAAGGCCACATGGCTGTGTTTTGGTGCCTGTATCTTATCTCTGAGGCGACACTCTGCGTTGTGCTTTCACTCACCTTGAACGGAACGGAGGATCACATATGGGGTGTATTTTCCAAGTGAAGCTGTTTGGATAATCATAGTTTTAGCAAGGACAATCCCTGATGTCTGTAGAGTGCATTCTCCACACTGCTGCCAGGGTTGTTTGACCAAGTTACTAAGAAGAGTTCTTAGCAAGTGACTCCATTGCTTAAAAACCTTTGATGAGCCTCCATTGCCCGTGTGATGGAGTCCAAACTCCTTAGCTCAGCATTCGAGGGCCCTCCGTGTTTAACCCCAGCCTGCCCTGCCTCCAGGCCCCACAACTGCAGCACTGAGGCCATTTCCAGCCCTTACGGCTGACTCCTCTGTGTGGGGTGCCCTCTGTCCCCCTTCCTCAAGGGCTGATTCCACCCTCTCCGGGAGACCTCCGTGCCTTCCCTCTCGAAGGCCTTACCGCTCAGACTCAGTTTACGTTCTTTGTCTTCTCCTAGATTCCCATGTCTGGGTAAGTTACGGGTCTCCCGGGCAGCTTGATAAAGATACAATTCCCGAGGCCCACACCGGATCAACAGAATTAGAATCTCTGGGAGAGGAGCTCAGGCGTCTGTGAAGGTAAAACAGTTTTCTAGGTATTCTGACCGGCAAACAGGCTTGGTGACCAGTAACCTGGGACGAGCGGTGCATCGCCCATGGGCCCAGCCTGTGGTGACCGCCAGAGGGAGGGAGGGAGGTGGCCGAGAGCTCAGGTGCACTGAGGGCCTGCTCTGTGCCAGGTCACGCTCCGGGAGCCTTCATACCTGCTCGTGTAATCTGAACACCTTGAGAAACAGATGATGGCATGCCCAGCACTCCAGGTGAGGAAAACAAAGCTCAGGGGGTTAGGCGCCGTGTCTGAGGTTCCTGCTTGTATGCAGTGGAGCAGTTAACAGAACCAGCTCTGCTGTCGCTGGGCTCTTATTCTTTTTTTCTTAGCACACGTTAAATCAGTGCTAAATAAAGTCAATAGACATCCGGGTTTGTGGATGCTCCACGCCTCACGCTCCGCCATTCGATCAACTTGCAAGACTTATCCATTTCGTTTGCTCTTTTCCGTTCTCCGTCATGGAGACCTTGGAAACAACCTCCTAATTCAACTCGCACCATCTCCCCTGGAGCCCATCTTCCCAAGAGCAGTGGAGTGATGTTTTAAACTTGCAAATTTGCCAAAGCTACTCTCCTGTGGTACCACCTGTAGGCTTTTCATTTTTCTAGACAAATATGTTGATTTTTTTTTTCTTGATAGTGTCAAGGTTTTCTGACCTTTTTTTTTTTTTTTTTTGAGTTAAGGTCTCACTCTGTTGACCAGGTTGGATTACAGTGGCACGATCACGGTGCACTACAGCCTCACCTTCTGGGCTTAGGCGGTCCTTCTGCCCCAGCCTCCCAACTAGCTGGGACTATAGGTGTGCACCACCACAATCGGCTAATTTAAAAAATTTTTTTGTACTAGACTGGTTTTGAATTCCTGGCCCCCAGTGATCCTCCTGCCTCGGCTTCCCAAAATGCTGGAATTACAGATGTCAGCCACTGCATCCATCTGGGTCTTCAGCCTTCATAAAGAGTATTTAAGTCCCCAGCCCTCTACATTTCTAACGTAAACCACAGTATAGGGGTTCAATTTTATAATACATTAAGAGTTTATGAACATTGACATGGAAGGCACATCTTAGAAAAATGGGTGATAGGCATGCATAAGCAATTCACAGATGAGAAAATCCACCCGATGAATAAACAAGTGAAGAGACCCCAAATTGCCAGTGACCAAAGAAACAAAATGCTGCCACTCACTATCCCTCACCCTTTCACACTAGAAAAGATGAAAACCAGCCATGAGGCTTATTGCTGGTCATGATGTGGGGAGAAGTGTGTGTGCATAAATTGCTGCTTCAAATGGGAATTTCTCCAACTTTTCTGGAAAGCATTCCAGTAACACGTTAAAAGTAAACACTGCAAAGACTGTGCTCTAACTTCCCATTCCTGGGAACCTTTCTGATTTCCAGTATTAAGACAGAATTATGTGACTGTCCATCTCTAAAAGAATTGCTAATTTTACTACAGAGCATTCACGTGACTCCGTTCAACATGTGAATTGGAGCTAAATGGACCTGGATGTATTTGTATGCAGTATGGTTGAGTGAGCAAGGCAAGATGCAGAAAAGCATAGAATCTTATTCTGTAAAACGCTACTGCGCAAACACAGCCACACACAGCCTTTTAGATGTGAAATGTGCATGAGTGTGTGCACGCACGTGCATGTGTGTGTGTGTGTGTGTGTGTGCATCCGTGGTTACATGAAGAGGTTGTCACCGTGGGCTACTGGGGCGTGAGGGTCGCTGATGACAGGCAGTGGAGGGGAAAGGGAGGAGGGAGCGAGTTCAGACAACAGAGATAAAGGATCTTAAAAACTATAGGAAAATCACGTCAGCATGCACGATATGATGTGCATACACCAAATTATATATGCATGCTCAAAAATGTGAAAAAGTTAATAATGCAGATCTAATCACTTCATTCCTCCACCTAGAGCTTGTCAGTGGCTTCCTGTTCCCCTGTGGTAAAATGGGGAGTTTTCAACCTGGCTCCAGAGGCTCCTGTTCCCCTCTCCTCTCCTCTAGAATGTTCTCCGTGGTACAGACACATCGCCCCTGGGACCCCTCGGTCTCCAGTCTCCTGCACTGCCTCCTGCTTTCCTTTGAGTCTTCACACCCAAGATGCTCTCTCTGTCCCATTTTCCTGGAGGAGTCTCTGGTTATTTATTTACTTACGTATTGCAGATGCTGTATTTAAGGTGTGCCCCATGGTGTTTTGACATACACATACACAGTGAAATGATGACTACAGTCTGGGTATCAGCTGGAACATGAGTTTCTCAGGGAACTTTCCTTGACCCTCAGATGTGGTTAGGTGTCCTGATACTTATTCTCATGGCTTTCTGTCCTTACTGAACTTCTCTTGTATGATTAGCCTCTGTTTCTGAGCTTTACTCAGAACTTGTTACAACTCAAAAGTTGTAACTTTTGGTTTATTTGTTGTGCCTGAATTGGATAAGTCGCCAAGGCTTGAGCACTGTACCCCAGATCTCATCATCGTGGGAAGGGTAGAGACATTTCTCCAACGCTTCTTGCCACCTGTGGCTCTCTTAGCCGTGATGAGGCCTTTTGTAATTCCCAGGGGAAGCAGGTTCTGCCCGTGTATGGCACTCACGAGGTCCGGGATGTCCTTTCTGGCATCGTCTTAAATATCCCCCCCCACACCCTTTCGGTCCCTCCTGTCACCTGTGCTCCTTGGCCACCCAGGGCTCCCACTCTGCCTCCTTCTGCATCAGTCCTGCCCCGAGGAAACCCAGGCAGAGGAGCCCCCATCCCTGCCTCTATAAAAGGCCACCTGCCCTGTGATCATGTTCAGGGCCTGGGAAGAGGCTAACGTGAGGGTGACTTTAAATTCCAGGATGTGTCTGGGGCAGTAGGAGCTGATACTTGCTATTCCCCCCGACAACTAACCCAGGCAGGCGTGAAGGGACTCGCATGTGTCTAATTAAACATGTTTACGGGAAAACAACCCAACTTATAAGAAGAGAAAGCATTAATTGGCTCACTTCAAACTGTAATGTTGAAAAATTCTTTTTTAGAATACCAGCTTTATTTTTGCAAGCAGTTACATCTCTAGATTCACAAAAAGCGGAGAAAGGAAGACGAGATATTATGACTCTCTTTTTCCAGGAGACCTGGGGAAGCCAGAGCTCCATCAAGGTCACCGCTCTGGGTAAGATTAGAGGAAATATTCAGATCTCAAACTGAGAAGAAAATGAGGAAATGTATTCTGCGACATGGATCTTTGAAACCTGGGGAGTGCTAATTCCAAGAGCTTTTTATACTAAATAACCCCAGCGTCCTGTCCCGCTTGTGGTCACCCTGTCCTCTGCGCAGAGAGGATTCAGCGGGATAATAATCCCATCAGCGCTGAGAAAGGCTTCCCACATAAATTCCCTAGCAAATGGGAGTGCAGAGAGAGAGTGTCCTGCTTCGTAAGTCAACATCACTTGGGTGTTAGTTTTTCCCCTAGAAAAGTGCCCGAGATCGCTTGTGATCTCTGCGGTGGGCGAGGCGGCGAGAGCTCAGTCTGAGGGGTTGGCCGGCTTTTCCTTCTCATCGGGGTTGTCCAGCATCCTCAGCCTTCTCTCCAGCCTCTGCCTCCATTCTTCTCGGAGCCTGAGGAGGAGGAACGGTGCTCATGGTTAGTGCACTGTCGCTACACCTGCTGGCCCACCCAAGTGCTTTTGTCTTCTGTTCAAGGATATTTTTTAAAAGAAACCCATGGCTTTTGCAAATGCCTAAAGATAAGGAAATGAAAAGGACACACAGGCAAAGCCCGTGGATAGATAGTTCTATCCCCAGTTTAATATTTTCCAAATTGACATGCGGATTCGATGGACTCCCAGTCAAGATCCCAGCCATGTTTCTGCAGCTATCAATAAGCTGATTCCAGATTTTATATGGAAAGGCAAAAGAAGCAGACTGGCCAAAACGACTTTGAAGAAGAATGCAGTTGGAGGATTCACACTCCCTGACTTTGAGGCGTCATCTAAAGTTATCATCATCAAGACGGTGTGGCGTCAGTAGAGGAGCAAATGAATGGATTAATAGCATGGGATAGAAAGTCCAGAAATAAATACACAGTAACACGGCCGACTGATTTTTGACAAGGCGAGAAGGAAACTCAGTAAGAAAGAATAGGACTTTTCAACAAATGGTGCTGGAACATTATATATCCATCTACAGAAAATAGGTTTTGAATCTGCTAAGGTCTGAATGTTTGTGTTTCCCTTCAGATTCGTATGTTGAAATCCTAACTCCCAACAAGATAGCATTAACCTCTGCTGAATTATGGGCCCAGGAAACAATAGGCATCTAGAATTGTGTTGTGAGATCCTGGGGGGTTAAGCAATATGCGATTATTATAGGAAAATCAGAATATACAAAGAAAAAAAAATTTTTAATTTGAATTCGCCTTAATTTTTTCATTCTTATAAATAACCCTACAGTTAGTATGCTACTTGATACTCTTTCCATATCCAGTCTGTTTTCCTGATGGGATTCCCAGAAGTGAAATATTACCACTTAGAGGGTATAAATATTTTGAAGGCTCTAGGCACTTATTACCACATTGGCTTCAGGAAAACTTCTTATTTAAATCTCTGCTTAGTTATGGGCCCAGGAAAGAATGGAAAGAATCTGGAATGCGGACCTGTTGTTTGGCGGTGCTTGTTGCATAAGCACATGAGCAACCAAGGACTGAAAACTGAGATGCTGACAAAGAATGAGGGATGTGGGGAGAGATGGTCAAGACGCTGGTTGCCGTTCGTTCTACCTCAACTTTAAATGCAAATGAATGCCATGAAAATAGAGCCTGCTGTCCCACAAGCAGGCAGCTACCTCACACGTGGGTTCTCGAACGCTGCTGTGGACCACTGATCAGGGGACGCTGCACTTAAGCAATGGTGATTTCTTGAGGTTACGGTAACCTGTTTTGACACCTACATCTTAGCAGTTTCACAATTGCGTTTCTTCATGGTGGCTCTCAGCACTCATCCTAAGTTTTAGTTTACAATTTAGCTCTCCAACCTGAAGAAAATGCAGGTTCGGAGACTTCCCTGTTCACATCTCTGAAAAGCTCTGTGACTCAATCTGCCTCCAACTGCATGATTTTTGTCACGTGGGATCTTTCAAAGCTCAATAATAAGGGCGGCTGCCTGGGTGTTTCTGTGAACTTGATGGACTTTTCATTCATTAACGAACGTGACTTGAATTTCTACTTGGTGTCGTGGCCACGGAAATGCACCACGCGGATGCGAGGCGCGTGGACGGATTGGCGTCGGGAGCCGCTTCTCAGCAGCATCTGCCCAAGTGGGATACCAAAGCCAGCTTCCTTCAGGCTGCTCCCAGCCGGGGATGAAGCATGGCAGAGGTAGGAAGGCAGGCTTGTTCCTGCAGGATGCAGAACTTCTCTAAAGGTGACTTTAGCTCCAGGAGTACCCAGTAGGCTGGCCAAAACTGATTAGACCTGCTCTGGGGTGTCCCAGATTCTCCTTCCTGGAGGTCAGACCTGCGTCTCAGTCTGACGACTCTCCTTACCTTCTCTGGCCTCCCCCTGGTGATGCACTGAAACTGGCTCTTAATAGTCTGTGAGCGGCAAGTATTAATTTTCTAGGAATAGTGTAAGCTAATTATTAAATACAGACATTATTAAAATAAGTTATAAAAACTTATTAATTAAATTAAAACAAAGGTAATCACTATGCAAAATTCATTGCTTCTTAATTATTTTGCTACATTTTAAGGTTATAATAATTTTCGGGTGCTTGAAGTCTATTATGCCTGGGTGGTGAAAGTACTACACGATGAGGTGTTATTACCAAACATCTCATTGTCATCTCATTGGTAGCCTGAAATAGACCATGGTGGGAATATTTACACTATGGTAGTTGGCAAACCCTGTAAGTCATGGATGGCGTGGTTGACTGTTTTGTTCGCTGTCTGAACCAAGGTTGGGCCCTCAGATCAGCTACCTGTTTTTTAAATAAAGTTTTGGAATACAGCTCTGCCCATTTGTTTGCCTATTTTGTTTATATATTGCTATAGCTGCGTTTACACTACAACGGCAGAGCTGAGTAGCTGTAATGCAGATCATATGCCTCACAAAGCCCCAGATATTGACTATCTGGTCCTTTTCAGAAAATGGTTCCTGACCCCTTGGCCTAGACTTAAGAAAAGGATGTAGAAAATATTAGGGCACATTAAACGTAGAAGAGTGTCATGGCTGTAGCTTACATGTTATGAATAGCAAAAGATAATTAAGGAAACATTCTTCCAGTACTAGGAAACTGCTATCATCAATGAAGTACTTTTCTTGCTTAATTGGATAGTAATCAAACATTTATTTGTTTTCTGATGTGGCTAAATCATGACTGATTTGTAACTATCGACTGGGTACACATACAAGAGGCTGGCAAAACTAATAAAAGCATGTTTTATTATTATTCTCTGTGGGAATCAGGTGAATTAACACCTGTGGGATAATGTATTTATTCTAGGAATAGAATTTAAGAATCTGGAATTCATAGCATATTTATTGACTTTTTATAGCAGCCATACACTATCACCCAGTGATAAAGAATTCAGGTCTCTGACAACCCAAATGCCCTTTACATTCTGTTTTATGAATATTTAGACTGTTTATTCCTTCTTTTTGGTCAACATCTTTCATCACTGTGTTACTTCTGCTTATTTTTGGTTCTCAGGAAATGGGTGAATGCAAATTCACATATGAAGTTTGTTTTTGCAAAAATTAAGAAGAGAATGCTTAAAAATTGGTGTACAGATTCAAATATATCAGTGTTGCGACAGAACTAGCATTGAAGCCCAAAGAGGACATTTTTACCCTCAGTCTAGAAATATCGGCCTCACTTTTCAAGTGGAAACCAAGCGCTGCTTACCATTTATCATTCTAGCTTCTTCTAGATTTGTGAGGGAGTTGCTATTTCTAGAAACACACATTCACCTTGAAAACTGGCCTAACTAGAAGGCAGGATGATTTTTATGAGCTTCTTATATCATACTTATAATGGGGTCCTGGGAGCCACCGAGGACGCGTGAGCCCATAGTCATGTA
Organism: Cephalopachus bancanus; assembly: GCA_027257055.1. Taxonomy (NCBI): domain Eukaryota; kingdom Metazoa; phylum Chordata; class Mammalia; order Primates; family Tarsiidae; genus Cephalopachus; species Cephalopachus bancanus. Next base: position 353,795 of record JAPVLO010000528.1, read on the forward strand.
TTTCCTGTCTTATGCTGGGCACTAAACGTATGTGTCAGCTTGGGTCCTCTGAGAAGCCGATTTGGAGGAAACGGAAGTAGTCAGGGAGAGCCTTTCGGCTTCCATGCTGGTCTGACAGCTGGGGAAAGGGAGAGGGAGGGAAGTCATGGATGGCTAGGAATAGCCCACACCACAACCTGGTCCCTAGGAAGTGTGGACTGGGCGGCCCCTGGGCTCGCTTTGTCTCCCAAAGGAGCTCCAGTATGCAGGAATGGCTTGCAACTGTCACCTTGCCATGCTTGGTCTTCGTCTCCAAGCAGTTCTGGGGGACGCGTGGCCTCCTCTCAGATGCAAAGTTGGATTCAGAGAAGCGGCAGCCAACACGATGTCAGTCGACTCCACTCTCTCAATCTTGTAGGAGCTCTGAGTGAGAGCACTTCCGTAGCTACCACACTATAGAAGGAAGAGTCGTGAAAGAAGAATCCCCGTCCTCAAGGAATTTATAGTTGGCTGAATTCTTGACGTCTCATCTCAGATCTCAGGACTCAAATCTTCATCTCCGCACTTTTGTTTTAATACGAAAGGCCAGATGATGATTTTGCTGCTTCTACTCCATTCTGGTTGGAAACATGTCTTTACAGCTGCTTTTTCATGTGAAGAGAGGTGGGCTTGAGCCTGGTTTTCTTGGGACCGCCAGCTCACTGGCTGGGTCTCTGAACAAGGGGCAGAGCTTGGTCAGTCCACACACGCTGACCAGCTGGGCCAACTGATTTGACTGACTCAATTTACCAGCCACATTTCCTACCCCTTCAGTCTGAATGACAAATCTAACCATTTGCTGCTTATTCTTTGTAGATCAACTCTATCTTACAACAAGTTTGAAATAGTTATTTCACCTGCTATAAATTATGAATCTGTTTTTTGGGGAGGTGGCAGGGGTCTCACTTTGTTGCCCTGGCTGGAGTGCAGTGGCTGATCATGGCTTACTGCAGCCTTGATCTCCTGGGCTTAAGTGATTCTTTCACCTCAGTCTTCCAAGTAGCTGGGATTACAGGTGTGTGCCACCACACCTGGCTAATTTTTTGATTTTTTTGTAGAGAAGAAATCTCATTATGTTGCCCAGGTTGGTCTCACACTTCTGGGTTCAAGCAATTCTCCAGCCTTGGTCTCCTAAAGTCTTGGGATTACGGGCGTGAGTCACCATGCCCCTTTCGTGAGTCTATTTTGTTGCCTGTAGCTCAAAGCATCCTGACTGATAGCTAAGCAGACGTCAGAGCAGAGGGAGGTGAGCAGTCTTGGGGTGAGGACAGACAGCCCTCGCCCCTTTTGAGTCGACCAGATTTAATGTCAGCCTGAGAACACCGAGTTCTGCTAAATTCTGAAGACCACACTTCTTGCATTAAAACCCTGTATTTTCATATGAGCACAGTACAGGTTTCAGCTATAGAGACAAGCTGGCCACTTAGCTTAGGTGTTCATACCATTTACCATCTAAACTGAGCCACTTGGGAAAGTAAAAGGGAACACAATCAGCAATTATATCAGAATGACAGACGTCCACCTGAACTGTCCCAGGCATACCAGGAGGAGTGGTCATGGAGCATACCTAGGCTGCACTTGACTCTTCTCAAATGACCTCAATCAGTTGTTTGCAAAAACAGCTTCCAGCTTCTCTGAGGGCTCAACTTAGCCATATTGTGCTATGTTTTCCAGCCAGACTCAGAGAAAGTGAGGGGCTTTCCAGTTCTGGGGCACCCACTTTGACTTGGGACAGCCTCTGCCCGGTCCTACACATCCATTCCCTGGGACACCGATTCTGCCCAGCTCTGGCTGCCTCCTCCGAGTCAGTGAACTTGCAGGCGGGCATGTGCTAACCACATTCCACCCAGCTTGGGACAGCGTCTTGCCGGGTTAGCCCAGCGGAAGGAGAGGAGCATAAGACACTATTGGCTTTGTTCTCCTGTCAACAAAGGGGTGGGTGGAAAAGTTTGAGGTTTTTCTCTCTGCTGTTCACTTAGAACATTTCTGGATTGCACGGTGGCTTAGATTTGCTTTTTACAAATGGAGGGTAGAATAAAAAGGGGATGGGTGGGGTGTGTGTGTGTGTGTGGGTGTGTGTGTGTGTGTGTGTGTGTGTGTGTTGGGGCCATTTGTGTACATTGGGGTTTGGAGTGGCATAGCCCACAGGGCTGGAATAGGGACCCAGGGTCTTCGGACATCCATTAATCTGCAAGTGTAAGCTGGGAATTGATTTTTTGGTTAGGACAGTATTTCAAACTATCTGCTCAGATCTGTAGGGATTTAAACAAATGCTCTGGCATTACTGGTTTGGGTACGAAAACATGTAGATTCTCTATGGGCAACCTGGTTCGTGTGGGATGTGTGTGTGTGTTTGTTTTGCTTTTAAGCAAAAATAAAAGCCAAACCACTAGTTTTTGATTCATTGTTTACCAAATTACAAAGGCTTTGGGGTATGTTTATTCACAGTGAACAAGGGTGACAGCCCTGACAGGTGGGCTCAGGAGGGAGGGAAGACCCCACAGGAGACACCTCGCTTTCCAGCTCATTATCATCTTCCTTGTTCTGAGGAACACAGCAGCTGCGGCCACATCTTTAAAAGCTTATTTGAGGGAGACAGTGATTCAATGTTTCATGATGAGCACAATTTGGAGCTTTATCCTTTTGGTCACAGAAGGTAGAAAAAGAACCTGCCCCATACTTTGGTAGGGGGTCATTTCCGGGGCACATGGGAGCCTGGAGAATGAATGCATTTGTTCCATGAGCCACTTGCAATTGTTTACCTTTTAAAATAATTTCTTTTCCTAATTGCCGAATGGCACAGCATCATTGTAGAAATGTTGGAAAAAGTAAGAGGGCACAGACACACAATCTGCCACCCTATCAGTCAAAAACAGCCATTCGTCATATCTTAGTGCATTCGCTTCTAATCTTTTCCCCATATATACTCTATTTACTTATACGAAGGGAGGGTGCCCAAAGAAACCTGGAATGCATTTATAAAAAATTGTGTATTTATTCCTGCATGTTTAAACTTCAGCCACCTTCAAAATACTCTCTGATGCAATACACCTATTGAGATGCTTTTTTCACAGCTCAACACAGTTTTTGAATCTGTCTATTCTGATGCCTTTTAGTGCTTCTGCCAGTTTTTTTTTTCACCTTCCACATGGGCAAAACGTTTCCCTCTGGAGACCTTTTTTCATTCAGAGCAACAACAACAACAAAAGTCTTGCAGGGTGAGATTGGGTGAATAGGGAAGGTGGGGCCTAGGGATCATGTTGTTTTGGATAAAAAAACTGCTGAACATTCAGCAGTGTGGGTAGGCTGTTCATATAAATCGCCCATCATGAAATGGGCAAGTGTGCTGAAAGAATCTAAAAAAAAATTCACTAAAGCCAAAGGCAGCCTCTCACAACAATGCTAGCCGGCACACTGATGCCCGTGGGTTCCTAGAATACTCACCTGGCAGGGGAAGCCTGTACTACTACAAGGGGCCCACCCTCCAAAAAGATAATCCAGTTTTTTGAGGCCCCCTCCTCTATATGTATATGATGTGTATATATGATATTATATATACAGAGGGTGCCAAAATGAAACACGTTCTAAGAAAGGAAAAGCATATACAGATGACAAGAGATGAATACAAGTCACGGTTGACTTCTGGAATTACAAGGGGTGCTCAAAGTGGTTACCATCAGTGTCCAGACACTTCTGAAAAGTACTTGGAGAAGTAATACGTAGATAATATCACTTAAGACGTATATACATTTTTTGGCACTCCCGGTTTGTGTGTGTGTGTGTGTGTGTGTGTGTGTGTATGTGTGTGTGCGCGTGCGCGCAATATCTTGACACAATCAGCACGAAGACTTCTAGAAGGGAAGATACAGCTGAGGGGTCTCATGTGGGATCTGGCTCCCAGTGGGCTAGTGGACCAGGACTGGGGAAGAAAGATGGCAGGGACCACACGGTGGATTCTCCTCACTGCCCCGAGAAACCCAGGACTGGCTGCTCTGACCTGTGACTCTTCTAGCATGTAGGAAAGACTGACTTTACCTTTAGGCCACCAGGGATGTGGCTGGAATAGTGGCAGACTTCGTCTCTGGGTATGGAGGGAGGCTCCTCTCTGGGGCACAAGAAATGTTTTCAGGAATGAATGCTGAGTTTACCACATGTGAATGATGCATGTTTTCAGCTCTGCATGCGCAGGGCAGACAGAAACATGGTGTCATGGTGCCCTACTGTGGAGAAGAACACACGACTACCATTCCACTGTGAGTGGACATCTCAGCAAACAAACAGCTCGGGTGGGCAGTTCCCACCCTAAAAGGGTCAGAGAACCCAGACAGGCCAGAAGAATTGAGTGGATCTGTTTGCTCCAAGGTATTTCATCTGTGAGGGCAGGTGCTGGCCCCTGTATCTAGACTGATGTTGACACGTGACACGCCTTTCCACATAAGTAAATGTTCCTCTCTCAGCAGAACGCTATAGCTAGAACAACAAGTTTGTTTACTTGCCAATGAAGGAAAGACCCTGTTAGCCCCTTCCTCCAAGAAACTTATTCTAGATGGCAGAACTGTTTTTTTGGAGGTGATAAACCAATTTTGCTGTCCATCATTATGTTATGCAAAAATCTAGAAATAATAGAATTATACAGAAAAGTGAATAGTAAATGAGAGGGGAAAAGAAATAATTTAAATTTGCCATTCCTTCCCATGGTATTAGGATGCTAGCTATGCCAAAGCATATATGTCTGGCTTCAGAATACGAGTTGTTCACTGGCCAAAGCCTGCCATAAAATTAAGGCTTTCAGTGTCTCTGTCTGCTCTACTGACTCTTGATGAAACTTTTGAGGTTATCAAGAAAAGTAATGTACTCCGTTTTTTAAACAAATTTCTTTTTGCCCCACCTAAGTCTTCTTCCAAATGTACTGCAGTTTTATTTCCCTTTCCTTTTTTTAATCTTTTATGTTAAAGATGTGGGGCACAATTCGGGATTAGGCATACAAGTGGACTCCATACAGGCAAAGTTTGGGCCTCCCTTTTGTCCCCACTTTTCCTGGTTTGAGACCAGGAACGCTTTCTGTTGCTGTCCCCACCCCCACCCCAAGCACTCCTGTTGCACCAGGACCGTCTGAGCTCCACCGACTAATTCGCAAAAGTGTTGTCCACCCCACAGTCTGCAAGGAAATCCACTGGGTGGTCCTACAAAGCTCTGTCTGGGGAGTCTGTGTTGAGTGTGTCATTGGTGTCCGTCCATTTAGCTAACTTCCCCGATGGAGAAAACGTCCCTCTCGGCCTTCTCTTCTTTTTTTTTTTTGATGAGTTGGAGTCTCACTCCATCGCCCAGACTGTAGTGCAGTGGCCACTCCCGGCCACCGCAGCCTCGACCTGCTGGGCTCCGGCGATCCTTCCGCCTCAGCCTTCTGAGTAGCTGGAACTACAGGCGCACGCTCCCACGCCCGGTTACTTTTTTGATGTGTTGTAGAGATGAGGCCTCGCCAAGTTGCCCAGGCGGGTCTTGAACCCACGGGCTCAGGCCATCCACTCACCTCGGCCTCCCAAGGCGCGGGATGACAGGCTGAGCCACCGAGCCCGGCTTAGCCTCCTCTTCTTGCCCAACCTCATCCTCAGGAGAGTGACAGTCCGGCACGAGGGACTTCTTTCCAATCGTTCTTCATCACTCCAGCCCCCAAATCTGGAGCTGACGTCAGGTCGGGCTCCTGTTCTTCGGACTCCTCCTCACCACTCCCTGTCGATGGGATGCTCTTGCTGATGTTGGAAGTGACAGCGATCTCTTCCCCAGCAACTTTCCCTGCTAATTTAGCTTCTGTCCCCTTTGCTCCCGGCACCCAGCCTCCAGGCATTTTAGGGAGGGACTTAGGCTTCTGGATGTTCCTTTTTTTTCTCTCTTTTAATTTTTATTTTGAAATTGTGGGGTACAGTTCAGGGTTAGGTATACAGACGTTCACTGTGCAGGTACCCTTGCTGATGAGGTGTGCCCCCCTTCCCCAGGCGAATATCCACGACTGTCAACCCCAGCTCCCCACCCCTCCCTCCCGCTCCCCGCAGGTTCTTTTCCTCCTGGATTTCATCATTCAGGAATTTCAGAGGCCTTGTCTCAGGCACAGGCCCAGAGGCCGAGTAGCCTGCAGGGTGGAGGAGCCTAGGGCAGTATGCGAAGGCTGATCCAGCCAGTTCTTGTTAAACTCTTTTTCATGCACACACGTCTGTCTTCCTAGCCCTGAAATTTAATGTACATTTCGTGTGCTAGAGATGGAAGCAGAGAAGGGGTGGGAAAGAGACTTTTTTCCAGTTCATAAAGATGTAAATAACAGCACCTCATTTTTGTTTATGTTTATATTTTTATTTTTTAATATATATATTTTATTTTAAATTTGTGGGGTACAGTTAAGGGCTGGGTATACAAATATTCATTGTGCAGGTACCCTTGCTGATGAGGTGTGCCCCCCTTTCCCCCAGAAAGATATTGACTACCATTAATCCCACCTCCCTTCCCCCCCCCATAGTTTCCCGCCACTGTCAATCCTTTCCTAATAGCCTCCACCATAGCTATGTCATTGGTTCTCAATCGGGATTGACTTTGCCCTCCGGAGAAATCTGGGTTGTCACAATGTGGGAGGATGGCCTACTGACAGCCAGTGTCTTGAGGCCAGGGATGGTGTTCGACCTTTTCCAAGGCACAAGACAGCCCTCCACAACAAAGAATGACCTGGCTTTGGATGTCAATAGTACGGAGGTTGAAAAACCCTGGTGTTGATAGTTGCAAGGCTGCGTGAGTGAACGCGTTAATGATAGTTTCTATTTTCTGTATGTAATGAGGTTTTGGCATCTTAGAAAGCTTGCTGGCCAGGGAGAGATTGCCCCTGCCAGGAATAGTCCTTTCTTAGAGACAGCAAAAGGCTTGACCAATCTCCAAAGCAACTGATTCTAACCACCTGAAGCTAACTCTCACACACCAAACCATTTTCCCTGCCCGAAATCATCCTGGGGTCAGGAACCAGGCAACTAGAAACCACTCCTATCGACCAAAGCCCACCAGGATTATTCAGAACTCGCCAATCCTGAACTGGACACTCTGCCCTGCCTTGTCTTTTCCATGGCAGCCCTAACCACCATGGAGGCTTACACTCTCCTCTTAGCCCTTCTGCCACCTCTCCAAAGCCTGGTGCTTCTCCTGTGGCCCTGCGGGGCATCTGGTAACCCTGTCTCTGGGACCCACGAGTCTCATAAACTTCTTTCCAAGCCGTGTTCTCATTTCCTTCCACGGCTGTGCAGAAGTAATGCCGCCATGCTCACTGTATACATTCTTAGGACAGCGGATAGCAAAGAGAATTCTGTATCCCCATCTTCATATCTGGTATATTTCTTGGGAAGCTACTTTAAACATCACAATAGACAAACAATCTACCTACTTTTTCAGGGCGCTTCTTTCCTGACGGTCTTCCTCCAGTTCTCGGTAACAAGTCTGTTTGCGGATTTCTTTTTCCCAGAAGCTTTTGAGCTCATGACAAGTTTCGCAGCAGAAGACTTCCCGACGCACGTACTGGTTGTTCATCCCCTGAAATAGACAAGAAAGTGCAAATCCCAGTCCTTCAAATAAAGCCGATCTAATTTGGGAGTGATAGAAAAATGAGTTTGACTACAGACACTGCTCTCTGCACTTTTTTGAGGGGACTGTAGATGAGAGGGAATAGGGACCCTCTTTTTAGGGCCTTGTGGACCCCCGAGCATGGAAATTACGAAAAAAATCCCAAGTTTCTTTCAGAGAAATTCCAGGTACCTAGCTAGCCCCAGAAATAAATAACTTGTTAAGAAGGTAATTGAAGCCTAAAGCAATAGCCAAGGAAGTTAGAGTTCCAGAATTGTTTGGTTCCCGATAGAAACTAAAGGTCACATCTTAACCTCTGTCCCTGAGTTGTTTTTCCAGAAACCTAGACCCTGACCTGGACCCCCACCGAACAGATCTGTTGGCAAACAGGTCTCAGGTGAGGAGGAGCTGAGAACTGAACTCTGACCAACGTTCTTTGTTCTAAATTTCTTCCTGAGGAGCCTGAAAAAGGTCACACCCAGGAGGTAGAGTTAACATTTTTTTTTCCCTGCTGACTCCAAGTCTTTGAACAAAGCTTTTCCTCCTTAACCATTGCAAATCAGATAATCTTCAAACCTATTTACTAGCTGTAGCCACCACTTCAAGATCTCTTGCCCTTTTAGGCCTTAACAAATGTGTTACCTCCATGTATTGATTTCTGGTTTTGCCTCTAGCTTCTGCTTACCTGTAATTTGCCCCTGCCTTTAAAAACTGTTGCCTGCAAGCCATTGGGAGATCAGGAGGTGAGCATTTAACGGCCTGGTTCTCCTTATTGGAGGCCTTGCAAATAATCTATTGCTATAAAAACCTCGGTGTAAGCCGGGCTTGGTGGCTCAGCCTGTAATCCCGCGCCTTTGGGAGGCTGAGGTGAGTGGATTGCCTGAGCCCGCGGGTTCGAGACCCGCCTGGGCAGCGAGACCTCATCTCTGCAATAAATCAAAAAATCAGCCCGGTGTGGTAGCGCATGCCTGTAATTCCGGCTACTTGGAAGGCTGAGGCTGAAGGATCGCTGGAGCCCAGCAGGTCAAGGCTGCGGTGGCCGGGAGCGGCCACTGCACTCCAGTCTGGGCGATAGAGTGAGACTCCAACTCAAAAAAAAACAAAAACAAACAAACAAAAAAAAACCTCAGTGTAGATATCTGCTTTAATGCGCCGGACAGGTGGAACCCAGCTTGGTTCTATGGTATAGATACATCGCACACACACTCGTACTATGAGTCTGTTTCTTCAGCTGCAAATGGGGCTAATCATGGTTATGCCAGGAAAAGCGGTAAAAAAGTTTAAAATGAACAAAAATAAAAAGGATGCCTGATAACCCTTCCAGATGATCTGATTCTACAAGGGCTTGTCCCTTTCCCAGTTCTGTAAATTATAGTGATGCAATTGATTCTTGAATACAGAAATTCAAATACATTTTGTCAAATTTTTAATCTGCTTGTAAATTCATTTCAGTGTTCTTGATTGCCTATGTATGTGTGTTTTCAATTTTCCTTTGATCAGTTGTAATAGCATACTATTTTCTCCTTATATATGTCAAGTAAAACATTTCATACATGTTCATTTTATAGTTGGATGTGAGTCATGATTTTAACATTCTTAAAAAAGTATCCTTAAACAGCTACTTCACAGTTGTGTGTGTGTGTGTGTGTGTGTGTCTGTGTGTGTGTGTGTGTAAAATAAGCCATAGAAGACAAAGCTCTAAGCAGAATACATGACAAATAACAGGCACTCAACTTAGTAAGTGTCACACACTTTCCATCCTTCCTCACACCATGGCAATAACCTCTGCCTTCTGTCGGGCACCTAGTGTGTGCCAGGCTTGTTCGACACACGGTTCCACTTGACGCTTATCACAGCTCTCCAGATGAGGAAACTGAGCTAGAACCTGTCGATGGCCTCAAGACGGAACATGAAAGAGCTGGAATCTGAAACTAGGTCTGCCCATCTTCAAAGTGGATGCTTGTTGCCCCCTAGATCCTCATCCCAAGAAATGCCCACTGTACGTGGACACATTCAGGGCAAGCTCGTGTGGCCCATGCATATGCATACTATGAACGTACACACATTTAATATTCAAAAATGTCTGCTTAGGGCCTTAAATTTGCCCATTTCCAGATCTTAGTGGCTCCACCAAGCAGGTCGACGCAAAGCCCTGCAAAACAGATCCCTCCCTGCCTGCTGGTGGTAATTGCTCAGAGAAGTACTTCAGCCCTGGCTGGAGATTGGAAAGCGACCCGGTCCTTTGCTGCCTGGTGACAAAGTCCCCGCGATCCCACACGAGAGGGTTTCCCTGGGTCTCCCAAAGATTTAGGGGTGGCAGAGCACTTTAGAAAAGACTTCAGGGAAGAAACAACACTTGTTATTTTCTGTTCATAATCTAGAAGCATTTGTACTTTATTTACGACTCTGTCAGAGGCATACATAAGGCATCGGGTGATGCCTTTCTCAGAGGGGCAGCACGAGTTTCCCGCATGAAGGGAAGAGCACGTGCAAATGTCCTGAGAGAGGAAGAAGCTTGAAACTGGAAACAACTTTGGGTATCCCATAAAGATTAAAAATCTACTTCTCTTGTTCTTTCTCCTGGGCCCGTCTTCTACTTATCTGGTCACTTCAGTCGTCAGAGTTGTCCTGGGAAAAACAGGCAGGAGCTTGTGAGGGGGTGATTGTGGTGATGTGGGTGTGGGTTAGGGTGAGGATGTTGGAAGGTGTTTGTTGGTCCAGAGAAGGGAGAGAGAGCACTTCTCCGTGCCTGTCACCTGCTGGGCGCTCTGTGGTGATTCTCCGTTGCCGCACACAGATAAGCGATGGCCGTTGTTTTCTTGTTTTTCAATTTTTTGAAAAATCTTTTAATAAAAATGTAAAAATAATTTTAAAGTGTGTTTTTTTTTTTTTGAGTTGGAGTCTCACTCTGTCGCCCAGACTGGAGTGCAGTGGCTGCTCCCGGCCACCGCAGCCTCGACCCACTGGGCTCCGGCGATCCTTCCGCCTCAGCCTTCCCAGTAGCCGGAATTACAGGTGCACGCTACGACGCCCGGCTGATTTTTTGATTTATTGTAGAGATGAGGTCTCGCCAAGTTGCCCAGGCGGGTCTCGAACCTGCGGGCTCAGGCAATCCACTCACCTCAGCCTCCCAAAAGCACGGGATTACAGGCTGAGCCACCAAGCCCTGCTAAAGTGTTTTTTTGAATGACAAATGAAATTGTATATATTTATTGTGTACGACGTGGTATTTTGAAATATGTACACATTGTGGAATGGCTAAGTGGAGATAGATTTTTTTTAAAAAATGTAAAATTTTTTTATGATTTTTTTTTTTTTTTTTTTGAGTTGGTGTCTCACTCCGTCGCCCAGACTGGAGGGCAGTGGCACGCTCCCGGCCACCGCAGCCTTGACCTGTTGGGCTTAGTGATCCTTCCTCCTCAGCCTTCCAAGTAGCTGGAACTACAGGCACGCGTTACCATGCCCGGCTAGTTTTTGATGTATTGTAGAGATGAGGTCTCGCCAAGTTGCCCGGGCGGGTCTCGAACCCACGGGCTCAGTCAATCCACTCACCTCGGCCTCCCAAAGTGCTGGGATGACAGGCTGAGCCACTGAGCCTGGCCGAGACAAATTTTTTAACATCTCATTTTGTGTATAAAGAAGCTGATTTTCAGAGGCATTAATTGACCTTGCCAAGGTCACATAGCTTGAGAGTGGCGTGACTGTCGGAGTCTGCAACGTACTCTTCCCGACACCCCTAGACACTTCCCTGGAAAGGAGGAAGTCTGACTTAACTGCCCGCTCTCCCTTGAGGGACTCAGAGATTTTACTCTTTCCTATGACTGATGGACACTGAGATGTTTGTGACTAAGAGGGACAGAGTCTCTTATTTTGTTGTTTTTAATGCCCAGAAGCGTTTAATAGGTGTTCAGTTATTCTTCATTAAGTTACATTGTGACCCTTTTCCAAATTATTTTTTTCATAAGAAGAGCTGTTCTGGAAATGGTAACAGCATCTTTGGAGTATCTCAGACATGGAAGAAACATCTCACTCAGAGGGGATCGCTTTTGTACTTTCTGGGAACACACTCATATCTGGTCACCTTCTGTGATCCCACCAGGCTGGATCTGTGCCCTGCTTGGATCCTCTGAAAGTTCTTTCTGAACCCTGCGGCCGTCCTCCAGCCTGACCTGAGCACACCGCCTGTTTTCCACGGGCATATTTCCCACTTATTTTCTTTCCCAGGCTGATGGATTCAGTGCACCGAATTCTAATAAACCCGTAGCCACTGGATATTGAAAGAGAAGCCATTAACAAAAATTCATCAGATTTTACATCTTCATTCATAGAGCTAGGGTGTGGTGTGTGTGTCTCCCTATAGCAATGAGTGTCCTGTGAATTTAGTTCAAACTCCAGGGGTACCTAAGACATTTCGTTATCTTGAGGTACAAATTCAAGATAATAAGATGCTTGCTTTGACCTGGGAGGAAGGTGTTAACTGCAGAACTTGCACTGGAAGTAGGCAAAGGTAATGCCTCTCATGTGCATGGTTTATCCACAGATTCCTTATTTACAAAATGCTCCTAAGAATTTCAGTCACATGCTAGGTACCTGGTATTCATAGAAAAGATGGCTGGGCCAAATAGGTACCACTGATGTTTGTTTGTTTTCTCAAAACTGAGAATGAGCATTTTATACTAAAGAGCTTTGTTAAGGAGAGCAGAGAGGAACCCAGCCTGACCACATGATCACAGCAGTTCTCGTCCACTCTGTCTGGGAGGAAGGGGCGGTTTGGTTATGGAAGGAGGATTTATTCTGTCGTTGCATAATCACAAGCTGCTGGGTTAAGGGACCTAGCTGAAAGCAAGGTGGTGTCCACACACCCCAGGGAGTAAATGAAGTCAGGGTGAGCCCACAAGAAATCAGGCTGTGAAGAATCTGATGTGTGCTGAGTCTGCCTCCTGGTCCCTTTGGGCCAGGAAGTACTTTGGAGGGCTCCGTTTTCATGGAGTAGCTTGAGAGCAGTGGCCATGACCGTTGGGAGGACTTCAGGAGGGGCCATGAACTTGGATGCCTGCCAAGATCAGGTAAGCACCGCAAAGGAAGGAAGCCACTGGGCCTGAGAAGCAGGGGCCAGCAGGTGGTCTTAGGGGCCCGTGCTCTGCTTTAAGAGGACTCACACTCCAGAAGGAGCCCAGAGAAACCATTGCTTTGGGCTGGATGCATCTGAGGGCTCCCTACTTGTCCCTCCTAGGGGATGCACTCCTTCGAACTCCTGGCTTCAAGGATCCTCCCACCTCAAGGATCCTCCCACCTCCCAAAGCAAAGGCATGAGCCACCACACCTGCTAGGTGGGACGTATTCTCTACCGACAGGGAGAGCCTTTTGACTTTCTTCCTTAGCTTTTCTCAAAGGCTCCTTTCTATGCTTCCCTCCAGGGCACCTCGAACTATTTCCCGTCTCTCAGCCTTTTTCCTTCCTCCCAAGTCTCTCTGAGCGGTTGCCTTTCTTGCCTCTGAGCCCAGGCAGGCCAATTCCACCCTGGTTGGCCAGATGCACAAGTGCTGCTGCTCCAGCAGTAACTGGGATAGGGCACCTCACCGAGTCTCAGCTCACGCGCCAGGGGACGTGTGCACACAGCTGTCCACCTGCCAAACGCGAGCACAGCCTCTACCTACCTCACCTGGCCTGGGGGCTGCGCCCTGACAGTCAGATCCGAGCCTTCGCCATGAAGCGAAGCCCAGTGACTGAAAGTGCTCCATACACAGCCCGCCATTCATTCTCCAAACGCCGTTGACCCTCACGCCACTTGCTTGTCCTCATGGAGTCCACGGCCTCAAAAACGATGACCCCACGTGAACCACCCCCTGAACGCGTGTTCCTTGCTTTGAGCCGATGTACCATATCAAATGCTTTGCTTCTTGTGGACTCAGCCCATATCGGAGGTTTATTTATCTCTGTGGCCGGGCTGTCAGAATTAGAAAGCTGTAGATCACGGGGATGAGAGGCTTCCCATCTTGTCCAAGGCTCAGGGCTGGACCGTGTCCAGAGAAGCCTTTAGCAGAGCTCTCGGGGACGAGCTTCACCCTCGCGTCATTTCGGATGTTATATTTGTGAGCTGTTTGTGGTCAGGCCCTCTAATCACACTCCCTGGGTGAAGCCCAGCACGTTTGAGGAGTGACTGTATGCTCGAGTTGACAGTTGCCCCTCTGCTAATGATGGGGCTCAATGCCTCGGTGGCACTCCACAGCTTGCTGCTTGTTTTGCTGGAAACTGCAGGGAAGCCTGAGCCTCGGCCCTTAGGATTATGACCGCGCGTAAGAACTTCTGTAAGAGAAAATGCATGTTGTTTCAGGCGGGCCACGCCACCTTCACCCCCCGTTTCTTCCCACTTGTTTTACATTGATTGCTCCCATTTGCTGCGCTCGAGGAGGGCGGCATGGCCGTCGCTCGCTTTGTACCGCTGAGAGGCAGAATTGCGAGCAAGTGCAGAAAAGCCTTCTTAGGACAATATCAAATGGAGGCAGGAAGCAGGACATAAAAGGTGGCTGCGTTCCCCTGAGGGTGCTGGAAAGCCTAAGCACGGACGGCTGCTCTCGCTGCATCTGCACCTGGTCCAGGCAGAGAAAAGCCACTCATGCGGGGCCATCGGCGCGGGCCTGCCCCTCGGGGCTCGAGTGAGAGGGAGAGAGCGTTGCTTTCTCAAGTTGTTCTGTCTGTGGCTTCGGAAGGAGGGAAAAGCCGCTGTGATCGCCTGTGGGATGGATCGGTGCTGTCTTGTTTGTCTCAGAAATAAGAAATACAAAGGAACGTGCAGGCACATAAACCGATCGGCTGCTCCCACCCTCCTCAGCCACTTTTAAAGATCTGTGAGATGAGGCTTCTGTTTTTGACATGAGCAGCTTTTCAGACTCAGGTGTCTCCCTCCTATTTGTGTGCAATTGATTTTTATGACCCCAATTCCAGATCTGTACACCCACTCCTTCTACGTGGCCACTTGCTGCGTATCCCACTGTGTACGCAGATGGAGGGGAAGAGGCTTTTCTGGGGAGCCTGTGTGGGTTTTTGGTATTTTTAAAAAATTCCCTCTAATCTTGAGATTCTCTAAGAACGCAGGATGATTTCTCTTTCTTGACACCCAGATAACTGTGTCACCCTTCACCCCCAGTGGCTTGAAAATCAGGAGCAGCAAATTTAATTAACTGGAGTGGCCAGAAGGCCACATAAATGAGTTATTCTGGTTATTTTCCTAATTAACATTTAGGAATAGTAGCTCTGTCTCTCTCCTCTCCTTTAAAAATCAGGCTTACCGCATTTCTCTTTTTGTTTCTCCAAGTTTATTAACTCATGGTATAAGAAAACGTTTCTTCCTTCCTTTTGCTTTCTCTTTCTTTCTTTCTTCTCTTTCTTTCTTTCTTTCTTTCTTTTCTTTCTTTCTTTCTTTCTTTCTCTCTCTCTCTCTCTCTCTCTCTCTCTCTCTCTCTCTCTCTCTCTCTTCTCTCTCTCTCTCTCTCTCTTTCTTTCTAAAATAGGAAGTAGGGTGGAACGCAAGGGTATTGTCAGCTGACACCCAACCCTGGCAACAACAGGGAGTGAGAGGGAGTTCTGGGATGGAGCAGGTCCGCCCCTCCCAAGGGGTCAGATAGAACCTGCCACCAAGCTTTCGCCTGTGGGCGGCTGGGCGGCAGGTCTGTGATCTCGGGCTTATTTTTAATGCTGTTTATTGAGTGCTTGCTGATATACCCTTTCTTCTTCAAAGGGCTCTGCTTCTCACTTTCAAGTCTCGCAGGAACCCCTTCTCGTTTTGCCGAGGAAGGACCAAGAGGCAAGCCGTTGCCCAGGGCCACTTTGCGGACGCCGGTGGAACTGAGAAGCAAGCCCTGCTCCGCTCTCCAGCCCGCATCACCACGGTCCCCCCACCCACCCCACCACCGGACAGAGAGAAGGCGGCTCATGGCAAGGGCTGGGGCATGAGTGTATGAAGCTGGCATTGGTTAAATCTGCTGTGAGGAGTGTGCAAGCCATCAGTCCTTTATCAAGACAAAACTAGATTAACATTTTTCCCCAAGGTGACTCTCTGCTTATTACATCTTGACAAAATCCCCCTCTCTTTTCCCATGCTGTTCGAGGTGTTCACCATGACAGTTTTCTGTGTTTTGATAAAGATGAAACAAACACACAAAGACTAGGCTCCTCCTGACACCAGCACAGAATAGTTTGTCTGCTTAACCCCCATCACTGGGAGATTCTGTCTCTACTGGCGTGGGAATGGGAGTGGCGAGGAACCCACTGTCGCTCCGTTTCCTCTCCAGTGGTCTTTTCCACCCGATGTAAAAATACTTTTAGGTTCAAGCTGCTAGGTCCTGGGGCTTAGATGACTCCATCTGACTATGACCCTGAGATGTTTTGATCAGTCCCCCCCCACCTTTGGGCCCCACTGGACAGGGAGCAAATTTAATTTTACTCCCGCTTTCTTTTTCCACCTTTGCAGACAGAAGCCGAAGCATTATGTAGAAGCAACCTTCTTCGTTTATGCCTTTTCAGAAAACATTTTCTTTTACCCTCCCTTCCAATATTCTACCAGCCTATTTGAATTTAAGTCTTGAGTCCCTCTGTACGGTTTTCTTATAATTAATATCCTTCAAAGCCACCTCAGATCTTGCCTGTAGTGTATTTGGGTCTTACAAAGAGGCTCAGGGGAAATAAAAGATTGCCTGGGGCAATCTGGGTGAATTCTTGGATAGCTGGAAATTTTAAATCAAATGAACCGATAAGGAAAAAAAAATACTTGCACTGAACATGCCCACAACAACTCAGCCCTGTTGTTCCCTCTGGGGTTTATTCGAATTGATTGAGGTGACGCCAAGTCTTGAAGGGGACACCAGCTAATATTAGGGAAGTTATTGTGACTTTGAATCCATGTGACCTTGGGAAACATATCAACTTTATGAAGCTTAATTTTTTCATATGAAAAATGCATTGTTCAGAGCATTAAATGAGATAACATACCATGCAAAGCTCTTAGCATAATACCTGGTTCATCATAATTGTACCTCATCATGTATATTCCCATTAGCAACCTACATTGAATATGATGCCAGATATTATCTCATTTAATCCTAAGTATATTGTGGTAGCTTTTATTATTCCTGTATTGTGAAAGTCAGTCGGAGAGGTTTACTTTCCCCCAGTCCCAGAGCTAACAACGGGAAGAGCCAGGAATCTCACCCAGACCCGCTGGTCCTACTGTCCCAGAAGGTCCACTCATCAGGTGCTGACATCACACAGAAACGACAGTGAATAGTGAATCGTATTTTGCAGTTGCTAATGTGATCTTAAAAATGGTCTCATTTAACGATGTCAGGAGCTCTGGGAAGTAGGTCTTATTATTACAAGAAGCCAGGCATTGGTTTAAATTCTTGTTTAAATCACAGAGCCAGTAAATGCTGGAACTTCAGAGCCCATGCTGTCTGATGCCAATGTCCTGTCATCACCGTTGACAGTTTGAGCCACTTTTCTCACTCATTTAGGGGAAAGTTCACCCATGTTAGAAAATGTAAGGATTATGTTAGCATCTCTCATCATAGAACATAGTTATTCCAAGATGCTCTGCAAGGGATTTGCTTGGACCCATCTGGGTCCAACCTGTGCTCTCGACACTGAGAATCTCTGTGGACATGGCTGGGAGCCCTGTTAACTAAATCAAATAGGACTCTTATCCAGGAGAGGCACTATGGCCATCATGCCAGGATGAGGACCAGTAAGATCACAAGCATCAGTCTCGTTAGTTGATTTGTTCAAACATTAAATTTCAAAATGCAGTGGTCAATAACAGGATTGTATCAATGTTAAATTTCCCAAAGTTGATGATTGTGCTGTAAGTATGTGAGAGAATAACTCTGTTCTTGCAAAGTACATGCTGAAATATTTAGAGGTGAAGGTTCATGATGTGGCAACTTATTCTTAAAGGATTCAGACAAAATATGTAGCTAGTAAGGCAAAGGAGAAGCAAACAGGGTAAAAAAGGTGATGACAGGTGCAGTGGAAAATGTCTCAGTAGGTGTATTGCATCAGATGGAGAGTAGCTGGAAGGTGACCGAAGTTGAAATATGTAAGAATAAATATACAATTTTTAATAAATAAACTCCAGGTCTTTTGTGTTCCCCTCATATATATTTATGTATGACATATATGTTAGGTATATATGATACATGATATATAGGATGCATAATATATGCATATAAACATAAGATATCCATATGTACACCACATCATGCAGTGGTGGTGGATTGGATTTTGAAACAGAAAAAAAAGACAACATAATAGTAGAAAAACTGGGAGAATCTGCATAAATTCTGTAGTGAATTTTATTGTACCAATGTTAATTTCGTTGTTTTGATAAACAGACCATGGCTATAAAAGATGTTAATATTCGATAAAGCTGGACAACGGACGACTCTGTACTATCATTGCAACTTTCTCTAAATCTAAGATTATTTCAAAAAAAGCACACACATCTTCCTGACTCTATCAACACAGAAATTAAGGACGGCTGTTTGCCTGAGGAGCGTGTTCAGGGCACACAGAGGTATCCCGTCTTGGAGCCAGCAATGTCCTGCAGCTCAGCCCTACTTATGTCATGGGAAGAGCCCTGGACTGGGAGATAGGAGACCTTCAAATCCCATAGGGCAAATTACATGAGCTAAGTGTCTGTTTTCTCATCTGTAAAATAGAACAACGTATACGTTCCCAAGGTTAACCAGACTTCAACAGAAACTCTGCTATGGAAACTATTTTGCCTGACACTGTAAGTTCTTAATAAAATCCTGGATGGCCTAATTTATATCCTTATGTCAATTATCTACAAATCAGGGACCCAAAAGTCAGAAACCTGTGGGGTCCTGGTGTGTTTAGAAGGCTCTGTGGCAAATTCCAGAATGCATGTGCCATTTCTAGGAGACACTGCTCTCAACTGCAGCTGCCTATTGCCTGTGGAGTGTGGTCCCAGTGTTGCCTGATAGTCAATTTTTTCGAAAGAAGCTGCATTCTGATTTTTAAAAAATAAACACCATGTTCTTATTTTTAAACAGTGATCATAAATTTAAGACATTTTAAAGCATTGTCTGAGCATCAGACCATGTTGGCCAGACCTGGTCTTCGGGTCACCCACTTTTGAGCCGGTCCCTACATGAGCTCATGGAGAAAACTCTGAATTCCCCAGGGACCATGCAGCTATGCCTGAACTTCTGGGAGAAACATATACTGGGTGCACGTAGAATTAAAATAAAGCACCACAAAGTAAAAGCAGGGTTCAGTGCCCCTAACCCTCAGGTCTCTGATAGTACTGCAGGTTTCTATCGGTCCCGTCCAGGTTGTTCAGTCTGAGGCCTCGTCGCCTAACTGTGACTCGAAGGGAACTGAGAAGTCATTAAGCTCATCCTGCCATACACACAGACGTCCCCGGGTTTGTTCAAACCCCAGGGACGCGCGGAGAGTTTCTGTGCCCGGCTGGGCTGGGACCAGGAGCCAGGTCTCCACTGTTTGTGGCTTTGATCCCGTCCTCTTGTCCCTTCTACTAGATTCTGAACTACCATGGGGCAAGGACCTTGTTGAATACGTGTCCTTCCCACAGTGTGCCCAGTGGGCGAAGAACCCACAGCACGCATAATTCCTCATGCTGACCCTGCTAAAAAAAAAAAAAAAAAAATCTTCAAAGAATTTTGAGCTAAAAGCAATCAATTCTCTGCTCCTATTAAAAACTCTTGAAAAGGCAAGTTGGCTAAAATACAGAATTTGGCTAAAATATTATTTCTTCCTTTCCCCTCATCTAACTGCCAGTCGAAATGGCTATGTGGCTGTCACTAATTAATATTACTTTTTTCAGTCAGGGTCTGATTTCCCAAGATTGTTTTGCTTCCAGATATATATATATATATATATATATATATATATATATATATATATATAATAATTTTTTTTTCTTTTAGAAAACAGACTAAGTAGAGCAAAGTTTCATTAGTTACCTCTATGGCCCTGTCGAATGAGAATAAAATCATGGTGGTGGTTGTCCCATTTTGCCCCACGCTGTGCCTTTTGATCAATCAAGTGTAATTCCCCAGAAACTCAAGAGGCCTGAGAGAGGCGGCCGGGTCTAAACGCCACAGACTCAGGAGGCCTTTCGGAGTGGTCAGGGGACACAGTGGGGTGTCTGGGACAACAACACACTCAGCACACTTAGAAAGTGTTGAGAGAAATGACACACAAGAGAGAGAAAAAGACCAGGGACAGAGCAGCATTTGCTTTTCTTTTCTCCCCTGAATATTTTAGGACAGTTTTCCTGTTGTCCTTGTGCTGAGATGGTCTGTAAACTTGGGGATGCAAATGAGAATTATTGCATGCCATAATTTGCTAAATCTTTCTCCTCAGAAAATCCCCAGAATAATTTGGTCAAAGGGTTACAAAGTTTTACACTATTAGCAAAGTTGCTCCTTTGAGACTGTAGTTTTAAAACTGTGAATTTGGTTAAAACATTTCAAAAAGTACTGAAGGATATATAACTAAAGGGAAAGCATATGTGTGCATACAAAATATTCTCTTTTTTTGCAAGCAGGGCAGTGCTGTATACACTCTTGTGCATTTTGCTTTTTTCACTTAAGAAAATATTTACCAACACAATTTGCTTTTCACAGCTGTGAAGTAATCTATTTATGGATACGTTGATTTATTTAACCATTCTTGTATCATTGGGCGTTTAAATTATTTCCTGTTTGGGTCTATTACAAAAAAATCCAGAATGAATCACATGCTTTGTTCACATATGCAAGCATATCTGCAGCATAAAAGCCTAGAAGTGTAATTGCATGGCACACATCATGTGTTTGTTATGTAATTCCATGTTACCCCCTGTGGTTATGTGAGTGTCAGGATGTTTGTGGACTTATTAGCAGAACGTCTTCTGTAGAGGTTCTTTTGGGTTTCTCCAGGGCAGAAAAGGCTGTCAGTGTATTCATCTCTTGGAGAAAAGACACAAGCACAGCTTCAGATCTTGTGCTCAAGAGAGCATACCTGACCGTGCCACCCCAAGAAAGACCCCACAAAGCAGTTGGTGCTCAAAAACTATCCGCTGAAGTAATGGAAAAATGAGTAGTGGCAGTGTCCCTAGAAAAGCAATTAATATATGCCTCAATTCGATGATGCTTCAAGGATAAAGATAAATAAAAATAAGTCATTTAAACAAATAAATATAACGTCTAACCAGCTTTATTGCATTCTTATGTTTTTAGGAAAGATGCATAGTTTGAGATAGGTCAAAAGAAATGTTCAAAATTCTAACAGTAGACAGGTATTCTAAATGGCCAGTGATAACTTCTATTCATCCTGTTTTCTCAGAATTTGTTTGGCTTATAGTTATCATATTATTATTAACATTTGTTTCTTAAATGCATGTTTAGATGCTTTTTATTTTACGAATTTCATTCGCTTTGTTTAAAAAACTTCTTTTTCGGATTTTGGAGAAGATACTTCACTTCAGTCTCCTCATCTGTGAGCTGAAGTGTTTAGGCAACAGGTTCAGAGATGTCCCTCTGGCTCTAATAGTCAGGAAAATTGTCAGTGTCAAGTTCCAGCGAAGAGTGTGTACCTTCAACATTACAGGGGCTTTGCATTTTAGTGTCTTCATTTCCAAATGAGGATATCTGGTTGCTTTGCACGTATGCAAAGGGCAGATACCAATAATTAGGCCTTCAGCAAAGGGAGACTGTTCTTTGATAAACGAGCAATTCTATTTCTCTGCAACCCCCGCAGTAAAAGTAGTTTTTACTATAGCTTACATCTATGGAGAGAATTAGTTCTATTTGCAGCAAACCATTCGTTACCAGTTGGGAAAAGTCATACTTCCAGTGGCAATTCTTAAACTTACCTTCCTAATTAACTTACACTTGTGAGTGCTGGAACTCACTTTTAAAATACATTTTAAGTTAAATATCCATTTAACCAGGTACCGTTTATTTAACCTTGGCTTTGTGAGAGGCTCATGCATTTGTGTCTATCAAATGAGGGGCTAGAGAATAGTCAACTGTATAAACGAAAACAAAAGGAAATTCTCCAGTTAAATTTCTCAGGTCCCAGGTTCCTCCATCAAGTAAAAATTCCAAGTTAAAGATTGATCCTCCTGGCCGACTGTCAGCTTCCTGAGAAGCCTCCATGGCCTGGTACTTCTTACAATGAATGCATCCTTGGGACTAAGTTATCCATCAGCCAACATGAGATATAATCTTTGTTTTCCATGTTTCGGTTAATCTTACCAGAGCCTTGCTCGGTGAGACTGACACTGATTTCTGACTTTTCCCACACTTAGTAACTTGAAGTTTCTGCAGCATAGACATTTATTTTTAAAAAAAGGAAAAAATCAGAGATGAAAAAAAGCTATTGGCCCAAGTTATTCCCAACTGGCACAGGGTAGGGTGTTCAAGGTGAAGAGAAAGTGAATCCAAGTGGTCAACAAAGGACACACGGACAAGGCGTGGCATCTGTTTCAATTCCCAGCCCAAGATGCGAGACGTCCCCACACTTGACAACACAGCTCAACACACCGTACCTCAGAGATGAGTTTGCAGGTGAATTGATATCCTGCTAGGGTGCAAAGGAGGGCAAGTGTCCCAGCCCCACTCCGGCCTCCTCAGCTCTGGCTTGTGAGGGCCACAGGCTCGGTCCTGCAATCTCATTGGTGCAGCCCTTATATACGGACTGGAGGAGTTACAGAAATCCCTTAACCTTTCAAGGTCACTGGAGCCAAATTAGTAGCAGAATCAGACAATATCTTTCCAGGGACATTGTAGCCTTCCCTCGTGGTGAGAGATGGCTCTACACAAATCCCGTCTCTTGTTCCCCCACTGCCCCAGGGAGGGTGAGCTTCTGTTTTGGCAGGTCCCGCGGGTGCTATGACTTGGCCTTGGGCAAGAGAGACGATTTAGAGCATGGGCTGGATTATCTAGCAGCCCTGTTCCTCTGTGACCTGTGAAAAGCCACCCTCCGCCCCTCGGTGTGCAAAGGGGACTGGAATGGTGGGACGAGTCCCACTTGGGTGTAACATTACAGGAAGACTTAGAGAGGCATCTGGTTCTTTGGAGCCATTAATCCTTGCATGGAATCTGGTGATGACATATCACGGTCTGTTTAGTTCTCGACCAGTTGGAGCAGGAATTGACCCCTGGGGAGTGTTTTCCAATAAAATGCATCCAAGTGAGATCGACTTCTCGTTTTAGAGCGGCTCTTACCCCATTATGGAGGAGCACACTTTGTCCTTAGGAAAAACATTTGGAATACTCACTCATCTGCTAACAGAAATAGCTCTGGTTTTCATCAAATCCTTCAACTACGCTACTAATTGCATGCCCATTACTTGGTGCAGTGGCTTATACATTTATAACTTACATTACTCATGACAACCTCGTCCGATACTGATGTTCGGATTTTAGCTTGCTGATGTGGTGATACTTGATGTTGAGTCTGTGAAAGTAGTCAAATAAGCCCATTTATATTTAGCTGGGTGTCTAATTTAATAACAGAACCAAATTTTACCGAGGAAACTTTTTTCATGAGAGAGAATTCATTCTGAAACCACTTTTCAGGGTCTCACCTATAAAAAAGCAATGATTCAAAGAGAGAAAAAAAAACCTCAATAAAAATGTTTCCAAGGAGTATATTGAAATCACAGAAGTGAAGCTATATACATGAATATATTTTTTCCACTAAGAAAACACAGTGAAACTGAATAACTAGCAAGTGATTGGTCTTTCTCCCCTCTCTCCCTTCCTCCCTCCTTCCCCCACACCCTCCCTCCCTTTCTTCTCTCTCTTTCTCCCCCCTCCCTCTACCACCCTTCAAAAGATCACTGTTACTCCAAAAGCTGTGAAAGTTATTTTGGCTCCATGGAATGCCTCGGTCTTTATTTAAGCCAGACTACAAGATAAAAAGTTTGTCAAACAAGTAACACCACAATACTTATTTTGTGGCGTGACTCCACTTGACTTATGGCAATTTTGCAAACACTTACTTCATCTACCAGCACAGAATGTTGCACAATTAACAGTATTTGTCCTGCTTAAAAGAATGAACATTTATGCTTTTCCTAGTTTGATGGTTTCAGTCGACACGTATATGGATAACCAAATTTTAATTTTGTGTTTATCTTGTATGTTATTGGGACCACAGTGGCACATGGCTAGGGAGTAGCAGGATTGGGATTCGAACCCAAGCTGTCTGACTTTCAAGCTCTTGCTCAAATGAGATGTTCAGCACTTGTTTCTGTCCAGGAGCCAAGCAGGGACACACAGTTAAGAGGAGCCTCTTCAAATATCCACTGGGAAGCTTCAAGAATTAAAGACGGGTTGCCCCCAATGTAGATTTTGGCACAAAGGGATATCTACTCCATGGAAGTTATCATTAATGCAATTCATTCTCACCCCGAGTCTTTCTTCTTTCTCCCTTATTTTGAAACAGGAAATTTATGCCATTTCAATTTTTGAATTTTTTTCCCTCCCTGGGGTTCCCCTTCCAAAAGAAAAGGGGAGTAAGAGGGGTTATTGAGAGTCACTTACACGTAGTAGAGGTGTGCGTACCAGCTGGGCTCTGGGAACTGACAGATTGGACACGGAGGAGAACGAGAAAGACAAAGATAGTGCAGAGGAAGAAATATCCTGTCGAAGAATATTATGTCCATATTTACTTTTAAGAGATGATCTACCAAATTGGCCTAGGAAAGCTTTACCAGTGAGAGGGAACTGCTGTAAACAGAAACCTCTTTTCTCTTGAGCATACGAATCTGGGAATCCCTGATCCCAACCTGGATTCACAGGTGAGTCCTTGAAACAATCCCTCGGGAGCAGAGGGACCAGAGAAGTTGGGGGTGGGGGCGAGGATGAATCCGTATGCAGGGAACAAAAGCAGGCCTGTGAGAAGAGGGAGGACCCTTGCCCATAACCAGTAAGGGGGGATTGAGAAGTCTCTCACCTGATGCTTTATTTCAAACTGCCTGTTTTAAAAGCTTGCATTGCAAGATGCCAGTGGTTTATTGACCACGGCCTGGACTGGTGTGTTACGCGTCCAGTACTTGACCGTCTCTAAACCTTTATTCCCCTCATCGTGGGTTTTGTCTGCATTTCGATCTCTTTGTGTATGTGACGATCGGTTCCAGTATAGCTGTCAGGTGTATGTGTGAAAATTTGTACCTGAGGTTTGTTTTCATCGGGTACGGTGAGACCTGAAGACGTGGAAATGATTGTCATGATTCACAGATCCCTAGAAACAGGAGAGATGGCGTGCAATGCCACACCGCACGGGGACGCACCAGGGTTGGTCAGGAGGTAGAGTGGGGTGAGGAGGGGGATACAGCTCGGGACCTTTGCTGGGGTTTTCTAGGAATGGGCGAGGACAGGGTTGGTTTGATATTTTTAGGACCGGAGAGTTGGAATAACTCTGGCAGGCTTTGGGCTATAGAGTGGTCTCTAGTTGCTTGGTTCCTGGGGTGACTTGGGGCAGGAGAAATTCTAGCTTGGTGTGTGTAAGCACTTAATAAAGGAGCTAGTGAGATGTGGCCTCTGGACTCCTAGGTGTGCATGTCAACGGCGTGTTTGCAGGGAGTCATGAGCTGGTTCTAGCAAGTAGCCACTGGAAAGCGGCGGGCTCTCTAGGGTGAGGGTCTCAAGTGCCAGAACATCAGGAATAGAGGAAATAAGAACACATCGACAGTACCATCTGGATGATGACTGGTAGGCCCTCCACATCTCTTGCTGCTAGCTGCGTCCGAGGCACAGGGTGCTGGTGCCGCACCCCAGCGTGCTGTGGCCTGGGGACATCTGGTGACTGAAGGTCGGAGAAAACCAGCCCCGGGAGTGTCTAGATGAATGGTTACCTGGGCAGAGTCCGGCTCTGGGACTCTCCTGTGTTCTCCAAAAGGCCCCATCCCTTCATTTCCGGTTTCCTTTGCCATATCTTGGTGGCTACAGCCTTCTCAACCCCGTTGATGGTATCACCTGGGGTGACGGAGGAGTCTAGGGGCTCTAGTTAAGCCCCTGGTTCTGCCTGGGCTTGTGATCTTCGGGAACTTTCATATTAGTACATTTTTTTTTCCTGAAGGGGAGGTTTGTAGCTTTCCTCAAATCCTCAAAGGGCTCCATGACTCTAAAAGGTTTACCAATAGCAACAATAATAATAACACCTGGCATCTGTTGAATACGTACTGTGCTCCAAACATGACTTTAAGCTCTTCCTAGGGATTAATTCTTCTAATCCTCAACCTTCTGAGGCACGGACAGGATAAAGCTGGGGTCCCCAACCCCTGGGCCACAAAGCAGTACACGGCCTGCTACTAACGGGCTAAACAGCAGTGGGTGAGCGACAGGCCAGCAAGAAGGATGCTTCCTCTGTGTTTACAGCTGCTCCCCCATTCCTTGCATTACTGCCTGAGTTCCACCTCCTGTCAGATTAGCGCTGTAAAACCTGCTTGCACTTCCAACATCTTATCTTAGTGAAGCAGGATTTTCTGCGGTGATAGCAACCAAAACGAGATGATGGAATAGACCGGACATAAACAACACACTTCGGTGTCACTGTCTCCCATGACCCCCAGATGGGACCATCTAGTTGCTGGGAAACAAGCTCAGGGCTCCCACTGTTTCTGCGTTACGGTGAGTTCTACAATTATTCCATCACCGATTACAAGGTAATAACCACAGAACCAAAGTACACAATAAATGTGACGTGCTTGAATCATCCTGAAAATTTCTCTCCTCCCCACCCTCCAGTCCATGGAGAAAGCGTCTTTCATGAAACTGGTCCCAAAAAGGTTGGAGATCGCCGAGCTAAAAAGCCACCGTCACAAGGACAGGCAGTGTGGCTGCAGGCCAGTGGCAGCAGCTGCAGCCCTCAGGCCAGATCCAACCCTTTCAAATTACTTAATAAATTAAGATTCTGTGGCAAAATATACATAACATGAAGTTTCCCATCATATCCATCTTAAAACACACAATTCAATGTTATTTGGTACATTCACACTGCTGTGCAACCATCACCACTATATACTTTCAGAATGTTTCTGTCACCCCCAAAGGAAACCCCGTACCCGTTAAGCAGTAAGTCCTCATCGCCCTCCCTCCCTAGTCCTGGGGCACTACTAATTTACTTCCTGTCTCTATGGATTTGCCTATTCTGAATATTTCGTATAAATGGAATTAATAAAAGATGCAACCTTTTTTTCTGACTTCTTTCATCTGGCAGCATATCTTCCAGGCTCATTCACAGTGTAGCACATATTAGAACTTCAGTCCTTTTGGGGGCTGGGTAATATTCCTTTGCATCAAATGATGAACACTTAAGTCGCTCTGGCTATCGGGACTAGTTCTGCGATCAAAATTTGCGTACGAGTTTTTGTTCGAACACGTGGCTTTCATTCCCACACTACCTATTCTGGTAAATAAGTTCTTAGTGGAACACAGCCAGGCCCGTTCATGCAGGCACGAAGGCAGAACTGACTGGAGATGTGCCCTTTATAGGAAAAGTTTGCCGAGACCTGCATAAACCACGACACTAAAGTGCTGAGACCACAGGGTTAAGAGGCAGCCTTTTCTGAGAGAAGTCAAGACCTGCCCTGCCCTCCCTTGCTTCAAGTGCGGTGCATGGCTTGGCTTTGAGTCTCCGATGAGGAGGCCGCCTCCGTCAGACTGCAGTCTGGAGGTGGCCTGGGAGGGACACGGGCGAGGGGTGCTCAGAGACACAAGGGGACCCCGTTTCTTTGCCATGTCCTCTCCAACACTCACTCCAGTCACCCAGGGTAGGAGGTGTCGCCTGGGGTGTGCACACGCCATGTCAGACCTGGTGATCTCAGAACCCCTGTGAAGGATGACCTTGCCCCAGAAGGACACCTGGCAGCTTCAGTGACTGAGACGGATCTTGTGAAAGTGGCTCTGACAGCAGAATCAGAGTCTCATTTTCATTGACTGAAGGCAATTTTGGGGCCTCCCTTTGAATATTCAAGTCTCCTTAATTCCATCCTATCAGTCTTCAACTGATGAGAAAATCAAAAGGCTGCTCAGGTATCACTAGAGGTGGAAGCACCTGTGGGTGGAGGAGGTTCACTTTGTCCTTGCGCTGCGTGCTGGGCCGTGCGTTGATCTCTGCGTGCACCCCAAACCTCGCGGTGTCTCAGCAGCCCGGACAGATGGCTCGAGATGTGTGTGTGTGGAGGGCCCTTATTCTTTCTCTAATGAAGCATGGATCAACCTGATTTTTAATTGTATGTTTATTTATTTGTACACTTATGTTCGCTGTGAAAGCAAACAATAGAATAAAACAATCAAGAATGCCTCTGGCTGCATCTACACTAACAGATTGTTCTATAGGAAGTAGAAGATACCAGAGCATGCGATTCAAGTAAGTGCTTTGTTCATGGCAGTAAGAGTTGTCTCATGGGAAAACCACAATGACCAGAAAATCCTGACACTGAGCCAGCGTTCTTGTTACCATTATGTTTTTTGCTCCTGCTTTTGTGCAATAAAACGGTTTCTCTGAAAATACTCATGCGAATATTCCAGAATTTGTGACACATATTTGCATGTGACACAGTTGACTGTGCTCAGCATTGATAAGGTGAGCGTCTGTTGAATAAATACAAAGAAGGTGGGCATGGTGATAGGAGCCAGGGGCCTCCTAAATGTCTGCTCCCATTTGGAACTTGGGTCCCTGACTGTGAAGTCTTGTGGGTATTTGAGCTCTCAAAACCTCAGTTTTATTTTCTCTCTATATATACTTTAAGTCAGGGTCTCACTCTGTTGCTCAGGCTAGAGTGCAGTGGCACGATCGTGGTTCACCACAGTCTTGACCTCCTGGGCTCAGGTGATCCTCTACCTCAGCCTCCTGAGTAGGTGGGACTACAGGCATGCGCCACCACACCTGGCTAATTTTTTGATTTTTTTGTAGAGACGAGGTCTCACTATGTTATGTAGGCTGGTCGGTCTGGAACTCCTGGGCTCAGGTGATCTTCCTGCCTCAGCCTCACAGAGTGCTGGGATTACAGGTGTGAGCCACCGCACCTGAAACACTTCTGTAAATTGAGTAGATTGAAAACCTACTTCCTAAGAGTCCTAAGGACTTACAAGTCCATGTGTCTAAACCTCCTTTTTATACCCATGAGACTGCCACTTTCACTGACTGTAGAAGGCATTTAAAATGTTTGTTCATCAGCCTCATTAAAAAGTGGGCAAGACATGAATAGACACGCCTCAGAAGAAGATATATGGGCAGCCAGTAGACACATGAAAAGGTGTTCAGCCTCACTTATCATCAGAGAAATGCAAACCAAAACCACAGTGAGATACCACAGAACCCCAGTAAGAATGGCCGTCATTAATAACTCAAAAAACAACAGATGCTGATGAAGATGTGGAGAAAAGAGGATGCTTCTACACTGCTGGTTGGAATACAAACTAATTCAACCTCTATGGAAAACAATGTAGTGATTTCTAAAAGAACTAGAAACTGACCTTCCATATAATCCAGCAATCCCCCAGCTGGGAATATACCTGGAGGAACTCAAATCATTCTATCAAAAAGATAGCTGTACACGCATGTTTGTTGCAGCTCTATTCACAATAGCAAAAATGTGGAACCAACCATGCTGCCCATCAAAGCTGGACTGGATTAAAAAAATGTGGCACATATATGCAATGGAATATTACGCAGCCATAAAGAAGGACAAACATATGGACTTCGCAGCAACTTGGATGGATTTAGAGTCGATCATACTCAGTGATCTATCACAGAAACAAAGAATAGAGTACCATATGTTCTCACTCATAAGTGGACCTCGAACAATTATCATAATACCATAAGAAAGGGATGGGCAGTTGACAAAAACTGTCAGGGGAGGGAGGGACACACCTCATCAACAAGGGTACCTGCATAATGAACATTTGTATACCTAATCCTGAGTTGTACCCCACATCTTTAAAATAAAAGGAAAAAGCAAATAAGATGTTGGTTCGTTAAACAATAAAAAAAAATAAAACTTGAGACTTCAGAGTCGAGTCACACCAGAAATCAAGAAAAACTGTATCTTTATTGTGTCTTGATGGCTGGGTTTCCAAGACTGTAATTCTAAATGAAGTATGATTGTGTTTTTAAAAACAGGATCTCTTTCCCTGCTGAAGTCTCTCTCTCCTTCTTCTTCCTCTCCCCTCCTCTTCCTCTGATTTTAAAAATGGCGTCTCTTTCACTACCGAAGTCTCCCTGTCCCTCTCCCTCTCCATCTTCCTCTTCCTCCTTCTCTCCCTTCCCCCACCATCTTCCTCTCTTTCTTTCTCTCTCTTTCTGTAAATACATGTGCCATCTACACGTACGTGACAGACAGATGAAAATGTCAACGAGTAGGAGATTAATAACCTAAGAACACTGGCCAATGAACAGAACAGGCAGCATTAGAAGAAATTCACCACGCCTTTGGGAGGCTGAGGTGAGTGGATTGCCTGAGCCCGCGGTTCGAGACCCGCCTGGGCAGCGAGACCTCATCTCTACAATAAATAAAAAAAAAATCAGCTGGGCGTGGTAGCGCGCGCCTGTAATTCCGGCTACTCGGAAGGCTGAGGCGGAAGGATCGCCAGGGCCCAGCAGGTCGAGGCGGCTGCGGTGGCCGGGAGCGGCCACTGCCCTCCAGTCTGGGCTGACAGAGTGAGACTCCAACTCAAAAAAAAAAAAAAAAGAAGGAATTCAGATAGCCAATAAGTATTAAAAAATTTAGCCAACCTCATTATTAAAGAGGTACAACGTAAAGTAATAAAAATATTTTAAGGTGCTACTCCATAAAGAGAGTGACAAAAGCCAGGGTTAGTGAGGATTGGGGGAAACAGGTGCTCACACTCTGTTGGTGGGAGCTTAACTTAACAAGCATGAGCCATCATTTAAATTCATTTTCGGAAATAAGTTGCTTTACTTTTCAAATGAGAAATAAGGGAATACTTTCCTGGGGTGGGGGGGTAAAAGAAACAACACAGGTGTGTTTAGCGTTACACATGGCAGTTTCTCTTCACCGTTTCTTCCCACTTGGCCAGGTCTCACTCCCCTCTCCACATGTAACCACTGATAACCGCATTTGCTGTGTACACTTCCAGTGTTTTTCTATGAACATACATGTAGATGTAGGTGCATATACTCATGGTTTTTTTTAAAAAATCGAATGGCTTCCTATGACCTATAAAGATCTTCAACTTGTTTTTGTCATTTAAATGTATACCCTTATTCTTTTTTCCCCATATCTGTCCCTACATAATGATAGTACGTTTTTTTTTTTTACTTTTCATTTTAAAGATGAGTACAATTCAGGGTTAGGTATACACATGGTCATCATACGGTAAAGTGTGGGCACCACTTTGGTCCTCACTTCCTCTGGTTTGAGATCAGGTGTCCTTATTGATGAATTTCCCCCCCACCCCCAGCAGTTTCCCACTACTGCCAATCCCTCTCTGATAGTGTTACGATAATTGCTCAGGGTTGGATGACGAGAGAGAACCTATGGCACTCAGTTCTTTGTTTCTGTGATAGATCACTGAGTATGATCGACTCTAAATCCATCCAAGTTGCTGCAAAGTTCATAATTCTGACCTTTATGGCTCTGTAATATTCCATTATGTATATGTACCACGTTTTTAACTTTTAATTTTTTTTATTTTAAAGAAGTGGGGTACAGTTCAGGGTTAGGTATACAAATGTTCATGATGCAGGTACCCTTGTTGATGGGGTGTGCCCCCCTTCCCCAGGCAGATTCCCACGACTGCCAATCCCGCTTTCCTGCCCCTGTCCCAGCAGTTTCCCGCTACCGCCAATCCTTTTCTGATAGATTATGATAATTGTTCAAGGTGCGCTTATGAGTGTGAACAGTACCACATTTAAAAAATCCACTCCACTTTCGATGGGCAGCATGGTTGGTTCCATGTTTTTGCTCTTGTGAATAATGCTGCAATAAACATGTGTGTGCAGGTATCTTTTTCATAGAGTGATTCGAGTTCCTCCAGGGATATTCCTAGAAGGGGAATTGCTGGGACATACGGAAGGTCGATTTTTAGAATGTTTAGGAATCGCCACACTGTTTTCCACAGGGGTTGTCCTAGTTTACGCTCTTACCAACAGTGTAGAAGTGTTCCCTTTTCCCCACATCCTCTCTAGCATCTGTTGTTTTTTGAGTTATCGATGACCATCCTGACTGGAGTTAGGTAGTATCTCAGTGTTTTAATTTGCATTTATTTGATGATTAGTGAGGCTGAACAGTTTTTCATGTATCTGTTGTCAGCTTGTATGTCTTCTTTTGAGAAGTATCTATTCACATCTTTTGCCCACTTTTTAATAGGACAGTTTGTTTTTTTCTTTTCGGCACATTTGAGTTCCTTGTACATCCTAGATGTTAGGCCTTTGTCAGATATACAGTTGACTAATATTTTTTCCTAGTCTGTGGGCTGTCTCCCTGCTCTCATGATGATTTCTTTGGCTTTGCAGAAGCTTTTGATGAGGTCCCACTTGTCTATCTTATCTCTTATAGCATGGGCATTTGAGCTTTTGATCAGGAATTGGTTGCCAGTTCCAATTTCCAGAAGGATGTCTCCTGCCTTTTCTAAGATTCATATAGTTTGAGGTTTTACATTTTGATCTTCGATTCATTTAGAGCTGCCTTTTGCATATGATGGTAGGTTGGGGTCTTGTTTTAATCTTCTGCATGTGGCCAGTTTTCTCAGCACCATTTACTGAATAAGTTATCCTCTCCCCAGTGGTTGTTGGTGGAGGCTTTGTTGAAGATGAGTTGGTTGAGAAGTTGAGGTTTTGCTTCTGGAATCTCTATCCTGTTCTTGTACCGATACCAGACTGTTTTGATTATTGTAACCTTATAATAAAGTTTAAAGTCTGGAAGTATGATGCTTCCTTCTTTGCTTCTTTTGCTGAGGATTGTTTTGGCTATTCGTGGTCGCTTATATTTCCATAAGCACTTCTGTATTGTCATTTCTAGGTCTGAGAAGAATGCTGTTGGTAATTTAATGGGTATTGCATTAAATCTGTAAATTTCCTTGGGTAAAATGGACATCTTTTTTTTTGAGCTAGAGTCTCACTCTGTCGCCCAGACTGGAGGGCAGTGGCCACTCCTGGCCACCACAGCCTCGACCTGCTGGACTCTGGCGATCCTTCTGCCTCAGCCTTCCGAGTAGCTGGAATTACAGGCGCGTGCTACCACGCACGGCTAATTTTTTTTTATTTATTGTAGAGATGAGGTCTCGCTTGCCCAGGCAGATCTCGAACTCGCGGGCTCAGGCAATCCACTCACCTCAGCCTCCCAAAGGCGCGGGATTACAGGCTGAGCCACCAAGCCCGGCAAAATGGACATCTTAACAATGTTGATTCTTCCAATCCATGAACATAAAATATTTTTCCATTTGTTTGTGTCATCTTTGAGTTCTTTGAGCAGTGTTTTGTTGTTTTCATCGTAAAGGTCTTTCACTTCTCTGGTTAGGAAGATGCCGAGGTATTTCATTGTTTTGTTGCTATTGTGATTGGGATTGTGTTTTTTATTTGGTTCTCTGCCTGTTTCTTATTGGTGTATAAGAATGCTACTGTCTTTTGCATGCTGATTTTGTACCCTGAGACTTTGTCAAAGTCCTTTATCAGTGCAAGATTTTTGAGATAACACTCTTTTTAAAAGTTGCATAGTTTGCCTTGGTTTGGTTATAATGGTTCTTAGCATAGGAGGTGCATTTTGTTCTGGCAAAGCCTAGAGCCATTTTTCATTGTCATAATTGTAGTTGGAGGAGAATGCTACTAACATTTAGAAGGTAGTGTCTAAGGACGCTACTAGGATATAATAGTGCACAGGACAGCCTTTCAATTAACCATCGGGATCAAAAGTCAATAGTGCTAAAGTTGAGAAGCCCTGGATTATATGATTCAATACCCTTATTCTAGATATTTAGGCTTTGTTAATCGGTTATTGTGCATATTCTTTCATCTTTTGTACATTATGCAAGTCATGGGTAGACCCAGGTTTTGAGATACTCTGCGTCCTTCTTAGGAATACAATTATGAAATTAAAAATATAAAGGGACTGTGGTCTGTTAAGTTAAGGTTAGCCCAAACCTGCCTCCCTACATGCTTTACGGTGGGCCTAAATGTTCCTTGTGCATAGTGGCCTGTCACCTAACTGTCACCTACTCTTGTACTGATCACCGAGTTCAGGCAAATCACAGGCAGCCAACTGTTCAAATTGTATTCAGATAAGGCCAACGCTGAGCTGTAACAATCTAGCTGCTCTTGTACCTCATTTCCATTTTCTGCAGGTTTCTTTCCTTTTTCTGACCATCAATCCTCTTCTACCAAGTAGCAGCACCAGTGTCTCTTTGGACCTATTCTGGGTTGTTCTTTGTTCCATTAAACTCTGTTAAAATCAATTTGTCCAGTTTTTTCCTTAACCAGTCCATGCAAGTGAGTGACCCCAAAGCTGAAGCTTCAGTAGCGCTACAGAAAACAGTTTCTGGTGTCGTTATTTCTGTAGGACAGACTCCCAAGACTGGAAATTCTAGGTGAATGAGCATGTCCCCTCAGGTTTGGGGCAATTACATCTGATTGACTTCTAAAAAGGCCATAGTAAGTTATTCTCTCACTCATTTATAATTAAAGAAAATATTTGTCAGGGTAGTTTGGCCATGTGCATCAGTCTTTTACATAGCAAGTGAACATAGGAATCCTGTTTCTGGAAACTAATCCTACAGAGATGATTAGTAAGTGGATGCAGACATATGTATGAGGGTGGTCAGAACAGCATTGCCAACCATAGCGAAGAATTGGAAACCAGTTAAAATCTAATGACGGGACATTGGCTAAAGGAATTATGATGCAAACCTGCAATGTCTTGATACAGAAAGAGTGGCGATGTCGAGCAAGCTTTTGGCTTGGGGGGCACAGGTAAAGCCATAGACTTCCAAGTTGAATGCTTGTGGCCCTACAGCTCCCAGCTGCCTCCGAGTCCGTTCAACACTCACTTCCAGCTTTCCCCAACAGATGAGCTCTGGGAAGAGGGTGATGGAAGTAGATTTCATGCTATCAGTTTGGGCGTTCCATCTGGTGTCCAGACCCTCCCCGTGGCTTGGCCCAGCTCTGGGAGTGGAAAGCCACGGGATCAGCCTCTTCCTACTATCCCCATTGGACTTTGGGGCAGCAACATCTGGTACATGGGTGGCTTTGAAAGGTGCCAGCAGACCCCACATCCAATGGAGGAGAAGGTTGCCTCGCAAACCCTTCTAACATAACAGGTTCTACAAGGCCGCCATTAAAAAATGGTTGAGGAACAAATAGAAATGATGAATGTTTGAGATGACAGGTATTCAAAATCCCCTGATCTGATCGTTACATATTGTCTGCATGTATCAAAATATCACATGTACCCCATAAATATGTACAATTGTTATGTATCAATAAAAAATTTGAAAGAATTGCATCCTGTTGGGAACCGGCCATGGAGGCCCACCTGAACATTAGGGATCCAGGTGGGCTGTGGATCCTGAGACCACTAGGATGTGTTTAGGAGCTGTTGGCTCATTTCTTCTTCCCTTTTTTGCTATCTGGCACATCTCATTAGAAGGAACTTTAATGATCTAAGCTTGAATCTCTGAATATACGACAGGCATGGCTAACTTTAGGAGTCCATTGTTCCCGTTTCTCACAGACTGTGGTCTAGGCTTTAAACTTAACATAGTTCAAACTCAGGTCACATTTGGGAGCCTTTGATATGACACAAGCTTCAATATAGGATTTTAAAAGTATATTTGTAGAATTAGTAGATACATATGGAGAGCTGTTTTCAGCTTTAGATGGTGTAGATGATTATCTAGAGTGACCAGAAATGGCCCAGCACGCTTTGGACTGGGCCACATTCCTAAGCCCAGCGTGTACTTTGGACTGGGCTGCATTCTTTTAAACTGGTTTTAGCTACAGAAACCTTACCTACAGTGTAGGGTTTTTCTACTTATTATAGAAATTGAATTTATTTTACTCATAGAAAGTATTGTAGAATAGGTCATGCTAATGTCAGGGAATTATGTTAGTTCAAACATGATCAAACATGATATTTTGAGGTTTAATAAGAATACAGCTAACTTTAGAAATTTCATTGTTCCCATTTTCTACTATTATGGTTTTGGCCTTAGTACAATTTACAGTTTATATTTGGGTTTTATTTTTAGAAGCTTTATTGCTGATGATCAGCTTTATATATTAGGATTAGGAATTAGAAACTTTTATAGAAATTAAGATAGATATATAGAATTTTAGAATAGCCATTTTGTTAAGAGATTGTAATCAATTGTTCCTAGAAATGGCCCAGTGTGATCTTTGGACTGGGCCACATTCTCTAGGAACTGGTTTGAGCTATAATTAAAAGTTTCTATAGTGTAGGTAGAATTAGCACAGAATAGAAAGGTATTAGGATTTAAGTTAGTCATCAGGTGTTGTACATGCATAAGCTTTAGAAGTTATTGATTATTAGAATATTATGATGTTAGAATTGTTGTATTGCTTTTGAGGAACATTAACCAAGCATAAGGAACCGTGAGATAATCTTGGGATTGTCCTTCCTCATGCTTGGGAGAACGCCTGGTGGGTGGGGGATGCCCCTCATCCACCTGGTTTTGTGTTCACGTGAAAATCTTGTGATTTAACCCGTGAAAATTTGGGATAAAAGGCTTATGGTTTGTCCCATTAAACGACCTCTGCACTAGACAGAGTCCAGTCTCTTTCTTTCTCCCCCCTTTCTTTCTTTCTCTTTATATCTATCCCTCCATCTTTCTTTCTTTTAATATCTATCCCCCCAGTTTAATCACCGATGCCATCTTTCCTACCAGGGACCCCAAATATCTGCAGGTGCTGGCCTCCCGCAGCATCCCATATAAATATATATTTAAATATTCGTCAAAAAAGTTCGGAATAGTAGATGTCAGAGTTTTGAAAAAAATACTAATGAGCTCATCTTTTTAAAAATAATTGACCAATTAAATGGTAGAATTATAATAGTAGGACTAGAAGAGACTTAAAAATCATCAAATATGCTAATTGCACTGATTTGATCATTGCATAGTGTATACATGTGCAATATCACTCTGAATCCCGTAAATACGTACAACTATTACATGTCACCCAAAAACAAAAAAATTGAGAAATATGTATGAATATATGAACTTGTCTTGGTAAAATAAACATATTTGTGTGCATATCAATATGAACTATATATGTATTTTACATATGTATATATGTGAAGTGTATATATGTTTCCATGAAATAATGGAAAGTTTTACACCAAGTTTGTTCATATTACGTCAAAGGTGTGGGGGCTCATGGGAAAATTTTATTCTTTTCTTTATATAAGAGCGTACTGTTTTTTTCTTTCAGTAGGCTCGTATTGCTTTTCTGATTGGGAAAACAATAAAGGGAAAGAGGGGGGAAAAAGCCCGGAGCTGTGACCCTAGAAATAAATGAAAAACACTACCACATTAGTCTGTGAAAACATAACACAATGAAATATTTTTAGAGAGGATAGTGGGAACACGTACAACGGACACTTCTATTTCACACACCTGCGAGGCATGAGAGAAAACCCTGGGACAAAGGAACAAGTCCCAGGTGTTTGGACCCCATCAGCCTAAGGACCGACTAGACGGTCAGCCACATGGTGGTAAGGGTGGTGGCCAGCGTCGAATGCATGAACGGTCACGGGCCATCGAGTCATTAGAAGGCAACTCTGGGTTCTGGGAGGATGGCGTTAGCCTGAGTGTCCTCCCCTGACTCCTGATCCCTCTCAACCCTCTTCTGGAGTATCCCAAGAACTTAGGAGTTTGTCTGAAACCGCAGGTTCTTCCAAGAGCTGCACAGGAGAACGCGGACTGGTGCTTCCTTCTGCAAGGACCAGGCGCGGGAAGAGGCTGGAGGCACAGGAGAAGTCTGTCCTCGACTCCAGGCTTGGGCGAAGACCACCCACTGCAAACTCTGTGGATCCACTCTGGAAGGACCTGCCTATCCGCTGTTCTTGAGGGCCACAGGAGAGACTTGCCAGGCACGCTAAACCTGACGGATCTGCACTGGTGGGCTGCAGTGCTCCAGGACCCCTGGTGGAAGGGGCTTGCTCTTGGCCCAGAGAGTGGAGGAAGGAGAGGGGTCTCCTCCCTGTCCCTCAGCTGAGAGAAACAGTTTTTTTTCTCAGCCAAGCCCAGGCAACAGTATCAGCTAAGACTCCCGTTATCTGTTGGTTTGTGACAATCTGAGGCACAGATAGCTTGCTGTTTATAGGTGTGGAGGAATGAGCTCCCAAATGAATACAGTCTATTCAAATGGACACAGTAGCTTTTGAGAGAAAGATTAAGTTGGACAATCCCATTTAGTGAGTGTGTAGAAGGCTGTCCAAACTTGACTTCTCTCCCCTTGTCTCCATCAGTCCCCAGAGCTAGGTAAAAGCTGTGTACTTGTTGTGAGCATGCATCTTAAATGCAAATCCCGGCCCTTCCTTTCTAACTAGATGCCGCCCCGGTCAATTCTGATGGAGATGGTTTGAAGTTGCCTGCCCGTGGACCAGGTGGCCAGCTGCTAGAGCTTGAAGAGAACCTGTACAGGAGAGAAGCGAGAACCCCAATGAGACTGACTACGGAAACAGTCTGGCATTTACCAAAGTACCATTGTTGAAATCTGAGAGAAATCAGTACGTAAACCAAAAAAGAGAGTGGTCACTGATGAAGTCCAAAGAGCTATTCTGGAAGATGAAATTAGTCATCGTAAAAAGGAAGCCATGAGTGAAAATTTAGATCCTATAATAATATGTATTAGGAGAGCCCGAAGGGGAAAAAGGAAAAGGTGGGGAAAAAGTATTTGTTGAGCACATACTCGGAGAAAATTTCTCTAACCTAAGAGGATCTTGTCTTTAGATGGAATAAAATTACTGCATAAAACAAAACTAAACAATCTCACTTAGAAATATCCAGGTGAAGTTCCTGAATTACAAGAATACAGGAAAAAATATGCCAAGATTCTAAAGAGAAATAATAGGTTACTCTAGATAAAATAAATTATCTTTTAATTTTGGGTTATTCTCTATAGTAAACACTCTGATTCAGAGTAACGTCTAAAAGTGTTGGTGCCTTATCACATTCTACTATGAATTCTGAATTCTGCGATACACATTTAGAGTTGATTTTATATTCGTTTTTTTTTTTTTCACTTTACAGGCCTGTGAAGTACCTTTCAGTATAAACTCTCTCATGTTTTCTAAAATATATATTTTGGATAAATGTTTTTCCATATTAAAAAAGAGAGTAAGAGCTGGGCTCGGTGGCTCAGCCTGTAATCCCGCGCCTTTGGGAGGCTGAGGTGAGTGGATTGCCTGAGCCTGCGGGTTCGAGACCCGCCTGGGCAGCGAGACCTCATCTCTACAATAAATCAAAAAATCAGCCGGGCGTGGTAGTGTGCGCCTGTAATTCTGGCTACTCGGAAGGCTGAGGTGGAAGGATCGCCGGAGCCCAGCAGGTCGAGGCTGCGGTGGCCGGGAGCGGCCACTGCCCTCCAGTCTGGGCGACAGAGTGAGACTCCAACTCAAAAAAAAAAAGAAAAAAGAGAGTAAGTTATTCAGAAAAGAGAGGAAATCTCTCTTAGCATTTTTAGCTTATTGAGGGAAATGGACCAGGATCTAGAAATCCCATCCTTGTCAGGGCAGAAGATGGACTTTTCTGGACATATAGACCCTCAGAGCGTATATATGCACCCACTGCCCTATCTGAAAAAAAATTGCTAAAGATATCTTGTAAATAAATGGCACTTAAATCAAGAAAGTGTTCTCAAGGAGGACAAGATGAAGGGGACAGGAAGGATGGTGAGAAATGGAGCTGGTAAGACGGATAATAATGATGACAAATATGGATTATTAATCAGAAGTGACATATTCTCTAAGGAAGGGCTAACAGAAGCAGGGAAATGGAAATCATAAGTTATCTGGATTTAAAAGAAGAGTGTTTGTGGGAAGGAGAGATGCTGGAGAAGAGAATGTGTTCTCAGGTCTTGTCTTGGAGGAGGCGGGGTGGGGAAGTCCTAGCCGGGACTGCTGGCTGTTGGAGTGGGCATCCAACAGTGAGGAGTAGCGAGGAATTCATTTTCATTAAGCAGATGTTTCCTCCGTAGGCGTGTACTGGGCATTGTACTCGGTTCTGGAGACGTCTACAGAGTCTCTGTCCTCAACATCGACATCTAAAGGGAAGAGGCATAGAAGTAAAGGGGGGCTGTGAGATTGTGTTCTTATTTTTAAAATTTATTTTATTTACTGCCAGGCACAGTGGTTCACACCTGTGATCCCAGCCCTTTGGGAGGCTGAGGTGGGAGAAATGCTTGAGCCCAGGAGCGTGAGAACACCTGAGCAAACTAGTGAGATCTTGTCTCTACAACAAAGTCAAATAAGATAAAATGAAATAAAATAAAATAGAGGTTCGCTGGGTTTGGTGGCGTATGCCTGCAGTCCCAACTGCTTAGGAGAATGAGACGGGTAAGTAAATAAAATACAGTAACTAGCCTGGATTCAATCTTGAGTCTTTTTTCCCTATGGTGGATGACTACTAATATCTCTGCTCAGTTCTATTTTTTAAAATTTTAGATTTGGGGGTACACACACATATGCATACATGGACATACTGTGTAGTGGTGACCCATTCCCTAGAAGTGAGCGTTGTGCCCCATAGGTAGTTTCTGAACCCCTACCCCCCCACTGTTGTCCCCAGTGTCTGTTATTTCCGTCTTTGTGGCCATTTAGCACCGACCTGTGAGTGAGGATGTGTGCTGTTTGGTTTTCTGTTTCTGAGTCAGTCTACTTACAACAAATGATCTCCACCTCCATCCATGTTGCTGCAAAGGACACGGTTTCGTTCTGTTTTATGGCTGCCAGCTTTTAATTTTTAACTCTTTTTTTTTTATTTTTTAAACCAGACTTTCTAGGGGTTGCCCTTCTGTCTGCACAGCTTATTGGCCAACCAATGATTGGTCATGGTTTGTGGCCAAATACCTTGAGCCAGCACGCCTCTCCACTGTTGGCCGATGGATCTATGTGTGGTTGCAGAATGCATTCAAAATTTAGGCGGTTTACCAGCTGCCTGGACTTTCGATTTTGGTCACATTCCTCATGTCTCTTTTGTGTCCCTGTTTGGCCTCTTTCTGGTCTCTAGCAGCCTCCCCTCACTTGCCTGCCTCCAGGCCACATGTCTGAGCTCACCAGAGTCTCCCTGTGGCTGGCTCATGTCCTGGATCTTGAGGACTAAACCTGACCTTTTTTTCTTTCATCCAAATTCCTAACTAAGAAGCTCGGGGAGTCACTGCCTGGTAAGACTCACCAGATGGGGTTTTCTGACCCTGCTGCCCTATAGACTAGAAAGTCTGTTTTCCCACCCGACTCTGGCATGACATCACATAACAAACAATGAAGGAAATCACATGATTTTACGGCCCTGCAAAGCCATCTCTTGGGGGCTCCCGGACTCCAGAAACCTTGCAATCCACCTATTTACCCTCTCTGAAGTCTGCCACATATGGGACTTCACCTACGTTTCAACAAACCTGGGGTTTTCCCGCCCCTTATCTTAACAAAGCATCTCCTCTACTGATTTCCACAATTCCTCAGATAGGAACGGCAAATGACCAGTCAAAAAATCTTTGAGCCCACCTATGACTCGCAAGCCCCTACTTGAAAATAGTCCTCCTTCCTGGGCCAAA
The DNA here is from genome assembly GCA_027257055.1 of Cephalopachus bancanus. NCBI lineage: Eukaryota > Metazoa > Chordata > Mammalia > Primates > Tarsiidae > Cephalopachus > Cephalopachus bancanus. The sequence goes on from JAPVLO010000528.1 coordinate 395,189, forward strand.
CCAATGAAAATCGCACATGTATTGGTTTATGTTTTTTTGTAGCTTCTGCCTTTCTAAAAACATATATATTACCAAGCCACCATTCAACCACGGTGGGCACATGTTCTCAGGATTTCCTGAGGTGGCTGTTTGCGGACTTAAGTCCTCAAGTTTGGTTCAGATTAGACCATTTGAAAATATTTTACACAGTGTGGTCTCTTTTCGACAATAATCTCACTGTTAATTTCTGCCTAGCCTGCCATTCTGCTGCTTGTCTCAATATAGCTGTACTATTGGTTTTCTCTGTTCATTTGCAACCAAGATTGCTCCTGTTTCCAGCAACAGGGGTTTCTAGCTGCCACTTGAAATCGAAGGCGTGCCGTCTGGAGGCAAAGTCGCTGGTCTCCACCAAATGCTCTGTCCTGGTAGAGTTGAAGGTCGTCTTCTCAATTTGTTCCATGTTGTTGGACTCTGATGTCCAGAGTCTTCAAATGGTTGTTTTCTATTTTATTCTTTGACAGTGCTGTCCAGTTTTATTGTTGTATTTTAGGGGAAGTATGTGACGAGCTTTTTATGTCACTATTTGGGAAATGTCCGTTTCATTATTATTCTTTTCATATTCCCAAAGTGTTTCCGATGTATAGTCTTGACTAAGAACCACCATATTTTAAAGGGAGAGCAACTCCAATCACTTGGCTGTCCACGGTGGGCAGCTCTAAGAAAGAACAGTTCACATTCAGAAGCCATCAGTCTCTAGGAAGGTCAAACAACCTCACCTTAAGCTGGCTCTAATCATGTTTCTATGAAAAGAAATCCTTATTCAACTTATCCCTGAAGAAATGACTCATGTTTCTAAGTAGGAACCTGTAATTATTTTATTTGTTAAGACTTTACTGAACACTTCCTATAAGACAGGCTCTGAGTGCAGCAAGCCACAGGAATTCTTTCATGTCACCATGCCACATGGGCAGCGGGTCTCATTCCTTAGATCTGACTCCATGACCCTTCACACAGCCACCCAACTATACAGAGAAACTGAGGACTCAGCCCTGGGTGCATAGAATATTTGGGGAACTTTTAAAACGCTCTCTCCTGGGTTGCATCCTAGACACACCTCTAGGTGAATGGGCCTCAGGAAGGGTAGGTTTCAAAAGCTTTCCCGATGATTCTAATGGATATCCACTGATGTCCACCCATCGCCTGGGAGCTTTTAATTTATGATAAGCTACACAGTACAAAAAGCCATGATTTCAATTAAATAACCTTTACCTGCAAGGTCTTGAATAGCACGCAAGGTAGTGGCTGGGGGCCAAGTGTGGCAGCTTATGCCTATAATCCCAGGACTTCGAGAGGCTAGGGCGGGGGGATCAGCTGAGTCCAGGAATTCAAGACCAGCCTGGGCAACATAGCAAGATCCTTTGTTTTTTAACAAAAAATAATTTAAAAATAACTGGGCATGGCAGCATGTGCCTATAGACCCAGTTACTTGGAAGGCTGAGGTGGGAGGACCACTTGAACCCAGGAGTTCAAGACTGCAGTGAGTTATGATTGCATCACTGCACTCGAACTTGGGTGACAGAGTGAGACCCTGTGTCAAAAAAAAGGTGTATGCAAGTCTGGACATAGGTAAGTACTGGTCATCAGTGTGCTTGAGAGCCTCCCGCCACCTTCTCCATTATCCCTCCAGTAGGGGTCCTGGGTTGGGGGCACAGAAGTGTGATAGCTCTCGGTACACACTTGAGGCTACTCTGTGAAAGACTGTGCTAATTCCTACCATCCATACCTGGTCTGCTAAGCAGCGGTGGATTGCTCACAGAGCGGTCCCAGCCGCCCTAGGGTCTGGAGCAGCATTTAGCAGGGTTGCTGACTTCAGGTATCTTGGACCTATGAATCCTGGGCGTGGATATTGCTGAGAGAGTGTTCACACCTTGGGATGTGTTCACACCTTTCTTATGAAAAGCCAGGCTCTTTCCTGTATCTGACTCTGGCTGTCTCCGGCGACGGGGGAGAAACAGGCTGCAGAGAGTGGCTTCTCTGCTACATGGGACTTTGTTCTACTCTGACTTCTTTATTATATTTGGGGGCAAAATGGCTATCTCAGAAGCTAGTGAGTCAGAGGGTCAGCTGGCTGAACCCCATGGACCTCCCCAGGAGGGGAAGCTTTGGGTTACGGCATGAGCTTATCAGATAATGATGGACTATCCCTGGGAGGTCCTCTAAGCCCAGAAGCCATGCAGCCAACCTGGAAGTGGTGCAGGTCCCTCTATACATCTCCAGAGTCACAACCCTGTTGGCTCCGGCTCCATGCACGTGGACCTCACAGCATCTGAGTACACAGGCATTAATTCTGGGACCACCACACCTCTGGCCTCCTCCAGAAAGACTCACAACCTTCCTCTGTCATCTCCCCTATACATTGTGCTCATGGTCCTGGCCAGTGCGTGGGCTGGGCAGACCAGAAGCTACCCAGGGACACAAGACCCACGGCTCTGAGCACCTTCAATGACCCAGGCATGGTACTGTGACCAAGGATAGCCACCTCCAGTCCCAAGTTGCCTCCTAGCCATCATCTCTAAATCATCTCTAGATCTTAGAGGTTATAATCTTATCACCCTGGGAACCCAGTAGCGTTACTAGTATGGCTCGGTGAAATCCCATTTATTTATTTAAAGAGTAAAAGACAAACTACCAGGTCACAAAATGAGCCTTAATCAACTCTGTAGGGAGAAACCTGAAGCTCATAGGCAGTGGCCTTGCTCCCTTCCTCTCTCCCTACCCCAATCCCTCCCTTTCTCCCCAAATGTGACTTCAACTCCAACAGTAATGGTTTAACAAAATGTTTAATATCAGGACTTGGAAGGGTTAATTTCATCAGGAGAAAAAGCATTGCCAAGAGTTGTAATATGTAACCGATGACAGGAGACTGTCTCTCACTTGAAAGTGCACTGTCATCAAACAGGAATCTGCTATTGTTGTTTTCTCTGTTTTCTAAAACTTATAATCTAATCATAATATTAGCTGCGTCTACAGGAAAAATAACCCAAAACATTTGGGAGCAAATAAAATGTTTCTCCCATGAAATAAAAAGTCTGTTTCCCCGAACATTTCTTAGGCCATATTCTCATCTTTATAGTTTGTGCACATTTTAAAATCATGACAAAATATTGCTATTCAGTTTCTCATTTTTATCTTTGAACCTATAAGCTTTTCATAGCTTGAGCTCAGAGAAGACTGACCGGCTTCATGGATTGCTTTCCCAGACTGCACCGTAACCTCTGCACCGTGGACAGTGTCCAGTTCCCAGGCTCTGGGGGGATATGGCTTTCCAGCTCCAGTGCCCATCCACACAGTGACTAAGTCTAAGTCCAGCTGGGGCTGTAGTGTTGCTGATATTTCCTTTCTCACCTTTGTTTTTCTCTTCTTGCTGGCCTTAAAAAAATTACTGAGGCTGAAAATGATTGACGACCCAAATATTTTAAGAATATGCAATACATCACATCCAAAAAGTATAAATAAAACATCTCTTACAGTTTCCCAATGGGTCTTCTATAATGCCAGATTGATCATAAACAGAAGCCTGGAAGATAAAATTTTTTATTATTTTTTTACGACCGAAGTTCACAACCCAAAATAAATATATTAGCAGCAATTCACATAGGCATAAAACTCACCTTGAAAAAAATTAAAACTAACTGAATAGCACACTCCACTCATCACTTGTAGATTTTAGTTAATGTTGAAAGTGTTAGAAATATTCATCAACGAGATAGAAAAAAGTGCACATTTTCTTCAATTCAAAAGAACACTGAGGAGCGCATCGACATCCACGTCTTACAGTTCTGTGTGGTCCCCCATTCACTGAATGATCTCCGTTCTTAACCTGACAAAGTGGCTCTGGGACATTTTCCCACGCCACTGCAGGAATGGGATTTTCTTTCCCTCCTCAGTGCATTTGAGGAGAGTTCTCTGCCGCAGTTGCCTCCAAACGGTTCTTGTATCTGAAGGTCTCCTTGTCCCAGTCTCTGGGCTCGAGGCCTCACGAAACAGGACAGAAAGGATAGGAGCCCAGGCTCCAGCTGCCCTCAGCCTGCACCCGGCATGCAGCTGAGCGCGACCGTCCGCAGACCTGGGCCCAGGCTTGGCTCTGCACTCAAACACCTCATTTGCAATTTGTGATCGGATTAAAGGATGTCAACATAATAAGGGATCTCAGGAAGAAGGCTTTTGTGAAGGTCATGATTTATTTCCTTTCATCTTTCTATTCCTAAAATAGAAGAAATTTAATAAAAGGCACCCCGTAGCTTTTCTTCTCCAGGCAACCGCTTTCTCCCTGCACAAACACAAACTTAGCTGAGCTTCCAGTTCGTAAACTCAGGTTATTCCTAGTCACTAGATGCCCTTAGTTAGTTGGGGCTGATGGGAAGTCTCTGAGCGGCAGGAGTTGGGCAGGGACCCAGGGAGCTCTGGGCTTTAGAGCTCAGCTGTTTCTGGAAGCTTCCGGGCACTTCCTTCCCTTGGGCCTTTCTGGATCTGGGGACCGCCTTGGCTTCAGAAATACAGCTTCCTTAATGAAACAGTTCTGGTAGAAGATGTCAGGGCAACCAAAAAAAAAAAGGGGGAACTGGCAGTTATGGGGGTGCGTGTGGGAGGCTGTAATGTGAGGAGGGGTGGAGACTTCTGAAGGGAATTATGGGGGAGACAAAAGTCATTTAAAGTCTTTGACATCTAAAAATGTAGTCTTTGGAAGCCAAGCAAAAGAATGGAACCACGTCCTTTGCAGCAGTGCTGGAGATCATCATCCTAAGTGAACCGACTCGAAAACCAAACACCACGCGTCCTCTCTCGTATGTGGGAAGACAAAAATAATAGGCGCTGGGGACATCAATAAGGGTGGGGTGGGGAGGGGAGGTAGAGTTCAAAAATGACCCTTGGGGTACAAAAAATTAAAAGAAATGTGGTCTTTGGCACTCAAGTATTTCTCTTGCCTTAATATCGTCAGCAGAAATTGTGGGATGCTCACTGGCTCTGACCTGCCTTGTTGAAAATGAGTAGCTTAAAAATAACACTTTCATTCACTTTCATAGCAGCATTATTTATCAGAGCCAAAAGGTGGAAGCCAGTCAAGTCTACCTCCGTGGGTGAACAGATAAAAGAAATGCTGTATATACATAGACCAGAATATTATTCAGTCTTAAAAAGAAGGAAATTCTGCCACGTGGAGACAACCTGCAGACACTATGTTGAATGAAATAAGCCAGTCACAAAATGACATGCGTTGTATGGTTCTACTTATATAAGTTACCAAATTCACAGAGACAGATAGAAGATGGTGGATGCCAGGGTCTTGGGAAAGGAGAATGAGGCGTTAGTATTTAACAGGTTCAGAGTTTCAGTTTGGGAAGATGCAAAAGTCCTGGAGATGGATGGTGGTGATGGCTACACAGCAATGTGAATGTGCTTAATGCCACAGAGCTATGCCCTCAGAAATGGTTAGGATGGCAAATTTTATGTTAGGTACATTTTGCAGCATGATGTGTACAGCATGAGAAAAGCGTTCATCTCTGGTGCCCTGAGTTCAGTTTTTTTCACATGGGTTCATATAGAGGAAACAGCAGTGAGCTCACTGGTTAAGAGGGCATTTGTGGAGTTCTCTTTTGCCACCGTGAACTTTGGGTCAGTCACATAACTTTGGTTCCCTCATTTCTGAGAGCTCAATTAATATTTGTTGAATGAGCAAGTAACTCAGTTTGAATGTGGCAGTGATTTGATGTAAAATAGATGAACTCCTGTGATCCACTGTGCTTCTGGTCTCAAAGTTCTGGTAGGGAACCCAAAGGTGGTTTATTGGCAAAAAAAATTGGAGTCAAGAAAGCATCATGCAGGCCTCTCTGTGTACAAATGAGGTGTTCCTGCCACACCTGTTCTTTGGGTTCCAGTCGTTAGGCTCCAAGCTGACCGTGCTGTTCAGATAACACATTCATTCTTCAGTTAGGTGGAAAATCTCTTAACCATTCATACTCAGTTTTAAGATCTGGTTTGAAAATCCTTTTACTGCCTGTATTTTATTTTTACGTTTTGGTATCTTGAATTAACAAACATAATTATGTTACTGTGTGCTTTTGACTTAGGCTAAGCTGGGTTTGATACCTAACATTAGCAACTTTTGAAGTTGGATAACTTTTTTAACCAGCATGGGGCTCAGTCTCCTTATCTATTAAATGCAGGTAATAACTGCCTCATAGATGTTGCTATAAGGATTAAATTATGTAATGCATGTAGAATACATAGCAAAGTTTCAGGCACATCCAAGGGACTTGATAAGTGTTAGTACCTTCTCTGGCTCAGCTTTTGAGTCAGCAATCTGGTTAGATTTCAGTTTTTCTGCATTCCTAGGACATCCACGGTTTTCTCAGCATTGTTCTATCTGTCCTGAAGCATCCATTTGCATTTTTTGTGGGAAATTTTAAAAATTGTGCCTTCTTAAAGAGAGAAATTGTCCTCCTGAAACCCTTATTCTACATATCAGTATATATTTTCCATTGTGCATTTTTAATTCCCAGCAAGGCATTTCCAGTACCAGCCATCTACGCACAGGGAATCTATCTATTCACTTTTTTGTCTGAATACTCAAGTATAGAAAAAGGCCTCTTGCTGGTCAAATCGGTCTCTATCACCCAGGCAATCAACACTGTCTTCTCACTCAACTCTTGATTAGGTGGTGGTTCTATAAGGGTCAAAAAAGATGGACAATTCCCTGTTTCCAATAGGTAAAGACACTCTTTTTCCTGTTCTTTTTCTTAGAGACTTTTATTAAGAAAGTTTGTCTCTGTAAATCTTTTCTCTGCCTCTGATAATGAATGTTTTTGAAAGTCATAAAATTATTTTTTCTTTGTTTATTTTTTTCTTTTATTTCATTAGCTTTAGGGGAGGCAAATAGTTTTTAATGACATGATTGCATTGTGTAGGGGGCAAAAAGAGGCTGGGCCTTAAGTGAACCCACCACTCTCACCTGTGCACATTGTACCTGATTTTTTGGGGCCATTTCCCCACCCCCTGCATTCTGAGTCTCCAGTACCATCCTCTACCCCTTTGCAGATCCTTAGTTAAGCTCCCACTTACAAGTGAGAACAGGCAGTGTTTGGTTTTCTGCTCCTGCATTAGTTCCCTTAGGATGATGTTCTTCAATTTCATCCAAGTTGCTGCAAAAGACATTATTTCATTCTTTTTGAAGGCTGAGTAGTATTACACAGTGTATATGCACCACATTGTCATTATCCACTGGCCATTTATTTGGTATTTAGGTTGATTTCACATCTTTGCAATTGGGAATTGCGCTGTGATGAGCACGTGGGTTTTTAATATAACAACCTCTGGTCCTTTGGGTAAATACCTAGTAGTGGGATTGCTGGATCAAATGGTAGATCGACTTTTAGTTATTTGAAAAATCTCCATGCCCATTTCCATCATGGTTGTGCTAATTGACACTCCCTCCTACAGTGTATAAGTGTTCTCTTTTCACCACATCTGTGAAACATCTATTGTTTTTTTATTTTTTAAAATAATGACAAGTCTAACTGGTGTAAGGTGATATTTCTCTGTGGTTTCAATTAGCATCTCCCTGATTGATGAGTGATGTTGAGCATTTTTTAAAATGTGTTTGCTGTCCATTCATATATCTTTTGATACGTATGTTTTGTGTATTTTTTTCTTTCTACTTTTTCCTTTTTTCATGCTCTGAGTTTGTCTTAAGTCATGCCTTCTCCACCTCCTCTTTGTCTTTCTTTTGTTTACTTGTTACTTTGGTGAAATTTCAAACTTAGAGGAAAGTTGCAACAGTACTACAAGGATTTCTCACATATTGTTTGTACACAGATTGACCTATTGCTTAAATTTTAACCTACTTATTTTATCCATGTTTATCTCTCTGCATATTTTTTCTGAGTCACTTGAGTATAAATTGCAGACATAATGCCCCTCTACCCCCAAATACTTTAATACTACGAGTACTACTTTTTATTTTATTTTATTTTAAAGAATGTGGGATTCAATTCAGGATCAGGTACGTAAGTGGTCATTGTACAGCTGAAGTTTGGGCCTCCCACTGGTCCCTGGTTTGGGATCCAGTATCCTCATTGATGCTATGTGCACCACCCACTTGTCTCTCCCTTCCCTGGCAGTGTCCTGCTAATGCCAATCCCTTTCCTGAACAAGATAAATGTTCAGGATCCACTTATGAGTGAGAGCATGTGATAGCTATTTCTTTGTTTCTATAATAGATCATTGAGTATGATCGACTCTAAATTCATCCAAGTTGCTGCGAAGTCCATAATTTTGTCCTTTTTTACGGCTTTATTATATTCCATCATGTATATGTACTACATTTTTTTAAAATGCAGTCTGCTTTTGATGGGCAGCGCGGTTGGTTCCATGTTTTTGCAGTTGTGAATAGTGCTGCAATAAACATGTGTGTGCAGGTATCTTTTTTTGTAGAATGATTTGAGTTCCTCTGTGTACATTCCTAAAAGGAGGATTGTTGGGTAATATGAAAGGCCAATTTTTAGACCTTTTAGAAATTACCAAACTGTTTTCCACAGAGGTTGTACTAATTTACACTCCCACCTAGAGTGGGAGAGTAGAAGTGTTCCCTTTTCTCTGCATCCTCTCCAGTATCTGTTGTTTTTTGATTTATTAAAAACATTTTTTTATTTTAAATATGTGGGGTACAATTCAGGGGTAGGTATACAAATGTTCATTATGCAGGTACCCTTGCTGATGAGGTGTGCTTCCCTGCTCTCCTGGCAGAATCCCACTACTACCAATCCACCTGCCGCCCGCCGCAGCAGTTTCTCACTACTGCCAATTCTTTTCTTTTCTTTTCTTTTGAGTTGGAGTCTCACTCGGTCGCCCAGACTGGAGTGCAGTGGCCACTCCCGGCCACCACAGCCTCGACCTGCTGGGCTCCGGCGATCCTTCCGCCTCAGCCTTCCAAGTAGCCGGAATGACAGGCATGCACTACCATGCCCGGCTGATTTTTTGATTTATTGTAGAGATGAGGTCTCACTGCCCAGGCGGGTCTCGAACCCGCGGGCTCAGGCAATCCACTCACCTCAGCCTCCCAAAGGCGCGGGATTACAGGCTGAGCCACCGAGCCCTGCTCAATTCTTTTCTAAGAGTATTACAATAATTGATCAAGGTCCGCTTATGAGTGAGAACATGTGATAGTTGTTTGTTTGTGTGATGGGTCACTCAGTATTACAGATTCTGAGTCCGTCCAGATTGCTGTGAAGTTCATAATTTTGTCCTTCTTTATGGCTGCGTAATATTCTGTGTATATGTACCACATTTTTAAAAATCCAGTCCTTCTATGCACAGCACAGTTGGTTCCACGTTTTTGCTATTTTGAACAATGCTGCAATAAACATACATGTACAGGTATCTTTTTCATACAGTAATTTGAGTTCCTCTGCGTATTTCCCAGTAGGGCGATTGCAGGGCTGTATGGAAGGTTGATTTTTAGATATTTTAGGAATTGCCAAACTGTTTTCCACAGAGGTTGCATTCGTTTATACTCCCACCAACAGTGTAGAAGTGTTCCCTTTTCACCGCATCCTCTCCAGCATCTATTGTTTTTAGAGTTATTGATGATGGCCATCCCGACTGGAGTTAGGTGGTATCTCAGTCTTGTTTTAATTTGTATTTCTTTGATAACTAATGAGGCTGAGCATTTTTCATATATGTGTTGGCTGCTTGTGTGTCTTTTTTGAGAAGTATCTGTGCATAACTTTTGCCCACTTTGTAATGGGACTGTTCATTTTTTCCTTTTCGGCACGTTTGAATTCCTTGTAGACTCTAGATATTATCCTTTGTCAGATATATAGTTGGCGAATATTTTTTCCCAGTCTGTGGGCTGTCTCCCCACTCTCCTGATGGTTTCTTTGGCTTTGCTGAAGCTTGTCAGTTTGATGAGACCCCATTTGCCTATCGTATCTCTTATGGCATGGGCACATGGGGTTCTGATCAGGAATTGGTTGCCAGTTCCAGTTTCCATAAGGGTGTCTCCTGCATTTTCTAAGGTTCTTAAGTTTGAGGTTTTACATTTAGATTTTTGATCCATTTAGAGTTGATTTTTGTGTACAGTGAGAAGTAGGGGTCTTGTTTTAATCTCCTGCATGTGGTCAGTTTTTCCAGCACCATTTACCAAAAGGTTCTCCTCTCCCCAGTGGTTTTGGTGGAGGTTTTGCTGAAGATGAATTGGTTGAGAAATTGAGGCTTTGCTTCTGGAATCTCTATCCTGTTCCATTGGTCTATATGCCTGTTCTTGTACCAATACCAGACTTTTGATTATTGTAGCCTTATAATAAAGTTTAAAGTCTGAAAGTATGATACTTCCTTCTTTGTTTCTTTTGCTGAGGATTGTTTTGGCTATTTGTGGTCATTTATGTTTCCATATGAATTTCTGTATTGTCGTTTCCAGGTCTGAGAAGCATGATAATGACAATTTAATGGGTATTGCATTGTCTCTAGATTGCTTTGGGTAGGATGGACATTTTAACAATGTTAATTCTTTCACTCCATGAGCGTGAGCATATTTTTTCATTTGTTTGTGTCTTCTTTGATTTCTTTGAGCAGTGTTTTCTAGTTTTTGTTGTAAAGGTCTTTTTTTTTTTTTTTTTTTTAGTTGGAGTCTCACTCTGTCGCCCGGACTGGAGTGCAGTGGCCGCTCCCAGCCACCGCAGCCTCGACCTGCTGGGCTCCGGCGATCCTTCCGCCTCAGCCTTCCGAGTAGCCGGAATTACAGGCGCATGCTACCACGCACGGCTAATTTTTTGATTTATTGTAGAGATGAGGTCCCGCCTGCCCAGGCGGGTCTCGAACCCGTGGGCTCAGCAATCCACTCACCTCAGCCTCTCAAAGGCGCGGGATTACAGGCTGAGCCACCGAGCCCGGCTCTAAAGGTCTTTCATTTCTCTGGTTAAGAAGAATCCAAAATATCTCATTTTTGTGTCTGTATGTGGCTATTGTTAATGGGATTGTGCTTTTTATTTGGTTCTTTACCTGTTTGTTGTAGGTGTATAACAACATGACTGTCTTTTGCACATTAATTTTGTACCTTTCGCCAAAGTCCTTTATCAATGCAAGGAAGTTTTTGACAAATTCTCTTAGGTTTTCAAGGTATAGGATCATATTGTTAGCAAAGAAGGATAATTTAATTCCCTCTTTTCCTCTTTGGATACTCCTGATTTCCTTCTCTTGTCTGATTGCTCTAGCTAGAACATCTAACACTACTTTCAACAGGAGTGGTGAGGGTGGGTAGCCTTGTCTTGTTCCTGTTTTCAGGAGAAATGTTTCCAATTTCTGTCAGTTAAGCAGTATATTGGCTGTGGGTTTATCAGACGGCTCTTGTTATTTTGAGGAATGTTCCTTTTATGACTAAGTGTTCAAGGGTTTTTATCAGGAAGGGGTGCTGGATTTTGTTGAAAGCCTTTTCTGCATCTAATGACACAATCATGTGGCTCTTGTTTTTACACCTGTTGGTATATTGAACTACATTTACGGTCTTGCGGATGTTGCATCAGTCCTGCATCCTGGTGAGGAAGCCACTTGGTCATGGTAGATAATTTTGGGATGTGTTGTGAATCTGATTTGCTAGCATCTTGTTGAGAATTTTTGCATCTGTTGTCATTAGGGATCTTGGCCTGTAGTTCTCTTCGTTTATTGGATCTTTACCCGGTTTGGGTATCCGTGTGATGTTAGCTTTGTAAAATGATTTGGGGAGAGTTCTGTCTTTCTCAATTGCTTGGAATACTTTCAATAGGGTTTCAATATCAGTTTCTCCTAGTATGTTTTATAGAATTCTGCGGGAAAGTGATCTAGTCCAGGGCTTTTTTTGGTAGGTATTTTAAATTTTTTATTTTATGGCAGAGTCAGTCTCCTGAGTGGTGGTTATTCTCTTTAGGGTCTCAATCTCTGTGTGATGTCTAAAAGTCCTTCATTTCATTTAAGTTTTTGAGTTTATTTCCATACAGGTGTGCATAGTAATCTCTGATAGTCTTCTGTATTTCTGTGGGGTCCGTTGCGACTTGATCTTTTGTATTTCTAATTCTGTTTATTTGGGCTTTTCCTCTCTTTTTCTTGGTCAATCTGACTTGGGGTCATCAATCTTGCTTCTTCTTTCAAAGAGTCAACTTTTTGTTTCATTGGCTTTTTCTATGATGTTTTTGTTTTCTATGTCCCATATTTGGGCTGTTACCTTGATGATCTGGATTCTTCTGCTGAAGTTAGAGTTTTGGTGGTCTTGCCTTTCCAGCTTCCATAGGTGATTTGTTAGGCTGTTAACTTGTGATCTTTCTATTTTCCTCATGTGTGTGCATAGCAGTATGAATTCCCTTCTTAGCACTGATTTCATGGCATCCCAGAGGTTTTGGAAAGATGTGTCTTTGTTTTCATTTGTTTCCAAGAATCTTTACATTTCTGCTTTGATCTCTGTGTTGACCCAGGTGTTGCTCAGTATCACGCTGTTTAGTGTTTTAGTCCTTGTGTGTTTTGAGGGTAGGAAATTCTTGGTTGAAATTGTTCATCTTTGAGGACTGAAAATTGGACTTCACTCCCTTCTGGCTTGTAAGGTTTCTGCTGATAGGTCTGCTGCTATTCTTATTGGTCTGGTCTGGTAGGCGGCCTAATCTTTCTCTCTTGCTGACTTTAGGATTGTTTCTTTTATACCTACTTTGTGTAGATGAATCACTTTGAGCTAGGGGTTGGTCTTCTCATTTGACATCTTTTAGGGGTCCTCTGAATCTCTTGTGTTTGGATGGTCGCATCTCTGTTGAGATAGGGAAAGTTTTCTTGGACAACCTCCTGGAATACTTGTTCCAAGATGTTCTCTGTTTCCCTTTCTGCTTCTGGGATATTGATCAGGCATAATAAGATTGGCCTCTTGATATAATTACACATCTCTTTGAGGTTTTGTTCTTTCTTTCTGAGTTTTCTTTCTGTGTTTTTAACAGATCAGGTTAATTTCATGTTTTCATCTTCAAGCTCTGAGATTCTTTCTTCTGCCTTGTCAATTCTGCTCCATGCCCGTTAGCTTTTATTTATTCCCTGGATGAAGTTTTTTATAGTCAAAATTGCTGTTATAAGTTCTTTCAATGTTGCATCTTGTCTTTCGTGGATCTTATGCATTCTTTCCGTTCATTCCCTAATCCCTGTTATATTCTGGACCACTCGTTGGTGACTTTCTTTGTTCTGGCTCTGAGGTATGAATTTTTTGGGTGTTATCTCTTTGGTACACTAGCAATTACCTGTGTTCTTCCGTTGAATTTTCCTCATTTGTAACAGATCTCTTTCTTTTCTCGTTAATTCTGTTATTCAGCGTTAGTGGGAGGGGCTTTCATTTCAGTTGCTTGCTCAGCCTCCTATTCTTCCCTGATCAGGGCTCCAAATTTGTTCTATTTTGAAACAGGGCTGGGGGTAGGGAGCTAGGATTCAGAAAATACTTGCAAGTCACGATGTTCACTGACTGGGATATGGGCTCCCTGGGACCCACTCTTCACCACCACCCTATGTGACAATGCAACGGGTATGTTTGTGTACCCTCTGAGTCCAAGAAAAAGTGACAATGAGGAAAACAGAGAAAAGTAGAATGAAATATAATGGACAAAAACAATTTAATAATTTTTAAAAAGCAGAAAACAAAAAAAAGGCCAAAAAACTTCCCCCAAACAAAAAACCAAAACAAACTGGAAAAAAAACAAAAAAACACAAACACAAAAAGGAAAGCTGAATGCACACACACAGATAGACGCCCCAGAGAACAAAGGAAGAAAAAAAAAGGAAAGAAAAATGGGAGGAATGCAAATGGAACCTTCACACACACAGACACACACACACTAAACCAAAATAAGAGAAAAACAAAAAAGAAAAACTGAAAAGTGAACACTCATACACTCACATACACCACACAGAAAACAAAAAAACGAAAGAAGAAATAAAAAACAAAAAAAAGGAGGATGCCAATTGAACCCTCACACACACTGTCAAGCACACACACTAAACAAAAACAAAAGCCCAAGAAAGAAAAGCCAAAACACAAACACTCTCTCTCTCACACACACACACACACACACACACACACACACAGACACAGACACACAACAAAAACAAAAGAAGAAAGAAAAAAAAAAAATTAAAAATCTCTGGGCACTAAGCTCCCTCTTGTGCTTCCTCTGGGCTGTTCACAGGTAAGTGCTCCTGCCAACTCCAGCAGGGCTGCGGGCTCCTTCACGATCTCCCCACATGTGACCCACAAGGAGAGGAAGGGGCAATGGTGGTGGGGGTGGGTGTGGCATCAGTCCTCCCTTCCCTCTCCTAAGGCCAGGGGCATCTCCTCTCCTCCCCAGGAGCTGGTGGAAGGCGCCCCAGCCAGGCTTATTCCAGAGTAGTCTTCCTATTTTTGCTGCTGTCCCGGCTCTACCTGTGTTGGTCCCTCTTGGCTGTGCCCCAGCAGTGTGGGTCTGACATTCAGAGCATTGCTGGGAGGGGGGGTGGGGTCAGCCCAGGACTCACAGCTGACCTCTGGGGTGGGGGTCTTTCTCATCCTTTTCTGGTTGTCCCCTTTGTCCCGCAGCTGGGTCAGGGTAGGAGGTGGGATGCCTGAGACTCTGCGCTCATCCTGTCCCCCGAAAGTTTGTGCTTTTGGGATATTCCCTCCGGGCCCATCAACCCCAGGGAAGCTAACCCGCAGGTCACAGAGAGCAGGTCTGTTGCTCCCTAGTGGGCACGCCGGAGCACTTCCCTGCCCAGTTCTCAGGATGGTGGCAGGGTGCCTGTTTTGTCTTCTCCAGTGGGACTCAGCCTCTGGCTCCCTTGCTGGCGCCCTCCACAGCCCTCACTGCCAGGGTCCAGCCTGGTGCTGCCGTGTGTGGCAGAGCCTGCAGCCAGCAGTTGCTCCGGCTGCTTTTTCCTGAGAAGGGCTTTGTTGATTTTAGAAAATGGGGCTCAGCTTCTGTGTTCCAGGGAGCGCTAGGGTCCAAGCAGAGCAGCTGCGGCACCAACTGCTTTTCCAAGACAGCCCTGGCCACCTGCTCCCAAGTCCACACTCAGTCAACCATTCACACACCCACTCACACACAGACACACACGCAAATTCGCCTGTACACTCGCTCACTCACACAGGGACTTGCACAATCTGACTGGCCAGATCAGCCACCATCTTCCCTGAGTTCCTGAGTGCGACTTTTTCTAACAGTTTTCTAAGAAGCTATTCCTCCTTTCCTGTGTATGCATTCCTTTATCCATTGTTATATCAGATTAATATCAATATGAATTTATAGATTCTTATTTTGTTCCATGAATTATAATCCATTACTATCATCGCTCATTTTGATATTAAAATTGTTCCACATTTGACCAGTGGGAGTCCTTCAAGCTGACGCCCATGTCTGTTAGATAGGTTCCTGTCATTCTTGAAGTATTTCTTTACTTTCTGGTAAGCCAGGTGTCTAGATTTATCTTGTGCTTTCCTTACCTCAGGCCTTACATTAGTCTTTTTTCCATGGGGTCGCCGGTTCATGGTGGAGAATTACACTTAGAAACCAATGTGTGAATATTAATAATGCACATTGCTACTGGTTTGTCATAACTTCTAGGCTTCACAAAAACAGAATTAGGAGATGTGCGTATTATGTCTAGGTCTGTATTTCTCTCTGTATTTAGATCTATCATGTATGCATCTATGTGTCCATTTATCATCGTCTGTCTGCTTACGTACCCAGTTAACTGTCTACCATCATCTATCTAAAAGACCATAGTCAAACCGTTGTCTCCATTTCCAGTCCAACGCCACGGGTATAATTTATATTTGCCACTTCCTTTTCCAGCAGTGTGAAGTCTAGAATGCCTTATCTTCAATATATTTATTTACTGATTACAGAAGTTCAGAATACACCGAAAGTAATTTGTGAAGTTCTTGCTATACCACTAAGCAAACCTACTAAATGTTATTCGATATATCTTACATTTGCTTTCAAGGCAAAACGTACACACAATAAAATGTAAGCAAGTAAATATTAACTCTATGAGTTTTGATTAATGCATGTGTTCACGTCACTACATCCCCATTAAGATACAGAATGTTTTAATCACCGCAGAAAGTTTTCCGTGTCCTTTCCAATCCAGCCTTCCTCCATAGATTATTTTTATTTGCTGTAGGACCTCATATACATCAACATGTTCTCTTTTGTGTCTGACTTTTTTCCACTAAGGATGAAGTGTGTGAGATTCAGCCCTGTTGGTGTGTGTTTATCAGTAATCCATTCCTTTTTTTTTATTGATGTGTGGTATAAACTTATAACATAATTTGTCTCTTGTTAGCATTTAAGTAGTTTGCAATTTTTGGCTATTATGAATAAAGCTGAGATAACACTTTTGTATAAATCTTTCTGCAAACATTTATTAACTTCTCTAGAGTAAATACATAAGAGTGGAATTATAGGGTTATAGTGGAGGGACATGCTTAATTTCATTAAAAATTAATGTTTTTATTTATTTATTTATTTTTTGAGTTGGGGTCTCGCTCTATTGCCCAGACTGGAGTGCAGTGGCCGCTCCCGGCCACCGCAGCCTCCACCTGCTGGGCTCCGGCGATCCTTCCGCCTCAGCCTTCCAAGTAGCTGGAACTACAGGCACGTGCTACCACGTCCGGCTAATTTTTTGATTTATTGTAGAGATGAGGTCTGGCCAGGTTGCCCAGGCGGGTCTCGAACCCGTGGGCTCAGGCAATCCACTCACCTCAGCTTCCTAAAGTGTGGGATTACAGGCTGAGCCACCGAGCCCGGCTGAGAGTTTTTCTATAGTGATAGCACCTTTTCTGGTTGCTCCAGAGCAGGGGTGTCCAACCTTTTGACTCCCCCGGGCCGCGTCGAGTAACACTTTGGCTTCTTGTGGGCTACATCAATAAAGAGGAGTTGTCTTGGGCTGCACATAAATCGTATAATATAGTTAGTGCGTGTGAATAATAAGACTTCTTTTAATTTTTACACTTTTTAATGATAAAGTTCATAAAAATGAGAAAATATAAAACTAGTAGGAAATGTGACGTTGCTTTTGTAAAACGAATCCATGGATGTCTGGCTCAATGGAAGTGGTCACAGCTCTTGGCGAGTTCTCAAGGTGCTTGTCAGAAATGCTTGTTCAAAATTTTTTCTTCCTGTGCTTCACAGTTGAGAGCAGTTGCTCACAAATGTATGTGCTGACACAAAGCGATGTCGTGAGTAAGGCATGATTTTGAACTTCAAAAAAATGTAACTACACATGGGGCCGTGAAGAAAATAAACTCTGAAACACACATGATGTGAAAAGATTTTGTGTGGATGTATTGCTAGTTGTCCTGGGCCACATATGCCTGCTCGAGACCATCGCCTGCATTTGGTGTTGTCAGGCTTTGAATTTTAGTAACTCTAATAAGTGTGTAAAGGTATCTCATTATGAATTAAATTTACACTTCTCTGATAGTTGATGCTGAACACTGTTTCATATACTATTGGGCACTTGTATATCTTTCTTTATGAAGTATCTGTTCAAATTATTTTCTACTGAATTGTTTGTCTTTATTGTTGATTTGTAGGAATTCTTTAACTATTCTGGAAACAACCCTTTGTCAGATATATATTTTGTAACTATTTTCTTCAAGTCTGTGACTTGGCAGTTATCAAGAACTCATGCCAGTTTGATTTAATTTGAAATTAGTTAAAATTCAAACAAAAAGAGGAAGGAAATTAGACATCTGTAGGAAAACAAAACATAATAAGACTTTTAAAT
The DNA here is from genome assembly GCA_027257055.1 of Cephalopachus bancanus. NCBI lineage: Eukaryota > Metazoa > Chordata > Mammalia > Primates > Tarsiidae > Cephalopachus > Cephalopachus bancanus. The sequence goes on from JAPVLO010000528.1 coordinate 412,982, forward strand.
AAATAAATGCATACTCTTCTCTCTGTTGCAAGAGCAGAGATCACAATTTTCTGGAAAACAAAAAGAGGTGGAAAGCAGAAAAAAAATATGTGAAACACACCTGTTTTTTAGAGGCATCATTGTCTTCAGGCTCCATCCTCATGGGTATGTGTACACACACACACACACACACACACACACACACACACACACACACGGTGTTGCTTTGTAATACAAGCTGGAGTAACAAGACCATAGCTCACATCAACCTTGAACTCCTGAGCTCAGGTGATCCTCTCACCTTAATCTCCCAAGTAGCTCGGGTTATATAGGTGCTCCACACCACACCACACCCAGCTAATTTTTATTTTTATTTTTGTTTATTTCTTTATTTATTTTTCGAGTCGGAGTCTCACTCTGTCGCCCAGACTGGAGTGCAGCGGCCGCTCCCGGCCACCGCAGCCTCGACCCGCCGGGCTCCGGCGATCCTCCCGCCTCCGCCTTCCGAGTCGCCGGAATGACAGGCGCGCGCCACCATGCCCGGCTGATTTTTTGACTGATTGCAGAGATGAGGTCTCGCTGCCCAGGCGGGTCTCGAACCCGCGGGCTCGGGCCATCCGCTCACCTCGGCCTCCCGAAGGCGCGGGATGACAGGCTGAGCCACTGAGCCCGGTCGATTTTTAAATTTATTTTAAAATTTATTATTATTATTATTTGTAGAAACAAAGTCTTGTTATGTTGTCCAGGCTGTTCTTGAACTCTTGGCTTCAAGAAATATTCTTACCTTGGCCTCTGGAGTAGTTGGGGACTACAGGTGTGAGCCACTGCACCTGGCCAATTTTTGTTTGGGTAGAGAGGGGATCTCACCATGTTGCCCAGCCTGGAGTATATTTTAAAATAAGTTATAAGTAGTGTGTTTCTATCCTATTGAGTCAAGCATATACTTTGAATGAAAGTTTAAAATGTTTATCTTGGGCATAGAATATAAACAATCTCCTGGATTCTCCAAGTTCTGAATCTATAATACCTTTAAACTTGTCAGAGGTATAAGGAACATTTTAAAATTTGCCTCCTAATGTTGGCCTTTCCAGAAACATGAGGAGGATAATGCTAAGGTTTTTCAGAGGCAGCAGCATCGAGATTACTGAAATTATTTCAAATAGTATGTTAAAGCAAGATTTTTGATTTACATGCGTTTCTGATCTTTCAGGAGCAACTGAACTTGTGCATGCTGTTTATGTCTGAACATAGATGCGATCAGATGACAAAACAACCACAAAAACATGGAATATTATTTCCTAATGTCACTGATCTCTAAAAATCGGAATTTCATTTTCAAAGGCGAGGGGATTGGGGAGAGAGTCTCTTCATCTCTGTACGGCTCACAGCTCTTAGTCATTTGGTGGGAAAAACACCAATTAGAATGAATTTACTTGAACTGGGCATTGTCATTAAAAACCAAAGGAGAATAAATTGCACTGCATGAAAGGTAGACGGAAATGTAATGCAAAACATGTCAAATTCGATGTTTCTTTTTTTCCAGATATTTTTGCAGGAAAGTGGGAGTCGGGGAACATGCCAGAAAAAGCCTGGCATTTAGATGATGGGGGCTGTGGTTGGTCTGCTCTGCTCCTAATTAGTTGTATGACCTTTAATTAGTTGCTGCATCATTTTGAGATTCCAGTTCCCCTGATCCAAAACCAGAGGCTTGAAGAGGAGGAATCCAAGGGGCGTGACCTGAAGATGCTTGCAGGCCTCCACAGGGTGCGCCAGCACTGAAGGGACAGAGAATGAAGCCAACAGCAGCTAGACTAATCTCTCTAGTCAGGTTGTCCAAGGGGCTGAAGTGCATTGTGGGATCATGAAAAAGGCTTAGTCCTTATTGCGATGCCTGACAAAACCTGTAGCTCTCTGCCTAACCAGCCAAAGCCTCTTCTTAGCGTGAATTAATTGTCAAAAGATCAACACGTTTTACGCCTGCAGAAACACGCTTTCTACCAAATTTGTGGATCAAGATTAGAGGAGAGGTAGAAAACAGGTACTTAATCAGGAATCCTTATATGCTATTTGAAGCTTTTAAAGTTTTTTTCATTTCATTGCCAGAGTTTTCTTCTTGAAATATTTCTTCCTTCTTATTTTTAAAGAAGTCAAATAGGCTGAGTGTGGTGGCTCATGCCTGTACCCAGAACTTTGAGAGGCTAAGGCAGGCGGACCACTCAAGCCCGGGAGTTCCAGAACCGTGTAGGCAAAAAAGTGAGATCCCGCCTCCACTCGGGAGGCTGAGCAGTTAGGATTGTCTGAGTAGAGGAGGTCGAGGCTGCAGTGAGCTGTGATCGTGCGACTCGGGGATACCATGGTGAGCTAGAAATGGAATCTTTGTCCTTGTGGAGGCATTTTAGTGAGAAAGACAGACGCACAAGTTGAAGTAAAACTCAGGGTAAGGGCCATCATGAGGTCCTTTTGCAACAGGGGAACTAGTGTGTGTGTGTGTGTGTGTGTGTGAATGTCTGTGTGTGTGTGTGTGTGTGTGTGTGTGTGTGAATGTGTGTGTGTGTGTGTGTGTACGGGGGAATTGGTTAGGGGGGTCAATCATGGGAGGCCTCCTGGAGGAGCCAAAGTCCAAGCTACATATCTCATGCTCTCAGGAATCTGCAATGGAAAAAGGAAGCTACGCCGAGACAGATCATGTCAGGGCGTAATTAGAAACACAAAGTCGTTTGGGATTGCGAAAGAAACAGATAAAGCGTCTTCTTAGAGGAGGTGTGTACATGAGCCAGGGCCAGTGCCTGCAGCTGCCCTGTTGGTGATGTTGGTGGTGGAGGTGAGGAGGAATGCTGTGATGAGGGAAGGAAGGGGAGGCGAGGGAGGAACTTCAACCAGCAGAAGTTCCTCTAACTTAGGCGTTCTCGAAGTGTGCTCCCTGGACAAGCAGCAGTAGCATCACCTGGGTACTTCTTAGACATGTGAATTCTGGCCAGGTGCAGTGGCTCATGCCTGTAATCTCAGAACTTTGGAAGGCTGAGGTGGGAGGATTGCTTGAGCACGGGAGTTTGGGAGCAGCCTGGGCAACACAGTGAGACCTTGTCGCTACAAAAAAATCACCCAGGCACGGTGACATCTGTGGTCCCAGCTACTCAGGAGGCTGAGGTGGGAGGATCGCCCGAATCCGGGAGGTCCAGGCTGTGCTAAGCCATGCCGTGGCACTTCACCCTGGGCAACAGAGTGAGACCCTGACACACAAATAGAACAGAGATGCAAATTCCTAGTTCCCATCTCACACATACTTAATGAGACATTCTAGGGATGGGACCCAGCAAGCCATGTTTTAATAAGCTCTCCAGGTGATTTGATGCATGCTAATTTTGAGAGACACTGTTCTCATTGATACTGCTGTGTACTTTTCGAGTCTCTATTTTTTTTAAATGACTGCATGATATCCCACTCAGTAGATACAACAGATTTATTTTATTTGTTCCATATTGACCAGTACCTGGGTTGTTTGTAGTTTTTGAGTATTACAAATAATGTGGCAGTGAATGCTCGAGTACATTTAGCTTGGTGAACTTATTTATAATTCATTTACTTCTTATTATTGAACTGTACTGTATAAGGAGTGAATTGCACAAACCTTCTGTGTACAGCTGGATGAGTTTGAAAAGCACATATCCCCACGTATCCCACGCTCTTGTCAGTCCATTACCCCAGAGAGGCTACCAAAGCCAGAAACAGTAAATTACCCCATGATTCTTGAAAAAAGTTGCCATAACGTATGCCCTGACTGCCAACGTATGAGTGGGTTCATTTCTTACATCCACACAAGTTTTGGCGATCATTAAAGAGCTTGTTTTTTGTTACTCTCATATCTGAAATCAACAATATTTGATTGATGTTTTGATTTGCATGTGTCAGTGTGATTGCCATTCTTTCCCTATGTTTCTATCAGCGCTTTGAATTTCCTATCCAATGACCTGGCCAGATTTGTTAAACTTGAACATAGAACTAACGTTTACTCTGCTATGCGTCATATTTTTGACACTTCCTTCACTCCCCTCTTTCCTGCTGGGCTAAGAGATCTTACCCGCCCTTCCTTTGCCCCTTTCATGGCAGTTTTCAGCTGGATTATACGGCATTTCCTCATGTTCTCTCTTCCCTCCGTCTCTGTCCTCATGGACACTCCAGAGACAGACAAATCTCCTGAAGGAAGTCCCCGGGAAAAGGGAAGCTGGTTTTCTGGAGAATGTGGGAACCTCATCGGAAACCACTTCTTCAGGGCGTCTTGCATTTGGTCATATTTGGATCCCTTTCTCAGCTCTTAATGGTCTGATAACATGCAAAGTGAAGTTCTCAGGGAGGTAGGGATTGAAAGGCCAGGCTGCTCTCAGAAATGGCACCATCTCTCGCGAGAACATAAACGCATCCAAGGTGTGAAATTCATATTGTGTTGGGATGGCTTTCCAAGCAGGTGTCTTTCTCGTGTTTTCTTTGGGGTTCATTGTCCCCTTGGGTCAGTTTGTAGATTCTAATAGAAATGCGTGATGATCAGTTCAGAGCTTTTACAAGACTGAGAGGAAAAATCCTACTTACTGGATACTTGGTTTATATTCTTGTGTTTGGCTGCTTTGATTATTTTCAAGTATTCATTAGTGAAATAGTAAATAGCTCATACAATGCTCATTAAAGCCTACATTTAGCATTCTGCAAGCTTTCCAACAGGACAGTTTTTCAGGAATACAACCGTGCATGATACTTATTGAACTTGGGTCTATAAATGTTTACCAAACACCTGTGCGAGGCACTGTTCCAGGAGCCCAGGAAGCAAAGAGAAATAAGACTCATTGACCCTGGAGAGCTCACGGGTAACAACGATCATAACCCCAAGCCCCTCTGTGACAGGTGTTGCTTGAGGCCTCTAGCTCTGGAGGACAGGAGAGGAGAGTGATGCTGCTGAGATAGAATGTTCTGGGTCTCCTGTGGCAGGACGTTTTTGAGCTCAGTCTTGCAGGAAGAGTGGGATTTTTGACTAGAGAATAGGGGCTGGGGAGGAGTCCTCCAGGATGGAAGTGGACTATGAGTATGCCTTTCGGCTGGAGCATGCACTCTGCATTTGAGGGTTGTTGTGGTATTTTCAGGACACGGATTGTTTCCCCCAAACCTGACTTCTATCTGCCTGCTCCCTCAGGAAATGGCCTCTGATCAAGGCTGGTCTCTGAACCGTGTGCATATTCCCAGTAATAAGTCATGGGATGCAGATGACCAAGCAAAGCTGAAAGCAATGTAGTCATCATGCTTAATCATTATACCTGTAAACACCATATAGGAATGTGAATGATTAGCTTTGGTTATGCTTGCTGTATTGGCTGAGGTGTGGATTCTTCACTGACCTGCTGCCATCCGTGTCTCACGTAAGTTTTAATAAACCAGTGTCTTTCCCTACTGGACTTCCAGGGGACTTCTTTGGAATAGGTGAACATTAGGCACAAGCCCTCTCAGATTTGGGATTATTGCATTACAATTGGTGTTGCAAGCAGGATATTCCAGAGAAGCCCCCCTGCATTGTACTGGCCACGGGAGAGACAGGGGGAAATATCAGGGTAGCCCACTGGTTCACTGGGGTTCAAAATTGCCAGCTTGGTAGCTGGGGGCCACCATGTGAGTACTGGGACTCCCTGAAAACGCCAGTCAGATTGCTGGAATATTGAAAGCAGTTGATGAGAAAAGACACTTTCAGAAGAAAATGATCCACAAGCTAAATGTAGGTAGATTTAATTAAGACAGGGTGGATGGATCCTAACAAGATAAATAAGCAACCCAATATGATGGGATTATGGAAGCAACTGTCCAAAGAAATGCACTGCCAACCTATCTCTGAAAAAAGGGCTAAGCTCTGAGTACTAGAATGGACCCCCAGTAAAGAGGGTTCTTTCCCCCAAAGAAAGAGTGAGCACACAGGTAGCTGCCGGGCAGAACCAGAATATACGGGATTCCTAGGGGCCGGTCCTGGTTGGTGCTGCTCTCCTCATGGCCATGATGCAGGCAGAGCTCAGAGCGAGCCCTGGATTGGAATACTCACCAAGGCTTGGTTTAGTGCAATGCTTATTACATTATATACTACCCAGAACATACTAGTTTGCAACAGATTTGACTAATGCTCTTTTTTTTTTAGTATCGATAATCATGGAGATTGTCAAGTACAGTGTGCATTCACCTGGGAAGGAAGGCAATAGACATCTGTGGTGCTGCCGAGGGGGCATTTGCACAGCCCTACGTTAAGTCACAGCATGGTGGTTCAGGATTTGGAAAGTTGGAGGTGACCTGCATCAGAGTTTCTATTTCATTATCTAGGTGATGACATGCTAACCTCTGATTCTCTTACAAAGTTAGAGCAGGAAGCACCCCGGCTGACCGAACATTTGCAGGAGAAAGGACCATCAGCTGTTACTGATATGAGTCAAGCTTTTCCCTGTTCAACACTGCCCAAAGTGCTACAAGAGTTTTTAGGCTGTTGGAGGTATTGGGGAGCATTTATTCCACATTTAGTGCAGATCACACAACCCTTGTCTAGCTGAACCAAAAATGATTCCCAAAGGGTCCGATGGGCATTCAGTGCTCCCAAAAGTGCTGTGGGTAATTTCCAGGCATTGGGCATTCTAAAGCAATCCCTTCCCCGTGAATTGGATGTAAACTATTACCCGGGAGGGATATCTTTGGAGGCTTTGGAAGTGACAGGGAAAAGCTCGACTTCCCATTGGCTTTTGGTCACAGGCCTGGAAAGCCACCGAAGCCTGCTGGCTGCATCGCAAGATGAAACACACTGGACAGAAGACATAGTGAAAGTTGCAAAAGCTTGGGGGCTCTCCGTTAAATACTCTGACATAGAGACAGCTTGCAACGATGGCTTTGTATGTGCTGAGAGGTACCCACAGAGGATGCCAGCAGAAGGTGGACATATCAAATGGGACTGTGAGTCCTTGACCCACTGGCGAGTGGACTCTAATGGCTCCCTTCCCGTGTTGGAAGGGGCCCGGTTTGCCCTCACTTGTATTGATACTACTGCAAGATTACTGCAGGTCTTCTCTAGCAAATGAACTCCACAGTGCTCAATTCTCGAAGGACTGTCCCAGCTCCTGGCAGCATATAGCATCCTGAAGGTATTGAAAGTGACCAGAGAACCCACTTTCCTGGACATCAAGTACTGGACTGCATATTGACTGAGGATCTCACCCTACAGTCCCACAGGCACTGGTCTAATAGAAATATACCCTGGAGTGCTAAAGGGTGCTTTAAAGACAAATCAGCACTCATTGCAGAGGTGGATGACTTGATTGCGTGAAACAATCCTCACTCTCAATGAGAGACTCAGCACCTCTAGACATGTTGACACAACTGAGGGCAACACACAAATCCAGACACAAGAATCATCGTTACGACCAAGCTGGACAAGTGAGAATAACCTGTTGCTCTTGCCTCACAGGACATAGGACCCAGGAAAGAAGACTTTCCATTGGCCCTGGGAAGTTCAATCTGGACCCCACTGGTACTTCCTCCTGGCTCCCTGGGGAGAGGGATAGAGCATAATTTGGATATTTATCCTCTGGTTTTGGGAAAATGGACCAATACTGTTAAGCGTAATAATCCCAGGCCTCAGACACTTGGTATGGGATGGACTAGGATGATGAACAGCTGTACAGATAGAGATCAGCGATCACGCTCAGCTGTGCATTGAGCACCTTAACGGCACCATTCATGAAACTGCCTGGGAAGTAGGTGGACCTCTGAACACCTGTGCCGGACTTGAAGTTGAATGTTGTATATATGTTCCTGACACTCGTTATCATGTGTCTTTGGCCCTTAAGGCCCTGAACACTGAAATCAGCGCTATTTCCCAAACGGCTAAAGATCACTTTTCCAAGTTGTTTGAGTCACTAAGCTCTTTTGGGCAAAACATAATCATAGTTATTATAATCACTGTAGCGATTTTGCTGTTTAGATCCCATGCCCTTTATTGCATATGCGAGATACAGATGCAATGTTTGACACCTGTGTTTACCTCGGGAATCTTGCAGAAGATCAATGTCATGTGAAGATTGTGAGAGTGGAAAAAAGTCAATGTAGGGGTGGAGTGTAGGGTATCGTCCAAACATGGACTGTTACCCCTACCCCAGGTTTCTGTCTGCCCCCTGCCTCAGGGAGCAGCCTCTGGCCAAGGCTGGTTTCTGAAGCATATGCATATTCCCAGTCATGAGTTATGGGATGCAGGCGACCAAGCAAAGCTGAAAACGACATAGTTCTCACACCGAGCCAGTGTAATTGTCCACACCATATAGGAATGTGAATAATCAGTTTGATTGCTTTGATGATAAAACTGCGTGCTGTACTGCCCCGAGAGGTGCAGATTCTTCACCGACCTGCCGCCCCTGGTGCCTCCTCGTTAAGTTTTCACGGACCAACGTGTTTTCCTGCTGGACCTCCAGGTGACTTCTTTGGAATAGGTAAACATTACACGGACGTCCTCTCAGATTCAGACCAGATCTGGAGTTACCGTGTGGTGGGGTGGACAAAGTGAACATACAAAATGGATCAGTCACATTCTGAAGGCCTTGGATGTTGAGTCAGGGAGTTGCATCCACACTGCAGGTGTGGAGACCCGCTGACACTGGTTTGTAGAAAAAGCATGACAGCATCAGCCTTGCGGAGAGGGAGGGTTAGAAGGAGGAAGGCTGGGCGGGCGTCACTAGGTGAGAGGCTCTTCAAATAGCCCAGCAGGTCTAGGATCAGATCAGGGCTGTGGCACACTCAGGATAGCTGGTATACATCTGCATTCTGCTTGGTGCCAATGGAAGGAAAGAGGTTGATTCTGTTTTCATTTCAGCTGTATGATTTCTGTACCTAGAAAACGACAGTAGGTGGGGGCCCTGGTTTGCTTGGGGCTGCCAGAACAAAATATCACAGGCTAGTAGGCTTGCAGCCTTCTCACTGTGTCCTCGTATGGTCCTTCCTCTGGACACATGTCCCTGATGCCTCCTCTCTCTGTGTGTCCAGATTTCCTCTTCTTGTAAGGACATCAGACACACTGGATTAGAGCCCAGCCTAATGATCTTATTTTAACACAATCACCTCTTTAAATCCCCTGTCTCCAAATCTGGGGGTAGTAGGACTGGGGCTTCAACATATGGATTTGGTGGGGACATAGTTTAGCCTATCACAAGACCCATAGGATATTCTCCGGAGGAGAATGGGTAAGCAAACGAACCCAACCATCATATGACTTGGGTTTGACTCTTAAATTCCGTCCTTGGGCAAATTAATTGATCTCTTCACACCCCAGTTTCCCCATCCGTGAAATGGAGACGATGATACTAGTTCCTACATCATGTGGTAGGGTAAATAAAGCGCTCTGAATGAAGTGTTTACAACAGTGCCGAACACACAGCAGCTGTATATGAGAGTGTTCTAGAATTTTCATGAATTTGGGGAAGAGGGTTTGCAGTCTAAAGCTGAGTCCACCCTGGCCTCAGGTGGACACTGGCCAGTGAGTTCTGTGGCCTGAATTTCTGTCCTCAGCATTCCGGCGGCAGCCACAAAGCAAATTACTTGCAGCAGTGGTCGTCAGCCTTGGCGCAGATTAGATTCACCTGAGAGTCTGAAAAAAACCCAATGCTCGGACTACTTCCCAGACTCATAAAATTGAAATTTGAGGAGATGTGACTCAGACATCAGTGGTGTTTTAAGCTTTCAGGTAATGCCAGCATGCAGCCGTGATTGGCAATCATTGCCTTAATTCCTTGACTTCTTAGGAGAAATGAAGAATTGAGCTTAATGAATTCATTGTCTATAAGTTTACTCTCGTCAGTAGCATCAACATTAGACATGAATTTGTGGCATCTTGCACCCTGTCCCACACCTATTGCAGATTCTGCAGTTCTGCAGTTAAACAAATGCCTAGGTGTTTGTATGCACATCGAATTTGAGAATTCTGGGAAGCTCTTTGGTATCCACAGGTTCTCTGTAGTTAAATAGAAAAAAATCTGTCCCTTCCTTCTACTGCAGAAGACCAGATGACGGCTATTAACGTTCAGTGCAATGGGGATGTTTTAGCAGTACCTTCTGTTTGAAGGTTGAAGGTGATGTGGTATGTAAATGCAAGGGAGGTGAAAAGACCATTGAATTTAGAGTTGGGATACTCAAATAGGGGTCTCGAAACTGTCAGAACTAGCTCAACCATTTCGGGCAAGCCACCAAGCCTCTCTGCGCCTCTGCTTCTTCAAACATATTTTAATGCCTAACAGATACTATTACCTGGGCTAAGTGCCATGTCCATTACCATGTTAAAACAAACAGAAAACGACATACACATACCCACACACCCAACAGTCAACAAGGGAGTTTACAACAATTATAAATAATTATTATACACACAAAGAAAAGCAAAGTCAAACGACCTTGGAAACCAAAAAGGGAGCGATGACATACGTCTGGGCTTCCTGAAGGACAGAGCACCTGGGTTCTCTCTTAATGAGGAGACAGTTTTGATTTCAGCAAGGGTAAAAATTGCATGAGCAAAGGCAAGTGAGAAGGTGAGGAGGTTGAGGGTGTGTTTGGGGTACTATAGTTTATACTAATTTTTATATTTTTGCAGCGACATCTCTCTAGTAGAGTAATATGCTTTAGCTGGAAATTAGGATGCTTTGGGAATAAAAGAACAAAAATTTATTCCATACTCTTATTACTGGAAATCAGCTCTGATTCAGACACTTCCAAGTGCTCTCCTGTAGACATGAAAACACAGACCAACATTCTAGTCAGCAAAGGCAGATTGTAAACAATATACATAAGTAAAGATTGAAGTATAATAAAGGCAGAATCTGATCGAAGAGCACCCCAGGCAGAGAGAGTAGCCAACGGAGGCCCTTGAGGTAGGGCGGGCTGTCAAGTTCACAGAAGGAAGGTGGCCGACCGCTGGAGTAAAGATTGAGGGCAGGGAGTCCCTGAGATTAAATCAGAGAGGTAACATCAGGCCCAGTTGTGCTGAGCCTTGAAGACCATTACTGGATTTCTGTTTCTATTCTGAGTGAGCGGGGGAGCCATTTGGGGTTTTTGAGCTGACGGATGACAGGATCCCACTTGAGTTTAAAGGAGTCACTCCGGCTGTTGTGTTGAGAATAGACTTTAGGGAGGAAGTAGTTGGAAGTGGAGAGACCAACTTAGGAGGCCAGTGTGATAATCCAGACAATAAATGATCGCGGCTGAAAGGGATCACATTTTGTGATATTCCGAAGAAGTGATTAGGGTCCACTGCATGTAAGACAAGGAGTCATCCAAGGCTGAATCCAAGGGTTTTGACGTGAGCGGAGAAAAAGAGGGAGCGGCCACTAATAAACATGGCAGAGGCTACAGGTGGGCCAGAAGATAAGGAGTTCTGTGCCAGGTCTGAGATGTCTGTTGGGCATTGAGTAGGAATCTGGAGACTGGAGATATGAATTCTGGGAGTCTTCAGTGTTTAGAATGTGTTTAAAGACTTAAGCCTCAACACGTAGAAAAAGAAAAGAAAACAGAGAACTAGCCCTGGGGTTCCCAATGCTAAGAGTCAGGGAGGGGAGAGCAACCAACAAAAGAGACCGAGGAGGTGTGGCCAGTTAGGAAGGAGGCCAACCCGGAGCAGGGGTGTCCGGAAGCCAGGTGAACAGAGTGCTTTGGGAAGGAGAAGGTAACCACGTGTTGTCATGTGTTGCTGACTGGCCGAATAAGACGAAGCCAGAGATGGGACCCTTGGATTCAGCAGCCCGGTGGCCTCTGATGCCTCAGCATGAGCCATTTCAGTGGGTTGTGGGAGGCAACGCTTGGTCGCAGTGGGTTTAAGAGAGAGTGGCAGGAAGGAGCCGAAGACAGCAGCTGAGACGATGCTCCTGGAGAGTTGGGTAGTAAAAGGGAACAGGAATTGAAACAGTATCTAGAAGGGGAACTGGGGTCCTGTTTTTGTTTGCGATCCCCCCGAAACAGACCCTGAGTGGAAGCGGTTTATCTGAAATGTTCGGGGAATGCCAATAGGACCGTGGGAAGTTAGAGGAGGGAAGTGGTCAAGCTGTGTAAGAACGATTTACCAAGCCAGTCCTGGTTTGGGGTGATGGTGCTCAATCCTACATGGAAGCTTTGGGAATGGGACAAAGACATACATAGACACATAGACACACACACACACACACACACACACACACACACACACACTCTTGAGGATTGTCCCACCTGAGGGGAAACGGAGATACGGTGTTTATAGATCAACTCCTGTCAGTTGTTGGTGGAAGGATGTTCGAGGGAGGGTTAATTTACAGCCACTAAAGGTAAGCGGGAGTGCAAAATTGGGGAAAAAGAAAGGAAGCTCTCAGTTCAAGGAGAGCAGTTGCTGACTGGTGGAAATAGGGGCAGGGGACAAGCAGCATTATTCCAAACCCAGAGAAACACTTTAAAATGACAGGAGAAATGAAATCATCTTTGTTGATGAAAAGGATCATGTGTGTGTTTAGGGGATACGGTGGGGAGTCGCCAGAATGATCTGCGGTGATGCTATGCATCCCACAACAGCGGGGTATGTCCTGAAAAACGTGCCATTCGGCGATTTTGTCCCTGTGCAAACATCGAGTGCACTTGCACCTCGATGGTCCAGCCCACGACATGCCTAGGCTTGATGGTGTAGCCTGTCGGACCCAGGCTACAGACCTGTACAGCCTGTGGTTGTACTGGATACTGTAGGCAATCGTAACACAATGGTGAGTATGTTTGCAGCTAAACATAGAAAAGATAAAGTAAAAATAGAGTGGAAGGGTCTTATGGGCCACTGTTCCATACATGACCCATCCTTGACCACCGCAACCTCACTGTGCAGCAGGAGGCAAGAAAAAAGTGGGATCTAGTGTAGGGGGGAGGCGGAGCCAACCTGGATAGCGGCATGGCGGGGGGTCCACCTGCAGCAGCCAGTGGGAAGGTGGCACACACGAGTGCAGATGGGATGTCAGGAACATGTGCACATCATCTTCCGACGACTTCAGTTTTCTGAGTGATCAGGAAGTGAGGCGGTGAGCTGAGGCGGGGTTTGGGCAGAAGGAGCTGGTGACTTGCAGAGAGAGGAGGCCGGGGAGGATGCTCATCCAGCAGAGGAGAGGGGCCAGCGGTGGCACTTTGGTCAGGGAGGGCCATTCCGGGGCAGCTGGGAGGAACCGCCTTCCATCGCTGGTGACCAGATGGCAGAGGCCCCCGGATACGGGGTGAGAAGGCGGAGCACCGATTCCTGTGCCCAGGGGGACCAGACGCTTTGGTTGAGCAGGGAGGAGACTGACGGGTCAGGCCTCCGAGGCAAGGTGGAGGGTGGCTGGGGGGGATGTGGAGGTGGAGATCAGTTAGGACGCTTTCCCGTCAGCCTGACAGAGATGATGAGCTCTTGGACTGGGAAATGGAAGGGAGCAGATGGAAGGGAAGTCGGGCTTGGCACCGTCTCAGGGCTTCAAGGGCAGTAAAATGTCAACGCGTCGTCTTCCTGTTAGTTGCCTGTGCTCGCTTTATGAGAATTATCCTCAATCCTTGGTTTCTTTCCAAGTGTCTTTTGAAGCTTCCTTGTTTGTGTAAATGCATTTAATTAAAACTGAACGATGAGCGTGCTAATCCACTTAATTGGTCACAGGTGAACTATGTGAAAATGCTAAGAGTGAGCAAACGTTGGGGGTTCTGCTTCCATCCGGAAGCCCAGGGTCCGTCTGACACGCGGAGCAGGTGTCAATCCGTATTGAGGATCAGTCGAGCAAAATTCCCTTCTCGTTTTTTTTCGATTGAAAGAAATTAAGATAGAAGTTCTAATATGCTGTTCCTAGAACACATTGGATTGAAAATCTGTGCCCTTGGAGAGTTCCTGGTTTAGGCCAGTGGTCTTCAAACTGGGATATGCATCCCCTGGGGATAGGCCAGACTTTTCATAAGATGCACAGGGATAGAGTGTGAAGGAAATTCATTTCCCGAGCTTCAACTTCTGCAGGTTCTAAAACTGATACCTCTTAATGGTTACCTGTAAGAGAAGGGATTTCTGGTGGGAGGGTCTCCCTTCCTGCTCCATTTTTACAACCCTCTTCACTGTCTGCACATTCTGATCCATCCAGAATCTTTCCGTGGAGTGTTCTCCCATCCTACAAGATCTTCCTGGCAACCGATTCAACAACCCCTTTAATGCAATGACGATTCATTTCATTAAGAGATGCATTTCCAGTAAATTTACTTTTTTGTCTTTAAAGATTGCTTATTGCAAAGCAGATTATATTTATGTTGTTCAAACTAATTAATTAGGGTCCAATAATACGTGTAATAATAAATCAATCCAGAAGAAAAGACTTAACGTTTTCAACTTGTGTCTATGCATTTTGTTGCAGAACAATACGATAGTGCTATAAATAAAAGACTTTCAAGCATAAAAATAAATTACATTAGTATTAAATGTCATGTAGGAAGTGGAATGAAAACACAGCTTCAGATCAGGAGATGACTATAGTTAACATTAGTCAATTGTACATTTCAAAACAGCTGGAAGAGAATAATTAGAATATTCTTAGCAGCCGGGCTCGGTGGCTCAGCCTGTAATCCCGCGCCTTTGGGAGGCTGAGGTGAGTGGATGGCCTGAGCCCGTGAGTTCGAGACCCGCCTAGGCAGCGAGACCTCATCTCTACAATAAATCAAAAAATCAGCCGGGCATGGTAGTGCATGCCTGTAATCCCAGCTACTCGGAAGGCTGAGGCAGAAGGATCGCCGGAGCCCAGCGGGTCGAGGCTGCGGTGGCCGGGAGCGGCCACTGCACTTCAGTCTGGGCTACAGAGTGAGACTCCAACTGAAAAAAAAAAAAAATAAAATATTTTTAGCATAAAGAAAAGATAAACATTTAAGGTGATGGCTATCCCAATTATCCTAGTTTAATTATATGAATGTATCAAATTATTACATGTACCATGAAAATATGTATAGCTATTTTGTGTCAAGAAGAAAAAAGAATTGGTATTTTAATTGTTAAAGAACTTGTTCTTGCCTTTAAAAAAAATGAAGGAAAATAGATATGAACCCTATATGACATTTGCTTGATTGAATACATTTAAAAGAGTGACATATAGTTTTATTTCTAAATGTCAATATTTATGACACATGAGAGATTATTCCGTGGAACTATTTAAATTTGCTATAAAATTTTTAGATATTTACTTAAAACTGTGTGAGAGAGATCATAGTTATTGGAAATTATTTTAAGGAATATGTAAATGTCTGAACTAGACGACTCTTCCAGAAAGTTTACAGGTAGGTGACAGCAAATAAATGCAAAAGGAATTCTAGAGTGCAGGGAGACAATTTTTAGCCTAGATTTAGTTATTTATAGACCTATCTATATACATATAGGCTTGAGAATGCTTCTATACCCAGGAAAAAGAACCAATGTCTTCGTATTTATACTTGACTTTTCCAGATCATGAGTCCCAGATTTAGGCTGAGAAAAATCTTACTTCATCTCAGTCCACAGATCTGAAACAACCTCCGTGAAGAATGGAATTCACTCTGCCCACCAAGCATAAATGCCATCAACAAGATATCTTGATTTCAGTTTGGAAAATGCTGAACACAAGCTGTTTTGGTGGGAACTTTAAAACTCTACTAATTACCGTGTCTCACCTGAACTCACAGAATTCCTCACCTCTCTGTTTCTTTCCATTTTCTAGTTAAAGTTTTCTTCATCTTGTGACAGCTAGACCAAGGAGAGAAGGTGAGAGGAGAGTGGAGAAATCCCTGCTCTCCCATCTTGAAGAAAATAATTGTGCAGGCTTATTGCCAAAGAAAAGCACAACTAGGCTCCCTCCAACTTAAGTTTTGAAGAAGGGTACAAGTGCACATTTAGATATAACTTCAACTAGGATTAAAAACATGAGTTTTCTGGTGCTATCTCAGGTAAGAAGAAAGTCTACTGCCCACCTTTGTAAGCCTCTAGTTTATGGAGCTCTGGTGCAAGGGTTTGTCCTTATTAACGAAAATCTATTATACTTAAAGATTAGTTTTTGGTTGAAATTCAGATCACTTCAGCAAATACTATGGGAGCTGTCCATATAACCGTGAGGAATTTACAATCTGAGGGAAAATGAGGTGCATACACAAATCATTTCTCAAGTCATTAATGATTGATTTTTATAATACTGTATATCTGTACTTATTGGGAAACTGCTCTATTTCAGATGCTTGTTCATAGTTCAGTGTATATAAGATAAATAAGAGGCTATCCTTGCTTAATACGCAAGATTCCTACCTGGTCCTCACTTTCTTGACTCATGAGGAAATTTGAGGTTCTCTCTCCCTCCACGTAGGCATCCTGGGGGTGATGAATGCCCTGGCATGTGGAATGTCATGCATGTCATCTCTCACCAGATGATTCCTGGATAAAACTCAAAATTATTACTTTGACAATACTAGATTCTGAGGATTTGTTTCTTACGTTCATGTATTGCAAACTGATAGCTGCTTGGACAATGGGCTGACAGGCAGGGATTTGTTCAAATACATCAAAACCTTTAGCTCACTTTCATCTTCCTTTCATTTTAAAATAATTTTATGCTCTTTCTGTTGTAATGTATGCATTGCTAATTTTTTTCTTCTTGCAATTGAGCTGTGAAATAGATATCAGCATTAGAAATTGTAATCGGTGATAAACAGCATAATTTTAACTGAATTCAATAAGGTCATTTAAGAGGGAGAATCTAGAGAAATGGCTGAATGTTGGCTACAAATGAGGGTCTTGCACCAAATGGGAAAAACTGGTCTCTTCAGGGTGCTGTGACTGAATCTGTTCCCTAAGGCGAGGCTATTTGATTTGCTCCATGAGTGATTGAATCAATACAATTCTAGTGGCACTGTTTCATATGGCGAGCTTCCTAGTTGCAGTTTTATTAAATTGGATACGAGGGAAAATTTCTCATTTAGTTATTATGCCAATGATGAGCTATAAATAGAAGAAAATACATTTGTTTTAATGAATTCTCATCAATGAGAACAGGAAAAAAATAATGCTCTTTCTTAACTTATAAAATTCCTTCAATGTTACTAAGGAAAGATATAAAATGAATGTTCCCCGGGTTACTTGTTGATAGTGGTGGGTGGGTGGAGGGAAGTGAAACCCCCAAAGATATAAATCTATTTTACCTAATTTTTGTAAAAAAATCACCACTTTTATTCATAGCGTTTCCCTAGTTAGAAACAGCTTGTGGCTTCCCAGCGTTCATGTGCTAGCATCAGCTTCTTGGTCTGGCATTTGAGGCTCATTTGTCCTACCATGTCTCTAGAACTTACCATGAGAGTATTGTTTTCTGGAGATGAAGCCAACTTACTGACTTCTTTCATTTTCTGAAGATCCTATGCTTCTTTCCTCCCCTGAAAGCCCAGTCTGGTCATGCCCATAGGCTCAAGATGAGGCAGCTGGAAGGGTTGCCTGGGTAAGTGGGGCCTCTTTGAGTCAGGTGACACTTGGAGGGACACCATCCAGGTTGCACAGGGATTGCCCACTGCATGGATGGTGGGTGGGTCTGTGGCTGAAGGGGGTAGAGGTGACTTACCTCCAGGAAAGAGCTTTCCTGAACTTTGAGGAATGAGGAAACACACAATGTAATAATGATCAGCAGCTCAGTATATGACTTGTGCGTGGTAGGTATTCAATGAAACTGTATTTTTTGTTTGACTTTCAAAAGTTGGAATAAGAAACAAGCCAGAGATTTTCTGTAAGCAGGGTTCCCCAGCCTCAGCGCCATTGATGTTTTGGGTTACACAACTGTGGGAGAGGGTGGCCTCTGCATCGCATTCTGTTTTGCAGCACACCTGGCCTTTACTCACTAGATGCCAGTGGCGACATTACTTCCCTCGAGGTGTGACAACTCAAACATGCTACATGTTCCCTGGGGGCCAAAATCACCCCTGGTTGAGAATCACCGCTGTAAACTAATTTTCTTCAAATTACATGGGCATAGGCAATCCTAACGTCATGTTTCCTTTCTTCAGCATCTTCTAACAAATGATTTCATCTTGTTCTCCAACACAGGAAACTGTGACTGAGCTTTGATTTGCGTTTCCCCGGTCCCTGGAACTCACAATCTCGTGGAACTCTTGCGAGAAAAGCCCAAGGCGGTTGGCCTGCTGACCAGTGTCCAACTCTTTTGCTTCCTCCTTGCAGGAAAGGGAAAGAGATGAACGAGTTGGATATAAAAACCAGCAGATTTATATTCTTTCTGGGAGAAGGAGTCTGTATTAACTCATTGGAAAGATGAGTTAGTGCCTCTTTTTCAAGAATGGTGGCAAGGCCTGTGCTTAGAACATATCGCAGTCTTACTGAGACACAGAGGATAAGACACAATATATTTTGCCTCAATACCAATGACTCTGTCCTCCTTATGAAATATACCTGTCAATGGTGCTTAACTGGATGACCATGAGATATTGTTCCCCAAGATCTCTGTAGGATGTACAGGCTTACATGGACATTAAATTGCTCTGTCAGATTTGCTCTTGGCACTCTCATGGGTCTCCATGACACTCTTTTATTGAGTTTGTCATCAAAGCAGTGGGCCGTACTATTGTTGTTCATCCAACTTAGGTTTCCTTCTCATCATTCTTTCATGAGGCTTCAATGGATAGATGCTTATCTGAATAAATTTGGGCTGAATTTTTCTTCCATATGCTTTGCTTGCTCATTGAGGGGAAACACATCATCGGTTACTTTTGTAGACGATAGTGGGCTATTTGTGCTTACTATTTTTATGATTAAGATATTCATTAAAACATATTCAAAATTCTGACTCAGTTGTCACGTTTTTAAAGGAGTGTGACTGTAGTGAGAGCTCTGGTTCAGTATGGACACCCTGTATTTCTCATTGGTCTGTTGAATCTATGATTTCTCTATTCCTTTTTTTTTTTTTGAGTTGGAGTCTCACTCCGTCACCTAGGCTGGAGGGCAGTGGCATGCTCACAGCTACCTCAGCCTTGACCTGCTGGGCTCAGGTGATCCTTCTGCCTCAGCCTTCCAAGTAGCTGGAAATACAGGCATATGCCACCATGCCTGGCTAAATTTTTTAAAAATTTATTATACAGAGGAGGTCTCACCAGGTTGCCCAAGCTGGTGTCGAATCCGTCGTCTCAGGTAGTCCTCTCACCTTGGCCTCCCAAAGTGCTGGGATTACAGGCATGAGCCACCATGCCCAGCCGGATCTATGATTTTTCAGGGGGGCGGGGGCTTGTTTTTCCTTTCAAGCAAAATTTGGTTTGGTGCAAAATTGTTGTAACTGTCTGTCTTGTGTACAGCTCAAATCTGCCTTCTGGAATTATTCTCTGGTGCACTCTGTTGCTGTCTTCTAATGCAGTGACCCACAGATATGCTTCTTTCTCCATTAGAGTGTCTTGCAAATATTCAAAGCCAGCTCTTAGATCTTTGCTCAATTTGTGGTCTTCACCTATATCTAACACTCCTAGTTTCTTAAACTATTCCTTAAGTTAAACAACATTCAGAGGCCTATCTCTGCCGAAATCCTAACAATTCTTCCAGATGCAGGGGGAAGTGCCGGCCATTTCCTCCCCGAGTTACTCCCTGATCCCCACAACAGGAATTCCTCTCCTCTGTGTGTTTCCCCAGGAACTTGCACTTGGCTCTAACCTTGGCCACACTCTCCCCGTGTGTTGGGGGCACCTGTCCTCCCTGTCATACTAGTCATGCTCTGTACCTCCACCCTGCATGGGTACCTTTGTTTCCATAGCGATACCAGTACAACTGAGTAGGATACCAAGTTCGTGAGTCAATGGGAAGAGAAACAGAAGTAGAACAGGGTGAGTGTGTGCTGTGTGTTGAATAGGTTTTTAAAAATAAACTTTTATTTTTAGAATGGATCTGATTTACAGAAAACTTGTAAAGAGAACTCAGAGAGTTCCTATCTTCCCGGTCCCTATATTCTCTTATTTTAACATCTCAGATCAGTATGATACATTTTCCACAATTAATAAGCCAACATCGACACATTATTACTAACTAAAGTCCACACTTGATTCAGATTTCTTTAGTTTTAACCTCATGTCCTTTTTCTGTTCCAAGATCTCACCCAGGGTGCCACCTTACCTCTAAGACTACTCTTGGCTAAAGCATTTTCTCAAACATTTCTTGTTTTTGATGGCTGACACAGTTTTGAGGAGTACTGATCTCAGGTGTTTTTGTGGGCTGTCCCTCTATTGGAATTTGCCGGATGTTTTTCTCATTAGATTAGGGTTATGAATTTTTGGAAGGAAGAACACGGAGGTGGAATGTCATTCTCATCAAATCATTTTAAGGGAACATACTACCGCCACGACCTATCCCTATAGATGTTAACCTTGATCACCCGGCTGTTATCAGATTTTTACTATTTTTCATTTTTTCCTTACTGTAGGAAGTTACTATGCACAACTCACACTTAAAAAGTTGGGAGTGCTTCTTTTCCTTCCTGAGGGTAGAATATTTACACAAATCACTTGAAATTCTTCTGCATGGGAGGTATTTCCTGCTCTCCCCCTTTCATTTATGTATGTCATCATTTATTTATATCAGTATGAACTTATGGGTGTTTCTCTTATACTTTGTAAAATCTTTGAATAGATTTTTATTAAGTTGAATTGTTGAGCTGGTTTTTCTGTTCATTGTCCTTTTCAAGATGTGTAAGGAGTTTACTTCGATTTTCACAACTGCTCTAAAGTCACAGAAAAAAAAATATGGTGATGTTTCATCAGTTTACAATAGGGACTTTATGTATATAAGTGTCTTCATGAGGTATGCCAGGTATTGGAGAGTTACTGATAGTTTCTGACATGCCCTCTGCTCTTACCTGCTCCTCCCCTGTAAGGAAATTCAGAACCCCACATGCAGCCCCCTTGGGCAAAGATCCTGGATGTCTTATTCCTGAATATCGACATCAAATTGTATCCTAGCTGTGCAGCTAAACTTATAAATCAACACAGTTTTGATTGAGTGAAAGATTAAGACTACGCAGCATTTTACTCGGATAAAAAATGTGCATTACAGCTTTAAATCTTTTGCTATCTTCAGGTATTGTTTGGTAAAATGTTGGGAAGAAGCAGTTGCTGAGTTCCAAATCTTCTGCAATGCTTCGGGCAGTTTTATCTTCTAATTTATCACTCTTTCTCCTCAATTCCAGTTGCTCTCATAATTGGCTGTTTGTTATAAGATTTACAGATAAAATACTGTAATCCCATGTAAATTTTTGAATTTCAGATAAACAACACATTTTCATTTTAGTATTAGCCTGTCCCAAATAGTGCACGGGACATACTTCTGTGGTCTTCCTCTCCAAAACACCTAACCATTGTCTAATCATGAGAAAAAACGTCTAATCCTAAGAAAAACCCAAATAGTACACAGGACACACTTGTACTGCAAATTACTTGTTTTATTCATTGAAATTCAAATTTGGCTTGGCATTCTGTATTTTTATTTGCCAAATTTGCAACCGTACATGCATTATTTGGGGAGATTTTTTTTAAAAATGTATATTGGTGTCTGAATCCCTCCACCAGATATTCTGATTTAATTGGTGCAGCCTGGGCTCAGGATATTTAAAAAGCGCCCCAGGTGTTTCCCATGTGCAGCCAAGGTTGGAAATCATTGCTGGCCCAGCGATACCTAATTAAACAGGCATTTATGATTAATGCAAGCCAAGAACAATGGCTGAGGGCCCAGCAGGTGAAAAGATATGCAGGCTATGAAGCCAATCAAACTATGTCTGATGATCAGGTGAGCCTTAATCATCCTCCACAGTCCTGATGACTGTGGCCCTTGGAGCCCTGAGCGTCAACCGTACAAGAATGGACGGAGGGGCAAAGGACAGCACTGCTGTTCTCCCCTGGACGTGCCATCACTGAGTTTGTGAAACGCGTGAATGCTCGCTGCAGACTTCACGTAGGATGCCTGGGGCTTCCTGTGCGGTACTTCCCAGCTACCCACGTTGTCATAGATTGTCCACGCCTAGTCACCATGACCAACTCCCAGATTGATTCTTGCTGCACAGGCTTCTCCCACACCACTCCAGACTCCGTGGACCTCCCAGAGAATCCCTCAGCATTGCTGTGTAACCCGAGTGCCATTCTGGCAGACTCTTTCCTCGGGTACCTGCCCAGATCACCTCAGTCGACGGCTAGAACGTTCATAGCCAGAGGCACCCTTCCACTGGTTTCTCTAGTGTTTTGTGCTGCCCTGGTTGCTGTAGGGACTCTGGCCGGCATCTGCGCAGGGTGGTTCTGAATTGACGTTGGGTTCACTGCAGGGGCGTGGCTCTGAAGTTGGGATGACCTGGGTGTCGGAGGCCTGTGGAAGCCTGGTGTGCATCTGCCTGGCCTGCATCTGGGCTCTGTGGAGGATGACCGCCTTTTGTGTCAGCATGCAGGGTGTATGTCTAGGAGGGCAGAAAGCCTAGAAGGGGACCTGCTGGGAATTCTGTTTTTGTACCCCTGAGAACGTGAACTGTTAAAGACTTCCAGGAAGAGATCAGTCCCTAAGTGGAGAGAAGGTTGCCCTAGAGGCGAGGCACTCTTGGACAGCTGCAGGGACCTCGGAGAGAAGCTGGGGCCCCTTGCCTTCGTGTGCTCAGGATATCAATGAGCAGATGCGCCCTAAATGGGAAAAACTACATGACAATATGCCAAACAGTAGCAAGATTCTAAAGAGTGGTGACGTGCTAAGGAGTCATAAGCACTCTACCCACTGGATGTAATTTCAGATTTATGAATAGCTGGTTTATTCATGGGTGTAAACTTTCACAACGCGTGGCTGATGAGTGCCTGGGCTTGTTGATGTTTTCATGGTGCCAGTTTTCTCAGTGCAGAAGTCCCTGATTTATTAGCATTTCGTACATAATCTGGAACACATTCCCCAGTGAAATGATATAATACAAAGTGGTTAAGCCTCAGAAACCTGCTCAATCCAAAATATATCTGAAATATGCTAAATTTTCGCTTTTACTGCTAGGAATTAAAAGTGGTAGACCACAGATCACTGAGCTGCAGTCTTAGCTTCTGGAACAGAATCTTCCATTGTTTTCTCTGTCTGGGAATCCCTTTCCTCTCTCTTGCTGTAAGAAAGAGAAGCATTCTTTTTTCTTTTCTCCCACACAGTAGGCAGTGACAGGGTACCTTTCTTCTTGACCGTTCGCTGCTAGCCAAAGGTTAAGAGTTTTTATTCTCCTCTCTTGCCTGACATGCCAAAAGGTCCATTGGAGAGGTGGGGAATGGCTAGGATTTGGGATGGGGGTTTTTGAGAGGGTTCATGGGAAGGTTAGGAGTGGAGGAGTTGGTCTCACAGCAACAGGATAGGGCCAGTGAGACTGAAGGGGAAGGAAACAGGTGTGTGACGAGTGGCTAGGCAGCCTCTCAGTGCCAATTTGAGATGAAAATAACCCAAAGGGATATAGGCTAGGGAAATCCTAAATTCATTTGGCAACATTTCTACCTGAGTGCACACAAGTAGAGGCACTGCCCTGCTCTGGGGGGGCGAGATGGGTGGGGAACCATTGTCATTTGTATCAGATAGGATGACATCATGGGACGGTAGAATCCAGGCTCACCTTTTGTGCTTTTTTTTTTTTTTTGGAGTCTCACTCTGTCACCCAGACTGGAGTGCAGTGGCCGCTCCCAGCCACCGCACCCTTGACCTGCTGGGCTCCGGCGATCCTTCCGCCTCAGCCTTCCAAGTAGCTGGAACTACAGGCGCATGCTAACACACCTGGCTAATTTTTAAAAATTTATTGTAGAGATGAGGTCTCGCCAAGTTGCCCAGGCGGGTCTCGAACCCGTGGGTTCAGGCAATCCACTCACCTCAGCCTCCCAAAGCTGGGGATTACAGGCTGAGCCACCGAGCCCGGCCTCACCTTTTTGTTTCTATGGAGTCCAAAGCCATTATTTTTCCTGGCATCAAATATTCTTCTCCATGCCTCTCTAGAATCTGATTGGTCAGGAGTTTCCATCTCTGCATGTAGCTTTGAGCTCCCAAGCGCACAGGTGTAGCCCATGAAAGGATCTTTCTGTTTCCAACCTCATATATTTTAGCTTTTTGTGTTATTTAAAAGTTAGCTATTTACTCGGACTTAGCGTAGACAGTATTTTATATCAAACTGCGCATAAACTGCCAGGAGCGTATCACTCTCTTTCTTCCACCCCCAACTTTCAGCTAGGTTGTTTTGTTTTTAACTACTTTTAGAAAAGTTAACTTTTCTTACAACCCAGCTTTTTTTCCTAGCATTTACAAATGGCTTAAATTTCTTTTTTCAGGGATAGTAGGAAAGTCCGATAGGATCTAGAGATCAAGGGCACTCAGTTTTTTCCCATGATTCCTCCTGGTCTCAAGGGAAATGTCATCAGAGAGGCGTCATCCTTAGGGAGAGGGGAGAACTGGGCTAGAGCTGGTGGCATGCCTGTAATGCAAGATGACCCTGTCCTCAGGCAGTGGGGACTGAGGGCGGAACGTGAGGCCGAGGCCACGTCACAGGGGCTGAATGGATTTAAATAGGACCTTCCGCTTAGCCTGAACACCACGTTTCTAGAACATCAGCAAGTCTGAATTTGGCCATCCTTCCCTCCCCTTCTCCAACCAAACAAACATCTATTGAATAACAGAAACAAAAGACAGGATTAAAAAAAAAATACAGCATTTTTTGGGAAGTAAGGTACTGATTTTCCCCTGATAGTGTCAGGTAATCAAGGGCTGTCCATAGATTAAACATGAATATAGCCAGTTCTTCCCAGAAAAACCAGGGAGTATGTTGAAAGTTATTTCTCATGGAGTGGTTTCTCAATTCCTTACTTGCCCAAACAGATTGGCCAAAGAAATAGGCAGATGGCAGCAAAAGTAATATGTGAGGAAAAAACTCCACTGGTAAACCATAATGAAGTCATGGAATCATGAGTAGCTTTATATTTCTGAGGCATAGAAGGGATGTTTCATTTTGGCCAAATTCCCATTGTCTTCAAGTTTATCTAATAACAGCAGATAAAATGAAGTCACTTAAAAAACATTTTTTTTTTGAGCTAGCATCTCACTCTGTCACCCAGGCTACAGTGCAGTGGCATGTTCCTGGATCACTGTAGCCTTGACCTCCTGGGTTCAAACGGTCCTTCCAACCTCAGCCTCCCTATGGCTAGGACTATAGGTGTAAGCCACCACACCCAGCTAATTTTTGTATTTTTTTTTTTTTTTGTAGAGATGAGGTCTCACTTTGTTGACCAGGCTGGTCTCAAACTCCTGGGTTTAAGTGATTCTTTGACTTCAGCCTCCCAAAGTTCTGGGATTCCAGGTGTGAGCCACCACACTCAGCCAAAAATGAAGTCTTTCAAAGACACATTGGCACTTCTTACACAGCTTGCATGATTGAACTGCAGAATCTGTAGGTCATCTGTGTGCTAGCCATTTAGCTTCTCTTTTTATGGGAACTCAACTAAGTATCTGCCCATGTTCCCAGCCCTTATTGATCCCTCTGGTTCAAAGAACAGGCCTGAAATGAAGAGACTATAGGAAAAAATAGATAGTAAAACTCCACCTGACAGACCATCAATAAATCTTCCTTCAGACTGAGCTAAAAGCCAGCTGAAACAAACCTTCGCACCAAATCTTGCATTTTAAGATCTTGGCTCTGATATTTGATGATCACAGTAAAGCTAAGAGAACTGAAAAGTGAATGACTAGAAGAAAGAAAAGGAAGAAAGCAAAAGAACGATTTCGAAGAGTGAAGATTCCCCCCCCCCCAATTACTGTGTGTAGGAAACTGTGAAGCACATATAAAAATCCGCAGGAAGTTGGAAAGATTTTTCGTTACCAGCCTTGAGGCAATTCACATGCTTTTGGCAAAGCTGTTATAAACTGACAAATATACAAGATGGATGACATTGTAACACACACCTAGTGTGAAAACGAAGTGCAGAATGAAATGATCCATATCAAAGGCAAAACAGGTAGTTATAGAGAGGCCGAACATCTGTGAGCCTTTTGAACATACCGGCTCTGATAAGAAATCAAGCCCTGACTTTTACATTAATCTTCCCGAGGATGATAGGATCTTTTCTCTATTACCCGTATGCCGTAATACCCATCGTTCATGTTAGAGTCGCTGAGTGATATTTAAGGCGAGTGGCACAGATCTTATTGCTTCATTGACAGCAATTTAAATGACTCTTCTTTAAAATTAACACAATTTTATTACATTATCTTTCTCTCATTTAGTATGAGATCGACAATCAAGATGTGAAAACAATCTAAATGTCCATCGACAGGCAAGCGGACAAAGAAAATGTGAAACATAGGTACATCACATGTAATGATATGAAACTCATTGAGTCGTATTTCCATAGAATTCAAAACAGTCTCCAGGAAAGTGTAATTCCTTCTGATCGGTACAGTTCCATTTTGTTCATGTCAGCACCTAAATTATTATTATTGTTGTTTGTATGTTCAGAATGCACACTAGAAATATCCAAATTATTTTACGGTAGCACTTTGTCTAAACACCTCACTGCAATGTTTCCGTTTAGCGTGCGGGCTGGAGTCAGCTTTGGGCCTGTCTTTGGAAATATCCTCCCCCAACTTCTCCCCACCCCCTTGAATTCCTGTCCACTGATCTGGTGGATTTGTTGAGAGCCTTGAAAGCAGAGAGTGTGTGGTGAGCTGGCCAGAGGCGCTAGTGAGCATTGAGCCAGACAGAGCCAGTACTGCTCCTGCTCCATGCTGGATGAGGGACTCTGGGCAAATTTCTTCATTGATCTGATTTTATTCATTCATGTTTAACATGGCAATAATAAAGTTAAGCCTGCAATGATAGCTATAAGCATTAACTTACTTATTGGGGTCTTTTTAAATTATAGCTACAGTAAGGATGGTTTTGTTACCAGCATGGGCAAAAGAGTCAGCTGTGCTCCAGCCCTGCACTGCATGTAATCTTTGCTCCCAAGGGAATGGAGTCACATCTGGGATGACGCCTTCCTTCAAGGGGCTTAGCAATTGTTTTACTGTAGGTGGATCTTAAATTTCAGACCTCAGTTTAGCGAGTAAGTTGAAAAATCATGTCACGTACTTAACTTTCTTAGGTCTCAGTTTCTGCCGATTTCGAACGGTGCTGGTAATGGTTGCCTTAGCTAATTTATAGCATTGTTCTAGAAAAGCAATTAGTAGGGGTATCTTAATGAGTTAAAAGCCTTATTGCATATATAATTTTATTATTGGTGTTCACAAAGCATATTGCAAATACTTAGTATCAGAGAAATGGATTTCTCTGTCTACCCCTTTCTTTATCCTCATCTAGTTGGAATAACTCTTCGCTCACCATGTCTGGTCTGTGTTTTCATTACTTGAGCACGAGGGGGGATCCCCAAACCTGGAATTTATTTACAAAAAAATTGTGTATTTATTCTTCCATGTTTAAACTTCAGTCACCTTCAAAGTACACGTCGTTTGATGAAATACACCTATCAAGATTCTTTTCCCACTGCTCAAAACAGGGTTTGAACTGGTAAATTTTGATGCCTTTTAGTGCTTCTGCTATTTTTAATTTCATCTCTTCCACATCAGCAAAATGTTTCCCTTTTTGAGGACTCTCTTCATCCAGGAAAACACATTTTCCCGGGGTGAGATTG
Source organism: Cephalopachus bancanus (assembly GCA_027257055.1). Classification (NCBI taxonomy): domain Eukaryota; kingdom Metazoa; phylum Chordata; class Mammalia; order Primates; family Tarsiidae; genus Cephalopachus; species Cephalopachus bancanus. Next base: position 440,654 of record JAPVLO010000528.1, read on the forward strand.
GGTGAATAGGGAGGGTGGGACTTGGAGGTCATGCTGTCTTGGGTCAAAAACTGCTGGACTCTCAGTGTGGTATGGTAGGTGTTACCATGGTAGAAGAGCCAGTCACCTGTTTGCCACAACTTGAGACATGTCTTCCACAAATTGTGAAGCGACCTTCTCAAAACTTTCAGATAAAAACTTGGGTTGACTGTTTGATCTGGAGGATCAAATTCTGAGGGTACAACAAAATGCTGCCCTCCAAAAGATAATTCTGGTGTTTTATTTGGGTCCGCCCCTTTCATATATATCTTTGTGTCCTATAGTGTCAGCTGTGTGGGGGCAGGAAATGGCTTATTCAATATTATTCTATCCTTTTAATTCAGAACAATAACTCATTCACAGTGAGTCTCTTTCTAAATATTTGGCCAGCTGAATTCCTGGGGAGGACAGCTAGAGTGATTTTTTCTAATGATGGTAACCACTTCCGAACAGCTTGTATAGATTCTCTTGTCTATGACATGTATCAAAATGATGTTAAGAGTGGAGTCATAGGAATTTGAGATAGAAGAGATCTTAAATCTCATTGAATTTCTCAGCTCCTTTTTACAAGTGCAGAGCAAAAACCTAGCAAGAAGAAATGAGTCCCTCAGTGCCACATGGCTGGAAAATAATAAAGCAAGATTTGAATTCAGGTTACCTCTCTGTCCTTCTTGTGTTTTTCTCTCACCAACAGCTCACAAAATGCTTAGAATTTTGCACAGAAAATATTGGATATTAATAAAGGATTTCTAAAAGAGAGAGCAAAGTGTGAAAACTGTAGCATTCTTAAATCGAATGAAGGAATGATTATAATTTTTAAAAGTATCTCATTGTTACAATGAAAAGACTGCTGTGGTCATGGGTATTTGCTCAGTTGTCTGGATCAAATTTAATGGTATCATGAATCTATGAGAGTTTTTAAAGATTGAGCTAATCTTCATTTTTTTTTAAAAGAAATAAAGAAAGCCACAGATATGGCTTTCTTTATTAACAGTGTCTTTCACAGAGCAGAAATTTTTAATTTTAATGAAGTTTAACTTACCCCCTTTTTGTTTCATAGATTATGTTTTCAGTTATATTTAAAAACTCCATCAACTCCAAGGACACCCAGATTTTTTCCCTATATTTTCTTCTAATGTTTTATAATTTCATGTTTTACTTTGCATGATTAATCTTGAGTTGATTTTTGTGAAAAGTTTAAAGGCTGTATCTTAATTCCTTTTTTTGCATATGAATGTTCATTTATTCTAGTGCAATTTGTTAAAAGGGTGATCCTTCCTCCTTGAATTGCTTTTGCTCCTTTGTTAAAAATCAGTTGATTATATTTGTGTAGGTATGTTTTTGTCTCTATTCTGCTTTATTGATTCATGTACCTATTCTTTTACCAATACCAGTTTTGATTACTGTAGTTTTATAGTAAATCTTGAAGCTGAGTGTGTCTATCTTTGTTCTTGGTCTTCAGTAACGTGTTGCCTATACTGGGTCTGTTCCCTCTCAATATAAACTTTAGAATCAGTTTGTTTATATCTATAAAGTAGTTTGCTGGTATTTTGAATGTAAATATTAAGTTGGGGAAAATTGACATCTTAACAATATTGAGACTTTCATTCTATAAACATAGAATATCTCTCAATATTAGGTCTTGTTTAATTTCTTTCACTGGAATACATATAGGTCTTGTATATATTTTGTTGGCTTTACACCTAAGTATTTATTCTTGTTGTTGTTACTACTACTCTAAATAGCTGTGTTTTTAATGTTAAATTGCAGTTTTGTATTGTTGGTTAAAAGAAAAGCAACTGACTTGTATATTAACCTTGTATTCTGTGACCTTGGTATAATTGCTTATTAGTTCCAGTAGTTGTTTTGGTCAATTCTTTGGGGATTTATTAGACAATCATGTTATTTATAAATAAAGACTTCTTTTCTTCCAACTGCATACCTTTTCTTTTCTTGTCTTATTGCATTGGTTAGGGTTTCTAGTATGATGCTGAATAGGGCGGTAAGAGACTTCTTTGCTTTGTTTCCTATCTTAGAAGGAAATCATCTAATTAGTCACTACTAAAAATGATGTTAGCTGTAAGTTTTTAAAAAATAGATGTACCTTATCAAATTGAGAAAGTTTCTATTTCTAGTAGGTTGAGAGTTTTTTTAAAATCATGGATACTTGTTTCATTTTGTCGAAAGCTTTTTCTGCATGAATTGATATAATATAATTTTTCTTCTTTAGTCCGTTGATGAGGTGGATTATATTAATTGGTTTTTGTGTATCAAACCAGCTTTGTATACCTGAAATAAATTCCACTTGGTCATTAAATACAATTCTCTTTATACATTGTTGGACTCAATGTGCTAAATATTGTATTGAGGATTTTTGCTTCTATGTTCTTGAGAGATGTTGGCCTGTAGTTTTCCTTTCTTGTAATTGATTTATTTGGCTTTGGTATTAGGCTAATACTGATCTCATAGACGTACTCCTACTGTTTCTATTTTCTATAAGAGATGGTAAAGAATTGGTGTAACTTCTTCATTAAACACTTGGTAGAATTCACCAGTGGCACCATCTGGTCCTTGTTCTTTTTCTTTTTGGTGGTTATTATTAGTTACTAATTCAATCTATTTATTATATATACACCTATTTGGATGATCTATTTCTAGTATGTCTTGATAATTTGTATCCTTCAAGGAATTGGGTTGTTTTATCTTAGCTAGCACATTTATGGACATGGAGTTGTCTATAATAGTTCCTTATTGTCCCTTTCATGTACACTTAATCAGTAGTGATAATTCCTGTTTTATTTCTGACATAAGTAATTTATGTCTTCTCTCCTTTTTTATTTTATTTTTTTGTTATCCTGGCTAAAGGTTTTTTAAATTTTATTGTTGTTTTCAAAGAACCAACTTTTGGTTTCATTAATCTTTCTCTGCTATTTTCCTGTTTTCAGTTTTATTGAATTCTGTTCTAATTTTTATTATTTCCTTTCTTCTGGTTGCTTCAGGTTCAAATTACTCTTCTTTCTCTAGTTTCCTACAGTGAATGTTTATATATTTTATTTTATATCTTTTTTCTTTTGTGCAGCATGTATCCAATGCTATACATTTCCCTCTGGAAACTGCTTTCATTGTATATCACAAATTTTGATAAATTGTATTTTTATTTATCTCAAAATAGTTTTGGATTTCTCTTGAAAGTTCTTTTTTTAACCTCTGTGTTATTAAGAACTGTGTTTTTCAATCTCTAAATATTTGGGAATTCTGGTTATTTTTCTTTTATTGATTTCTAGTTTAATTCCATTGTGGCTTAAAAATATATTTTGTATGATTTCCATTTGTAACTATTGAAGTGTGTTTTGTGGACAGTGGTTTTGGTGAATGCTCTACATGAACTTGAAAAGATTCTGTATTTTGCTCTTGTTGGATAGATTATTATATGTGTCAAATGTAATTAGATTACATTTATTGGTAGTACTGTTGAGGTCAACTATATTCTTATTGATTTTCTGTCTGCTGGATCTATCAGTTAATGAATGAGAGATGTTGAAGCTCCTAACTGTAATAGTGGATTTGTCTATTTCTCCTCGAAATTCTATCATATTTTGACTTATGTATTGTGTACTTTGCTGTCAGTGCACACATTTTTTTTTTTTTTTTTTTTTTGAGCTGGAGTCTCACTCTGTCACCCAGACTGGAGTGCAGAGGCCACTCCCGGCCACTGCAGCCTTGACCTTCTGGACTCCGGTGATCCTTCCACCTCAGCCTTCCAAGTAGCTGAAACTACAGGCGTGTGCTACCATGGCTGGCTCATTTTGATTTATTGCAGAGATGAGGTCTTGCCAAGTTGCCCAGGTGGGTCTCAAACCCGCGGGCTCAGGCAATCCACTCATCTCAGCCTCCCAAAGGCGCGGGATTACAGGCTGAGCCACCGAGCCCGGCTCAGGGCACCCATATTAAGTAATGTTTTACTTTCTTGGAAAATTGACCCATTTAGCATTTTGTAATGCTCCTCTTGAAAACTCATAATTTTTCCTATTTTAAAGACCACTTTGTCTGAAATTAATGACTTTCTTTGGATTAGTGTTATCATGGTATATCTCTCTTCATCTCTTTACTTTTACTTTATTTGTGCTTTTATATTTAAAGAGAGTTTCTTATAGACAACATGTAGTTGGGTCTTTTTTTTAACCCACTCTGACAATCTGTGTTTTTTAATTGGTGTATTTTTATCATTCACATTTAAAACAATTATTTATATAATTGGATTGTATCTATGATGCTTATAACTTTTATATTCATTGAAGTTGTTATTTTTTTCTCCCTTTTCCTGCCTTCTTTGGTTTTAATTGCATTTTATATCATTCCACTTTCTCTCCTCTCTTAACATATCAGTGTCACTTCTTTTAAAAAAGGTATTAGTGGTTGCCCTAGAATTTGCAATATATACTTAAAACTCATCTAAATTCACTTTCAAATAACACTATACTGCTTTACAGGTAGTCCCTTATAACCTACCTTATGTATAGTATAATGTAGAGTGTTCCCAGTTACCCCTTCTCTTCCATTTATTTATTTAATTCATATGCTGTAGTTATCCAATACACTGTTACAATTATGACTTGGAATAAATGGTTATCTACTACACAAACAGAAAGTAAGGAATAAAGGCTTTATCTTACCTTCCTATATGTATGCTAACACTCTTTCTTTATGTTAATTCGTTTCTGACCTATATTATTTCTCTTCTCTCTGAAGAATTTTTTTCGATATTTCTCTTGAGGTGAGGCTACCAGCAACACATTCTCTAAGTTCTTGTTTATCTCGAAAGTCTTTATTTTCCCTTCACTGTTAAAAGATAATTTCACTGGATGTACAATTATAGGTTGGAGGGGTTTTTTACCTTCTCTTTCAGCACTTAAATATTTCACTTCCTCTCCTTTCCTGCGAGCAGGGTTTCTGACCAGAAGTTCACTGTAATTTTTATTCTTCATTTCCATAGGTCAGGTAAAAAACATCTATGGCATCTTTCAATATTTTCTCTTTGTTTTTGTTTTCTACAGTTTAAATATGATATACCTAGGCATCATTTTTTGTTTGTTTGTTTTTTAATTTAGCCTTCTTGGTGTTCTCTGAGCTTCCAGGATCTGTGATTTGGTGTCTTGTCATTCATTTTGGAAAATGTTCTCTTTCTTCTCCTATTATTTTAAGTATGCATGTTATGCCATTTAAAATTATTCCACAGTTCTTGAATATCATTTTGTTTCTATTTTTCATTTTTTTCACCTTTCATTTTAGTTTAGGAAACTTTTATTGACATGTCTCCAAGCTCTCTGATTCTATCTTTGACCATGTCCCATCAAAGGCATTTTTATTTTTATTAATGGTTTCTAGAATTTTCTTTTGATTTTTTTCTTTTAGTTTCCATATCTCTGATTATATTACCCATCTTTTCTTGCATGCTGTTTACTTTTTTCTATTAGAGTCTTTAATGTATTTGTCATAGTTATTTTGAATTCTGATAATCCAAAATCTGTGTCATATCTGAATTTCATTCTGACTCTTGCTTTGTCTCTTCAGACTGTTTTTCTCGTATTTTAGGGAGTCCTGTAATCCTTTGTTGAAAATCAAATTTGATGTATTGAGTAAAAGAAACTAAAGAAAACAGGCCTTAAGTGTGAGGTTTGATATTAGTCTGGCTAAGAGCTGGCTGAGTTTAATGCTTGTTAAGTAGCTACAGTTGAAGTTTCAGATTTCTCTGACATCTTTGTTTTTCTCCACGGAGGTCTCTAGTGTTTCCTAAGGATTGTGCTTTGCAGCTTTTTCAGCTGCAATCTGCTATTTTTATAACGGAACCTTGTTGATTGGTGGTAAAGTGTTGGGAGGGAATGTGTTATATCATCTGATGACCAAATCTTAGTGTTAAGTGGGCCTGAGACCCTGGAAGTGACCTTCACTTCACAAGTGTTTCCTCCATCCTCCCCCCTCTTCCCTCTTGGCGAGACAAGAATGTTGAAGAGGGCTGGAGTGGGGCAAATAAGGCTCTGGTGGTGCCTTTTCCACTCAAGAGGAGGCCTTGGTTATGCAAAACGCTCTGGGTATATTTCAAAACAACTGCTACTTTCCCCCTCCCCCTGACAGCGGCAGGCAGTGACTTTTCTCTGCTCTTCACTGTGAGAACCTAGAGGGGTTCCTGGGGGTAAAACCCATGAACGTGTGAGGTCCCACCCATGCTGCAGCCTTCGGGAAGGATGCTTTCCCTTCACTCCAGTCTGCAACCAGCCAACCGCAATTTGTCAAAATTATCATTTTAGTATTCCTACTGGCTAATGGCTACAGCAGCCTCTGTTCCCAGGAAGCTGAGCTCAGCTGTGATTCTGTTTCTCCAGATTCTGGGGTTACCGTTTGCCCTGTGACCTCAATTCTCTGATGGGTCTAAGAAAAGTAATTATCTTCCAGTTTTCTCAGCTTTTTTTTTTTATTGTAAGGACGGGAATGACAACTTCCAAGTTCTTTGCATGTCACAGCTGAAATCAGAAGTCTCACTGAGGAGGAAAAAAAAATGGCTGTATTGCTGGCAATTAATTGTAATGCCTTAAAAAAAAAAGCCACACATGTGCCATTTTATTTAGCCACGGACCCTCTGTCACTGAAAACCAATGTATTAGATAGGTAACTAGTTCTGACTGATATAATTTAATCCTATTTTAGTAGCTCCCAGATTCTCTAAAGACACAGACCCATCTGAGAGATTCAATTCAATTTGCACATCTATTAGGCTGTTTCAAGCAATGAGAATTCTGAAGCTGCCAAAACCCCAATTTCACATCTCCCGGCTGGAATTGCTTGGCATCTTTCTGTGGCAAGCTACACACTGATGTGCGATTTGGCAGACTCTACGCAAACAACTTCACTGCTGCCTCCAGGGAGGGGGAAAAGCTGGACTGTTGCCTTTATTTACGAGTTTCATCCGCAGAGTCATGGGCCCTTTGCCAAACTAAATAGAAACTAGACCTTGCTCTGTCTCGGTCTAACGCTACCTGCTTGTAGTATAGCAAGATGTGGTTTTAAAAGATTTTTGCTGTTTATAGTCACCTCTGTTTTTGAAAATGCAGTTTCCGCGAATGAAACCCTCATCAAGCTCACTCAGGCCGACTGTCTTTTGACATAGGAAATTTAAAGACTTTCCATCATTTTATGATCCATATTGTTCATCTCTCTCTTTAATAGAAGAATACGAAATTATTCTTTGTGTTGGACGAGAGGTATAATAGAGAGCAGGAAGTAAGTTTTAGCTCTATCTCACAGTTTGTGAGTTGAGAACTTGTCCAAGAACAGAGCATCATGGTTCACAAAGCCAGGCAGTCACATAAGCCTTTTCCAGACTTTTTAAAAAATAAAATGAAAAATGCAAGTGCAAAATGAAACAAATTTCAAAGCACGAAAGTCTGCTTCAAGCACTTTAAGGAAAGATCCCATCTGAATAACACAAAGCTTATTGGAGAATTTGCCTGAGCAGGTGATGGTGCGGCTACATCAACTGAGACGTTAGATTAGATGACGGGGTGGGGGGAGGGAGGACTGAGCCGCTGAAATTTAGTTGTAGACAGAAGGATCCGTTCTAGGAACTTTAATCAGCAAAAGGTTTCTCATACAAAATTAAATGATCACAGATTGTTGGAAGTCATGAAAAGCTGTCTGGGTCTTTCAAGTATGAAACCCAAAGCTGTACAGCAAAACTAGGTCACTGAGGTAGCTGCTATTCCTACCATCATCAAGAAGATCTAGAATTAAGAAGCTGTTTCTAGTTACCAGCTCCTGAAACATGCTATCTCCATCTTGATCTGGAAGCCACTTGGTGAACCATGAAGCCACCACCACAGTGATTGTCTCCAGGTCTGGCCTCTTCTGTTAATGGTTGTTACCATCAAATACCTAACACTGTTTTGAATCCAACTTTTAGATGAGTGCATCTAATGGGCCACACCTAAATAGCATCCGGCACTCTAGAACGCAAGTTTTAGCTTTCTAGACTGAAAGAGAAGTTGCACAAAAAGAACCATTCATAGTATCAGCTGCAGGGTTATCTAGTGAAGGATATCTCATGTATTTTGGAGTCAATCCTTCTAATATTTTTAACTGAATTTTTAAAAATGCATATTTAAGCTGGGCTCGGTGGCTCAGCCTGTAATCCCGTGTCTTGGGAGGCTGAGGTGAGTGGATTGCCTGAGCCCGCGTGTTTGAGACCCGCCTGGGCAACTTGGCGAGACCTCATCTCTACAATAAAATAAAAAAAATTAGCCAGGTGTGGTAGCGCGCACCTGCAGTTCCAGGTCCTTGGAAGGCTGAGGCGGAAGGATCGCCGGAGCCCAGCAGGTCGAGGAGTCGAGGCTGCGGTGGCCGGGAGCGGCCACTGCACGCCAGCCTGGGCGACAGAGTGAGACTCCAACTCAAAAAAAAAAAAAAAAGCATATTCAGTAGTATTTTAAATTTTTTTCAAATTCCCTATTTTCTTTAAGGCTTTCATATTTTCAGCCATGGCTTCGCCAACCACATTTATTTTTCAAGAATGCATTCTCTGTGGTTGGAAACACACTGGTTGCTGTATGTGAGGATAGGTTATTTGTTTCCTTGGCCTACTGTATGGGTTGGCAGACTAGGGTCAGTGGGCCAAATCTGGCCAGCTGTGTATTTTTTTAAAAAGGGGTTTGTTTTGTTTTTGCACAACCATAAGTATACAAATATTTGTTTATGCATTTATCTATGGAGCTTTTGCCTTCCAGTGACAGAGTTGAGCAGTTGTATAGAGACTGAGTGGTCTGCAAACCCTAAAATATTTATTATCACCTCCGGGGAAGGTGCTGGGGAAAGAATGCGACACCCAAGGGCTGATAAGATGGATCCTATTACCTTGAGCAGCTTATTTAACTTCTCAGTTCCTCAGTTTCCTCACCTTGAAAACAGGTATAATAAAAAATAGTACATCTTTAGTGGATTGTCTTGAGTGTTAAAAGGAGCCATGCAAGCAAAGTACTTAACGTTATATTCTCAGGCATATTATTTTCATAGATTTAACACACACATGATAACGAATTCAAAAAAATTCAAAGGTGTAAAATGAAAATGTAATTGCTTCTATAACACTTCGCTGGAAACCTCACAGTTTCTTGGGTATAATTTCAGAAGAAAATTATACATTTATCCAAACATATCTCTATACCAGTATATGTATCTATGTTCATAGCAAACAATAATATCTTTAAATATGTTTGCTTTCTTTTTTTTTTCTTTAGAAAATGTGACAGTGCTACACTCATTCTTCTCTGTCTTGCATTGCTTGTTGTAGTGTGGACCTGTGTTCCCGTTCTAGCTGTTCCTATTATCAGACATTTGGTCTTGGGCAGAACATTTACGATTTCACTCTCTTCCATGTAGGAGTCCTCATCTCGCTGGATGGTTGTGAAAATTAAATGAATGAACCGGGCTGGGTGGCTCAGCCTGTCATCCTGCGCCTTTGGGAGGCTGAGGTGAGTGGATTGCCTGAGCCCGCGGGTTCGAGACCCGCCTGGGCCGCGAGACCTCATCTCTACAATAAATAAAAAAAAAGTCAGTCAGGCGTGGGAGCGCGCGCCTATAATTCCGGCTACCCGGAAGGCTGAGGCGGAAGGATCGCCGGAGCCCAGCAGGTCGAGGCTGTGGTGGCCGGGAGCGGCCGCTGCCCTCCAGTCTGGGCGACAGAGTGAGACTCCAACTCAAAAAAAAAAAAAAGAAGAAAATTAAATGAATGAATACATATAAATCACTTAGAAGTTTCCCATCCATGGCAAGCCCTAAAAAATACCAGTCCTGTATTGTCATTTTTGATAGTATTTTCAAAATCAGAATACACAATTATTTCTTACTCTTATTGGCCTCATGGTTATCGTATGACTATAAATAAATTTTAAACCAATTCCCCATAGATCTCTAAATTAGGTTTAGTTACTTGAGCAACATATCCAGATTTTGCAGATACAGATCTTACTTGTTTTTTCATCTGTAAAAAAAAAGAAAAGAAAGGATCAGAGTAGACAATTTTTCAGACAATTGCCAGCTTGGACATTTTCTAGTTAAACTTTTGTTGCCTCACACCATGTGTGTGGGGAGGTAGAGGAGGCTGTGAGAGGTGCCCCAAATGAGTAGCCTAATGATCATCGAAAATGTTCCTGCTGGAGTCCCCGTGGAATGCAGGCTTTGAAAGCTGTGGGACCCCACTTGGCATCCAATGCGCGTTACCTAGGAGAGTGGGGAGGTGATGGCCACGGGGTGAGGCTTTAAACTGCGGGGAGGACAGACAGCTGGATGTGCTTTTTCCCTTTTTTTCTCCTGACTGACTGAGGAACCCAGAATAAGACACTCCATGGAACGCTTTTCTTATCGGTATCACAGTACACAAACAGAGAAATGCTAGAATCATTTTTGGAAGTGCTGCTTCCTGGAGTGCTTTTGGTCGCTGATCTTCGGCGCTCCTCGGGTACCACTGGAGTGATTGGCTTTGGATGTTTTCACTGCATCTTCATCCTTTATCAATACAAAACTCCTGTGGGCAACTGGAATGAATAGTTCCAAACGCATTCTAATCTGTTTCTCCCCTCTCATTTCACACCACATTAATTCAGGTCAGGATCCTCTCCTGGAGGAGAAGGTATAAACTCTGATGGACTTTAAATAAAAAGGGAAAGCAAGAATGATAAACACAGGAGTAGCCAGAGGGTTTTCAGCTATTTTTTGTTTCATAGCTAAATTTTCACAAAGTGACTCAGGTTATATTTTTTCCCCAACTTTGCCTGTAGAGCATTCAAAGTGCAGAGTGGAGGAGTGGTGATGAAAATTACAGAAAATGACAGACAGGCTGCCCTTCCTTGTGAAGAAAATTAGATAAGATTTTGTATCAAGCAGATTAGAAAAGAGATGGGTAGTACTTCTACCTTTTGGGGCCAATCACTACCGTTTTCAGGTCATTCAAGTAAAATAAAGAATTACTGGAATGCTTAAAAATGAAAATTAATCCAGAATTTTAAAAGCACCATTAATCCTTGAGCTGTCCCTAAGCCCGTGAAAACAGGAAGCCCGTGGACATTCAGCTGGGCATGATCGAAGTGCATTTAATTCACGGAATTAAGTGGAATGCCCCAGAGGGGGAAGTAATAAGAGGGTAGTTTTTGTTCACCTTGGAAAAAATCCTGGTGCATTCAGAGAAGGAATAGACTTGTTATTTAAACATATGTAAGATGAAGTCATAAGGCCTATCAGGTACTGTTTCGGTTTTGCTGATATTCCAAAGGAAACACACGGTTTTATGACACGGGTGTCACACACTGAAAAACTCTGTTCTGTCCAAAACTTCATGCTCATGAAATTTGAAGATATTGCTGTTTATTTAGAAAGATGAAGGGAAAATTGTTACATTAAAGATGTTAAATTAGAGCCTAGTACTCAATGAGCAGCTATTTATGTGTCCACATTGCTTTATATTGGTCAGAAATGAGGGCTTCTCAACCTTGGCACTGTTGACATTTTGGGCTGAATGATACTTGTGGTGGGGGGCTGTCTTGTTCACTGTCGGGGTTTTGCAGTATCCTTGGCCTCAATTCACTACATGCCAGTAGCTACAGTCACCTGCAGTTGAGACAACAGAGCTTGTCTCCAGATGTGCCCAAATGTTCCCCCGGCGGGCACAATTGCCCCCTGGTTGAGAACCACTGGGCTAGTTGCAGGCTGGGATGCAGGGTAATTATAATACTTGGAGCCTGCCTTCCAGGAACCGATGGTCCCACTGAACAGAGGAACACAAGAACACAGAGGAGAGCAAATAGTCTCGTCTTTGTACACAGATGGCAAAATGCACAAAGCCAGCTTTTAGATAAACATTGTTGGTATGGTGCTGTGGGTTATAGTTTTGTTTTTGTTTTCCTTCTTCTTCTCTTGTTCATTCAGCAAACATTTTTCAAGTGCCTGCCGTGGGACATGCTCTTTTATGTTTTGGTAATTCATCGGGGAACTGGAAAAAGTCCTTGCCCTCACGGAGCACATGTGCTCTTTGGGGAGATAGACAATTAAGGCAAGCTAGAACCCCTCACAGAACTAGATACGCAGTATGATATCAGGCGGTGGCAAGTGCTAAGAAGGAAATCAAAGCTGTGTGACGCGATGGATGGGGGTAGAAGACGAGGCTGGATGTCAGCGGAGACCTCTCAGAGGTGCTAGTAGCTTTCTGTAAAAAATAGTTATTCTTCTTTTTCACGGGTTTTTATTGACTCGATATGTTACAATCAATGAAGGTAGTTTTGAATTTTGATTTTTGAGGTTCCCCAATGTGGCCAGGGTAACCCTCATCAACAGGCTTCTATGTTTTTCTGGCACAACCCCCTTTGTCTTCCAGTTCTTCCTTAATTTCTGCCCTGGCAAGTTAACTGTTTCCCTTTTATTTTCATTGCTCAGACTTCAGCATGTGACCGCTTCCCAGGCAGTCATTGAACATTTCTTAGAAAGTTCCCTAAGATTTCTCTGCACGGGTTACCTCCTTCCCTGTCCTGAATGCTGTGGTAATTATATATACTTTTCAAATCTGTATTGTTTTACTCAACATTATCTGAGTCATCAATTTTCTTGTACATAGCAGTAATCCACTCTTTTTTGGTGTTGTGTCATATTCCATTCAAGTTTTGATAGATATTTGGGTTGCTTATAGTGTTTGGCTCTTATGAATAAAACTATCACAAAGATTTAAAAACTGGGTTTACTATCATAACGATCACATTCAAGTAAGCTCAATGAGGTTTCATACTGGAATTGACTAATAATTCATAATTATTCCTTCTGCTCTGTAGCTAAACATCTGGTTTCCTCACTGTCTCTCACTTTCTCTTAGGCTGGAAGAGCTGCATGCATTTCTCTTCCATAGAAACAAGTGACTTCTTTTCTAAGCATCCTTGCTCAACCTGCAAAAGCTTGCCATGCTGTTCATCAGTGGAAAGCAGTTAGTTGAGATCCTAACTGCCATTCGTGACTCATCCACATCTGTGAAGTGAGTAGATAAGTGACATCTCAATATAAATCAATTCAGACATCAAGGAAGGGAAATGATGGTTATGCCTCTAATAGAAAGTGACTCAGGGGTGCGTAGGAGCATCTGGGACTGTGATGTTCATTTCATGTGACTTTAGGAGAGTGTTTCTATCCTGAGAATGTGACCCTGGTTTGCCGAAGTGTTCTGTGGCACATGCGGAAATGGGCAGACGCTGACGCGGAAGGTTCGTCCAGAAGGAGTCACCCAAATGCTCAGTGTCAGCCAAGGTTCGGGGCTGTGAGTATAGCTGAGGTGTGATATTGTGCTGGACGCTTGAGCACAAGCTGAAAAGCCTCATACCACCTTCTTTCCTTATCTTTTGGAATATTCTTACAAAAACTAGAAAACCACTAAAAACTAAGAAAGGTATCCGTGCAGATAAAATAAAATAAATGTTCCCAGTTTGTGAAAAGAAAGCCAACAACCTCTCTTACAGATGACATGGGATTGAGGAACCGCATTCCAAGGTCTCCAGACTGCCTCCCAAGGCAGGGAAGACTTTCTGGTTGCACATCATCTCAGAACTTTGGGGCCTTGAGGCCTGCCCTTGTCTCTCCTCTGGGGTCCACGTGGAGTCACACTCCAGGAGTGACCCACCCCACAGCCTAGGGTCTCTCCAGGGAGCATCCATTGGGGGCTGCCCCGTTTTTGATGTGCCAGAAGAAACATTTGCCTTAAACCACTTGTTCATTTTTAGGGTCACAAGTGGGGGTGTTTTCCTGTGGATTCCCTGTGTTCTCAGTTCGATATTCAAATCATCTTGGATCTTTTGGTGCTTGTGACAAAAATGAAACAGCGGAAATAAAGGTCTAACTATTAGAACAGGAGACCAATCCATTATTGCTGTGTAAGTACTGATGCCATAATATATTAATAACTATTTGGGGAAAAATAAATTATTTTGCCTTAATTTCCACGCATATGTGTTTGCTGACCCGCTGTCTTTCACAGACCTCTGCAAATGTCCCTTCCATGAATAGCCCACGAACAAGAGGTCTGTTTGGGTGAAGGGTGGTAGAACTCCTCTGACGTCAGCCGCAGTCCCAGGGCCCTGCTATTCTGCTATGTTCCCACTTGGAACCTCAAGGCAGACTTGCCAACACAAAGTAGGGTGGTGAAGAATCCAGGACCAGGTAAATACAGGGCTTATGTGTAAATGATTTAGCTTTCTTCCAACGCCATAATGTTAAAGGTATGACATCCAAGAGAATTAGCTAATAAAAACCTCTATCCACCAATAAGAGTTCGGTAAAGTAACTAGAAACAAGTTTAGATAAAAATAAGGATTTGCACACCTGTATCAATAAAATCTTATTAAACAATGTAATGGGAAAATAGATGAACGTAAATAATATTACCAAAAAATGTAAACATCGGATTGGTCACAATGAAAAATGTGGAACTGACATGGGGAGAATGAAACGTAAGTGAAGGATCAAAGAAGTTTTAAATAATCAAGGGCTTACTGTATTTCTGATGGGGAAACCGAGCCTGGTAAAGATTGAATTTCTTTAAAAAGTAATATGTTATTTTATTGTGATAACAATAACAATTTTCATTGGATTGTTTTTTACGACTTGAAAAAATGACTTGAATATATACCACCAGGTAAATAGCAAGCATGGCTAGCACAAATAAATGTGGAAGAGAAGATTACTGTGTTTAAAGTATTATTGTTAAAACCATATGATAAGGAGCAAAGGCAGGTAGATAATTTATTAAAACAGGATAGACAGTTTTAAAACATACCAGCATATTTTATAAAGGATGTTTCATGAATCAATGAGGGGAAGACTGCATTATTCAGTGCAGCTTTTCAGATATTGGCCTTTTAGAAGAAAATATCAGGAAAATGTCTCACTGAATCAAGCATGTCAATAATATTTAATATTCTCATCTTCAAAATGAAAGTGTGAAGTTAAGAGATCTCTGAGGATTTCCTGGTCTCTTAGTTTCTGAACTAAAAATCTTAAGTAGTAAAAGTTATTAACAGAACATGAAGAGAGAAAGTAGTCAGAATAGATTTTACAAGGTACATGAAGGGATAGCATGCGTGCACGTGCATGCGCACGCACACACACATGCATGCATCACACACACACACACACACACACACACACACACACACACACACACACAGAAACCTTACAAATTACATGCACAAATGGAAGGAAAAAATGTTCATTAGATGTGTTTGCCAAATAGCAAATCAGGGTTACTTCTGAGGTTTCTAACAGTAAACTTGAGCATTCAGCTTCCCTTTCTTTTCTTTTTGGTCCAATCTCTTTTATTCTTTAAGGCCTCAACTAACATTGCTACTTCCATGTAGAAAATAAGGGACGGGGAAGAATAATTTGACATAATCTAGATATTTTCAGTAATTTTTTGGCAGTTATGTATTTAAAATGCTTATTTTGTAGTATGTCACGTTGTTATTAAAAACTTAAATACAAAACAAATCTGAATATTGAAACTTGAAAAAAAAAACAGGGGTCTCAAGTATCTCACCCTTAAGAATCTAGTTATTTGCTCTGAATGAAAAATGTTGATGCATTATACCATTTTATGTGGTAAAATGCAAATTATGAGTGAACAAATTATAACTCACTGCCTTTGTCTGGTGTTGAAGCCTACCTAGCATCATGCATAATTTGTAGAAAAGTGACTGTGTGGAGAAACCCATGAAAACCATTTAGTCATCTGCAAATCAGTTTACTTAGAGGAAGCCAAGGAAGAAGGGAACACTCTTATCTCCTCACTAGCTGAATGCTGTCCTGATGAAAATTGCCTGAGGCCACATAAGAAATGTGGTGTTATAATTATGTACATTTAAATGGCTTCCCACTGGAAAGAAATAATCCACATTGGTAACTGAATCAAGCAAAGAAGCATGAAATTAAAGAGATACATTTTATTTTATTTCAACTATAAATTTCAGCAACAGGGGAAGAGCGTGGTTGCTAGGATAAGTTAGAAGCAGCAGTCAATGGTTCTGAAGCATCAGGTAATAGGACTCAAGATGGCCCCATTTTGATACATTCGCTTCTGACAGAAAGTTTAATTACAGTTTCAGTTAGTTGACTCCTGATTAGTTTAGGGCATAGTCTTTATGTTTCATTGGCTGTTTAGTTTGTTTAAATGACTCAAAATTGTAACCAATAAAGGTTTCCAAATTTTAAACATCATATTTTAAATTGACTTCTATGAAACTTGTAAGTACAAAGTTTCAGAAAGATACAATTGTACCACAAGGTATCTACATGTCACAGAATTATAAGAAATTTTAACTCTTGCCCCCCCCCCCATGTTGGTCTAATAAATATTTTTAAGTAAAATAGCTCTTTTCAAATCTGTCAGAATGTGAATATTTTAAATGATAACATCTAGAAGAAAGAAAATCTGGGAAAAAGAAATTAATGAGACTTTAGTTATGTCCTACCACTTTGGAATCCACTTTGGAGATAAGAGGGACTTCATTCAGAGGCACAGATAACATCGTGCTATTAATTTTCTGGACTTTTTGCCTAACCTTGATTTTTCTCACCCAATACATGATTGAGAAGGAAAAGTATAGTGTGATCTAGTCTGTCGCTTAACTCTTACCTTCTTTATGGTATTAAATGACAGAAAAGAAACAAAAAATAGGTCCTTGAATTAAGCAGCAGAATAAAGACAAGCATTTAAGAGACATCTGAATTACTGATTGTGAAATCACTCTTCCAAAGATGGAAAAGTAAAATTTTGAAACAACCCTTGGCTTTGTCAGGGGGACAAAGATGTCTCTGGTCAAAACTATGATTACAGTGATGTTATCAAGATGGTGGAATAGGAGACCCCAGACTTTGTGCCCTCACAGAGACACTGACTTAGCAACAGCATATTGATCAAATTGCCTTTCTGAGAACTCCAGAAAGCATTTAATATGTTTAAGAGTCATATCAAAGTGGCTAAGATAGTTTGTTGCATTTACTTGCCACAGCCCTTTCTTTCTAGTGGCCACAGCACAACATTATCAAAAGAAAAATTCCAACTCATGGCTTTTCTCTCTAGAACAAAAAAGTAGAATGTGCATCCAATCTTCCAGCTCTTCATGGGGCTCCCTGAAGAAGGAATTAGTTTCTTCCTTGCCTGCGTCAGGGCACTGGTGGGAACCTACATAATTTGGATGCCTGGGAGTGACTGAAAACAAAGAGGAGTCCAGTGGCTGTTGCAGCAACAGAGAGACTGCATTATCAGACAGAAGCCAGGGGGAGGAAGAGATTATGAGGTCTTGAAAAAGAAAAAGAAACAAAATGCTTATTTGGGAAAATAACACAGACCAGAAAAGGCATGTCCCCAGAAATGATTTGAGAGGGCCCCAGAATCTCTAGCTAGGCTAATTGATGAAACTCTTCCCTTGTACAAGCCAATTTGAAAGACTGAGGAATGTGGGTTTTTTTTTTAATGCCCAAATCATGGCGAAAGATCTCAACGCATATAAAGAAGCAAAGAAACATAACCAATGAAAGGAACAAAACATCTCCAAAAATAGACCCTAAAGAGATGGATAACTATGAATTACTTGACAAATCAAAATAACCCTCTTAAGATGCTCCAAGAGCAAAAAGAGAACACAGGTAGACAACCAAATGAAATCTGAGAAAAAACACATAAGCAAAATGAGAATATCAGCAAAGACATAGAAACTATAAAAATAAGCCAAACAAAAATTCTGGAGATGAGAAATATAATAACTGCATTGAAAAATTCACTAGGGAAGTTCAACAGCAGACTTTAGCAGGTTAGAGAAAGAATCAATGAACTTGAAGACGGGTGATTTTAACTCATCAAGTCAGAGAAGCAAAAAGAAATAAAAATGAAGAAAAGTGAAGAAAGCCCAAGAGACTTATGGGGCACCATCAAGTGGACCAAATACATATTATGGAAGACTTAGGAAGAGAAGTGAAGAGAAGAGAAGGGAAGAGAAGGACGGGGGAAGAGAGAGAGAGAGGAAGCGGGTGGGGGGTAGGGGGAGAGAGAGAGAGAGTATTTGAAGAAATAATGGATGAAAACTTTCCAAATTTGAGAAAGGATATAGATGTACAAATTTAAGAAGCTTAAGAAACCCCAAATAAGATAAATCCAAGGAGACCCTTACCAAGACACATTACAATTAAACTATCAAATGTCACTGAAAAAAAGAAGAATCTTGATAGTTTCAAGAGAAAATAGTCATATTCCAAGCAAAGGGCATCTTGTAAGATTATAAGTGACGTTCTTAGCAGAAACTTTGCAGGCCAGAAGAGAATGGGATGATAAGTTCAAAGTGGCTGAAAGGAAAAATCCTGCCAAGCAAGAATACCATACCTAGGGAAAATGGTTCTTCAAAATTAAAGGAGAAATTAAGACTTCCCTAGTTAAATAAAAGCTGAGGGAGTGCATCACCATTAGGCTTATCCTATAAGAAATTCTAAAGGAAAAACTTCAAGTTAAAATGAAAGCATGCTTGATGACAACACAAAAGCATAAAAAATTAAGTTCCTGAGTGAAGTAAATATATAGACAAATATAATATAAGGTAGTGTTATAATGTTGATACATACCACACTTTAAAATTTTTATACAACTTAAAGAACCAAAAACATAAAAAAACTATACATTTATGTTAATGGCTACACAATAAAAGAAGATGTAATTTGGAACACCAGAAACATAAAGTGGGGAGCAAAGATGTAGCAAGGTAGAGTTTTTATATGTACTTGGAGTTGTTATCAGTTTAAAAAAATGCTGTTAGAACTTTAAGATGTGTTATCTAGTTCCTATAACAACCACAAAATAAAAATAGCTAATAAAGATACACAAAAGAAAATGTAAAAGGAATCAAAGCATGTCCTATAAAAAAATCAACAAACTAAAAAGAAAGAAGACAAAAGAGAAAAAGGTACAAAATATCTACAAGACATTTAAAAAAATGAATAAAATGACAATAGTAAGTCTTTACCTATTAATAATTACTTTAAATGTAAAGGACTTAATTTATCCAATAAGAAGAACAAAATTGGCTGACTGGATTTTTCAAAAAGATTCAAGAGCCAATTATATGCTGTCTTTAAGAGTCTCACATGAAATCGAAGTAAATACATAGGCTAAAAGTAAAAAGATATTCCATGAAAATTATAACAGAATATAGATAGCTATATTTATGAAGAAAAATAGGCTTTAAGTAAGAAATGTCAAAAGAACAAAGAAAAACAATATATATTGATAATCTGGTCAATTCACTGGAAAAATGTAATAATTATGAGCCTAACATAGTGCTTTCAGATAATTAAAGCAAACATTGACAGAATTCAGGGGAGAAATAGATAGCAAACAATAATAGTAGAAGATTATAGTTGTGGGTTATAACAACTATTGTAATAATAATAGGAAATTTCAATACTCCATTTTCAATAATGGATAGAACTAGCCAGACACTCAATAAGGAAACAGAACATGAACAACACCGTAGACCAAATAGATATCCACAGAACGTTCCATCCAACAACAGTAAAATATACATTCTTCTTAAGCACCCATGAAACATTCTCCAAGGAAACCCACATATTAGACCATAAAACAAGTATCAACAAGTTTAAGAAAATTAAAATAAGGCTGGGCTCAGTTTGGCTCAGCCTGTAATCCCAGCGCTTTGGGAGGCCGAGGTGAGTGGATTGCCTGAGCCCGCGGGTTTGAGACCCACCTGGGCAACTTGACGAGACCTCATCTCTACAATAAATCAAAAACTAGCCGGGCGTGGTAGTGCATGCCTGTAGTTCTGGCTACTTGGAAGGCTGAGGCAGAAGGATTGCTGGACCCCAGCAGGTCGAGGCTGCAGTGGTCGGGGGCAGCCACTGCACTCCAGTCTGGGTGACAGAGTGAGACTCCAACTCAAAAAGGAAAATTAAAATAATACCAAGTGTTTTTTCTAGCCACAATGGAATGAAACAAACAAAAAATCAATAGCAGAAGAAAAACTGGAAAATTCACAAACATATGGAAATTAATCAACACACCCTTAATCAATGAATCAGAGGAAATCACAGAGGAAATGAAAAAAACTTGAAAAAAAATGAAAACAAAACCACAACATACTAAAATCCGTGGATGTAGCAAAAGCAACAATAAAAGAGAAAGTTATAGTGACAAATGCTATTTTTAAAAGAGTAAGATCTCAAATCAATGACCTATAATAAAGGAACTAGAACAAGAAGTTCGGCTAAACCCAAAGTTAGCAGAAGAAAATAAAGATTAGAGCAGAAATAAATGGAATAGAGACTGGAAAAACAATAGGAAAAATTGACAAAACTAAAATTTGGATATTAAAAATAGCAGCAAAAATTGAAGAAAAAAGCTCATAGGTTGATTAACTAAGAAATAAAGAGAGAAGACTCAACTAAAATCAAAGATGAACAGGGAGACATAACTGATGCCTCATAAATAAAAAAGATTATAAGAGACTACTAATGATTAATTATATGCCAGCAAATTAGATATACTAGAAAAAAATGGGTGAATTTCTGGAAACAAAACAAACTTCAAGATGGAATTATGAAGAAATAAAAAAATCTGAACAGACCTATAATCAATGAAGAGTATGAATCAGTTTTCAAAAACTTCCCAAGGAAGAAAGACCAGGACCAAGGGACTTCACTGGAGAACTTACCAAACATTGAAAGAAAACTAAACACTTCTTCTCAACTTCTTCCAAAAATTGAAGAGAAGGAACAATTTCAAACTTATTTTATAAGACCAATATTACTCTGTACTAAAGCTAGACAAAGATACTGCAAGAAAACTAGGCTGATATGCCTGATGAATACTGATGCGAAATCCTCAACAAATACTAGCAACCCAAATTCAACAGCACATTTAAAACCATATAGTGTGATCAAATAGGTTTTGTTTTTGGAATGCAAGGGTAGTTCAACATATGAAAATTAGTCAATGTAATACATCACATTAACAGAATAAAGGATAGAAAACCCCACAATCATCCTGATTGACGCAGAAAGAGCATTTGGCCAAATTCAACACCCTTTCATGATAAAAATCACTCAAGAAACTAGAAATAGACGGAAACTACCTCAACATAATAAAGGCCATATATGAAAATGTATATATATATTTATGTGTGTGTATGTGTGTATGTATATGTATGTATGTGCATGTATATATGTATATATACATGTATTATATAAATGTAATAGAGTACACACACAGCTCAATGGCGAAAACTTAAAAGTTTTCTCTAAGATCAAGAACCAGGCAAGAGTGCCCATACTCACCAATATTCAACACAAGAGTAGAAGTCCTAGCATGAACAATTAGACAAGAAACATAAATACAAGCTATTCAAAATGAAAAAAGAACTAAAACTATCTCTGTTCACAGATGGCATGATCTTATATGTAGAAAACACTAAAAATTCCACCCAAAGTCATTAGAACTAATAAGTGAATTCAACAGTTTCAGGATACAAAATCAACACATAAAAATTAATTGCATATTTACACACTAACAATAAGTAGTCAAAAATGCTTTAAAGAAAACATTCCCATCAAGAAGAACACAATAGCATAAACTAGCATCAAGAAGAATAAAATACTTTGGAACAAACTTAACCCAGGAAGCGAAAACCTTGTATGCAAAAAACCATAAAACTTTGCTGAAAGAAGTTAAAGAAGACACAAATAAATAGAAAGACATCCTGTGCTCACAAATTGGAAGACTTAATGTGATTAAGATGCCCATACTACCTAAACTGATTCAATGCAATAACTATCAAAATATAAATGACTTTTTTTTTGCAGAAATAAAATAAAACCATCCTAAAATTCATATGGATTCTCAAGAGACTGCATATCCAAAATAATCTTGAAAGAGAACAAAGTTGGAGTCTGCATACTTTTGATTTCCAAAAAATTTTGTAAATTTACGGTAATAAAAAAGTTTAGTTCTGGCATAAAGATGGATCTATACATCAATGACAGAATAGGAAGTTCAGAAATAAACTCTCATACATGTGATCTTTAACAAGAATATTAAGATCAAACAATAAGCGATGCTATAAATGCTGGATATCCACATGCAAAGCAATATAATTGGACCCTCAGCTCATACAAAAAGTAACTTACGATAGATTAAAGACCCAAGGCCCAAGACATAAGACCTAAAACTATAAAACTCCTAGAGGAAAACTTTCATAACATTGAATTTGACAATGATTTCTTGAATATGACACCAAAAGAACAGGTAAAAAAAAGAAAAAAAAAATGGACAATGGAACTATATCAGACTTAACTTCTGCACATCAAAGGAAACAAATAAGCAATCTATGGAATGAAACAAAATATTTGCAGGTTATATCTATAAGAAGTCAATATCCAGAATACTCATATACAGAGCACTAGTAACACTCAACAACAAAAAGCAAAAAAATGGGCCAAGAACTTAGTCATTTCTTCAAAGAAGGTATTCAAATGACCAGCAAACATCTGAAATGATGTTTAGCAACATTAATTATTAAAGAATACAAATTAAAACTATAATGAGACGTCTCATACTCACTAGCATGGTCACTTTCTTTTTTTTTTAAATTTTATTTTAAAGATGTGGGGTACAATTCAGGGTTAGGTATACAAATGTGCATTATGCAGGTACCCTTGTTGATGGGGTGTGCCCCTCCCTCCCCTGGCAGTTTTCCTCAACTGCCAATCCCTTTTGTATAGTATTATGATAATTGGTCAAGGTTCACTTATGAGTGAGGACATGTGGTACTCAGTTTTCTGTTTCTGTGCTAGATCACTGAGTATGATCGACTCTAAATCCATCCAAGTTGCTGCGAAGTCCATATGTTTGACCTTCTTTATGGCTGCATAATATTCCATTATATACACGTACCACATTTTTTTTATCCAGTCCAGTTTTGATGGGCAGCATGGTTGGTTCCATGGTTTTACTACTGTGAATCGTGCTATAATAAACAGCATGGCCACTTTCTAAAAACAGTACACATAGCCCGGCATGGTGGTGCATGCCTGTAGTTCCAGCTACTTGGAAGGCTGAGGCGGAAGGATCGCCTGAGCCCAGCATGTCGAGGCTACGGTGGCTGGGAGTGCGGGAGTGTACCATTGCCCTCCAGCTTGGATGACAGAATGAGACTCCAACTAAAAAAAAACAAAAACAAAAGAAAACAAAAAACAGCAAACAAGTGTTGGCATGGAGGTAGAGAAACTTGAATCCTTGTACACTTTTGATGGGAATGTAAAATGGTGCAACTGTTATGAAAAATGGTATGTTTCCTCAAATAATTAAAAGGAGAATTACTATATGATCCACCAATTCCACTTCTGGATATATATTTTAAATAATTGAAATGGGTATGTCAAAGAGATTGTCTGCCCACCCATGTTGATTACAGCACTATTCACAATAGCCAATAGTCAAGCATTGGATATGATCCAAAAATCTATTGAAAGACAAGTAAAGAAATGTGGCATATACATACAATGGAGTACTATTCAACCTTAATAAAGAAGGAAATTCTGTCAACATGCCACAATATTAATTAACCTGGAGGATATTATATTAAGAGAAATAAGCTAGTTACTAAAAGGCAAATAATGTATGATTACATTTATATGAGGTATCTAAAGTAGACAAACTCAAAGAAACAGAAACGAGAGCTAATGGCCAATTGGTATAGTTTCAGGTTTGCAAGATTTAAAAGTGCTCGAAGCGTGATTTGTTACACAACAATATGCATTTAGTGAATACTACTGAACTGTGCACTTCAAGGTAGTTAAGATTGTAAATTTTAGACATGTTTTGAAAGATCACAATTAGAAATAAAAAATAAATAAAAACAGGAAATGATGTGAGTCAGGTAGGCATCACTGAAGCACTGATGCCCATGACGATAGAGTGATCAGCTTTCTTGAAAACAGCTTGTCTAGTGCCTGCCCAGATTTTAGCACTGGTAATCGTGCTTCCTGGGTGTCACCTCAGTTCAAGCAAATGTGAGGCCACTCTATATGAAAACCAGAGCACTTAAGGAAATAATGTGAACATAAGAAAGATCCCGTTGTCCTTAATGTGAAGCAGAGTATTGATATGTAATCCTGTATTTTTTCTCTTGATTCTTTAACAAATTCCTCAGGTCTTTATTATTTATACTTCCTTTCAAATATTTTTGTGATTTCCATCTTCTTTTTCAGTCATAATTCAGTTCATTCTCTATATGCTCATGAGAGCCTGTCCTTAGTTTTTCTTCTTCTAGGTTCTCCTCTTTAAACTGCCCTAATTGCAATTAGGGCATTTAATGCCAAACAGAAATTTGGACACGTAATAGCCTTTTTATTTATTTCTTTCAATTATTACGTGGTTTCCCATTAAGTGACTTCCTGGTTCCTAACATGATTAGTAAAGGCCCTGAATTCGGAGATTATTCTTCAGAGAGCCTAAAATGTATTTCTCAGCAAGAATGAGTAAAATTAATTGAATTTAAGGCCATCTCTTTATACTGGCAAGCTTTTCTTGAGCAACAATAAAGGAAGCTTTCGGTGTTCAAGGGCTCTTTGCATCTGGAATTCCAGCAATGCTATGGCTGGCTTGCTGTTGAGGTCTTAAAAACAAACAAACAACAAACAAAAAAGAAGAAAGAGAAGTAAGCAACCTTCAAGGAGATGTTTAGAAAATTCAGAATGGAAACAATAACTAAGAACCTTTAACAAAGAAAGACTTGACAGAACTAAAGTGAAGAATCAAGCTTGCAGAATTTGATAAGGTATTGAGCTCTGTGAAATGAATTTTTACACAACATTTTATACAACATGTTTTTACATTTTCACAATCAAAATAGAGTAAAAAAGCTTTTAAAGCATAATTTTTAAAAAATACCCTTGCTTAGGAGTGAATGTGATATAAATGAGACAAGGGCTGATTACTTAGGCATTCTTGATTGCTCAGGTCACAGGAATAGTGGATGATACTTAAAAACTCTTATTTACCACTCTCTTCCAAATAAATTTTATGTGTTTAGTAATTGCTTGTTGCACAATGAAGCAGCATTTTTTTTTTTACCATGAAACAACAGAACAGAACAAAATAATGACAACTATAATGACTGAAATACTTTTATGCTTTTGTTCTGATAAATTTATTCTCATCAAACTACCTCATGAAGAGCCATTTTCTTAAAAAATTCACTTACCTGCAATGATGTTCAGCCTGTAGCAACAATAAAGTGCATATTTTATTTAGTTTTTTCAAGATTAAAAATCATAGCTTGTAGGTATTTTCACTAAATGATATGAATCCTGCTAGGAAAAAGTTGTAACTATTCTGCTTTTTAGAGTTATTTCACAAATGAGACCTTTTATCTTATTGAAACTATTGACCAGATATTAATGGATGACTTTATGCTTGGGTTTCTGTATTGAGGCAGGGTTTAGCAATCAATATACACTATTCTAGAGCCAAGAAATTATGATACTGATAAACTCTGAGTATCTTTGCCTTACTGAATAATAAAGCAAAATAAATTTCAGGAAAACAAAACTGATAAATCATTGGACAACTGTTATTATACAAATCCTTCATTTCTAGGGCAATATTTGTTGCTCCTAGGATTATGAAAGAGTAGGCTATTATCAAGTATGACTAATAAAGCCTAAGTTTTCTTCAGAAGCCTAGGTAAGGGGACAGAGTACTAATAATAGATAACTCTTGAGCCTAAAGTAGATTATTAAAGGTGTTAGGGTGTGAAATACTTCACTTTAAAATTTAGCTTGTTAAAGTCAATCTTTCCTGTATAAGAGTGTGCATTTCTCTGATGTGCAAAAGAGTGTTTCCTACATTTTCTTCTAGGATTCTTATAGTTTGAGGTTTTACGTTTAGGTCATTAGTCCATTTGAGTTGATTTTTGTATACGGTAGGAGTCCAGTTTCATTCTTCTGCACGTGGTCAGCCAGTTTTCCTGGTACCATTTGCTAAATACGGTCTCCTTTCCCCAGTGATTTTTATTTGTGGCTTTGTGGAAGACGAGTTGGTTGAGAGACTGTGTTTTTACTTCTGGAATCTCTGTCCTGTTCTACTGTTTATGTGCCTATTCTTGCACCAATACCATACCGTCTTGGTTACTGTAGCCTTGTAAATCCCCAAAAGCAAAAGCCATAAAAGCTAAGAAAGACAAGAGGGACCTCGTCAAACTGAAAAGCTTTTGCACAGCAAAAGAAACCATCAAGAGAGTAAAGAGACAACCCACAGAATGAGGAAAAAATATTTGCCAATTATGCATCTGACAAAGGCCTAACATCCAGGATCTACAGGGAACTCAGATGAAGTGAACAGAAATAAACAAACAACCCCATTAAAAAATAGGCAAAGACATGAACAGACATTTCTCAAAAGATGACATACAAGCAGCCAACAGACACAGGAAAAAATGCTCCGCCTCACTAACCATCAGAGAGATGCAAACCAAAATGATAATTAGATTGACACCTAACTCCAGTAAGGATGGCTGTCACTAATAAGTCAAAAAACAACAGATGCTGGTGCGGGTGTGGAGCAAAGGGAACACTTCTATGCTGTTGGTGGGAATGCAAGCTAGTTCAATTTCTATGGAAAGCAGTGGGGAGATTCCAAAGAGAGCTAAAAACCGATTGTTTATACAATCCAGGAGTCCCTCTCCTAGGAAGAGACCCAGAGGAACATAAATCACTCTATCAAAAAGACACTTGCATATACATGTTTATTGCCGCACTATTCACAAGAGCAAAAACACGGAATCAACCCCACTGCCCATTTCAAGTGGACTGGATAAAGAAAATTTCGTACATATACATGATGGAGTATTATGCAGCCATAAAGCAGAACAAAATCGTAACCTTTGCAGCAACTTGGGTGGCGTTGGAGACCATTATACTGAGGGAACTATCCCAGAAGCAAAGAACTGAATATCACATGTCCTCACTCATAAATGGGCCCCGGACACTAGTCACCTTGGCACGAGGTGGGAGTTGGAGGGGAAGGAGGTGGGGAGGAGGATGGAGGGTGTGTGGCAACACAGAGAGTGTCTGGTCCACCACCAGAGTGAGTGAGGGCCAGTTGGAAGCCCAAACTTTGCCTACATGCAGCCTACTCATGTAGTTAATCATCACTTGGGTCCCACATCTCTATAATTAAACACAAAATTTAAAAGAGTGTGCGTTACAGCTCCTGTCTGTTGAGATGGGTAACTCTAAGCCACCTGCATGTTAAGATGCATCTTGACTCTCTCATTCTTTGGCTGCCTGTCTCCATGGGAGGGCAGTTTGCTTAGCTTGCATTTTGGGTGGGGTCTAGTTTTACTTTAGATGCCATCCAGAACATTTTATTTTGGAGTAAATGATATTTTTATTGGAAATTGGAAAACACGATGAGATATCTGTTTTACCTATCGTTTTGATTTTAAAAAGTGAAAAGTAAAAACCCAGCTTCTGGAGAAACAATCACTCATATAGTCCTGGTGTTAATATAAATCACTAAACTTTCATGGATGGCAATCTGGCAATAAGCAATACATTTCTAAGAGTCTTTTATTCTCATCGAAATTGCAGTAGAAATTGGATATCTGGGAATTTCTCCTAAAATAATAAAAATGCAGAAATATTTGGCTTTAAGACTATCACAACATTATTTATAATCACCTCAAACTGGAAACAATCTAAATGCCCATCAAAAGGGAACTAGAATAATATTCAATCATAAGCAGAATATTCTGGAATATTTAATGACACAATGCCTTTTTTTTTGGGTCTAGAAGTCTCAAAGGGTTAAAAACAAAAGAAAAGATGGCAAGTCTTTAGTCATTATAAAATACGATGCTTAATTGCCTCCCTGGGTCTTTCAAAGGATCTAGTAAATAGCTTTGCGACTGACCTTTGGCTCAAAGGTTGCATGAATTTTTATACAACATTTGGTCTATGTTGAAAGGTTGACAAGCTGAATAGGCAGATTTCTCAGGAGAATGTTGCTGGGTGTGGTGGAATATTTACTCTCCCATATCCCTTCCTGTTGGGAGGGGCCCTATGAAGACTATTTGGTGAGTTTTGTGAGCTCCCTGGATTCCTGGGACAACATTAGGAGTGTTGGGTCCCTGCCTGTGAAGACCAAAATACAAGACACAGAGGAACTAGAGCAAGAAGAGAGGAAAGAGGTGTGAGTGCCATTTGCGTGACAAGGGTGCCCCATGAAAAGAGTACAGTCTAGAGGGCAATTGAGGTGGGGCTGTGCTGAAGGGACCCTGACCTAGAACTGAGGGGGCCCAGCAGTGAGGCTGTAGGTTGCACCACCAGGGGCCGACGCTGAGAGTGGTGCCTGCAAGGAGTCAGCTGAAGACTCATTGCTCACATATCGAGACATATAATTTGGTGTACAAAAGGGGGAATCGATACAGATTCTTCATAGGATTCCTTCGGGGGAGAGCATTCTGTCATGTCAGGCAAAGTAAGACCTCTTCTGTTCTTTATTGCTTTTTTATGCCTTTCTTCCCCCACACGAACATGACTCAGTTCTCTTCCCAGCCTGAAGCAGAGCTGAAGTGAGAAAGTAGAGAGAATGAGTACATGCACTTGTTCATACTAATTATTGAAACGACACTGCTGAACTCTGTTCTTTGTTTCTGCGATAGATCCCTGAGTATGATCGACTCTAAACTCATCCAAGTTGCTGCGAAGTCCATATGTTTGTCCTTCTTTATGGCTGCATAATATTCCATTGTGTGTACGTGCCACATTTTTTTTTAATCCAGTCTAGCTTCGATGGGCAACATGGTTGTTTCCATGCTTTTGCTATTGTGAATAGAGTTGCCACAAACCCACGTGTGCAGGTATCATTTTTGTAGAATGATTTGAGTTATATTAAAACACTTGAAAATGAGCTGGTCAATAGCCTTGACCCCAGGCTCCCTGAGTGCCCCCACCTTTTGCCCTGGAATCCCTCATGGGTGCTGCTGGCTTTTCTTTCCCACCCCCTCCTCTCACTTCCTATCCCTGGAGTTAAGTGTCCCTGACACTCCAGTGGGCTGATACCAGGTGCCTCTGACTTCACAACCAGGCTCCCTGGGATTGTCCTCATGTGATCCTTATGGGAACAGTCACCTTTTCCATTGTTGCCTGTTACCTTTCCCAAGATAACTAGGGGAATTATGAACTGGCCCAAGTTTTATCCAAAGAACCTGGGCGGGGGGGAAGCCTCAGCAGCACTTTTGCTAAATGCATTTGTGAGAAAATCTATTTTGCTTTATTATTTTACTGTATTTTTTCAATGTCACATTTGCAGACAACCACGAGAGTATGTACTGATTTTTGTCACATAATCTGTCTCAAAAACTACCAGTAGTGGTTTAAATATTTAACCATAACCATTTCTAGGGGATGGTAGTACAGCTAATTTTAAAAATTCTATTTATTAATATTTCTTAAGTATTTTATTTGTTAGTATTTCTTGAGTTTTAGGTACAACATTATAGCACTCTTTTGACTGTTATTCCTCTTTAGAATGAGAGGAGTAGCATAATACAACTCAAGGGATTTTTGCGTCTTTCCTTTGAGGGTAATCTTTGCATACCTGGACCCACCCTTAAAATGCAAGCCTTCTCTCTCCACCCCCACCCACTCCACATCCCCAGCCCCCTGCTCTGTGAGGTCAGAGTCCTAGCATCCCAGTGGCTAGAGCAGTGTCTGAGGCATAGTAAGTGTTTAGTAAACATTTGTTGTTGGAATGCCTTGACGCATTTTCCTTAGCCAAGGAATGTGTTAAAGTGTAAGTGATGTCTTGGAGCTCCTGCCCCGGGGGGAGGACACAGAGGGGGCTCTCTGCGAAGACAGGAAGAGGCACCCAGCCCCATGCACCCACCGCTTTACCCTTGCATTCCCACCCCTGCTTTTGTTTTTGTCTCAGTCAGAAACATGGCATCACTTATTTATTCAGATCTTGAACCTGTCTTGTTAGATTTATTTCTAGGTACTGCTTTCCTAACGACTGTGGATATGATTTTTTTTCTTCATTACAATTTTCTGGTTGGTTATTTCTATTATAAAGGAAAGTTACTTTGTAAAATTTACCTGTCTCTAGTCACATGACAGAATTTTCTTACTAGCTGCAATGAGGCTTTTTTTTTTTTTTTTTTTGAGGCTGGGGTCTCACTCTATTAAAAGACCTCGCACTATTAAAATCCTAGAAGAAAGCCTAGGAAACACTCTTCTGGATATTGGCCTAGGCAATGAATTCATGACCAACACTTCAAAAGGAACTGCTACAAAAATGAAAATTGATTAAATTAGCTCTAATCAAACTAAAGAGCTTCTGCACAGCAGAAGAAAGCATCAGCAGGGTAAATAGACAACGTACAGAATAGGAGAAGATACATGCAAGCTACACATTCAACAAAAAATATCCAGAATCTAAGGAGGTTGAATTGGCAGCAAAAAAAAAAAAAAAATCCCATTAAAAAATGGGCAAAGGACGTGGATATATACTCCTCAAAGAAAGACATACATAAAACAGCCAAAAACATGAAAAAAATGCTCAATATCACTCATCATCAGAGAAATGAAAATCAAAACCACAATGAGACACCATCTCACACCTGTAGAATGGCTATTATTAAAAAGTCAAAAAAACTAAAGACATTGGTGAGGTTGCAGAGAAAAGGGAACACTCATATGTTGTTGACGGGAATGATAGTCCAACCCCGGTAGAACACAGCTTGGAGATTTCTCAAAGAACTAAAAATAGACTTAGCCATTTGATCCAGCAATCCCACTGCTGGGTACATACCCAAAGGAGCATAAAACAGTCTGCCAAAATGACACCTGCGCGTGTATGTTTATTGCAGCACTATCCACAAGAGCAAAAGATGGAACCAACCTAGGTGCTCCTCGGTGAAGGACTGGACAAGGAAAATGTGCTACGTGCTCAACAGAGAATACTATGCAGCCATAAAAAGGGCAAAGTCATGTCCTTTGCAGCAACATGAATGCAGCTGGAGACGATCATTCTGAGTGAATCATAGCAGAAACAGAAGACTCAGTACCACATGTTCTCACTTATAAGTGGGAGCTGAACCCTGAATACACACAAGCATAAGGATGGGAACAGCGGACACTGGGGATTCCTAAAGGGGGGAGGGAGAGAGGGAGGGGAGGAGGGGTTGAGAAACCATTCACTGGGTACCATGCTTACCACCTGGTGATGGGCTCAGTAGAAGCCCAAACCTCATCACCACATACTATACCCATGTGACAAGTCTGCACACGTTTCCCTTGAATCCAAATAAAAATTAAAAATGAATAAAGTGAAAAAAATAAACCTTAAATCTACTTTGAGTTGATTTTTATATAGGGTGTGAAATAAGGGTCTCCTTTAATTCTTTGCATTTGATATTCGATTTTTTTCAACATCATGTATTGAAGAGGTTGTCTTTTCCCCATTGTGTGTTCTTGACACCATTATGAAAATCAGCTGACCACAAAAGTGTGGACTTATTTCTAGGCTCTCTATTCTGTTCCATTGGTCTAAGTGCTGGTTTTATTGCCAGTACCAGGATGTTATGGTTATTGTCACTTTGTATTAGATTTTGAAATCAGATAGTGTAGTGCCTCCAGCTTTGTTCTTTTTGATTAAGATTGTTCTGCTATTCAGGGTATTTTGTGGTTCAGTACACATTTTAGAATTTCTTTTGATTCCTGAAAAATGTCATTGGATTTTTGGTAGGAATTGTATCAAACTGGTAGAGTGCTTTAGAGTATAGCCATTTTAACAGTGGTTATTCTTCTAATCCATAAACACAAGATTTTTTTCTTTTTTTTAAAAAAAGCTTCTTTCATCAATGTTTTATAGTTTTTAGTACATACATTTTTTAACCTCCTTGGTTAAATTTATTCCTAAGTATTTTTCTTGGTAGTTGTTATAAATGGGATTTTCTTGATATGCGGTATATTTTGGATAGTTTGTTGTTAGTGTATAGGAACTCTACTAATGTTTGTATCCTGATTTTATATGCCGTAACCTTACTGAATTCATGTCTCAGTTCTAATGTTTTTTGTGAAGTCTTTGGAGTTTTCTATACACATAAAATCATATCGTTTGCAAACAGGGACAATTTAACCTTTTCCTTTACAATTTTGATGTCTTTCATTTCTTTCTCTTACCTAATTACTATGGCTAGGACTTCAGTACTGTGTTGAATAGCGGTGGCAAGAGTGGGCGTCCTTGTTTTGCTCCCCATCTTAAAGAAAAAATGCCAACTTCTTACTATTAAATATGATGTCAGTTGATGGTTTGCCATATATAGTCTGTATTATGTTAAGGTACGTTCCTTTTGTATAGTAAGAGCTTTTATTCTTTAAAAAAATGTCAGGTTTTGTTAAGTGCTTTTTCTGCATTTACTAAAATGATCATATGATTTTCATCTATGAAAGACAAAATGTCTGTTAATATGCTGTATCATGTTTATAGATTTGTATATTTTGAGCTATCCTTGAATCTGTGAGATAAATCCGCCTTGATCATGGTATGTGATTTTAAAAATCTGCTATCACATTTTATTTGCTAGTATTTTGTTAGTAGTCTCTTACGTTCTTTTGAATTTTTTTGGTATCAGTTGTAATGTGTCTTCTGCCACTTCTAATTTTATCTGAGTCTTCACTTTTTTTCCCCCTCAGTCTAGTCAATGTTTTGTCAATTCTGTTTATCTCTTCAAAACCAAACTTTTATTTTGTTGATGTTTTCTATTGTTTTTGTTGTCTCTATTTTATTTATTTATGCTCTGAGTTTTATTATTTTAATCCTTTGGTTAACTTTGCTGTTTTTATAGTTTCTTGAGATGTAACATTATGTGGTTTATACGGGATTTTCTTTTTTGATATGTTTATTCGTATAAAGTTTCCTCTTAGAACTGCTTTTGGTATGCTATGTTTTTGGTATGATTTGGTATGCTGTGCTTTTGGTTATGCTGTGTTTCTATTTTTGTTTGTCTTAAGATATTTTAAAATTTTACTGTGTTGTTTAGGAACATGTTATTTTTATTTTTTGAGTGGTATCTCACTGTTGTCCAGGTTTGAGGGCAGTGGCACGATCATGACAGCGGGTCACCACAGCCTCGATCTCCTAGGCTTGGGCGATCCTTCTGCCTCAGCCTCCTGAGTACCTGGAACTACAGATGTACCTACCACACCCAGCTAATTTTTTTATTTTTTGTAGAGATTACGTCTGGCTATGTTGCCTAGGCTGGTCTTAAACTCCTGGCCTCTCGCAATCCTCCCACCTTGGCCTACCAAAGTGCAGAGATTACAGTGTGAACCACCCTGCACATGGCCACAGGAGCATGTTATTTATTTTCCATGTATTTGTTAGTTTTTTAAATTATTTCCGTATTGATTTCTAGTTTCATACTATTATGGTTGGAATAGATGCTTGATATGATTTCAATATTCCTAAATTTGCTAAGACTTATTTTGTGGCCTATCATATGATTGATCCTGGAGAATGTTCTGTGTGTGTTTAATAAAAATGTGTATTCTGCTGCTGTTGAATGGAATGCTCTGTATGTTTGTTAGGTCTATTTGGGTGAAACTGTAATTGAAGACCCATTTAAAAAATTTTAAAAAATTGATTTTCTATCCTGATGATCTGTCTATTGCTAAAAGTGAGATACTGAAGTTCCCTACTATTACTCTGCTATGGTCTATCTCTCCTTTCAGATCTATTAATATTTGCTTCATATATTTAGCTGCATATGTATTTGCAATCGCTATATCCCCTTGATGAATAGATCCCTGTATGTTGTATAATGACCTCCTTTGCTTCTTGTTACAGTTTTGACTACAGTCTATTTTATGTGATATTAGTATAGACACCATCGTCCTCTTTTGGTTTTCACTTGCATGAGACATCTTTTTCATCTACTTTTGGTCTACGTGTATTCTTATGGGTGAAGTGAGTCTCTTGTAGAGAGCATATAATTGGGTCTTATTTATCCATTTATCCATTCTCTTTTTATTGGGAAATTTAGTTTATTTCTTTCCAGGCAATTATTTATAAAGACTTACTACTGCCATTGTATTCATTGTTTTCTAGTTGTCTTGTAGATGCTTTGATCCTTTTTTCGTCTCTTGCTATCTTTCTTTATGATTAGGTGTTTTTCTCTAGTGGTATGTTTTGATTCTTTACTTTTAATCTTTGTTTACCTACTATAGATTTTTTACTTTGTGGTTACCATGAGGCTCACATAAAGAATAAAAAATGACTTACAGTTAATTTGACAGTGTTATAAGTCTACTTTAAGTTGATAACAACTTAACTTTGATGACATAGAAAAATTTTACACTTGGACTCCATTCCTTTGCCCCATTGTATGTTTTGATGTCACAACTTACATTTTTAAATTGTGTATCCCTTAACAAATTCTTGTAGCTATTATTATTTTTAATAGTTTTATATTTTAGCCTTCATACTAAAAATATAAATGATTTACATATCACCATCATAGCATTAGAGTAGTAGTCTTAAATTGATTGTGATCTTACTGTTACCAATGAATTTCACACTTTCTTATATTTTCACGATACCAGTTAGCATCCCTGTCTTTTGTCTTGATGAACTTCCTTTAGCATTTCTTGTGAGACAGATATGATGGTGATAAATTACCTCAGATTTTGTTTTTATGGGAAAGACTTTATCTCTCCTTTATTTGTCAGGGAGAGCTTCACTGAATATAATATTCTCGGTTGACAGTGTTTTTTTTTCCCCCTCCCCTTCCCCATCCCCAGTACTTTGAATGTATCACACCACTCTCTCCAGGCCTGTAAAGTTTCTGCTGAGAAAACTGTTGCCTTATTGAAACTCCCTTATGTGTAATTTTATCCTTTTCTCTTTCTTTTTTCAAGATTCTCTCTGTCTTTACTTTTCGAAAGTTCATTATAATATGTTTTGATGTCGTTTTGTTTAGATTGAATCTTATTGGAGACCTTTGATCTTCCTATACTTGGGTATTTGTATCTTTCCCCAGGTTAGGAAAGATTTCTACTATTATTTTTTAAATAATGCTGTCCAGGAGGCAGAAAGTATGGATGCTGTCATGGAGGTTAGGTCCTGGAGCAGCAACTGCCAGCTTAGAACCTTGGGTCCACAAGGGTGATCTTGAAGCCTGGGTCCAAGGGGCTGATCTAGCACTGGGGGCTGTCAGAATTGCTCTAGACCCTGGATCTCCTGGAAAGTTGGGTTGCAGGGGCTGGCCTAGGGATGAGTCTATGGGTGACAGCTTGATGACTAGTACTGTGGGGGCTGGCCTGGTCTTGGAATGGGCCTAAAACCTGGTGCCTTGGGGGCTAACCTGGTGCTAAGAGTGATCTGGAACCCTGGGCTGTTGGGATCAGCCTTGCTCTGGGGCAAGTCTGGAGTCTGAGTCTATAGGGGTTAACCTAGAGCTTAAATTGATTCAAAACATGAGGCTACTGGGGTCAGCCTAGCAGTGGGGCAGTCCAGAGATTTTGTCCACGGGCAGAACTGTAGCCTGGGGATATGGGATTCATCCTGGAACTGGTCTAGGCCCAGAGGCTTAGTCCATAGGTACTGGCCTGGGGTTTGGGAGTCTGCCTAGCACTGAGTTTTACTGAAGTAGGCCCAGTTTGGGGCCCAAGGCAAAAACCAATGCTCACTTTCCTCTTCTTCTCCCAAGTGGAGGATATCTCTCTCCATGTGCTACCAGCCAGAAGGGTAACACTGGTGATGTAAAACTATCCTTCCTGCTCTCTTCAGAGCATGTTCTCTGTGATCTCCTACTTGGTTTCCTTAGCTCTTATGAAGGTACTTTTATGCATGGATGTTTGTTCAAATTGATGTTTCTGCTAGAAAGTCCAATTTCACCCTTTTGGTTGCAGGCCTATGTTCCTAGTTGCAATCCTCTTTAATCACATGTTTTGTGTTTACTCTTATTTCACCAGACATTTGGAGATAATTTCTAAGAGCTTCCTTTTTTGACCAGGTATGTATTTTTTGTGAACCTATGCTGATCTGACTGATTCTTTTTTTTTTTTTTTGAGTTGGAGTCTCACTGTGTTGCCCAGGCTAGAGTGCAGTAGCATGCTCACGGCCATCCTGGTATCAACCCGCTGGGCTCTGGTGATCCTTCTGCCTCAGACTTCCAAGCAGCCAGAGCTACAGGTATGCACTACCACGCCTGACTAATTTTTGATTTAGTGTAGAGATGAGGTCTCATCACGTTGCCCAGGCTGGTCTCGAACCTGAAGGCTCAGGCAAACCTCTTGCCTTAGCCTCCCAAAGTGCTGAATTACAGGCTTGTGCCACTGTGCCCAGCCTTGATCTGACTGAGTCTAATACAAGAGGCAAGGAAAGCCCAAATCAAATGGCCCTCATTTGATCAGTGGTTGTATTTTATTTCCAGGACTTGTGTAAAGTTTATTACCATTACTTACCAGCTGCTTTTCAGCTTATCTTGTATTTTTCTCATTGCTTGCATGGATTTGTGAAGGCATTTTTCTAACTTAATAGTTGTGGGCTGTATTATATTTATTGGGTATGAATCTCTGGCCCATATAGGTTCTGGAGTTCAGGCAGCTTCTTCATGCCCTTTAGTCATTGTGCATTTAGAGCCTTCATGGCGAATCCAAATTTTATTTCATGCATGAGCTTCATTGGCAGAAAGTCAATATACTTTATCTTGCTTATGCTTGGAAGACATGGGTCCGGCCTTCTCTATCCTTGACTGGATACTCGAAATGAGTCAGATGCATCTGTTTTTAAATAAATTTTGACTAAGGAGAAAGAAAGGAACAATCTTTAAGACTCAACCCAAACTGAAGTCTTTGTTCCTATTTCTTGTTAGTGGGATATGATTTATTCAGACAGATGAAGATACTACTGCACATGTTTAAGACTTTCATTTCAATTTAGACTAAATTAGTAATGAGCATTTCAAATCTATTTTTCTCTTGAAGTTCTAGAATAATATAATTACGTCTGTTGTTTGCTTGGAAACAATAACACGATCATTTTATTTTCAGTGTATTCAATACTTTTACTATACTTCTCCTTACTCAAACTAATACTTATACACAAAACTATGATAATTGTAGCATATTTTAAATATCTTCACTATCACTCTGAATATTAAAAAAATAAAAATATTAAAGCTTAAAAGGATATTAAAAAATTCCAGTCCAACACCCTCATTTCAGAGAAAAGAACTGAGCTTAAGAAACATAAAAGGAAGTAAAATTATTCAGTGGTATGGACAGAATTAGGTGCTTCATTTATGAAAATATTTAGCTTCTTTGAGGTGAGTTAGGACTGGAGGGACATGGGAGGGGGTCACTGTTGTCATAAAATTATGATGAACCTGCCAAGTAAAAATACTACTAGGAGTCTGTGCTTGCTGAGATCTAAAAAATACATGTGATATATTTGGTTGGCTACTAACACGTAAATGCACTGGAATTGGTAAGTATTGGGGGCATTCCTTTTTTTGTCTGTTCTTTCTCTTCCTCCTTCTCAAATCTATCCCAAGACACAGACATTTTGTTTCGCATTTTAGCCCTACTATGTCTGTTCTGCAGTGTTCTCTTTTGATATTTTATTCATCGTTGTGGTATGTAAGGAATAGAGGGAATTTTCAAAGCATGAACTTGCTGTGTCGTCTTGATCTGAAATTCTCCTGGCCCAGTGTGAGAAAAGTAAAAAATAAGCTGGCATATGCTCATATATATTTAAGTATTTCAATCAACTTAATTTGTGCAATGAGATCCCAAGACCCACTCTAGAGTGACTGTTACCTTCATCTTTGACTCAAAGTTCTTCCTGTTCTTCTTCACTCTGCAATTCAGATGAAAACTCCAGCCCGTGAAATTATCACAGAATCATTTTGTTATACTGGGAAGTTTATTTGTGATATCATGGGATGAAGAAATATGACAGTAGGATAATGTAGTCGAGAGGATTTTCCTGCCAACAAGGAAAGAAAAAAATGTGAAATTAATCTTTTCATGGTATTTACTAAGAAATTTACTTCAAGTTGGCACACATATTTTGTACCTACCATAAGCAAAACACAATACTGATAATTATGGGAGCTGTGGTGTTTTGGAGGATGTAGTTACCACAAAGCAGCCGTATCATCAATCGTCAGTCTGAATACTTTATGATAATGATGAGCCTATAATGTTCCTTCCCCAAAGAATCAGATCAGGACCCTCACCTCCCTGATATGTCTGTCCCAGAGAATATCCTTCTCTCACCCCCTGCCCCTACTTCTCACTACTGCTGTGAATGTTCCTTAATATGACTCCATCAATTTTCTCCACTCCAAACCCTTTTTCTGTGTTCTCTGGAATTTCTGATCAAAGTCATTTCTACACACACACCCTTTCCTTTGACCTTTTCTCTCATTTCTTGCCTTAAGTAGAAATTGGTCTCTCTCTATGACATTGTTCCTCCAACCCCATATATCTCATTACTACTTCCAAACCATTTCTCCTCCTTCTGCCTTCCAAAAGCCTAGCTGCTTTGAAGTTTGTGCCTCTGGGTGATATTACCCTTATTGTATTAGTCAGCATTCTCCAGAGAAACAGAATCAATAGGACACACGCACATAAACACACATACAAACACGCACACCAATGTATTCATAACAAAATAAAAAGGAAATACACATGACCATTAAAATCCTCATTTCTATAATCAGTCATATGGTTGTAGCATGTATTCACAATAACCTTTTTCCTTTGCCAATTCTGTATTCTATTTTCCTTTAGCAAGCATCTCAGCTGGCCATGACTTTTTAACTGATGTGGTGGCCCTAACCTTTATTCTTGAAGGAAGGGTCTGGGTCGTTGGTAGACTTGCCTGGATTGGATTGCTGTAGTTTTCCATCAACTTAGCATGGTCATCTTAAGAGATGCCTTAAAGGATCTTCTGTATTCCATATGTATACTCCCTTATTTCCATTGTGAAGTAGCAGTCTACTTTCATCTTGGTAGTCACCGCCACCAGCACTGTACATCCTTTCTGTGCCTGTTGATTCAGAGGCATGGGAAACCCAAAGTGGCCAGGTGATAGTCTTCAGTTTCCAGGTCAGTGGGATTATTGTTGTGTCCCCAAGTGGGAGCATGTTTCTTTCTGTAACTAAGAACTCTAGGACAGGAGAAGATTGTGGGAACAGAAAGTAGACCTGGTGCTAGTGAGCTACTAGAAGTATTCGTGAATGGTTTCCCAACACAATGAAGTCTTTGGCAGCACACCATTTCAACATCTCTTGATCAGAGATTTCCAGCGTTCATTGAGGGAGTTCCAGAATTATGGAGGTTGAGAAGTCCCACAATATGCTGTTTATAAGCTGGAGACCCTGGAAAGCTGGTGGTGGGGGTCCAGTCTGAGAACCAGGATTATTGACGATGCAAGTCCTAGTCCGAGGACAGGAGCAGACCAATGTCCTCGCTCAAGCAGCCAGGTAGAGAGAGAGAATTCTCATTTAATGGATTGGAGTAGGGCAATATGCTTTCATCAGTCCGCTGATTCAAACGTCAACCTCTTTTGAAAACACCCTCTCAGACATACCCTGAAATGTTCACCAGATATCTGGGCAGCCTGTAGCCAGTCAAGTTGACATATAACATGAACACAATATGAATCACCACACTTATTCTATCAACTTTCTCATTGTCTACTGTGACTAAAGCCTTTAGTGCCTGTCCACCTTATCTCCACATTGCTGTTGGTAACTGGATGACCAATCGGCAATTGGGACTCCCATATCATAAACCTTATCTCATCTCTCAAAGTTGCATTTAAAATATTACTCTGTGAGTTACACAGCTCTGTGGAAATTAGTATGCTGAGCTGTAGAGAAAAAAATATCTGAAAAGTCTAAAACAAACCAATGGATAATGAAAATCTGCTTCTAATTTTAAATTCAAAAAATTATGTTTTTTGTAAATTAAGCATCAAAATTTGCTTAAAATATTTCCACTGGGTAAAAATAGATTCCTTGATTATCTTACAGTTAAATAATTATTGTTCCTTAATTTTTATTTTAATCAGAATGGCTTAGATTAAGCACTGGTAAGAACAACTTCAAAGTCTCTGTGGCTTAAAACAATAAAGGATGATTTCTTATGCATGCTACATGTTCAGTAAGGGCGGACAGTGAGCTCTGTTCCACACTGACACTCAGGAATTCAGGCTGGAAGGGGCTCTACCCACTTATTTCTGCATGAGGTTGAATTCAAGACCTCTTTGGTCACTGCACTGGGAAGGAGACGAGGACATTTGCTGCGTCCGCCTCACTTCTGTTCACATGTCATTGGTCAGGGGTAGTCGTGTGGACTGGGAAACGCAGCCTTCCAAGTGCCTGAGCATTAGTAATGCCTAATAGAGTCTTACGCAAAACATCTCTTGCGTTCTGTGGGTTGTACTCATAATATGACCCACAGAAGTGAGTGAAAGGAGAAAAGCGTGTCTTGACTAGTGAAATAAAGACGAGGGGTGGGGTGACTGTCAGAGCCTCAGCTGAAGGTCAGGACAGGACATCGGAGAGTCTGTGGAAAGAACACTCTCCTGGAAGACTCTGCTATATGATCAGTGAGTTTTAGGATGGTTCTGTGAGCAGTTCTGCCCTGTGGCGTGGAGTGTCTGCACTGAGGACGCACGAGCTGCAGGGACAGGGACTGGAGGATGTGTGGAGAGGAGAGGGATTCCCTGGCGAAATTGGAAGTCAGGCCGAGGAATGATCACGAGGGAACCGCTGTGTCTTCTGAGTGGGGAAGTGCAAAGTTAAGAGCCATGTTTGTGGGGGTGGAGACAGTGATCTGTATTCACCATTCCTAGAACATGTTTGTCATTTCTTAACCACTTAAGGGTTTTTAAAGAATATCAGGGAGAAAATATCTGCCAAGAACTTAAAGAGCTTCAGATGATTGCTGCAAAATGGGATTTCTGTTGTGCTATTGGGAGCTGTGTGTTATCATTTGGGACTTTGAAAGATCAAACACATAAATGACTTTCATAAACACGCAACAATGATATTTTAAAAGTAGAATTCACATTCATGTCACATACTTTGGAAGGAAAATATTTCTCTAGTATTTTTGTGTGTGTTTTGAAGAGGGTTGCTTCATTTCTTTGTTTCATTCATGGGCTGATTCCCCTGTTTTTACATGCATTTCTGAGAAAGGATTTTCAGTGAATACCATTTCTTCATATCCTCAAAGTTATTCCTGGATTTATTATTAACATTGGTTGAAGGTCAAAGCTTAAAATAATTGCCATGCATCTATAGACCCCATAGTCATTTTTCTTGTGCATTCGATGTATTGGACATACTGTTTGTACATTTCTGAAGTTATTTCTATTTGTCCTTCAGACAATCCAAGATTGCTGGCTATATTTGTTCATTTTAATTCACAAATGGTTAGAATGACATAACGTACTAAATGGACAGC
The DNA here is from genome assembly GCA_027257055.1 of Cephalopachus bancanus. Lineage (NCBI taxonomy): Eukaryota > Metazoa > Chordata > Mammalia > Primates > Tarsiidae > Cephalopachus > Cephalopachus bancanus. The sequence continues at coordinate 482,291 of JAPVLO010000528.1, forward strand.
ACTGTGTTCACAGAAATCCTGGCCATTTCTTCCTGTGAGCACTTTGGCCCAATTCAAATGTGCTTGAGTATATATTTATACTCTTATGAAAAATGGAAAATGGCTCCACAATCTCGGCTGGTATGTTTTACCCTTAGGTTTTTGAAGTTAAAAAAAGGAGAAAGAAAAAGAAAATAGAAAGCAGAATGAGAGAATGTTGGTTGAGTTGTGACAAGCTAGGAGATTTTTTTAATGACAGAAAAATGGAGTTCAATCTTGGGACTGTTTCTTAGAAGATCTCAGAACAAACTGGGAACAGTATGATTCATAATTCTCTGGTTTTTCATTTATGCCATGCTTGGTATTACTAATAATTTGTGGTAGCTCATTGATTTATGTATAGTTCATTTTCCCTGTGACCAAGGACATAGATTTGACAAATGATAGGCATGAATTAGAGATGCGAATTGCATCTGGGAACACGGCAAACCTCTCTGGCCCAAATGAGACTCAGGTCCTTTCTCTCGTTATTGTTACCACTGTGCTCGGATCTGTTCATCTAACCAGATCCAGGCTTTTAACTTTTTAACTTAGTTTTGTGTCAATGATATCTGCTTTGTAAAAAGAAAAAAGAGAGAAAGAAAAAAAAGAAGAAAGAGGTATAATGCTACAGAGTACAGAGTACACATTAATGCATTATGATTCTCATTTATTTATTTATTTTGAGGAGCATAGTAAACATGCTAGTAATTTTAATTTATGTGGATCGATACAAATGCATCACCAAAAATGAATAAAAGAAGAAATGGAGTAGAGCTGGAAGGGAATTAACATTTTTCCATTAATGTTGCCACAGATGGGTTTTGTTGGGTTATATTTTATAACAAATTTGCCAAGGTCTGTTTTTGTGATCTGTGGGTATGAGTTGTGGTGGTGGCAGTGAAATAGATCAGTGGGGATTTTCCCACAGAGCACTTGAGCCATGCTGGGCATATCACAAGTGCACAGTAAAGACTCATGATTGATTTTGTCGTGAAGAAAGAACAATCTGATGAGAAATAAAGTGGACTGATAAGTATTTTCTTTACACATGTGTGGTAGTCAGAATTCTCAAAGTGACCCCAAGATTTCACACCCTAATCCACTGGAACCTGTGAACAAGATGAATTCCATGACTATGTTTGTTATATTATATATGGCACAACTGACCTTCAGGTAGGGAGATTATCTGGTGGGCCTAACCTGACCCCATGTTTTAAGAGCAGAGAGTTTTCTTCAGCTGGTAGGAGAAGTCAGAAAGATTCACCCCAGAAATGAAGGGACCAAGTGATAAGGAGTGAGGATGGCCTGAAATTTTTTAGAAATTCCCTGGCAGCCAACTGGGAAGCTGGGACCTCAGTCCTTCAGGTGCAAGGAACTTAATTCTGTCAATAAAAGGAACACGCATGGAAATGAAAGACAAAAACAAATGTCAACGCTTTTCCACAAATAAGAAGTGCCATAGCTAGAGATTTAAAAAAAATTAGTGATCTTATCTTACTTAGCTCACAAAAACAGTTTAGTTATCTGGGCTGTTAAATTTTGCCTGTCATGTTTTGCAAGCCAATTGGGTTCTTAAAAAATCCCCTGTCGATAGTCAGGTTTAAGCGAGCACACGCCAGAAGGAAGTATGCCCCACTCCTAAGACAGCCAGAGTTTCTGATGATAAAAGAGCCTGACAAATGTGGCAGTAGAAGGATTGGCCTTGCTTCACGAGGTGGCTCTGTGATCTTGCTTTTGGATAACCCGGAATGCTTATTCGATGCCGTGGCTGTCCCTTTTGGAAAAGCAGTGGAATCTGGGGCGCGACCGTGACCACGCTGAGCCGCAGGAGAAGTCGTCCTTTCACACTCATCCACTCAAAGGGGGGGTGCCTCTTCCTGGGCCCCTTGCCTGAAGAACATGACTGGAAAAGTAGGCAGAATGGAAGTCGATGGCAAAATAAATACATACATAAATAAATACACAAAAAGCTGCTTCTTTTTTTTTCTTTTTGGGGCATCTGAATGTTCGGTTTAATCTGTGCACGTAGGAGGGAAAAGCACTTGCCGGTGACCTTTAATGTCTGTAGTTAATCCAGAAGCCTCTAAGAACAGGTTTACGGTTTAGAGTGCCCTTAATGGAGACAGGACTATTATTAACGATGACAAAAGTATCTTTTATTCACATGGTTCTTTCCACCTTATCAATTACTTCCTCACAGGATTTGCTTGATTCTTATCTATGAAGTTGTCAGGAGTTTATGTGAACTTTTCAGTGTTGGGTTGGAAGAGGCTTTAATGTGTTGGAAGTACAACTGCATTTGGGTTCCTGAATTTCCTTTTCGGCATCCAGCCTCTCCGAGAACCTATCTAGCAAAAGAGAACTCCCTGCTTTTCTTAACTCGGGATAGTCCAAGTTCATCTATTTATTGTTTGGTAAAAATAGAAACTTTTGAAAAATATTTTCTCATTTCCTCTCTTACCTTTTCAAAAAAACATCAGTAACAAAAACAGAAGATGGCACAAACCTCAATCACTTCTGCTAGAGTTCAGGGCCATCATCTCCTGATTCTCTGAGTGTGTCATTCCGTCCATTCAGTGGGTAACAAGATTTCAAACAGGGGTTATTTGAAGTCGACCGTAACTGTATGTAAACGTTATCTTCCTAAACATACAACAGTTTTAGAAATACATGCCTATGTCTTCTTTGAGTAACTGGGACTTTGATGAGATTGTTCTAAGGGTTCTGCCTTACCTTACAAAGTTTACAAAGTTTACAAAGTCTGGGATTAACGTTGAAGTGGGAAATCACCCACTGGGCGCAGAAGAGCAGAGCTCACCGCCTAGAAATGTGAGGTGTGAGGCAAGTGAATGGCCGTCAAAGGAAAGCAAGCCAATAAAGGAGGGCTTAGAAGGGCCAGTGTCCAGGGAACTCTACTGCGGGAACTTTAGACTCAGGGTCACAAGAATGAGGAAGGAAAATGACTTGGGTATATCCCACAGGGTGAATACTGTTTTCAGAAAATGCTTTCCTTCTATTTTGCATTCGATGGTTAATACTCGGTAATAAAACAGTCACCTCAAGAGGATACAAAAATTATTCACAACAAAAATAGATTTAGGTTATTTGCCTAAAGTGAACCCACTTGACTCTTGCCATTGGTTTATCATACTCTTTTTTTTTTTTTTTTTTGAGTTGGAATCTCTCTCTCTCTCACCCAGACTGGAGTGCAGTGGCCACTCCCGGCCACTGCAGCCTCGACCTGCTGGGCTCCAGCAATCCTTCTGCTTTAGCCTTCCAAGTAGTTATCGGTTCATCATACTCTTAAAAGAATACATTCGATGCCTACAGATGTCGCAAAAAACTAAGGGGACCTGATTTCTCATATTTTGGAAGTTGGCTTTCTTTGGAATACAGAATTTTAAAAGGCTTGAAGACACACTCTTGAATAGCATGGAGAGTGGATGATGAACCCTTTCCACAATTATTACTCTTTTTGTATCCTAGTGGAAAAGTTAAGAGCACAGAAAAACGACCCTCCTTGTCCCCTACCCCTGACCATTATGCAATGACAACCTGTTAGGACATCTTTTACTTTGAATGTTGTTTCAAGTTTGGTTTATATTTTCCCCTTCCTACTCATCTGCTTCTCTCATGGGAATGAGTGTCATTCTCACTTGCTTCCCCAGATCCCAGCAAATCCCGTCTTTGCCACCCATCGTCATGTTCGGGGGTCTCAGGTGGTCCCAGTTAACCAACTTTCTCAGGGGCAGCGTCTCCCCTTCGGTCTGACCAGCGCCAAAGATGAGTCCTAGGCACTGGTTAATGCTCAGGCAGTTTATTCTGGCCAGCCCTCTTACAAGGTGACATGGGCCAGATACAGTCAGGGGTCAGATGACCACCTGAAGGGGAGGATCATCGTTTAGAGATAATTCTCAGAGTTTGGAGGGTTCTTCTCCCTTTCTTTTTTTTTGAGTTGGAGTCTCACTCTGTTGCCCAGACTGGAGTGCAGTGGCTGCTCCTGGCAGTGGCCGCTCCCGGCCACCGCAGCCTCGACCTGCTGGGCTCCAGCGATCCTTCTGCCTCAGCCTTCCGAGTAGCCGGAATTACAGGCACGCGCTACCACGCCCGGCTGATTTTTTGATTTATTGTAGAGATGAGGTCTCGCTGCCCAGGCGGGTCTCGAACCCGCGGGCTCAGGCAATCCACTCACCTCAGCCTCCCAAAGGCGCGGGATTACAGGCTGAGCCACCGAGCCCAGCTTCTTCTCCCTTTCTTATACCTGTATTTAGTCTGGTTAGTTACCAGGTATTTCTTTCATAAAGGGAGTTTAAGTATTCTCGTAAGGATAATTTGCTTTAAGGTTCATGAAAGTTAGTTGCATCTTTACTGAGGTGGCCTGGTTTCTAAGGCAATTGTGGGGTTTGGGTCTCATTATCATAGAGACCTGGTAACAAATATCTTGGATGAATAGACAAATATAACAGTTTTATGTCAAGTTGATTATTGGATTTTAACCAAACAAAACCAGTCAGCTTGCTATAGAATTATTTTAGTAAGGCATACATTATATGTTCTTTGTTTCTGTACATTTTTAGATATTGTCAGATATTATACATGGAATTTTTTATGTATTTATATTTATATTCTTCATGTTCAATTTACACTATGTGTGACTTCTAAATCTTTTCCACATAATTAAAAAAATTATTCCACACTATTCTTCAACTCTGTATCTACCTTTTCGTGCCTCTGAACTAACCAGTTTAACAGTCTGTTGTACCCATTCAGTGCCTTTCTCTATGCCCCTACAAATTCATATTCAGCAGACACAGAATTACTTTTTGTTTCTGTCTGAGCACTGAGAATTTAGAAGGAAAGTTGGGAAGACATGCTCTATAAGGAAGAGCTTTAAAAAATAGTTTTAGTAAGATATAATTTTACATTTCGTAAAATTCATCTTTACATTTTATGGAATGTTCTATTCAATATGGAGTAGACAATTCAATATTTTAAAAATGCATGCACAGGGTCGTTATGAAACCATCATCACCATCGAATTTGAGCACATTTTCCCTTCTTTAAAGAACCCCCCTGTGCGTTAGCAGGCACTCCCGATGTTCTCCCCTCTCCCCCAGCCGCTGATCGTCCCTCACCTCTCAGGCCGAAGTAACCGCTAATTACCCGCTTATTCTGAGCATTTATATAGTTGGAGTCGGGAAATTTGGTCGTTTGTGAGTGGCTTCTTTCACTTAGTGTAATGCTGTCGAAATTCATCTACATGGTAGCAGATATCAACATTTCATTCCTTTCTAAGGATGAATGATACTCCATTGTATTGATACACCACTTTTTATTTATCCATTCATCAGTTTTTGGACACTTGGCTTTGTTTCAACTTTTGACTATTGTGAATAAAGCTGTTCTGAAAACTCATGCATATGTTTTGGTATATAAACATGCTTTGGTTCTCTTGAGTACATACCTAAGAGTGAAATCATTGAGTAATATGGAAACTTTATGTTTAAATTTTTGAGGAACTGCTACACTGTCTTCCTTAGTGGCTGCATCATTTTGCATTCTTATCAGCAATGTATGAGGGTTGGAATTTCTACAATTCCCTGTCAACATTTGTTATTCTCTGCCTTTTTTGATTATAGCCATTTTGGTGGATGTTATTTGGATTTTCATTTCCTTAATGACCAATGATGTTGAGCCTGTTTTTTATGTGTTTGTTGGACATCTGTATATCTTCTTTGGAGAACTCCCTATTTAAATCCTTTGCTCATATTCTATTTGGATTATTTGTCTTATTACTATTGAGTTGTATGGTTACTTTATATTCTGGATACAAGCACCTTATTAAATATATGGCCTGCAGATATTTTGTTCCATTCTGTACATTTTGCCTTTTTTGATGGTGTCATTAGTAGTAAAAAAAGTTTTAAATTTTGAAAAAGCCAAATTTATATATTTTTTCTTTTGTTGCTCATGCTTTTGCTGTTGTATCTTAAAAATCCTTGCCCAACCCAAGGCCAGAAAACTTTACTTCCTTGTTTTCATCCACGAGTTTTATAGTTTTTGTTGTTATACAAAGGTGTTCAATCTATTTTAATAATTCTTCTTGTGTATAGTGTGAAGGTAGGGTATCCAGTTATCCAGCACCATTTGCTGAAAAGCCTCTTTTTCCAACAAATTGTATTGAGATCCTTGTCAAAACTCAGCTGGCTATAAACATAGTGGTTTATTTCAAGACTCTTAGTTCTAATCCATTGATTTGTATGTCCATCCTAATACACATACCACATTATTTTTATTACTATAGCTTTGTGTTACACTTTGAAATCAGTAAGTGTGAGCCCTCCAACTTTTTTTTTTTTTTTTGAGCTGGAGTCTCACTCTGTCGCCCAGGCTGGAGTGCAGTGGCACGCTCATGGTTACTCCAGCATCAACATGCTGGGCTCTGGCGATCCTTCTGCCTCAGTCTTCCAAGCAACCAGAACTATAGGCATGCGCTATGCTTGGCTAATTTTTTTAAAAATTTATTGTGCAGATGAGATTTCACCATGTTTCCCAGGATGGTTTCGAACCTGCAGGCTCAGGCAATTCTCTCACCTTGGCTTTCCAAAGTGCTGGGATTATAAGTGCTTGAGCCACCACACCTGGCCCAACTTTTTTTTTTTTTTTTAGGATTGTTTTGGCTATTGTTGATCCTCTGCATTTTCAAATACATTTTAATATAAATTTGTCAACTTTTTGCAAAGGAGCCAGCTGATAATTTTTTGAGAATGCGTTAAATGTGTAGATCAATTTGGGGCATGCTGTCACTGAACAATATTAAGTCTTCTAATCAATGAACATGGGATGTCTTTCCAGTTATTTAAATTTTTAATTTCTTTGGATAATGGTTTGTGGTTTTCTGTCTACAAAGTCTTGTTGTTTTGTTAAATTTATACCTAAGTATTTTATTCTTGATGTCATTTCAAATGGGATTATTGTCTTAATTTTATTCATGGAATGTCTCTTGCTGATGTATAGAAATATGACTGAGTTTTTTTTGTTTTTTTTTTTTTTTGGGTTGGAGTCTCACTCTGTCGCCCAGACTGGAGTGCAGTGGCCACTCCCGGCCACTGCAGCCTCGACCTGCTGGGCTCCGGAGATCCTTCCGCCTCAGCCTTCCTAGTAGCCGGAATTACAGGCACGCGCTGCCACACCCGGCTGATTTTTGATTTATTGTAGAGATGAGGTCTCGCCTGCCCAGGTGGGTCTCGAACCCATGGGCTCAGGCAATCCACTCACCTCAGCCTCCCAAAGGCGCGGGATTACAGGCTGAGCCACCGAGCCCGGCTATGACTGAGTTTTTTAATGGTGATTTTTATTCTTCAAACTTGCTGAACTCATTTATTAGTTCTAATGGTTTTCTAGTGCTTCTTTTGGATTTTTGGTGGACTAGCTTATGTTATATATAAATAGAGATAGTTGTACTTTTTCCCTTTCCATCCGGATACATTTTGACACTTTATTTGACTAAGCAAACTAATTCCTAAGAAGGGATTTTATTGTCGTTACATGTGTATTTTGGTAGCAGTTGATTGGGTTCCAGTTTTATGAGTTTCAAATCTAAATCTTCACTTAATTTTTTTCTGTTAATCACTGTTAATAATGTGTTAAAAAGAAAAATAATCATAAGATTTTCCTTGTAATTCTAGTAATTTTAAATTTATGAATGTTGAGGCTAGGTAATTAGTTACATAAATATTGTAATTATTTTGTCTTTCTGATAATAGCCTAGCTGCACGTGCTTTTATGGTTAACACTTTTCTGATATTTTTTTTCAGTTTTGAAATCTTCAAGTTTTCTGTATCCTCATATATTACATCTGTCTTCTGAAAACAGCACTGAGTTGGATTTTTTTAAAGTTATAAAAAAAAAGTTATAATCTGTTCATTATCACTTTATAGATAAAGCATTTTGTAAACTTATGTTTAAAACTATCACTGATATGCAGGTGTACATCTATCATATCTGTGTTCATAGCTTATCTGGGTTCCATTTTCTCTCTTTTTTTTGTCTTCTCTTGGGTTTTATAAAATTTATTTTTGTCTAATTTTCCCATTTTTAATTTGGAAGTTGTAATTTTTAAAATGTTTTAACTCTAGTAATTATACAATGGATATTAACATATCATTCATGTTCTCAGAAGGAACAGAACCAATAGACGGACACACACACACACACCACACACACACACACACACACCACACACACACACACACACACACACACACACACACACACACACACACATTATTATAAGGAACTAGACCATGTGATTATAGAGGCAGAGACGTCTCAGGATGTGCAGTCAGCCAGCTGGAGACCTAGAAGAACCCAGTTGTTGCAGTTTGATTTTGAAAACCTGAGAACAAAGGACAGCTGATAACACAAGTTTTAGTCTGAAAGCCAGCGGGCTCGTGACTCAATCAGAGTCCGTTTTTCCTTTTGAGTCTGAAGGCAGGAGAAGACCAGTAGCTGTCCTGGTTCAAGTGGTCAGGCATGGTCGGGCACAAGGAGTCCCCTCATTTTTTAATTTTAATTTTATTTTATTAAAAAAATTTTTATTTTAGGCCAGGTTTCCTGGCTTGGCCCCTCCTCTACCTTGTGGTGGAGGTGAATCCCTCTTTCTCCAATTTACTTTCTAAATAGGCTATATTTTCTAATCTAAAAAAAAATTATTTTAAAGATGTGGGGTACAATTCAGGGATAGGTATGCAAATGTTCATTATGCAGGTCCTCTTGTTGATGAGGTGTGCCTCCCCCTCCCCTGGCAGATTCCCACTGCTGCCAAGCCTTTCTTATAGTATTAGGAGAGTTGTTCCAGGCCCGCTTGTGAGTGAGAACGTGTGATACTTGGTTCTTTGTTTCTGTGATAGATCGCTCAGTATTATAGCCTCTACAACCATCCAAGCTGCCGCGAAGTTCATAATTTTGTTCTTCTTCTTGGCTGTGTAATATTCCATCATGCATATGTACCACATTCTTTTTCAATCAGTCCTCTTTTGAGGGGCAGCATGGTTGTTTCCAAGTTTTTGCTGTTGAAAATAATGCTACCATAAATATGCGTGTGCAGGTATCTTTTTCATAGAGTGATTTGAGTTCCTTTGGGTGTATTCTAAGTAGGGGAATTGTGGGGTCATATTGGAGGTCGGTGTTTAGATCTTTTAGGGATGGCCACACTGCTTTCCACAGAGCTTGAACTAGTTTACACTCCCACCAACAGTGTTGAAGTGTTCCCTTTTCGCCACATCCTCTCTAGCATCTGTTGTTTTTTGGGTTATTGATGATGGCCATCTTGACTGGAGTTAGGTGGTATCTCAGTGTGGCTTTCATTTGCATTTCTTTGATGACTAGTGAGGTGGGTATTTGTTCATGTATCTATTGGCTGCTTGTATATCTTCTTTTGAGAAGTGTCTATTCATATCTTTTGCCCACTTTGTAATGGGGCTGTTTGTTTTTTTCTTTCCGGCATGTTTATGTTCCTTATAGATCCCAGATGTTAGGCCTTTGTCAGACATACAGTTGGCAAATATTTTTTCCCAGTCTGTGGGCGATCTCCCCGCTCTCTTGATGGTTTCTTTGGCTTTGCAGAAGCTTGTTGGTTTGATGAGGTCCCACTTGTCTATCTTATCTCTTATGGCATGGGCACTTGGGGTTTTGATCAGGAATTGGTTGCCAGTTCCAATTTCCATAAGGGTGTCTCCTACATTTTCTAAGAATTTTATAGTTTGAGGTTTTATGTTTAGGTCTTTGATCCATTTAGAGTTGACTTTTGTGTATGGTGATATGTAGGGATCTTGTTTTAATATTTTGCATGTGGTCAGTCAGTTCCCCAGAAACATTTACTGAATAGGTTCTCCTCTCTCCAGTGGTTGATGGTGGAGGCTTTGTTGAAGATGAGTTGGTTGAGAAATTAGGTTTTGCTTCTGAAATCTCTATCCTGTTCCATTGGTCTATATGCCTGGTCTTGTACCAATACCAGACTGTTTTGATTATTATAGCTTTATAATAAAGCTTAAAGTCTGGAAGCATGATTCCCCCCACCTTTTTTTTTTTTTTTGGCTGAGGATTGTTTTGGCTATTTGTGGACATTTGTGTTTCCTTATGAATTCCTGTACTGCTGTTTCCAGGTCTGAGAAGAATGCTGCTGGTAATTTAATGGGTATTGCATTAAATCTGTAGATTGCCTTTGGTAGGATGGACATCTTAACGATGTTGATCTTCCAATCCATGAGCCTGAAATGTTTCTCCATTTGTTTGTGTCATCTTTGATTTCTTTGAGCAGTGTTTTGTAGTTTTCGTTGTAAAGATATTTGATTTCTCTGGTTAGGAAGATGCCAAGGTATTTCATTTGTTTTGTGGCTATTGAAAATGGGATTGTGCTTTTTATTTGAGTGTCTGTTTGTTTATTGTTGGTGTTAGGAATGTGACTGACTTTTGCACATTTATTTTATACCCTGAGATTTTGCCAGTCCTTTACCAGTGCAAGGAGGTTTTTGACAGATTCTCTGGGATTTTTGACGTATAGAATCATGTTGTCTGCAAAGAGGGATAACTTAACTTCCTCTCTTCCTATTTGTATTCCTTGATTTCCTTCTCTTGTCTGATTTTTCTAGCTAGAACTTCCAATACTATGTTGAACAGGAGGAGTGAGAGTGGGCATCCCTGTCTTGTTCCAGTTTTTAGGGGAAATGGTTCCAATTTCTGTCTGTTTAGTAGTGTGCTTGCTGTGGGTTTCTCGTAGATGGCTTTTACTATTTTGAGGTATGCTCAATCTATGCCTAGATGTTCAAGGGTTTTTATCAAGAAGGGGTGCTGGATTTCATCAAAAGTTTTTTCCATGTCTAATAATATAATCATGTGATTTTTGTCTTTGCATCTGTTGATATATTCAATTACGTTTATGGTCTTGTGGATGTTGAACCAGCCCTGCATCCCAGGGATGAAGCCTACTTGGTCATGGAGGATACTTTTTGAGAAGTGTTGTAGATTTGGTTTGCTGGAATCTTGTTGAGAATTTAAGCATCTGTGTTCATCAAGGATATTGACCTGTGGTTCACTTTCTTTGTTGGATCTTTACTTGATTTGGTTATCAATTTGATTTTAGCTTCAGAAAATGAATTGAGGTGAGTTCCATCTTTCTCAATTGCCTGGAATATTTTCAGTAGGATTGGTATCAGCTCCTCCTTGTATGTTTTGTAGAATTCTGCTGGAAAGTCATCTGGTCCAGGTCTTTTTTTTTTTTTTTGTAGGTTGTTTTCTTATGACATAGTTGATTTCCTGGTTTGTTTTTGGCCTATTTTGGGTCTTGATTTCTTCTTGTTTCAACATGGGGAAGTTGTGTGATGTCAGAAAGTCCTCCATTTCATTTAGGTTTTCAAGTTTGTATCCATACAAGTGTACATAGTAGTCTCTGACAATCTCTTGTATTTCTTCAGGGTCACTTGTGACTTGACATTTTGCATTTCTGATTATGTTTATTTGGGTTTTTCTCTCTTTTTCTTGGTCAGCCTAGTTAGGGGTTCATCAATCTTATTTATCATTTAAAAAAAACCAGCTTTTGGCTTCATTGATATTTTGTATATATTTTTGTCTTCTATGTCCTGCATTTCAGCTTTTATTTTGGTGACTTGGATTCTCCTGAAATTAAAGTTTTGGTGGTCTTGCTTTTCCAGCTTCCTTTGATGATTTGTTATGCTGATAACTTGTGATCTTTCTGTTTTTTGTGCTTGTAGAGATATGAATTCCCCTCTTAGTACTGATTTCATGGCATCCTAGAGATTTTTGGTAAGAAGTTTCTTCATTATCATTTGTTTCCAGGTAGCTTTTAATCTCTATTTTGATTTCCATGTTGACCCAAGAGTGTTTAGCATCATGCTGTTTAGTGTCTGTGTCTTTGTGAGTTTTGGGGGAACTTTGTTGGTGTTGATATTTATTTTTATTCCATTGTGGTCTGAGAAGGTGCATGGCAGAAATTCAATCTTATGGAATGTGTTTATGCTTGAGTTATGGTCGAGGATATGGTCGATCTTGGAGTAAGTTCCATGTGGTGATGAGTAAAATGTATAATCTGTGGTTATTGGGTGGAATGTTCTGTAGGTATCAATGAAGTCCATTTGGTTAAGCTTCATGTTGAGGTTCTGGATCTCCTTGTTAACTTTTTGTCTTGATGATCTGTCTAGGGCTGTTCGTGGGGTGTTTATGTCCCCAGCTATGATAGTGTTAGAGTCAATATCTTTCTTAATTTACTTAGAAGTTGCTTTATGAAAGTTTGTGCTTCTATGTTGGGTGCATATGTGTTTAGGATGGATATTTCTTGTTGATGAATTGAATCTTTTATCATTATTTAGTGACCTTCTGTATCTTTTAAAATTTTGATAGCTTATAGGGTATTTTGTCTGATATTAAGATCGTGACTCCTGCTTTCTTTTGTGTTCCATTTGCCTGAAATTTTGTTTCCCATTCTTTTACTTTGAGCCTATGAGTGTCCTTTCTGGTGAGATGAGTCTCTTGGAGACAATATATTGTTGCCTCATGATATGTTATCCATTTTGCCATTCTGTGTCTTTTCAGTGGTGCATTTAGTCCATTCACATTCAGACTAATTATTGAGATGTGAGAATTCTTGTAGAGTTTGTTGTTGTTGCTGCTGTTTGCTTATTTGTTTGTTACCTTTCTTTTGATTTTTGGGTTGATTCATGTGTTTTCAATCTTTTTCCTGCATTCTTGTGAAGGGTGTTGTCGTTTTGTTCCTTTCTCCTATGTTTAATGCTTTCTTACGTGTTTCTTGTAGAGTTAGTCTGGAGGCAGCATAAGCTTTTAGGGATTGAACATCTGGGAAGGATTTTAATTCTCCATCACTGATGAAGTTTAACTTAGCTGGGTAGATAATTCTTGGTTGAAGTTGTTTATCTTTGAGAACTTTGAAGGTTGGACTCCAAGCTCTCCTAGCCCGAAGTGTTTTTGTAGATAAGTTTGCTGCTATTCTAAATGGTATTCCCTGGTAGGCAGCAGGATCTTTCTCTCTTGCTGCCTTTAGGATTTTTTCTTTTATACCTACTTTGTGTAGGCAAATTACTATGTGTCTAGGAGTTGGTCTTCTCATTTGTTGTCTCACAGGGGTCCTCTAAATCTCTTGTGTTCGAATGATCATGCCACTGATGAGATGAGGGAAGTTTTCTTGGATAATTTCATGGAATGTTTTTTCCAGGGTGGTCTGTCTATCTGCCTCAGGGATTCCTATAAATCTTTTTTTTTTTTTTTTGAGTTGGAGTCTTACTCTGCCACCCAGACTGGAGTGCAGTGGCCGCTCCTGGCCACTGCAGCCTTGACCTGCTGGGCTCCACCGATCCTTCTGCCTCAGCCTTCCAAGTAGCTGGGATTACAGGCATGCGCTACCACACCCAGCTGATTTTTTGATTATTATAGAGATGAGGTCTCGCTGCCCAGGCCGGTCTTGAACCTGCAGGCTCAGGCAATCCACTCACCTCAGCCTCCCAAAGGCGCGGGATTACAGGCTGAGCCACCGAGTTCGGCTTCCTATAAGTATTAAGGTTCGACCTCTTGAAATAATTGCTCATCTCTTGGAGGTTTTCTTCTGTCTTTTTAACAGTTTGGGTTAGTTCTATGTTTTTATCAGTTTGGGTTAGTTCTATGTTTTTAACAGTTTGGGTTAGTTTCATATTTTGATCCTCAAGCTCTGAGACTCTTTCCTCTGCTTGGGTAATTCTGTTTTCCATGCTTATCAGTTTGTTATTTATTTCTTTCACTGTATTCCTTATTGCTGTTATGTCAGCTATCAACTCCATCATTTCTTCCTCCTGTCTCTCCTGATCTTGATATCTGGGTTTCTGGTTTGAGGCCAGTTATTCTGTGGGCTTTTCATTGTTTGAGTTCCAAAGTCTTTATTCTCAGTGGCTGACCTCTGAGGGGTCTGTGTGAGATTTATATTCTTTTGGTTTTTCTTCATTTGTGTAGGTTTTCCTCCCACCCCCACCCCCACCCCCAACTCTTTTTTCCCCCTCCTCTTTAATTGTGTTGCTCATTGATCAGGGGATAGTTTTTATTTCTGTTTGCTCAATCTCCTATTCTTCCTTATGTAGATTCTCTGGTTTTGTTCAATTCTGAAGCTGGATTTTTTTTTGTATACTTCAATACCTAGCATAAATCTTATCATATAGAAATGACTCTTTAAATCTTAAATGGATGAGCAGATAAATAGTTTAGCTATAAACATTACTTAATCAACAAAACTATGCCATTTTTGACTCTGCAATCTCAGTGCCTGTGGATAGATTAGAGGTTTCATCTGTAATTCTCTTCTAGTCCAAGTCCCCTCATTTAAGGGAGGGTCAGCTTTTTTGTTCTATTCAAGTCTTCAATTGCTTGGATGAGGCCCACCTACACTGAAGAATTAGTCTACTGATTCAAATGTTAATGTCATCTGGAAGTGCTCTCTACACACACCCAGAATAACGTTTGACTGATTGTCTAGACACTCTGTGACCTAGCCAAATTGACACATAAAATGAACCATCACAGACAATTTATTCAAGTCTAAAGTTAATTTGTATCTTTACCTCATACCAAATAATGCAAGGGCTTTAGAACAGTCTTTCATTTTATTTAACTTCCTTCTCTTTTTATATTGCTATTATCATTAAAATTATATTTTTTAAACCTTTTAAAATCTCACAGGATTATATTTTTTTTTTTAAAAATTCTTTTTGAAAATCGTGGTAACATATACATGTTGTACTATTTATCATTATAACCATTTGTAAGTATAAAATTCAGCAGCATAGCATAGAATTACATTCACAATGTTATATAACCATCACCACTACCTAGACCCAAAACTTTTTCACTATGCCAATGTAAACACTGTACCCTTAAACAATATCACCCCCTTTCCCCCCAGTCCTAATCCTCTAGTAAGTTCAATTATACTTTCTGTCTCTAGGAATTTGCCTATTTTGGCAACCTCATATTTGTTGGTGTTTTCAATGTTTCTTCTCCTATGTCTGTCTTATTTAGCAAAGCATAAAGTTTTCAAGGTTCATTCACATTGTAGCACATATCAAAATTTCATTCCTGTTTATGGCTGAATAATATTCCATTGTTATGCTATAATTTCTTTATTCATTCATGTGTTGACAGGCACCTAGGTTGTTTCCAGTTGTTTGGATGTAGCAATGCTGTTATGAATATTGGTGGACAAATATCTGTTTTAGTCTTTGCTTTCAATTCTTTTGCATATATACCTGGAAGTGAAATTGCTGGGTCATGTGGTAGTTTTATGACTATTTGGGGAAATGCCAAATGATTTTCCATAGTAGTTGCACCATTTTACATTCCTATCAGCAATGCAAAACTGTTCCAATTTCCTTACATTCTCACCATTTGTTATTTTTAAATTATTATCATTATTTTAATAGCCATTCTAATAGGTGTAAAGTCGTATCTCATTGTGGTTTTGATTTGTACTTACTTAAGTACTAGTGATGTTGAACATCTTTCTATGTGCTTATCAGCCATTGTAGATTTTCCTTGGAGAAATGTCTAAGTTATTTGCTTATTTTTGAATCAGTTTTTTTCTTTTGTTATGTATTAAGCATTATTAATATATTCTGGTTATTAGTTCTTTACAAATATACAATTTGCAAATATTTTTTCACATTCTTTGGGCTGCCTTATTTTTTTAAATTTTTTTTTTTTTTTGAGTTGGAGTCTCACTCTGTTGCCCAGACTGGAGTGCAGTAGCCGCTCCCGGCCACTGCAGCCTCGACCCACTGGGCTCTGGCAATCCTTCCGCCTCAGCCTTCCGAGTAGCCAGAATTACTGGCACACACTACCACGCCCGGCTGATTTTTTGACGTATTGTAGAGACGAAGTCTCACCAAGTTGCCCAGGCGGGTCTCGAACCCGCGGGCTCAGGCAATTCACTCACCTCAGCCTCCCAAAGTGTGGGATTATAGGCTGAGCCACCGAGCCCTGCTGGGCTGCCTTTTTAAACTGTTAAAATAATATTTTGATGCAAAACATTTAAAATTTTCATAAAGTGCAATTATCCATTTTTTCCTTTGTTTCCTGTCTTTGGTGTTAAGCTTAAGAAATCATGGCTAAATGTAATGTTATGAATCTTTTCCCCTATGTTTTCTTCTATGAGTTTTATAGTTTTAAGTCTTGTGTTTAGGTCGTTAATTCATCTGAGCTACTCCGAGGCTTCCTTCTGCCAGCTTAACTTTGCTTTTGAATCTGCCTAGTGAATTTTTCATTTCAGCATTTGTACTTCTCAGATGCAGAATTTCTCTTTTGCTTATTTATGTTTTCTATTTCTTTATTAATATTATCATTGTTTATACATTAACAAAAACTTTCTCCATATTTTCCTTTAATTTTTTTGAGCATTTTTGCAACAGTTATTTTAAAGTCTTCATCTAGTAGATCTGCAATCAGGTTACTTGGGGGACAGTTTTTGTTGATTTATTTCTCTTTCTTTCCTGTTTGTTTGTATGTCCTGTGACTTTTTCATTGAAAACTATACATTTGAGTCTCATGTGTTCACTGGAAATCAGATTAGTCCGCCTTTCCCAGGGCTTGCTCTTTTTTTTGTTGTTGTTATTATTTGTGCTTAGTGATTTGCTTTCTAAAAATTATTTTAGGTTGTCTTTGTGCCAAGGATCAGTTGGAGGGGGTAACTGAAGGTCTTCTCAACTTTTTTCTGAGCTTGTGCTTTTCTCTAATTTTCCCCACATATGAACTTGCTTTCGAACGTCCTAGTTTTAATGTCTGACTCCCAAAAGAGAAAATAGGGAAAAATACCGGAGGGAAGGGGAAAGAGGAGCTAGCTCTTTAAATCCTCTGGAAGTCACTTCAGCAGGAGGGAGAGACGCTTTCAATGACAGGGGGACGTACAAGAACAGTGTCCATCCTCTTGTTTGTTGCATGTCTGTGATCAGAAACATCTATTGGCATTTAGATCATAGATCCCTGATATTTGGAGGAGAGGGTGCTTTTTGGCTATCCTGGCTTCTGCAAGCTGCATGGAAACTGCTATTGAACGTATGCTCAGTTTTTCTTGAAAAGGGATAAAAAAAAAGAAGAAAGAAATGCAGATACAGCTATCTGTGATGGGTAGTTGTTACTGTGCTAAAAGGTGAAGTTGACCAAATTGATGCAATTTGCCACTGAAGGCTTACCATGGAAGTCTGCAAGCCTTTAATGGATTCCAGAATTTCAAAACAGTTACATCAAACATACTCTGCCAACACAACTGTTGTCAGTTGGGAAGATAGTTTCCTGGTGCTTCCTCATCTGCCACCTTGAATCCTCTGTCTTGGTATACCTGTTAAGATTTATATCTGTTAATCATTTTTTATTTCTTCTTGAGTCAGCTAGGGTAATTTGCATGTTTTAAGGTATTTGCTCATTTGCTCATTAGTTTATCTAATTTGTGGGCGTACAATTGCTTACAGTACTGTCTTTTAATTTTTTAAAAATTTCTGTAACATTGCTAGTAATGTCCCCATTCTAACATGATATTTCTTATATGCATCTTTTCTCTTTTCTTCTTTGTCAGTTTAGCTGTAAGTTTGTCAATTTTGCTGATCTTTTCAAAAGAACAACTTTTAATTTCATTGATCTTCTCTATTGTTTTTCTATTCTTCATTTTGTTTTTCTCTACTCTTTATTATTTCCTTCCTTCTATATTTGGATTTAGCTTGAGCTTGTTTTTCTCATTCCTTAGGTTGTTGATGTGAAGTCTTACCTCCTTTTAATGTAGCCATTTATAGCTATGATGATTTTGTGAGCACTGCTTCCACTGCATTTTATAAGTTTTGATATGTTATATTTTTGTTTTCATTGATCTCTAAGTGTTTCTAATTTCCCTTGTGAATTCTTTTTTGATTCACTTGTCTTTTTAAAAGTATTGCTTAATTTCTACAAATTTTTGAATTTTTCAGTTTTCTTTCAGTTTTTATTATATTATACTTTAATAGCATATTTCATTTAAAGTAAAGTATACACAGTATTAAATGTAAATGTATTATCAAGGTAATAAATTATTATTGAGCTAGTTTACATTCTTTCTTTTGTACTAAGTTTTGGAAATGCAGCAAGCATTTTACGGTCACAGCATATCTAATTTTTTTATTTTTTAATCTGCCTTTTTTAATTGATTTCTTACTTTATCCTATTAGGGTCCAAGAAGATACCATTTGATTGCCAACTGTCTTTTAAAAATCTATTGTGACTTAATTTGTGGCCTAACATATGGTCTCCTTTGGATAAAGTTCCATATGCATTTAAGAAGAATTTCTATGCTGTTGCTGTTGGGTAGAGTTTTCTGTCTATGCCGTTTAGATCCAGTTGGTTTATTGTGTTGCTCAAGTTCTTTATTGTTTTCCATATCTTTTATTTGCTATATCCCCTTTTATTGAGTGTGGGGTGTTGTAGTATTCAATTATTGTTGTAGAATTGCCTATTTCTCCCTTCAATTCTGTCAATTTTTGCTTCATGTATTTTGGGGATCTGTTGTTAGGTGTGTAAAAATGTTACTGCTTTTTAATTGTCAGTGTTTGTTCAGATTGACTCCTATATTTACCTGTTTTAGTATTCTTCATTATTCTTACATTTAAGAACTTCCATCTGGTCTCCTATCCTTTCTCTCTACAGAGTAGCCTTTACAATTTTTTTCTACTGATATTTTTATGGTAGTGACAAACATTCTCAATTTTGTTTATCTGGTAATATATTTGTCATATTATTATTATTTATATCTTAATTCTTTGTTTCTTTATAATAAAATTTTTAACTTTTTACTTTGAAACAATTATAGGTTTACAGAAAGTTTTGAGGCTGATAGAGTTTCCTCATATAGTTTTATGTCATTTTATCATGTATAGATTTGTATTACCACAACTGCAATTAAGATACAGAAATACCAGCCGGGCTCGGTGGCTCAGCCTGTAATCCCGCGCCTTTGGGAGGCTGAGGTGAATGGATTGCCTGAGACCGCGGGTTCGAGACCCGCCTGGGCAGCGAGACCTCATCTCTACAACAAATCAAAAAATCAGCCGGGCGTGGTAGCGCCTGCCTGTAATTCCGGCTACTCGGAAGGCTGAGGCGGAAGGATCGCCGGAGCCCGGCAGGTCGAGGCTGCGGTGGCCGGGAGTGGCCACTGCACTCCAGTCTGGGCGACCGAGTGAGACTCCAACTCAAAAAAAAAAAAAAAAAAAAAAGATACAGAAATACTTCATCATCTTATATAAACATCTTTCTCATGCTACTCCTTTTAGTTATGCCTTTCTTTCCTCATGATTCCTAACCCTGGAAATCAGCAATTTCTTCTCCGTTTATATAATTTTTTTTTTTAGGAGAATGTTATGATTAAACTATTTACATTTAATGTAACTGTTGCCATATCAGAGCTTAAATCTTTTATTTTTTGTTTTCTGTTCTTTCTGGTTTTCATGACTGTGTTTTCTTTTTCCAGTCTTACTGTGGGCTACTTCTAAATTTTCTTGAATTCCATTTTTTTTTAGTATATATAGTGCTATCAAGTATAGCTCTTTTGACAGCTTTATGGGGGTGCTCTACATATTAAATTAGATATACATTACAGTAATGCCTACTGGCATCAACATTTTAACAGTTAGATTAAAGTGTAGAAAGTGTGCTCCTTTTGTGTCTTTATTCCTTTTCCTATTTATGACATATTGGTCTTAAATATTTCTTCTACATACATTTAGAACCACATCAGACAGTGTTATCATTTTTTACTGCAATTGTTAAACATGATTTGGAAAACTCTAGAGCAGAACGAAAGCCTCTATTTAACCAAATTCCTGCTCTTTCCATTGTCTTTTTTTTTTCCCCTGATGTTCCAAGTTTCCTTCGTTAATCATCTCCTTTCTGTTTAAATAACTTCCTGTAGCCTTTATTTTGGGGTATATCTGCTGGCTATACATTATCTTAGTTTTCTTTTATCTGAGAATTTCTTGATTTCCTCTTCATTCCTGACGAATATTTTTACTAGTCATAGAACTTTGGGCTCATAGTTATTTTCTTTTGAAAGTGTTGTGCCACTTAGAAAGTGTTGTGCCACTTCCTTCTAGTGTCCTTGGCTTCTGATAAGAAATCTGCCATTATTCAATTTACTTTTCACCTACAGCTAAGTCATTTATCTCTTGTTGCTTTTGAGATTTTTAATTTATCTTTAGTTTTCAGAGGTTTGGCTGTGATATATCTTGGTGTGAATTTCTTTGTGCTTATTCTGTTTGGAGTTTGCTGAGATTCTTGAATCTGTAGGTTTGTGCCTTTTGTAAAATATTTTTTAAATTAGCTTATAATTCTTCCAATTATTTTCAGACTTACCACTTTTCCCTAAAGGCTGCCTTTGGGGACAATGATGACAGGAATGTTATGGGTTTCATTATAAATTCATGGGTTCTTGAGGCTTTGTTCATTTTTCCCCAGTCTTTTTTCTCTCTATTATTTCTATTGTTCTAACTTCAAGCTCACTAACTCCTCCATGTCCTTTTTATTCTGCTGCTGATCCTATTCACTGAGTTTTATTTTGGTAATTATGTTTTTGGGGGGTTTAAATTTTCCACTTGACTTTTCCTTTTTATACTCTATTTCTTTGCTGAGATTTTTAATATCTTGCTGAGACTTTCAATTTTTAAATTTGTTTTAATCATGTTCATAATTTCTCATTGAAGTAATTTTTTTAAAAATGGTTTCTTTAAAATTATTTTCATATAATTCTAACATCACAGTGTTGACATTTGTTGATTATTCTCATTAAGCTGCGATTTTCTTGGTTTTTGGCATGATGTGATTTGTGATAGAAATCTGGCTGTTTTGAGTCTTTAAAGACTCCGGATCTTATTTGAATAGTCTGTTTAGTAGATCTTCTCCGACACCTCTTGGGTAGGGGAAGGGGAATGCTACCTCATTACTACAAAGCGAGGGGGAAATTCAGGCTCCCCATGTGGTATTCACACTGAGGAATAATATGGCTCTTGTTACTACCTAGCGAGGATGAAAGTCCCAGCTCTCCACCATAGCCATTTTTAGCGTCACCTTAGCAGAAAGAATGAGGTGGATTGTTACATTTCGCGGGTGTAAGGATAGCTTTTCCTGGTGGTAATGGGTCTCAGGAGGAGGCCGTGTTTTTTTTCTATGGTGTTTCACTGGAGTAGAGTGGTTATTACCTTCAAGTTTCAGTAGACAAAATACGAAAAGTCTTGGTAGATTGCCCCTTTCTTGGTCATTTGGTTAAAAGCAGACTTTTCTATGGCTTTCAAAATCTGAATCCATCGTCGTTTCTGGTTGCTTGCTTCTCTGGCCTGGAGTCTGTGATATATGAAGCATAAAGAAAACACAAGGAACCCACTACCATGTCATTCACTGGATCCCAAGGTCCTGAACAATTTACCATTTTCTCTCTGCTTTTCAGAGTCTTCTTGTGTTTGCTCTACATACAATGTCCAGGGTCTTAAACTCTTCTTAATGGAAGGAATTTAAAAAGTTATCCATTTTTGTGGAATAGAAAGTTAACCTCTCTGTAGTAAATTTTGCATAATTTTATTAAATCAATCTATCAGTTCTTTCTCCTTTTAGCTACATCTAATCTGTTATTAAATACCACTGATAGATTTCAATTACTAAATATTTCATGTCTAGAAGATTTTTTTTCCAAATCGCATTGGTCATTATTTACATTTCCATATTTCTTGCACGTATTTTTCAAGCACGTTTCATTTAAACATTGACCATAGACATTTAACAATCTGATTTTTATACCTTCGCTATATGTATTCCTTAATTACTTAATAATATACTTTCACTGCATGTAGTTCCTTAATAATTAGCCTAAAAAATTCTTTGTGGGTTATTTAGTAAGTTACTTTTTGCTTATTTTTGTTAATAGGTGTGTGTGTGTGTGTGTGTGTGTGTGTGTGTGTGTGTGTGTGTGTGTGTGTGGTTTTATGCTCTTTGCAGGGGTGATCCTTTTAAACTTAGGACAAGTTCAGGCTTACCATCAGAGGATTGTGTTTGTGTTTGTTAGGTGCCTGAATTACTACCTATCTGGAATGTCTTTAATTTTAATTATTACCTTAAGTGGTTTTTTTTGTTTGCTTTTTTGGACCAGCCAGGCAGTGAGAATTCACTCTATATAGCCAAATGTGAGTTGTTTGTGGTTCTAAATTTTTTTTGTTTTTTGAGTCGGACTCTCACTCAGTCGCCCAGACTGGAGTGCAGTGGCCGCTCTAGGCCACCGCAGCCTCGACCTGCTGGGCTCCAGCCTTTCCAGTAGCTGGAACTACAGGCGCACGCTACCACGCCTGGCTAACTTTTGATTTATTGTAGAGAGAGATCTCACCAAGTTGCCCGGGCGGGTCTCAAACCCGCGGGCTCAGGCAATCCACTTACCTCGGCCTTCCAAAGCGCTGGGATTACAGGCTGAGCCGCCGAGCCTGGCCGGTTCTAAATTCTTAAGACAAAGTAGTAGTGGCTTTTCTTTGAATCATTTGGGGATGACAAAGACAACGTAATTTCTGATTCACTTGCACAGAATATGTAGCAATCTTCAGTTTCTAACCTTATGGGAGAAAGGCTCTCTCTTTGGACTTTCAACTTGGGTTGGTCCAATATTATTAAATTTTCCTTTGTATATGTCTTTCCTAATTTCCTAAAATAAATTATTTCATGGCTTACAATATAAGCATAGAAGGATAGAGATTTTCATCTGTGTCAACTCCAGTTGATTCTCATTTTAAATAATATAAAGTGAATCAGTTAAAGGTGAATTTAAAGAAAATTATGAAGGATACATTCTTAACATTAAAACAACGTTAGTTTGTATACAAACCCATGCAGAACAACAGTGTAGTAGATAATATTATGAAAATGTTCTTTGGAAGTACTTTCAAAGCATGTTTTAGCACATTGATTAGTAGAAAACTCTCTTTTAAGGGCTAAAAATTCTTCTGTATAAGAAATGAAAACCTCAATTAAGTTTCACAGATCTATATTGATGCTTAATTTCGCTCAAAAAGGAAATGGTAAATTAAAGTGGAAAGGACTAATTTTGTGCCAGCCATAATATTGAATTAAGAAAGTAGTTAATTGTAAAACTGTATTTCCTTAATAATTAGTCTGAAAAATTGGCAAAAGTGTTTTTTCATTTCGGATAATTTTCTGTTTTGGCACTGAGTATCTAAGAGCAGCTGCATCCTAATGATGGAATAACTATAAGTAAAAACTATCACAGAAATGACCTACTGATCTAACTTTTAAAAAGTGTAGTGGTCTAATACTACAAATTATTTTTAAAAGGTCCTGCTCCCGTTTTTGAAAAAAAAAGTTGATTCTAAACTATTTAAAAAACAACAACAACATGTAGATAAAAACACCACTATATTCTTGAAAGGTTAGATTTCATTTCATCTACAGAATGAAGATACTGCTGTGGATAATTGGGTGATCAATATGAGCCCTGTTGAAGTTTTTGTTGTTGTTAACAATTTGCCTCAGCATATATTCAATATCTAACACATGCCCTTGAAACTATTCATATGCCCGGTAAGGGAACAGAGAACTCACGAGACATTTCAGAGTTTTTCCCCTTAGTTTTCTATCCTTGTGATTAAATGCCCCAAATGTTCTAGGATTTTCAAGTTGGTACATTTTTCCTTCCTTACCTTTGTCATGTGCTTTCCCTCTCTCTCTTTATCTGTAAAATACTTGTGTGTTTGCTTCTAATGTTTTACTCACTCAGAAATGTTTAGGTATGCACATTATTCTTAAATAGCCTTCCAGTGTTGTTTTCAAAATGACTTTTGATTTTTCAAATGATCCTTATTATGTAACACCAGAAAGAATAATCAAATTTAGCTATGATGAATATATCTGAAGAATGTTCTGGGGGAAAGCAGTCTTTTAAAATTCTTCCCCTTTCAATTTAGTGATTTCATTTCATAATTTTAAATGTCATCACGAGGGATTGCATAAAGAAATTTTATAGGAAAATGATGAAATACAAAGAAAATATTTGTGATCCATATGACAATGGATTGCTGTTTATAATGAATACAACCCCTACAAATCAGTGCTAAGATTACAAATATCCCTGTGGAAGAAAAGATCAAATGATATGTACATGAAAAAAAATCACAAAAGACAGATGATTTTTTTATGCTTCATAAACTTCTGTTTTTATTTTCTTTCCCTTATTTATTTTGTATTTTTATCTAGCTTCTTGTGATGAATGCTCAATTTGTTTTTTATTTCTCTAGTTATATAATAAAATGCATTTAAGACTATGTATGCAAACAAGTTTGACTAGTTAGAAGCATTTATCTTAATTGCAAAGTTAGAAAAATCTAAGTGCAGGATAGTTCTATGGGTGGATTTGGGCCAACCCAGTTCTTCCCTTCCCCTTTTTGTTTGTAGCTCTTAAGAATAACTGTGGGATACACTGGGAATGTGACATCCTGAGATAGGGAAAGACTAGAGAGAACAGCCTGGGCTCTATTCCAGTTTCTCTAGAAGCAGAATGATCTTCAACACTTCACCCAGTGGGCTGCATCACACTGGAATATAAAACCCAGGGCAGGGTGCTTTTGGGGTTTCTCAGTTAAGGTATAAGCAGATGTGCACAGACAATACCACACCCCCTCTGAGTGACTTTCCTGAGCCTTGGGGGACTGGCTTGCAGTGAATCCTGGCTCCTGCTGTCTCTTGCTGCCTTTCTGGAAGTCATGAATCCACTTTGTGTAACTGGTGGGGAGGGGCATTTTGTCTCCCAGACTCAGACAAGTTGGTCACCAGTTTCACACGAAGGAAGTAACTGTAGGTATACGTTTACAGATATTTTGATGTTCAACCTCACAGACTCTTTTTTTGGTTTTGTTTCGTTGGCTTTTTTCTTTTGAGTTGGAGTCTCACTCTGTCGCCCAGACTGGAGTGCAGTGGCCACTCCCGGCCACCGCAGCCTCCACCTGCTGGGCTCCGGCGATCCTTCCGCCTCAGACTTCCAAGTAGCTGGAGCTACAGGCGCGCCCTACCATGCCCGGATGATTTTTTGATTTACTGTAGAGATGAGGTCTCCCTGCCTAGGCGGGTCTCGAACCCGCGGGCTCAGGTAATCCACTCACCTCAGCCTCCCAAAGGTGCGGGATTACAGGCTGAGCCACCGAGCCCGGCTACCTCACAGACTTTTAAAAATTAGTTTTTAATTGTATATATCAGGCCCAAGCTCTTTTCCTGAGAAGCCTCTTACATTGCAGTGAGGTTGGCTCTAGAAGGGGTAAAGTCTCAGCTGGACACTGCACCCAAACTTTTTATGAATCGGCAGTTCCAGCAACACTGAAGAAGAAAAGCCCTCAAGTAGGTCGTTTTGAGTAGAATAACATATTCTGCTTTTTGCATAATTAAATGGCCACTTAACAGAAACTCACCGGCAATACCACTCTGTTCATTTATCTATTTTTGCCAAACCAGACGTGGCTGAACACCAACGGGGAGCCAGCCTGAGTGGCTTGAGAAAAAAAAACAGAAACGAGACCAAAAGATCTTTCCATAATTTAATTGTCAGTGTACTATTTGAGTTAAATTATTGTAATAAAAAGTTTTACAGCAGTTTATGTGAATCATGAGAATTTCTATGGCTTTTCATAAACTAGATTCTTTTATCTCAGATTCCCTGAAGTACAAATGGGTATATAAATAACACATAAAGATAATGGTAATAACAATTCCTTCCCTAGGCTGTTAGCAGGAAGAAATTTGAAATAAGCTTCTTTAGATTATTAAAGAAAAACTCACACAAAGAAAAGTTAAAATGATCCTATAATTAAAAAGTAGTTAAATTTTCCTTTTTAAGCCTTGTGTGAGAAGAGTTTAGTATTAAGGTTTTAAAGTTCTGATTTGTCTTTAACCTCCTCTTCTCTCTCTCCCTTCCTAAGTGAGAAAAAGAATTAGAAAAGCAATCAGCCCACTGAGAAGAATTCACTTTGGTGCCCCAGAGAGGCCGGGATAGGTTTGGAGCCTGTGTTGCATATTCCAGAATAATTCAGATGATGAGGAGAGACAGTGCTTTGCGGCTTCTCATGTGAGGTGGACCCCTGGATCTAGGCTCCATTTAATATTTCAGATGGACATTGTCCGAGGATGCCCAGAGAGACTGGACACTATGCCCGAAACTGAGTGGCAGTGTGTGGCCCCCATCATCTGGCGGAGAGCTCAGCTCACCAAGAGGGGAAAGGCAGAGAGAGACGGACTAGCAGTGGTAAGGATCACCACCACCCTCCACAGACCCGTCCTTCTTGTCAGGGTGGGGCGTGAGTGCTCAGAGGACCCGGGCGTGCGAAGTCCGTGACACCCAAAGCAGGTTTATTCGGATTTGGAAGATAAAGGAATATGAGACACGTTACCCCAGGGAGCTGCGTGAGTTGGGATGAAGCCAAACATCCTACCCTATTTTATTCTTGAGTGAATAGAAATTGTCTCTTACTCTTGCATTTTCACTATGCACGTAGAGTAACACAAGCTTTTACAAGCCAAACAACTGACTGTGTCTCCTCTGACCCTAAATGATGGCAGTTGATTTCTGTTCTATATATTTTTATTTTTTTTTAAAGACTATAAATTGGTCACAGACTCCTCTAGGATTCACACAGGCAGCTCCAAGATTAAAGAAGAAGCATGTAAATGTAAGTCACTTCTCAGTTAGGGGTGACCGGGGGCGGCTGCTCTGAGAGGGCCTGGCAGCTGTGGCATTTGGGATCTTGCCCTGGACTGAAGTGATGCTTCTTACTAGAAAGGTGTCTACAGCCTTGATGAGACATTGCATCTGGTCGCGGGTCAGTGTGAGAACCCACACAACCCACAGTCGACACTAAACCCAGCCTTTGCTGACAGTTTGTCTAGCCGTGGTCGAAGTGGGAGTTGAAAACAGTGATGGGAATGTAGTTACTGATGCCTTCCCTTCCCTTCCAGTCTCCCTTGAGCCTTCATACTTGCAAGGTAACAAACCACAGCTCTGGCCTGATACAAGATTGAAAAAACATGTGCACAGATGCTTTCTAACCTCAGGAAATCATGCAGTGTGCTATATACATCTATCTGTCTGTCTTTCTATCTATGCAGATTTTAGCTTAAAAATTATGTTCATCCGATGAGACAATCAACTATATGCAAGACCTATAAAATAAGATTTTATACACACGTGTGGGGCTTCTTTCTATGACAATTGTTTATTACACTATCTAACCAACGTGACCCTATCAATGAAAGGGACCCAAAAAACTCAAAATTTATTTGTTAAAAGTTGTGTATTTATTCACACACATTTAAACTTCAGTCACCTTCAAAGTATTTCTCGCTTAAGGCACCACACCTATCGAGACACTTTCTCCCCTGCTCAAAACGGTTTTTGAACTCAACAGTTGTCATGCCTTTTTATTTTTTGAGTTGGAGTCTCACTCTGTCACCCAGACTGGAGTGCAGTGGCCGCTCCCAGCCACCACAGCCTCGACCTGCTGGGCTCCGGCGATCCTTCCGCCTCAACCTTTTGAGTAGCTGGGACTACAGGCGTGCGCTACCACGCCTGGCTCATTTTTGATTTATTGTACAGATGAGGTCTCGCCAAGTTGCCCAGGCGGGTCTCGAACCCGCGGGCTCAGGCAATCCACTTACCTCGGCCTCCCAAAGTGCTGGGATGACAGGCTGAGCCACCGAGCCTGGCAGTTGTGATGCCTTTTAGTGCTTCTCTGGTTTTTTGTTTCACCTCTTCCACATCAGCAAAACGTTTCCCTTTGAAACTTTTTTCATTGGGGAAACAAGAAAAAATGTTGCTCAGGTGAGATCGGGTAAAGAGGGAGGGTGAGGCACAGAGATCATGCTGCTTTTGGTCAAAAACTGCTGAACACTTAGTGGAGTATAGGTAGGTGTGTTGTCATGATGGAAGAACCAGTCACCTATATGCCACAACTCGAGACATGGACTCCACAAAGTGTGACACAACCTTCCAGGTAAAAACAGAGGTTGACCATTTGATCTGGAAAAACAAATTCTGAGTGTACCACAAGGGGCTGCCCCTCAAAAAGATAATTCCATGGGTTTTTTTTGGAGGGATCCCTTTGTAAAATCCTGGTAAAAATTAAATTTCAGTAATAATTTCAAATAAAAATAATAAGGGGAATGAGGGTGTACGTTCTCTCATAACAAATGTATAAAATACATGTTTGATTCTTAGTCAAAAACACCACAGGCAGGGAAGAGGGTCGCCAATTCAAGGCAGTGTGGCCTACGGGCAGAAATACTTCAAAATCACACTGAAGCTGAGTTAAGTGCTATTCTGCCTCTGATTTGCTCAATAGAACTTCACAGCATAATAAGCCTCCTTTTGATGAGAGGTTAAGCCCAGAAGACTCAGATCCCAGTATGCTGGAGAAAACGCCCTCGTTTGCTGTCAATCCAAATCTGGTGCTATGAGGATGGAGGACATGGGGGAAATTACAGAAAAGCCCCCTCCTCTGTGGTCCCGGGGTAGGGAGGTACTCGCCAAGAGACCGGGGGTGGGGGCAGCTCTCCCCCGTTCATCTTTCAGGCTCGGTCAAGGCCGGCCCAACTCAGGTTCCGCCAAGGTAATTAGGTTGTATCGCTGGTCGGGAAGCAGGTGGCTCTGAGGTTTAGTGTTCCTGAGCTTCTCTTGGCTCCTAGGACACATATGGGTCAAGAGGGGTCACCCCGGCTAAAGAGTGGCCCCCCCGGGCCAGATCCAAACTGGAGGCCCAGTCATATACCAGAAGCAGCGATAGGGCCAGAATGAACCAAGGCGGGGCCATGTCAGCTAGGAAGGCCATTGGGTTTGGTCCAGGGTGAGAGAAATCATGAGCAGCCTCCAGTCTTGACCTGGCTGAGAAGACCAGCAAGGCAAGAAGCAATGAGATGCGGACGTCCTCTGTCCTAGACATGACAACACCGGATCTTGCTCTTCCTTTTTGCTCAAAGATCCTAGAAGCCCCGCTGCTGCCCATCAAAAAATCTCTCTGGAACCTCTGGGGGAGAGTGGCCTCTCACCTCAGGCCCTTTGCACCTGCCAGCACTTCTGCCCTGAAGGAATGTGCTCCCACAGATAGCCACACAGCGGGCTCCCTCACTGCTTTCACATCTCTGCTCCCCAAGGCTTCCTAGGCCACCTTTCACCTCACCCCCTGGTGCTGCCTTCTTTGCGTTTTAGCGCCTGTCACCACCTGATAAATGCATTTTAAAAAAATCTTCCCACCAAAATACAAGCTGCACGAGGATAAGGAATTGGACATTTTCTTCAAGATAGCGTCCCCAGTGCCCAGGCAGAGAGTGGGAGTCTCACTCTGTTGCCCAGGCTGGAGTGCAATGGCACCCTCATGGCCACCCCAGCATTGACCCGCTGGGCTCCGGCGATCCTTCTGCCTCAGCCTTCCAAGTAGCTGAACTATAGGCATGTGTTACCAAGCCCAACCAATTTTTAAAAATTATTTATTGTAGAGATGACATCTGACCAAGTTGCCCAGGCTGGTCTCGAGCCTGTAAACTCAGGCAATCCACTCACCTTGGCCTCCCAAAGTGCTGGGATGACAGGCTGAGCCACCGAGCCTGACCTGTTTATTATGACCAGACTAAGTCTCACTAGGAGAGCTTTTATAATGTTCTGAACTTCTCCAAGAACCCCAGTCCTAGCGTGCCACAGAGAGAAAACATTCTTCTAGCTGGAGAAGTGTATTTGAAGTAGCGGCTGATGATGAAATCTTTGCAATATATGTGTGGACGATACGAGATTTTCTGTAAAGTCTCAGCAGATCTAAATGTCAGAGCAATTTAGAGGTGTCGATTCCTTCTAATGAACAATCCAGGGTGTTTTGCTATGACTTCTGACTTGAATGCTTCTTTGTTACACTACTGTGTCCCACTAAAGCACGTCTTCTCTGGAAATTTGGTTAACCGTTTTTTGGTCCTAGAATTTTTTCCTAATTAGGGACTTTTGCTTGATGATCCAATGATTTTTTAAAAATACAATTTTATAATAAAACTACATACACTCGATACAAAACTCCAGACTCAGGTTATCGAGGCAGATCAAACGACTTTCTAAGCAGGGAAATTAGAGTAAAGATTAAAACATACCTCCGTGAAATTATGAACATTGAATATATATGAACCAAAACTTGCCTTATTGAACTTGCATTTCAAAAATTTAAATGAAATGTGTTTATACTAATAACATTCCAGTTAATGTACTATGTAGGCTGCTTCTGTGATAATTATACAAAAAGACATAATACAGATCTTTTTTCTTTAATAATAAAATCAACTTTGAGATCATTCTATAAAAGCAGAAAGAAAATTTGAAAAAATTAAGCTAGATTCTAAGCCAAGCCCTAGGAAGACTTAGCAATGAACACTGATACTTGGGGATTGTGAGGAGGGTGTCACTGATTTCTCTTTGAGTTCCTGTCCAGTCTTCAGGTTTGTTCTACTGAACTAATGAACCTAGCTGCTCAGGTGCCCAGACTGAAGGAGGCAATGATATAGCACTTTAGAAGTGTACTATCTACGACCTTTCTTCCGAATTTTACTGACAGCAGCTCCAGGGCCTCTTGCTCTCTCAAATTCAGGCTCTCCGGGCTTTCTCTCCCCAGAAACGAACTCAAAGAGACGGAGGAAGCAGAAGACCACGGAGAAACCCTGCGAAGTCTTCAGCACTTTACTGACTCATGAATGAAGCCGTTGGGCCTTTTCTGAACTGTCGTGATTTGAGAAGACAAACACAAAGAGTCATTCTGACACAGGTGTGAAACATGGCGGGGAAAGACAAAGGTAACTGGGAGAGTTTAATCCATCTATAATTTTCCGTATTGTAGGCACTAGATCCTTTTGGGGGGTTTACCCACAACAGCTGATGCCTGTCAGTATGCAGTTTGTAGATTGTGCCTCTCTGTTGAAAATTCTTGTTTTCTTTTTTATAGCTATATATGCAGAGGATTATACATCTTAGAATTTGGCCTCCCAGCCTCTTCTTTATGCTGCAGGTCTATTCCTGTGTTGCAATGAGCCACAGGCTGCACCTCCGCCTGGCACACCTGGTCTCCACAGGCATCTGCCTGTTCCCTTTAGGTATTTTTTCTCCCACAATTGCAATTGCATTGTATAAACAGATTGGTATTATACACACTTTTTCTTATGACATTATACGGTGAAAATACTTCTCATGTTACCATAAATTGCTTGAAACTTCATTTGCATAGCTCTGTAATGTTACAAATATGAATTCACCATTATTTGCTTAATCCCTTACATGCTTTTGAAACTGAAATTAGTGTTTAATTTTTCCCTTTTAAAAAATTTTTTTAAAATTTTTTTTAATGATACCTTTCCCTCATTGTAGCCACGACAGAAGCCAACTTTATATTTGACTGGTGTTTTCCATTCTTGGGTCCTGAATATCAAATGAAATCTTTAAAGATTATGTCTGGACTTGCTATGGTTTATTGTCTTGTAAGACGCTACCTTTAGTGATGAAATAATGCCTGGGTTTTATCACGACCACCCATTCTAAAATTGAGTATCAGTAAGGTGAATTGCATTGGCTTGTCCTTCTCCATAGAGTGTTGTATTTAATTGGGTTATAATTTCTGCTGTACGTTAGCTCACTAACAGTTGAGCTATCAGGGTCCCCCCCCACCATGCCCCATGGTGACGTTAAGAATCTGAGGGAAAAGCTGGTATGTGAAGGCAGCATCACCCTGGGTGGGAAGGTGGCATTCATCTGTGCAAACTCTGGTGCAGCTGGGGCCACCAACCCGAAAGCACCCCCAGCTGTCCAGACTCTGCTCCGTTCATAGACTTGGGTGGCGGTGTCTTCTTTTTGAGAATTAGTATAAGTGTGGTGGATGAGAGTTTGGCTTTTGATTCAGGCATGATCTTACCACTTAATAATTTGTGTCCTTGGGAAACACACGCACTTCAATTTTCTCATCTGCAAACGGAATAATCAATAAGTTGCAGCCATGTTAGTTTTTATTACTAGAGTTATTTACTGATTTCAAGTATTAAAATGTACAATGCATATTACTCACCCCTCCCCTGCAGCTTAGATTCTAGACCAAACTTGCCACCCACTTGGTAATTTCTAAGATTCGCCGTGTGCTCTTCTGTTTTTTAATTTTTTCAACAAGTATTCATTGAGAAGCTATCATGTACTAGATGCCATTTTAATCATACTTTGTTTCCATTTCTTTGCCCAGTTCTCATATGTGAGAAATTGTACGAAATTATAGATAATTGAACAGATTTCTTCTGTATCCTTAAATGATGCTTGCACAATTTTAAGAGTACACTTTAAAATACTTGAGAGTAAACTTCAGATGTCTCACCACAGAAATGAAGAAGGTGATGAATATGTTAATATGAATATGTTAATATGTTAATTCACTTGATTTAATCACTCCACATTGTATACGTATGTCAACCTTCACTCTGTATCCCATAAATGTATACAATCATTATCTATCAATTAAAATAATATTGGCTGGGCAAGGTGGCTCACACCTGTGATCTCAGCACTTTGGAAAGCCAAGGCTGGAGGATTGCTTGAATCCAGGAATTTGAGACTAGCCTGGGCAACACAGTGAGACCTTATCTCTACAAAAAAAAAAAAAAAAAATAGCCAGGTGTGGTTGCCCAAGCCTGTAGTTACAGCTAATTGGGAGGCTGAGGTAGAAGAATCTCTTGAGCTCAGGAGGTCGAAGCTGCACTCCAGTCTGGATGACAGGGTGAGACCTCAACTCATAATACTAAAATAATAATAATTAAATCACATGGTAGTAGGAACACAGCATTTTTTAAGGAATAGAGGCTTGCTTATGATCATGTGAGTCTGAGCAAATTATTCTGAAGGTGTTTTTCCACAAGAAAAGCTCCATCAGTAGAGCTGTTAGAACAACAAGAACAGTGTAGAAGTCAAAAATCTTTTTTGTTTTCTTCTTTCACTCCTCAGATCAGCATGCATAGGGGGTGTTCACAAATCCTGTTTACATTGTGCTCTGAATTAGCTACTTTAGAAATGGATGGACACAGTGAGGGAGTCTTGTGGAGCTTAGCAGAGCTAAACAGAGTCTGAGATCACAATACCATGGCGTGCATACACTGGTGTCTGTTTTTAAAAATGCAGTGGAGATTAATAAGCTTGAAATGAGCTAGCTGAGGCTGTTACACAACACACTTTAATAAGAAAAACTAAATCATTTAGGTTTCCAGAGCATAGTAACTGTCACTAATAAAATTAATGTTTCCTTAGGAAAGTCCTTGCATCAGTTTCAACAATTGAAGCAGTCATTGTCCAGTGAAGGAACAGGAACCACATAGTAATTTGGACGGGAAAGTTAACATGAGTAATTGCTAAGTATTATAGGGGATCATCAATAAAGGAATGAAGAAAAAATATTTGGGCTCTGGGGGAGAATCCAAGAGAGAATTGAACCAGAAGGCGTCCACTGCTCCCCAAGGCTGGACTTTCAACCTCGTTGGTGGGGGCCTGGTCACAGCTCATGGGCTGGGGAGGAAGTTCTCTGGCCCAGGGGCTGGTGGGCGGAGAAATGGGGCTGGAACAGGCCTTCTGTGGGTTCCGGCCGGGGTGCAGATGAGCAAGCCAGCAGCAGTGGTGAGGACCGGCGGGCAGGATCACCCTCCGGAGTACAGGCGGCTGAGGACACGAACCCAAGGGTGCAGCTCCTGGATCTAACCCTGAGCTCAGAATTGGGTCATAGGTCTTGTTTTCTGGATCAGTGCTGGATGGATAGCTTGGTGGGATCCTGCAACAAGTCAAATTTAGCGACCCCAGAGCATCTGAAATAAAACTGTGGAGGTGGGCCAGGCGTGGTGGCTCATGCCTATATTCCCAGCACTTTAGGAAGCCTAGGTGGGAGGATTGCTTCAGTCCTGGAGTTCACAACCAGCCTGGGCAACATATTAAGACCTCGTCTCTACCAGTATATATATATATATATTGGGTATGGTGGGCACTTTGGGAGGCTGAGGTGGAAGGATTGTCTAGCCTAGGAGGTTGAGGTTGTGGTGTGGTCAAGGCTGTGATGAACCATGTTCACGCCATTGAACTCTAGCCTGAATGACAGAGTGAGACCCTGACTCAGACATAATACTTTTTAAAAAACTGGATAATCACAATTCTTATTTAGAAACGTGTAAAGAAGGTACAGAATCTCTTAGTTCAGCATGTGTATCACGTTTTATTTGGGACAAAGATAGCTAAGAGTATTCATTTTTAACCTTATTTTCTTTAAATTTTTTTAAAAAAATTTTAAAGATGTGGGTACAATTCAGGATTAGGTATATAAGTGGTCATTGTACAGGAAAAGTTTAGGTCTCCCTTTGGCCCCCACTTTGCCTGGTTTGAGATCAGGTACCCTTGTTGATGTTATGTACCATCCCCCACTCCTGGTAGTATCTTGCTACTGCCAATCCCTTTCTTATAGTACTATGGTAAATGTTCAGGGTCCATTTTTGAGTGAGAACACGTGGTACTCTGTTCTTCGTTTCTGTGACAAACCACTGATTATTACAGACTCTAAATTCATCCAAGTTGCTGCGAAGTCCATATGCTTGTCCTTCTTTATAGCTGCATAATATTCCATCATGTGCATGTACCACATTTTTTTTTTTATCCAGTCCAGTTTTGATGGGCAGCACGGTTGGTTCCATGTTTTTGCTATTGTGAATAGTGCTGCAATAACCATGTCTGTGTAGTTATCTTTTTGGTAGAAAGATCTGAGTTCCTTCGGGTATATTCCTAGTAGGGGGATTGCTGGGTCATATGGAAGGTCAATTTCTAGTTCTTTTAGAAATCACTACACTGTTTTCCATAGAAGTTGAATTAGTTGGTATTCCAACCAGCAGTGTAGAAGCATTTCCTTTTCGCCACATCCTTGCCAGCATCTGTTGTTTTTTGAGTTATTAATGATGGTCATTCTTACTGAGGTTAGGTGATATCTCAATGTGGTTTTGATTTGCATTTCTCTGATGATTAGTGAGGCTGAGTATTTTTTCATGTGTCTGTTGGCTGCTTGTATGTCTTCTTTTGAGAAGTGCCTATTCGTGTCTTTTGCCCACTTTTTAATGGGGCTGTTTTTTTCCTTTAGGCATGTTTGAGTTCCTTGCAGATCCTGCATGTGAGGCCTTTGTCGGATATACAGTTGGCAAATATTTTTTCCCATTCTGTGGGAGCCTTATTTTCTTGGTAGAGAAATATGTTCCTGGCTCAGCAAATGATATCAATAAGCGCTGAGTTCCTGTTTGCTAGGATTGGAAAACAATACAAATTCCTAATTCTCTAATCAATTATCTATCTGTTTTATCTGGAGAATGGAGCTCTATTAGCTAATATCCCAGTTAGCTTTACTCACAATTATGCTGCCTGACAAAACAACCCTAAACTCAGTGCTCTATGGCAATACGCATTGATTCCTTGCTCACACATTCTCAGGTTGCCTGGCGTTCTGCTGATCGAGGCAGGACTGGGCTTGACTTTAGGCCATGGGTAGGTTTCCAGTCTGCTCCATGCCGTGGTCTGTTCTTGCACCCAAAAGGCCAGCATATGCTGTCCTGGGGCAATGGCGGAAGCACAGGTGGCAAACTTATTATCTGAGTGCATTTCAAGCTCCGCCTTGGGAAAAATCTACTAAAACCCATTGGCCAAAGAGAGTCATGCGGTCATAACCCCAACACCACTGGGGAGAGAGGTATGTTCCTATCATGGAGGTTAAGGAGAAAGGAGTGAATCCTTTGTAGGTCATCATTTAATCTTCCACAGCTAGGAAAGAGTGCTACAAAGCACGTCTTGAGCCTGAACCTGCCCTGGGCAGCAAATATTGCCTAGGCCTTTGACTCAGGGAGTCTAACGAACTGCCCTCCTGGGGGAGGCTAACTTACTCCTCCTTTCTGGTCACTGCACAGTTCTTAAGTAGCCTCGACTATTTGGGGATGGGGAAAATGGTCCTCTCCCTGCACGTATGGGGTGTTAGCGCTCCTGTTCCCTTGTTGTACATGAGCAGGCTAGCCCCAGCCGAAACTTCCCTCTCTTCCGTTGTCCTCTACTGAATTTCTTAGAAAGCAGCCAACACAATGAACTACTCTGACTTTTTTCACCAGGTCCCTTAAAGTTTCTGTCTCAGAATTCACATGGGTTGACTCTCAACAGACGATAGGTGAGAACTTAGTGCGCTGAACAGTGAAATAATTTTGCTTCCCTGAAGCTATTCAAGTTTCTCCACCGCATCCTGACACAGCTGGGATCAGATTTTAGTGTTTGTCACTTGCAACATGTAGTGGATTCAAAAACTGGAATGTGACTTTATTTGGAAGCAGGGTCTTTGCAGAAGTTAAGACAGGGCATACTGGCTGGGTGTGGTGGCTCATGCCTGTAATCCCAGCACTTGGGGAGGCAGAGGTGGGAGCCCAGGAGTTTGAGACCAGCCTGGACAGCATAGCAACACCTTATCGCTACAAAAAATAAAAAAATTAGTCAGGCATGGTGGCCTGCCCTTGTAGTCCCCAGCTACGTGGGAGACTGAGGTGGAAGGATTGCCTGAGCCCAGGAAGTCAAGGCTGCATCATGATTGTGCCACTGCACTCTAGCCTGGTGGGGGACAGAGAGATCCCAAATGAAAACAAAAATATGAGGGCATACTGAATCTGGGTGGGACCTAAGCTAAATGATTTGTGTCCTTATTAGAAGAGGAAGACTTGGAGACACAGAGATGTAGGGAGGAGGCCATGTGACAACAGAGGCTGAGATTTGCAGATACAGCTATAAGCCAAGAGTTGCTGACAATCACCAAACGCTAGGAAGAGGCAAGGAAAGATTCTTCCCTAGAGCCTTCAGGGGGAACATAGCCCTGCTGACAATCTGATTTCGTATCTTAATCCTCAGGAATGATGAGACAACACATTTCTGTTGTATTACGCCACCTAGTTTGTGATAATATATTATGGCAGCCCTAGGAAACTAATACACAAGCCTCCCCTTTTAGGAGACAATATCTATTTTAGGTAGAATTATTTGGTTGCAATTAACAAATACTGAAAGGGGGCGGGCGGGGGAAAAAAGTGAATTATTTTTGGGTCACATGAAACTGGCTCTAATGTCTGAATTAGAAACTTGAGTTCATCTTGTATATATGATTCTCTCTTGTGCTGACTTTATTTTCTCAGACCAGCATCTTGATAAGACTGAAACCATAGCAGCTGGAGTTGTAGGCTTTTGATGAGAAAGCCTCTTCTGCTTAATTCCCAGGATTTAGAAAAAATCCCACGTGAGGGATCTGGTTGGGCCCTGCTTCTTTGGGTGAATCACTGAAGTCTGGTGGAATGGCTCTCCTACTGGTCCACCTAGCATCAGTCCTTCAACTGCTGGACAATGACAAAAGCCATGAAAGACAGCGGAAGGGACTAGGAGTGTAACCAGGAATGGATGCTAACAGAATTGCGAAACCATACAGCCAACTCTTTTCAGCTACTACCAGCTGCATGGGCTGAAATAAGAAACCAGAAGTAAATGGAAACTATAATGGAAATGACTATTGGGAAATTAGTTTCAGAAGAGGGATATTGTATGAGTTGAGTAATGTCCCTCCAAAATTCATGCTCACCCAGAACTTCAGAATGTGACCGTATTGAGAAATAGGGTCTTCGCTGGTGTAATTGAGTTAAGATGAATTCATACTGAATTGGTGTGGGTCCTGGTTCAATCACTCCTGTCCTTATAAGGAGGGACAGAAGGACACAGGAGGAAGAATATGATATAACCACAGTGCAGAGATTGGAGCTCAGCTACTGCAAGCCAAGGAATGCCAAGGGAACCATCCATGCCAGGATTGAGGCATGGGACAGATTCTCCCTTTGAGTCCCAAGGAGAAACCACACTGCCCAAACCTTGACTTTGGATTTCTGGCCTCTGGGACTTGTGAGAAAATACATTTCTGTTGTCTGAAGCCCCCAGTTTAGGGTACCTAGCAAGCTAATACAGATGTTGAACTCAATACTATCTTACTTTAAGTACTGTTGAATTACAAAATGAAATCTTTAGAAAACACAAGAGAGCTAAAATTATTTAATAAGAAGTGTTGTTATCAGTATCACTGGGGGAAAGAAACATCCTTTGTTTTCTAAAAGAGAAAATTAAATTTCTCATTGAAGCAGGGAGATTTGCCTACAGTACTCATTATGATTAAGTATGCCAATTTATCATTGATAACACTGATTATAAAACAAATTTCATTAGGGGATGAGAGTGTGACTACCACAGGGATATTAAGTAAAATGTTTGAAAGAGGAATGAGGGAATTTTCCCAGACTTGTTTGACTCAGTCAAGATTTTCAAGGCTTGCTCCATTCCATTTTCTTCAATCATAATATCATATAACTATACTACCATAGGGAGACACATAGGATTGCTTACATAATGAAATGGCTTTAAAGCTCATTTGATTTCAAATTTTAAAGCCAAACAGTTCCCAACATTTATGCTGGTTCATCCTTAGCACAGTTGTGCGACTAAATTACTTATGAGAAGACTTGGAATTCATGTTTAGAACAAGTTCTATTAATCCTGATTCATGGAAAATAGTCTAACCTCTTGTTAGACTGTTGTGTCATTTTTGCTTGTTTTATCTAGAAAAAATGTAATTTTAAAAAAAATTAAGGCATTTATTCAAAATGACAATGTTAGTGGTATCAGCAAAATAAAAGAAAGAAAATGACTCAAAATCCAGTGGTACTTTCACTCTGTAAGATCACTCTCTAATAATAATTTTTTTTATAGATAAAAAAACTTTATTCACTGCGACAGTTTTTCCTGTTATTGTGCTTTTGCTTTCTTTTTATTCTTTTGGAAATAAATATCCTCTTTTATTTTTTTATTTTAAAGATGTGGAGTGCAATTCAGGGTTAGGTATACAAACGTTGACTATGCAGGTACCCTTGTTGATGAGGTGTGCCCCTCCCTCCCCTGGCAGTTTCCCTCAACTGCCAATCCCACCCCCCCTCCCCTGGCAGTTTCCCACTATTGCCAATCCCTTTCTTATAGTGTTATGATCATTGTTCAAGGTCTGCTTATGAGTGAGAACATATGGTACTCTGTTCTTTGTTTCTGTGACAGATCACTGAGTATGATCGACTCTAAATCCGTCCAAGTTGCTGCGAAGTCCATATGTTTGTCCTTTTTTATGGTTGCATAACATTCCATTGTGTACATGTACTACATTTTTTTTCTTATCCAGTCTAGCTTCGATGGGCAGCATGGTTGGTCCCATGTTTTCGCTATTGTTAGTAGAGCTGCAACAAACATACGTGTGCCGGTATCTTTTTTGGTAGAATGATTTGAGGTTCCTCCGGGTATATTCCCAATAGGGGAATTGCTGGGTCATATGGAAGAAAAAAATACATAACTCTTGTCATGAAAGAAGCAGAACCTTAGCAGAACCTTGATGCATGTTCTACATTATACATCATTAATTTAATCCACTTTGGATAGTTCTATCACATTCCTAACAGTAGTATTCCCCGCCTTCTCCAAGGAGAGGGCATATATTCAGTATGTCCCTCACCCACTCTTTTGACTTATGATGGTTTCAACCTGACTGGGCTAGGCGATGCCTAGACAGTCAGGAAGACATACTTTTGGGTGTGTCTGTGAGGGTGTTTTGGAAGATATTAGCACTTGAATTACTGGACTGAGTCATGAAGATCACCCTCACCAATGTAGGAGGACATCACCCAAGCGGTGAGGACCTTGCAGAACACAATGGCCGGCCAAGGGTGAATTCCCTCTCAATGTTTGACTTGGGACATTCAGATTTTCCTGCCCTCTGACTGCAGTGCTCTGATTCTCAGACCTTTAAACTCAGATTGAATTTCACCATGGGATTTCCTGGTTTTTCAGCTTGCAGAGAGCAGACTGTGGGACTTCCCAGTCCCCCATCATTTTCTGCACCAATTTCCTGTTTTCATACATAGCTGCACTTCTCTCTGGGCTCAGATACATACACATATCTATCTTCCCTATTGGGTCCTTTTCTTTGAAGAACGCTTCAAAGTCCCTGTATTGACGGTCTTTCATTTGGCATCCATAGAGGAGGTGCTTTGGTGAGGTAATTATTCATAATATACAAGTTAGGTAATCATTTATGTTTCTCAGACATTTTCATATATGTAGAGCTGCTTGATCAATGTGCAGATCTCACGTTGGAGGCAGACTTTGGTGATGACTACAGCTTGCAGAGAGCCCTAATTTTTAGCCTGAGTCCAGCCACTTACATGAAACCCTGCTCATAGCCTGTACTTTGTGCAGTAACATCAAGGTTGCTTAGATCTAAGAGCAGAGTGTGTGTTCTTATGTTAGGGACAATAAACAAAGTAAAAATCAGGAGGCATCCATGGGACAGGGGCTAATCAGAAGTCAACGTGGTGGATTAGAATTCAAGACTAGCCGGGCTCGGTGGCTCAGCCTGTAATCCTGCGCCTTTGGGAGGGTGAGGTGAGTGGATTGCCTGAGCCCGCCCGCGGGTTTGAGACCCACCTGGGCAGCGAGATCTCATCTCTACAATAAATCAAAAAATCAGCCAGGCATGGTAGTGCATGCCCGTAATTCTGGCTACTCGGAAGGCTGAGGCGGAAGGATCGCCGGAGCCCAGCAGGCGAGGCTGCGGTAGCCAGGAGCGGCCACTGCACTCCAGTCTGGGCGACCAAGTGAGACACTAACTCAAAAAAAAAAAAAAAAGAATTCAAGACCAAGTCACTTTTGCCTTCACAGCTGCGGGCTTGCATTCCTGCCCGTCTCTGCTTTACCAGCCCAGGACCCTGCTCCAGGCTTCCCACTGGGGCTGCCACACTGTTCCCTCAAAGCCACACTTCCTTTTGCAGACGTTGACTATGGAGAAGGTATTTTCTTTCGAAGTCTCATGCTTTTTAAAAACTGTTTTTAAAAATTGCGGTGAATTATACATACAGAATGTATCCTTTCACCATTTTCAATGTACAGTCCAATGGCACTAAGTATATTCACAGTTTTGGGCAATTGTCACCCCCATCTGGCATCATAATTTTCTCGTCTTTCCAAAGTCCATATCCATAACTTCCCATTTAAAGTTGTAACTAATAAGTCCCATACTCAAAGGGGTATTGTTTTATTTTTTCTTTTGTGTCAAGGGATGGGTACACGTATAGGTTTGTTATATAGGAATATTGTGTGATGGCGAGGCTTGGACTTCTACTGAGCCCGTCATTCAGGTGGTGGACGTGGTACTCGGTGGGTAGTTTCAGCCATGATCCCCTCCTTCTCTTCCTGGCTTTAGGGGTGCTCTGGTGTCTGTTGTTCTCAAAGGGCTTTTACTATCTATCTTTTCATTTTGTCCTGCTCCTGAAGAACTGCTTAGGAGTGTCAGGACACAAGGGAGCATTTGTTTCATTATCTTGAAGGAGGGTCTCAAAGATCAGGGCTCTGGGCTTTTGCTCATGTTTGGCTGCCTTTGAATCTGAGAGCATCTGTGGCCACTGCAACCCTTTTTCATCAGAAATCTATTTTAAACCGGGGGCGATTTTTTTCTCCCTCACTTGTCCCAGGTGGCATTTGGCAATGTCCGTCAACATTTTTGGTTGCCACACCTGAGGCAGGGAGGCTGCTTGCTTATAGTTTGTAGAGGCTGGGGTCTTGTAAAATCCTATAGTGCCTGGGGCAGTCAGCTGCTTACCACCAAAAAATCATCAGGCATAAAATGTCAATAGTGCTGAGGTTGAGAAACCAAGCTCTAAATGAAACTATGAAGCAAGAATAAGTGACCTGGCCTGGAGCGTTCACGTTTCCCTATTGTATTAAACTTTCATTTGATTGATTGTAGGGACAACAAATCTGTCCATTTTTTGGTTTTGTTTTTGAGACAGAGTCTGGCTCTGTCACTCAGGCTGGAGTGCAGTGGCACCATCATAGCTCACTGCAACCCAAACTCCTGGGCTCAAGCAATTCTCCTGTCTCATTCTCCCAAATAACTGGGACTACAGGCACAATACCTGGCTCATTTTTAAGTTTTTTTTGTAGAGATGAGGGTCTAACTATGTTGCCCAGAGCTGGTCTCAAACTCTTGGCCTTAAGCGATCCTCCCACCTCAGCCTCCTAAAGGGCTGGGATTACAGGCATGCCCCCCCTTGATTGATTTGCTTTTCATTTCTGATGCTTTAATCTTATAACATTTTAATTTTTTCCAAATTTGTTGTAACCAACTTTAGTTACAGAACGACATATACAGTTTCTCAACACTATCATTTGAATATTGAAGTTATAGGAACTGTCTCAGAGTGAGTTTTTGTTGTTGTTGTTGTTGCTTTTATTTGTTTGTTCTGCTTGGGTTTTTTTGTTGTTTGTTCTTCGTTTTAGTTTTAGTTTTGTAAGTGTGTTTTTTTTCTTTTCCTCTTCTCTCTTTCTTTCTTTCTGTTTTTGATTATGCTTTCATACTTGCTTTATTTGTTTGTTATTTATTTGTTATTTTTATGTGTTGTTTTTAGACTTCCTGTTTATATACCGGTATTTTTGAGGGAGAGTACATCAATGGGGGGGAGGGGTTGTCAGTTTGTGTGTTTGTATGATTGCCTGTATTTTTTTTAAATCTTTTCAGTCTTTGTTTGTGTCTCTTTTCATTTGTTACTTGGTATGCCTGTTTTCCCACTTCTTCTTATCACCCTCCAACTTCCTCTCATCCTTTCTTTTCCCACTATTTCCCTTTTTCTTACCTCATTTTGCTTTCAGGGGACAAACCCATACCCCTACTGCATGGACAGATTGTAAGGCAGTGGAAAGTGGGTTCCAGGGAACCCACACACCTGTCAGAGGATACTAGGATCAGCAGATAGTTTCTGAATCACAGCTCCACCCTCAGTTAAACCTAAAAACCACAAAAAGTATAGCCCCCTCACCCATAGTCCAGCTTCAGAATTGAAAAAGCCAGATAATCCACATGAGGAAGATTAGGAGATTGAGCAAACAGAAGTAAAACTACCCCCCATCCCTGAACAACAGGATCAAAGATAAGGTTTAAAAAAGGGGAGGAAAATCTACACAAATGAAGAAAAACCAAAAGAATATGAGTCTCACACAGACCCCAGGGAGGCCAGATATTGAGAATACAGACTGCAGAACACAAACAATAAAGAGTCCCAGAATGACTGGTCTCAAACCACAAACCCAGATGTCAAGACATTAATAGAGAATAAATAGAATTGAGGAGATACAAGAATAGAGAATGAAGGAGTTGGTAACTGAGAAAACAGCAATAAAGAACACAGTGAATGAAATAAATAACAAACTGATAAGCATGGAAAACAGACTTAGCCAAGCAGAAGAAAGAATCTCAGAGCTTGAGGACCAAAATATGAAACTGACCCAAACTGTTAAATACATAGAAAAGAAGCTTTAAAAAGATAGAACAAAAACTTTGAGAGATGAATGATTATTTCAAGAGACTGAATCTAAGATTAATTGGAATTCTGGAGGCAGATAAACAGAGACCACCCTGGAACAAATATTCCATAAAATTATCCAAGGAAACTTCCCTTACCTCATCAGTGAGGCAACCATTCAAACACAAGAGATTCAGAGAACTCCTGTGAAATAACAAATGAGTAGACCAACTCCTAGACACATAGTAATTTGCCTACCCAAAGTAGTTATGAAAAAAGTCCTAAAGGCAGCAAGAGAAAAAGATCAGACTACCTACCAGGGAAGACCAATTAGAATAATAGCAGTAGACTTATCTACAGAAACACTTCGGGCTAGGAGAACTTGGAGCCCAAACTTCAAAGTTCTCAAAGATAAACAATTTCAACCAAGAATTACCCACCCAGCTAACTTAAGCTTCATTAATTATGGAGAATTAAAATCCTTCCAAGACATTCAATCCCTATGAATTTAAGCTGCCTCCAGACCAGCTCTACAAGAAACACTTAAGAAAATATTAAACAAAGAAGAAAGGAAAAAAAAGAATGATAACATCCTTCATAAGAATGCAGGAAAAGGATTGAAAACACACATAAATAAACCCCAAAATCAAAAGAAAGATAACAAACAAACAAACAGCACCACCACCAACAAATGCTATAAGAACATCATGACATGGATAAACTCTTACATCTCAATAATTAGCCTGAATGTGAATGAACTGAATGCACCACTGAAAAGACATAGAATGGCAAAATGGATAAAATATCATGAGACCACAATATATTGTCTCCTAGAGACTCATCTCACCAGAAAGGACACTCACAGACTAAAAGTAAGAGGATGGGAAACAAAATTCCAGGTGAATGGAACACAAAAGAGAGCAGGAGTTATGATCTTAATATCAGACAAAATATCCTTTAAGTTATCAAAACTTAAAAAAGATACAAAAGGTCACTACATAATGATAAAATGTTCAGTCAGTCAACAAGAAATATCCATCCTAAACACATATGCACCCAACATAGGAGCACCAAGTTTCTTTCTTTTTTTTTTTTTGAGTTGGAGTCTCACTCTGTCACCCAGACTGGAGTGCAGTTGCATGCTCCTGGTCACTGCAGCCTCAACCTGCTGGGTTCTGGCAATCCTTCTGGTAGCTGGAATTACAGGCACGTGCTACCATGCCCAGATAATTTTTGATTTATTTTAGAGATGAAGTCTTGCCCAGTTGCCCGG
Organism: Cephalopachus bancanus; assembly: GCA_027257055.1. Classification (NCBI taxonomy): domain Eukaryota; kingdom Metazoa; phylum Chordata; class Mammalia; order Primates; family Tarsiidae; genus Cephalopachus; species Cephalopachus bancanus. The sequence goes on from JAPVLO010000528.1 coordinate 527,136, forward strand.
GCGGGTCTCGAACCCACAGGCTCAGGCAATCCACTCACCTCAGCCTTCCAAAGCACTGGGATTACAGGCTGAGCCACCAAGCCCAGCTACCAACTTTTACAAAGTACCTTCTAGGCAAACTTAAAAAAGATATTGACTCTAACACTACCATAGCTGGAGACTTAAATATTCCACTCACAACACTAGACAGATCATCAAGACAAAAGAATCAACAAGGAATTCTGGAACCTCAGCATGATGCTTGACCAATTGGACTTAATTGATACCTTCAGAACACTCCACCCAACAACCATGGAGTATATATTCTACTCATCACCACACGGAACATACTCTAAGGTCAATCACATCCTCTGCAATAAATCAAGCATAAACAAATTCCATAAGATTGAATTTCTGCCATGCACTATCTCAGACGCAGTGGAATACAAATAAATATCAATCCCAACAAAGTTCACCCAAAATCCATAAAGACATGGACACTAAACAGCATGATGCAAAACAACTCCTGGGTCAACATGGAAATCAAAACAGAGATTAAGAGATACCTGGAAACAAATGAAAATGAAGAAACATCTTACCAAAATCTCTGGGATGCCACAAAATCAGTACTAAGAGGGGAATTCATATCTCTACAAACACACATGAAGAAAATGGAGAACTCACAAGTTAACAGCCTAACAAATCACTTAGGGAGGATGGAAAAGCAAGACCACAAAAAGCTTAATTTCGGCAGAAGAATTCAGATCACCAAAATAAAAACCCAAATTTAGAAAATAGAACACAAAAAGATAATACAAAAAAAATCAATGAAATGAAAAACTGGTTCTTTGAAAGGATAAACAAGCTTGATGGACCCCTATTTAGACTGACCAAGAAAAAGAGAGAAAAAGTCCAAATAAGCACAATCAGAAATGCAAAAGATCAAGTCACAACTGACCCCGAAGAAATACAAAAGATTATCAGAGACTACTATATGGACTTGCATGGAAACACACTTGAAAACCTAAAGGAAACGGAGGACTTTGTGAGATCACACATTCTCCCCAGATTGAAACAAGAAGACATCAAGACCCGAAATAGAGCAATAACAATCCAGGAAATTGACTATGTCATAAGAAAACTAGCTTCAAAAAAATAAAAATAAAAAATAAAAGCCCTGGACCAGATGGCTTTCCAGCAGAATTCTGCAAAATATACAAGGAGGAACTGATACCAATCCTACTGAAAGTATTCCAGGCAATTGAGAAAGAACTCTCCCCAAATCTTTTTATGAAACCAACATCACATTGATACCTAAACCAGGTAAAGACCCAACAAAGAAAGAACTACAGGCCAATATCCTTGATGAACATAGATGCTAAAGTTCTCAAAGAGATCCTAGTAAACTGGATCCAACAACACATCTCAAAAAACATCCACTACGACCAAGTAGGCTTCATTCCCAGGATGCAGGGTTGGCTCAACATTTGTAAGACTGTAAATATAAATACAACAATAGATGTAAAACCAAAAACTGCATGGTTTTATCGTTAGATGTGGAAAAAAGCTTTTGATAAAATCCAGCACCCCTTCTTGATAAAAACTCTCAAACATCTAGGCATAGATGGAACATACCTCAAAATAGTAAGAGCCATCTATGAGAAACCCACAGTCAATATACTGCTAAACAGACAGAAATTGGAACCATTTCCCCTGAAAACCAGAACAAGACAAGGATGCCCACTCTCACTCCTCCTTTTCAACATAGTTTTGGAAGTCCTAGTTTGAGCAATCAGACAAGAGAAGGAGATCAGAGAAATCCAAATAGGAAAAGAGGAAGTCAAGTTATCCCTCTTTGCAGATGACATAATTCTATACCTCGAAAACCCAAGAGAACTGTCAAAAACTTCCTTGCACTTATAAAGGACTTCAGCAAAGTCTCAGGGTATATAATAAATGTGCAAAAGGCAGTCGCATTTCTATACATCAACAACAAACACTCAAATAAAAAGCACAATCACATTCACAATAGCTACACCAAAAAAGGAAATACCTTCGCATCTTTCTAACCAGAGATGTGAAAGACCTTTACAACAAAAACTACAAAACACTGCTCAAAGAAACCCAAGATGACACAAACAAATGGAAAAATATTTCATGCTCATGGATTGGAAGAATCAACATTGTTAAGATGTCCACTCTACCCAAGGCAATCTACAGATATAATGCAATACTCATTAAATTGCCAGCAGCATTCTTATCAGACCTGGAAATGACCATACAGAAATTCATATGGAAACATAAATGACCATGAATAGCCAAAACAATCCTCAGCAAAAACAAACAAACAAACAAACAAAAAACAAAGAAGGAGGTATCATACTCCCAGACTTAACTTTATTATAAAGCTGCAATAATTAAAATAGGCTGGTGTTGGTACAAGAACAGACATGGAGACCGATGGAACAGGACAGATCTAGAAGCAAAACCTCAATTTCTCAACCAACTTATCTTCGACAAAGCCTCCACCACCAACCACTGGGGAGAGGAGAACCTATTCAGTAAATGATGCTGGGAAAACTGACAGACTACATGCCGAAGATTAAAACAAGGCCCTACCTATCACCATACACAAAAATCAACTCTAAATGGATCAAAGACCTAAATGTAAAGCCTCAAACTATAAGAACCATAGAAAATGTAGGAGACATCCTTACGGAAATTGTAACTGACAACCAATTCCTGATCAAAACCACAAGTGCCCATGCCATAAGAGATAAGATAGACAAGTGGGACCTCATCAAACTGAAAAGCTTCTGCAAAGCCAAAGAAACCATCGACAGAGTGGGGAGACAGCCCACAGACTGGGAAAAAATATTTGCCAATAGTATGTCTGACAAAGTCCTATCATCTAGCATTATAAGGAATTCATACATACTGAAAAGAAAAAACAAACAGTCCCATTATAAAGTGGGCAAAAGATGTGAATAGACACTGCTCAAAAGAAGACATACAAGCAGCCAACAGATACATGAAAAAATGCTCAGCCTCACTAGTCACCAAGGAAAATGCAAATTAAAACTACACTGAAATATCACGTAACTCTAGTCAGAATGGCCATCATCAATAACTCAAAAAATAACAGATGCTAGAGAGGATGTGGGGAAAAGGGAACACTTCTACACTGTTGGTGGGAGTGTAAACTAGTACAAGCTCTGTGGAAAACAGTGTGCCAATTCCTAAAAGATCTAAAAATCGACCTTCCATATGACCTCACAATTCCCCAACTGGGAATATACCCAGAGGTACCAAATCACTCTATGGAAAAGATACCTGCACACGTATGTTTATTGCAGCATTGTTCACAATAGCAAAAACGTGATCAACCTTGCTGCCCATCAAAAGTGGATTGGATTTTAAAAATGTGGTACATATACAAGAGGGAATATTACACAGCCATAAAGAAGGACAAAATCATGTACTTCACAGCAACCTGGATGGACTTAGAGTCTATAATACTGAGCGATCTGTCACAGAAACAAAGAACTGAGTGTCACATGTTCTCACTCATAAGCGGACCTTGGACAATTATCATAATACTATAAGGAAAAGATAGACAGCAGTGGGAAACTGCCAGGGAGATGGGGGGCACACCTCATCGACAAGGGTACCTGCATCATGAACATTTGTATAACTAACCCTGAATTGTACCCTAGATCTTTAAAATAAAAAAAAAATACACATTTAAATAAATACACGTTTTTTAAAATGTGTATTCATTCTTACTTGTTTAAACTTCAGTTCCCTTCAAAGGACTCCCCGTTTGATGCAATACACCTATCAAGATGCTTTTTCCACAGCTCAAAACAGCTTTTGAACTTGTCAATTTTGATGCCTTTGAGTGCCTTTGGCTGTTTTTTGTTTCACCTCTTCCACACTGGCAAAGCATTTCCCTTTGCGGCATTTTTTATCCAGGGGAACAAAACAAAACAAAAAAAGATGCTTGGGGTAGATCAGGTGAGCAGAGAAAGTGAGGCATGGGGGTCATGATATCTTTGGTCAGAATGCTGAACACTCCACACAGTATGGGCAGGTGTGCTCTCAAATCATCCATCGTGAAACGGGCAAACACATGGAAAGAGTCTCCGAAAAAATTTCACCGAACGCAGCTTCTCACAACAACACTTTCTGGTATACTGATGCTGATGGCTTCCTAGGACCCTTACCTAGTTGGGGACGTCTGTACTACAAGACCCCACCCCTCCAAAAAATAATTTCAGGGTTTTTTTTGGGGGGGTTCCCCTCTTGTATCTGGGATTAGGACCTGGAGATCTGTGCATTGTCTGCTGCATAGTCTCCTATTGACTTTTGTGGGGGAAAAAATCAAGGAAAATAAACTTTGGAGTTTTAAATCTTCAATTGTAAGTGACTTTGTGCCATTATTCTGTTATATCTCCGTTTATGGTTTTTAGAATAAATAAATACACAATAAAGTGTTCTGAGAAAAATTTTTTAAAACCTACGTCGTAGACATGTACAAAAACACCATGATGCTGATGCAAAGATCATGAAGTTCTTTAATTGTCAGAACAGTTGCAACTTGACCTCCGGCAGGATGTGAGCTTGGGAGCCAGCAAGGCTATTGGGACCCGAGCCGTGGGAGCCAGTAGAGGCGAGTCAGAATACATTTGGGGAGCCCGTGTTTCCCAAGGTGCGGGGGAGAGGCAGGCAGGTCCTTCGCCCCCAGGCATGTCCTGGTCACATTTCACCCCAGTTCTCTGACAGAGTCACAGCATAGAATGTTTTATCCCCCCACTGAGAAATCATGTGAGTTATTTCCAGTAATTCTGAGGGTGAGTCAGACTTTCACTGTGAATTATGGAAAGGGATTGGACAGTTTGTTTTCATGCGCATCTGAATTTGAGGAATAAGGAATAAGGGTAAGGGGAACATCGGGGTGGGTTCATCTGGAACCACGGATACTCCCTTGTAGACAAGACTTTAAACGGTGCCTACGCCTAACTTCCTCCCCCCATGCAAGTTATTTATTTACAACACCTCTGGTGGCTGTTTTAGAATCTACTTTAGCTCTTTCAGTCACCAGCACTGGTTATCGAGGCCACTTGTCCTGGGCAACAGAAATGGCTAAAATCGAGCTTCTGGAAGCAGAGTCAGAAGCACCTGGGTGTTGCAGGAAAATGTCACAGTCCCACGTGCCCTCCCGATTCCTCTCTTCCATCTTTCCTTGCTTTAATCGTTCCATGTGTGGAGAGGCTTCGCTCGTGCCCCACCATCCTGCACGCCCCCTTGGGAAACCCTCCTTTTGTCTTTGTTGTCGTCAAAGCCAGGACCTGAGAAAAGTCTCTGGGCAGAGAGAACAGACCTTCCACGTACCTTACCTTTGATGTAATGTTGTCTATTTACGTCTCGGTGCCTCCGTCCCTGGTTAAGCACTGGGCTGATCTTAAATTTATGATTAATTAGTAAATGTGATCATTTAGTGTTTTTTTTTCAAAAATTAGGGAGCACAAATATGTGTCTAGCATTTTGCAAGGATATAAGTATAGAAAATAAAGTGCCATGGTCAACCCCAATATAGATACACACACACACAGAGAGAGAGAGAGAGAGAGAGAGAGAGAGAGAGAGAGAGAGAGAGAGAGAGAGAGAGAGAGACCAGAATGTAAAACTCAATTGGAGAGAAATTAGTGCAAACAGCGGATACACTGCAATATACTACTTGTGTAATGGGTCACCCAAAAGCCAAAATGGAACTCGTCAGGTTATCATAAGAAGCTTCTTGACCCTAACAGGCCCAGGGAAGACCAAACATCCATTCCACTGAGTCCAGGGCAGTCTAGTAAGGAGCATTCTAACCTCAATCACGTCTCCATTTCGAACCCAGACTCTTGCTGTATTAATCTCTGTTTCTCCAACACAGCACATCCTGAGATTTTTTTAAATCTCGTTTTCTGAGACCCTCCCCAAGTAGGAGTGCCAGATTCAGAAAACAATTTAAAAGTGTATTTCACATAAACCACAATTGGTTTTTCTAGTGTAAGTCCCAACTACTGCATTGTATTTTTTTTCTGACATGTCTACCCCGACTCCCGGACTGTCCTGTCCATCCCCCTCATCCCGACCTGCTCCAGAACGCTGCCAGCTTGCAGGTTACGATTGCGACTCTAGCTTCCAGTCTGGGTGGGGGAGGCAAGATCCCATCCCTCCCTAGCATTTTGGCTTCGTGGAAGTCCAATAACGATGAGATAGAGAGGACAGAGGACTACCAAAGATGATGCAGGGGACATAAGTGACCTTTTTTTTTAACCACTTGTTTCTTTACGCTCAGCAATGTGCTTTAGCAGGGGTCCCCAGCCTTTGAGCCAAAGGCCACTACTGTTCCATGGCCTGTCAGGAGCTGGGCAGTCACAGCAGAAGGTAAGCGGTGAGTGAGCAAGCCCAGCTTCTTCATCTGCATTGACAGCCTCTCCACATCCATGGATGGCATTACCACCTGAACTGCATCTTCTCTGGGATCAGGTGGCGGCCTTAGCTTCTTATAGGAGGGCGAATCCTATTACGAGCGGCGCATGCGAGGGCCATGGGACGTGCACTCCTTAGGAGTTTACTCGCCTGGTAAACTCCTTCCCTGGGTGCGTGGGAAAATCGTCACCCTGAAGCTGGTCCCTGGTGCTCAAAAGTTTTGGGGCTGCGGCTTTAACGGCGTCCTTGTTTTTGGCATCCGCACCATCTTTGTCTACGCAGGTTTTGGGTGCCCCGTGGTGGCTGGGGTTTGCTAATGGTCTGCGGCTACCGCCAGGTTTGCTGCTGAAGCTGGATGGGCCTTTCCCAAAGTGGCTTAAACCACAGGATCGACTTCCAAGGAGGGAAAGAAGGAAGATAAAGGGGGAGAAGGGAATGGTTGTGGGTTTGGACTCATCAGAACCAGATGGCAAATCATTAAGAGAGGGCGTGGTCCAGCAGCGGGCTGCATCAGGCTCTCCTGCAAAAGACCAGCCTTGGCCTGCTCTCCGTCGTGGTGGTGCATGCACCCCGAGTGTGTACCCGCGGCCCAAAATGTGGTGTGATGCAGGAGATTTTTTTTTTAACCCTTAAATTTTTTATTTTAAAATTGTGGGGTAAAATTCAGGGTTAGGTATATAAATATTCATTGTGCAGGTACCCCTGTTGGTGAGGTGTGTCCCCTCTTCCCCAGGCAGTTTCCCACGACTGCTATCCCACCTCCCCACACCCCTCCTCCCCCCGCCGTTTCCCCGCTACTGTCAATCCTTTTCTCATAGTATTACCACTTGTTCGAGGTCCACTTATGAGTGAGAACATGTGATACTCAGTTCTTTATTTCTGTGAAAGATCACTCAGTATTATAGAATCTAAGTCCACCCAGGTTGTCGTGAAGTTCATGGTTTTGTTCTTTATGGCTGCGTAATATTCCATTGTGTATATGTACTGCATTTTAAAAATCCAGTCCTCTTTTGATGGGAAGGACGGTTGGTTCCATGTTCTTGCTATTGTGAACAATGTTGTGATAAACGTGCATGTGCAGGTATCTTTTTTATAGAGTGAGTTGAGTTCTTCCGGGTATATTACCAGTAGGGGGATTGTGGGGTCGTATGGAAGGTCGATTTTTAGATCTTTTAGGAATTGCCACACTGTTTTCCCCAGAGGCTGTACTAGTTTACACTCCCACCAACAGTGTAGAAGTGTTTCCTTTTCGCCGCATTCTCTCCTGCACCTGCTGTTTTTTGAGTTATTGATGATGGCCATCCTGACTGGAGTTAGGTGGTATCTCCGCGTGGTTTTTTTTTTTTTTTTTTTTTGAGTTGGAGTCTCACTCAGTCGCCCAGACTGGAGTGCGGTGGCCGCTCCCGGCCACCACAGACTCGACCTGCTGGGCTTCAGCGATCCTTCCGCCTCAGCCTTCCGAGTAGCCGGAATTACAGGCATGCGCTACCACGCCCGGCTGATTTTTTGATTTATTGTAGAGATGAGGTCTCGCTGCCCAGGCGGGTCTCGAACCCGCGGGCTCAGGCCATCCACTCCCCTCGGCCTCCCAAGGCGCGGGATGACAGGCTGAGCCACCGAGCCCGGCTCAGTGTGGTTTTAATTTGCATTTCTTTGATGACTGTTGAGGCTGAACATTTTTTCATGTATCTGTCGGCTGCTTGTATGCCTTCTTTTGAGAAGTGTCTATTCAAATCTTTTGTCCACTTTGTAATGGGGCTTTTTGTTTTTTTTCTTTTCAGCACGTCTGTGTTCCTTGTAGATCCTAGATGTTAGGCCTTTGCCAGACATACTGTTGGCAAATGCTGTTTCCCAGTCTGTGGGCTGTCTCCCGATGCAGGGGACTCTTAAGCTCCCTTGATCACTGATGACCGTGGCATCCCCAGACTGGTTAATTCACAGCCAGATACCCTCTTTTATACTCCCCCAGATTCTCTTTCATTTAGATTGTGTGGACTCAGCTCGGGGGATGAGTATACGCATTTGCAAATATTATTGAGCTCAACAATTAAAAAGCACTGAAAAAGCACCTTCCTTTCCACATGTGTATGGCGACTTCCCCCCACCCCCGAAGCTCATTTTTCTTATGAAGCCCATGACGGTGAGGATCTTATATAAACCAGGGTCCCTTCAATTCTCTTCTCCTGTTGTGTTGTGGACACCTGACCTGGAGTCTAAAGTTCTCAATTACTTTCCCATATCATTACCACATGGACCTTTGGACACGTCTCAGCATCCTAGAGCAGCGGTTGCCAACCTTTTTGGCATCAGGGACCGGTTTCATGAAATACAATTTTTCCATGCACTGGGGTGGGGGAGGATGGTTACGGGATGATTCAAGTGCACTGCATTTGTTGTGCACTTTATTTCTATTGTTATTACATTGCAATATATAATGAAATAATTATACAACTCACCATAATGCAGAATCAGTGGGATCCTTGAGCTTCTTTTTCTGCAACTAGATGGTCCCATCTGGGTGTGATGGGAGACAGTGACACCCGAAGTGTGTTGCTATGTACAATCTACTCCGTAATCTCATGTTGGTTGCTGTCACTGCAGAAAACTCTGCTTCATAAAGATAGGATGTTGGGATTGGAAGCAGGCTTTTCAGTGCTTTTGTGGCAATCTCAGGATATTCTGCCTTGACTCTAATCTAGAATGTGTGGAGATTTGAAGTGTTATCAAACATGATTTTAAGGTCACTGTCATTTGCAGTCTCAAGGAGTTGATCCTCTTCTAGCATGGACAAAGTCTATTCATCTGGCTTATTCACAAGTGAATTGAGGATCCATTCCTTCCCAGTTTGGGAGTCTTTTGTGGTTGGGAAGTAATGTTCAAACTCTTTTGAAAGCTGAAATAGGTGATTGTGCACCAGCTGGGAGAAACAAGGGCTTGGATCAGTCTCTTTCAAAATCTCTGCTCATGTTTGAAACATGTCAAAAATCCCAGCGTTCACTCGGCACCCTCGTAATTCCAGTTTGACTTTGAGTGGAGCCACTTTATCTGCTGACTTGAACACAGCTGTCACTCTCCCCTGAGGTAACGGATTGAGTTGATTGAGCAGGTTGAATATGTCACACAGGAAGCAAGTTTTATAACCCACTCTATGTCAATAAAGTGTGTCACCAGCGGGGACTGTTTTTCTAAAAGAAATCTCTGGAGTGGCTCTTGTAATCAAAAACTCTGGCCAGTGATCTTCCTTCAGAAAGCCATCTCACTTTCCCACGTAAGAGAAGACGTGTGCGCTCCGCGTCCATCGGCTCACAGAGATGTGTGAACAGACATGAGGTGAGGGTGTATACTTTAATGTGGTCAATCATTTAATCCCACCCTGCAGAACATTAGGTTCAGGTGACATTGTTCAACGGGCCAGCATTTCTCTGTGGATGACACAGTGCATAGACTCACATTGGAAAGAGACTTCTTTGACCTGAGGAGTGAAACCAGAAAGTCATTCAGTCGTGGCAGCCGCTCCATCCATGCACACATGGACACAACAGGACCAATTCAGTGCTCCTGATATGTAATCATCCAAAGACTTGAATCGTTCTGCAGCTGTGGTGTTGGTTGGCAACACAAGTGCACCTAACATATCCGCATGCACATCCTCCTGAAAAACACTGCCCCCAAACAAGCATTATTGCTTTCTTGTCACCACCAGGAGACTCGTCAACCTGGATTAAGTATCATGGTGACTCATGAATTCTCTCTAACAATTGCACACCTCAATATTCTCTGCTGTTTCATCAACTCTTCTATTTACGGTGCTGGCTGAAAGAGGAACACGTGCCATCTTTTGAAGCCTCTACTAAAAGTTGACAACAAATGTCCTTCGCAGCAGGCAGAATCACCTATTGGGCTTCTTAGCTTTAGGAATGCCACAAGAATGATGCTCTCAGTGCAGACACATTTGATGAAGCGATGGCCTTCGATAATTGCTTCTGTTCTTTGTGTTCACAATTTTTATCTTGAAAAACTCCCAGAGGCTTGTCTTTTAATGCAGGGCGCTTGGTCTCCATGTGGCAAAGCAGTTTGGAAGGTTTCACGGCTTTGGTGGATAGCTGGTAGCCATATATTATACAAAGCGGGCTTTGGAGAATGTGAATCACCTGCTGCAATGAACCCACAATTTAAGTAGAACTCTTAGTATTTTCCTTTAGATACAGCTTCCTTTATATTGCCAGTCTTAGAGTATTCTGCTATCTCATCATTTGTTCTTTCTCCCTTTTCAAAAAAAAACCTCTCTAGTGGCATTTGTTTTTTACTCATTTTGGATAGGGTTAGCTTGTGGGCTTACCAAAACTGTGACTGAGACAGGTGTGCAGTGCAGGAACAAGGGCGGGTTAAAATAAGTGTCAGATTCTGACTTAAAGCCTGCCCCCAGATGCAACTGTACCATCGAAATCCATCAACTCACTTGCCATTCACTGAGATGGTTTTGACATGAGTCTGCAAGTGATGGATGCACCGTGGTCTCTGTGTAGTCAAACCTCATTGCTAATGTTAATCTGTATTTGCAGTCGCACCCCAGTGCTAGCATCACCGCCTAAGCTCCACCTCAGGTCATTAGACCTTAGATTCCCAAAAAGGAGTGTGCAACCTAAATCCCTTGCATGCCGTTCACCAGAGGAGTCACACTTCCATGAGAATCTAATGCCGCCGCTGATCTGATAGCTGGTGGAACTCAGGTGGTAATGCGAGCTAGGGGGCGGAGCTATAAATACATATGAAACCTCACTTGCTTGCCGCTCACCTCCTGCTGTGTGGCCCAGCTTCCAACAGGCCACGGACTGGTACTGCGTCCCAGAGGTTTCAGGTTACTCATCCAAAAGAGTGTTTGAAACTAGTTGCCTATGAGGCCACTGAACACACTGGATAATTGAATCAAACAGTAGATTTTCCTGACAACTTTTCACTCAACTTTATATCTTTATTTAACATATAAATGTAACTGGTGAGGTTGCTGGTATGTCAGAATCATGAGTGTATTTTAGGTTTTTGTTGTTGTTATGATTCTTTTCCATTTTCCATTATTTTGAAGGAAACATGTTATGGAATACCAATGTTAATATTGCAAGGCACAATAGTAATGGTAAATGTGACTATTGTTTTTTTCTGAATAAACACATATACAATAACTAGTATTTACTACTTCATGTAGAATGTTGTATTTAAAACTCCTTTCTTGCATTTGGACCATTTTGAGTAGTCATTCTGCCAAAAAAAATCATTATAATTATAGGATTTTTGAATCAGACATTTCATTGAAAGTAAATCATTGGATATTGGTTTGGAGATTTTATTTTCAACTTTGTGTACAAGTTCCAACTTTTTGCTATTACTCTTACATTCTTTCAGCAGGTTTTTGTCATCTGTGTAGAAGTTGTTATTGAATTTTTTTGCTTGGATTATACAATTTCTATTCAGAGAATCAAACTCCTGCTGTTATACTGTGTTTTGTTTCTCTATAACCTAAGTGGAAAATTGTGTAGAGGGAATTTAAACGGTTTTGCACCTGTGGTATTTAAAATGTGGCAGGCATTTAGAGCTGTCATGAAGACCCTGGATGAAAATGCTTTATTGCATGTGATTATCCTCCTCTTACTACTTTTCAAAAGTAATCAAATAGGGCCATCTTAACTTTCCTGTGTTCCATCAACACTGAGAATTGAATAATGAATGTGGATAACTTATATTTGCTTCCAGTACAAGTGGTTTTATCTTGCCATCCTTGGAGTCACTGTTTTGGTCTCACATTGTGTGACACTATGAATAAGATTCTTAGTTATGTTTCCTGAGTGCTACTTGTTAAACAAATGCATAAAATGTGCTTGGCTCCACTCTGGATACTGGAGTATTTCAGACTAACCACAAAATGTTGAAGGTAGGCAAAGCAGCAACCTGGACTGGTTTTTATGTGAGAACTGGAGATAAAGTGTTGGCGAGAATACAGCGTTCAGCTACTCACATTCTCACTACTGGTAGGTGTGGTGGAGTGGTTAAAACATGATGCATCCAGCAGGGATTGACCCTGGGAGTATTTGACACCCCCTTATTTGCTACTCACCTACATAATGGTGCTCAAAACTTTTGATGAGATTCCAAGGTCCAACGAATACAGTTTTAGCCTCAGCCTGGTCCCTGTTCTCTGGCTCATGATGGCTTTTGTTTTCTTTTTCAAACAGTTATCTTAATATCCCTGATCACACTTGTCTGAAGGATGTTTGGTAGATAATATGGAAGCTTTTTGCCTTCATATGTGAATGCGCTGTTCTCTTACCTGAGAAGTCTTTTATTTTCTTCTCTGTCTACCCAAGGTCTAACCAACATCTGTGACCTAGAAATACCACCTACCCCTCCTCTGTGTCTCTTGCCACATAGTATTATTCAGGACATTTCTTTTCTTTTTCTTTTTTGGCGAGAAAGCAGGATTTATTGAGAGGACAGAAAAGCTCCCACAGTGGGAGGGGACCCAAAGGGGTTGCCCTATTCAGGACATTTCTTATAGCTAGCTCTCTGCCTTAGGGCTGGCCCCTGAGACTATAAATTCCTTGTGGCAGGGATTATATCTCTTTTATATTTCTTATTTTTTATATTTCTTTTCTTATAGCATCTAGCATATTGACTACTAAGAGTATTCTATTCTGAAAAAAGATATACATATGTATTTCTGTTCTTATAGCACCTAGCATAGAACAACTCAACACCTAATAGGTAGAGGATAAGAATTTACACAGATGAATGCAGTTTAAAAATGCATGTATGTGGCAGTGAGTGGTATTTGTAAGCACAGTCCTAAAAATATCAGTAAAAGCAGAGAGTGAATGGCATGACAGCTTTCACAGAGAGAGGATGTGCATGTTTATTGTGTACCCTGTAATTGTGCATTTGAGTCATTTGGAGTTGAGTAAGCCATTTTGCTATGTGAATCCTCAAGATTTCCTTCTAATTTCAAACTTGTTTGTGGGACTATTGAAAAAAATCCTCTGTTTAAATGAAATTGCTTAATAATACAGGTCACTTCTCGCTTAAACATGGCAAACTGAATACTAAATGTGAAAGTTCTGTTTTCTAGACTAAACTCCTTAAAAAGGAAGTAGCAGCACGTCTCCACTTACATAAAAGCAAACACATGCTTTGACAGTGATTAAGTTGACTCCTGAGAGACCAATTTCTGAAGAACCAAAAAAAACAAAAACAAAACACAAAACAAAACATTTGTTTTAATTTGCTAAATTGATTTGAGGGTTTCAGACAAATAACTTAGTGATTAGATTAAGAGGCTTTATAGAAAACAAAATAATGGAACTTGTGAATGAAACGGAAAAAATAGTAATTCTTGGTTCTGTCTCATCGGTTTCTCAGGCTTGCTGATGATGAAAGAGCAGATTGAAATCCCAGTCATCTAGGTTCTGGTGCTGAGACTCCACCCAGGTCGGTTTAGCAATCTGCTTCTTTCTCGTCTGCTGAACTGGCAGAGCTATAGTTGAATAGTCTATTGAAAGGAGTCAGCCCCTATCCTGTGATGAGACTGATTCTTGGATAAAATTTTGAGCTGAGTGCGGGAACCGTCTGCTGGAAACAAAGGTCAGAAACGTGTTGTGTCCTATCATGTCAGCGCCCCCCCCAAAGCGTGTCCCGCCACGTGACAGAACTGAGTCCCACTCTGACTCAGATAAGAAAACAGTAGTGAGAAATAATACTCATTTCTTCATACAATAGATGCCTCTCTCTCCTTAAGTGACTACCTTGCAAAAGAGCTATGATCTTTGGATATCTCTTGGAAAACAGCATCAAAAGCAGGATATCTGGAATCAACTCACAGGTCTTCTGTCACTACATTTCTTTGGTAATATTCGGTGTACTTACTCAATGCCTATTGTAGTAGACTGAATGATGGCCATCCGAAGATGTCAAGTCCTAACCCCTGGAACCAGCAAGTGTTCCCTGATTTGGGAAAAGGGTATTTGGAGATGTAATTAAGCTAAGGATCTTGACACAAGGAGATGACCTTGGTTTATCCAGAGGGGCCTTAAGTACGATTGCAAGTGTTCTTATAAGAGAGAGGCAACCTGGATGCAGCAGGAAAGCATCATTCTAAGCAAATTATCACAGAAAAAGCTGAATACTGCATGTTCTCACTAATAAGTAGACGACCTAAACACTGGGCACATACTGGCAAAAGGACAGCACCACAGACACTGGGCATTGCTAAAGGAGAGAAACAGAGAGGAAGGAGGGATAAGGGCTACAAAACCACCCACCGGGACCATGCCCACTCCTGGGGGTGGGAGCTCATCAGAAGCCCAAACCTCACCTTCATGCAATATACTCATGTAAACAAATGCTCGCATATACTCCAAGATTCTAAAATAAAATATCAGGTTGGGGCAAAAGTAATCACGGTTTCAGACTGTGAATTTTAAATCATTATAACTAGGCTCAAACACATCTTTATTCATCAAAATAGGGACCACTACAACCACGTTTTTGCCAATGAGAAATCAGTTTGTAGCATAACAATCCATGCTTGGGGCTCGATGAACTTTTGGAAAGCATTTTCTGAATCCTGCTGGTTGTGGAAGCATTTCCTCTGCAAAAAAATTGTCAAGATGCTCGAAGAAGTGGTATCAGTTGGCAAGAGGCGAGGGAATATGGCAGATGAGGAAAAACTTTGTAGCCTAATTTGTTCAGTTTTGAAGTGTTGGCTGTGCAACATGCCGATGGGTGTTGTGGAGAAGAATGGGGCCCTTTCTGTTGACCAATGCCAGCTGCACGTGTGGCGGTTTTCGATGCATCACATCGATTCGCTGAGCGTACGTCTCAGATATCATGGTTTGGCTGGGATTCAGAAAACTGTAGTGGGTCAGACTGGCAGCAGACCAGCAAACCGTGACCATGAGCTTTTTTTACTACAACTTTGGCTTTGGGAAGGGCTTTGGAGCTGCTTCCCTGTCCAACCGCTGAGCTGGTTGTTGATGATTGTCACATAAAATCCACTTTTTGTCACACGTCACGATCCAATCTAGAAAGGGCTGGTTGTTGTTGCATAGAATAAGAGAAGACGACATTTCAAAACGGAATTTTTTCTGATGTTCAGTCAGGTCATGAGGCACCCATTTATCAAGCTTTTTCACCTTTCCAATTTACTCCAAATGCTGGATGACCGTAGAACGGTCGACACTGAGTTCTTCGGCAACTTCTCGTGTAGTTTTAAGAGGATCAGCTTTGATGATTGCTCCCAGTTGGTCGTTGTCAGCTTGCAGTGGCCGGCCACCATGCTCCACATCTTCAAGGCTCTCATCTTTGCAGAACTTCTTGAACCACTACTGCACTGTAAGTTCTTTAGCAGTTCCTGGGCCAAATGTGTTGTTGATGGTGTGAATTGTCTTCACTGCTTTACGACCCATTTTGAATTTGAAAAAGAAAACCGCTCGAATTTTCTTTTTGTCTAACATCATTTTCATAGTCTAAAATAAATATAAAATAACAGCAAGCAATGTCATTAGCAAAAAAAAATAAAGTGAGAAATGTGCATCAAAATGATGTATAACAGAACCACATTTATTTAAGACTCTATTCCAGTATCAAAAGGCAAATTTCAATGATGCAAAAACTGCATTTTCTTTTGCTCCTACCTAATAATAGCTGGGCACAGTGGATCATGTCTCTAATCCCAGCACTTGGGGAGGTGGAGGCGAGAGGATTACCTGAACTCAGGGGCTTGAGACCAGCCCGTGCAACTTAGGAAGACCTTGTCTCTACATTAAATAGAAAAATTAGCTGGGCATGGTGGTGTGCGCCTGTAGTTCCAGCTACCTGGAAGGCTGAGGCAGAAGGATTGCCAGGGCCCAGCAGGTTGAGGCTGCGGTGGTCGTGAGTGTGCCCCTGCACTCCAGTCTGGGCAACAGAGTGAGACTCTGACTCAAAAATGAATGAATGAATGAATAAAAGTAATAAAATAAGAGAGAGAGGCAAATGAAGATAACATAGACAGAAGAAGCAGCAGCAAAGAAGACAGAGACCAGAGTGATAAAGCCACAGATTCAGGGAAGCCAACAGCCAGCAGGAGCTAGAAGAGGCAAAGAGCAAACCCCTACAGCCTCCAGAGAGGACATGGCCTTGTCGGCATCTTGATTTGGGACTTCTGGCCTCCAGGGTTGTGAAAGCACAAATTTCTGTTGTTTAATTGTCAACCCAGTAGTGACCATTGGCCACAGCAGCCATAGGGATCAACATACCAAATACGTGCAGGCCCTTGGGGAAGATGGAGGTTGAATAAGCCTGACCTCCACAGCATTCTTTTTTTCCCACCAACACTACAGCAGATATGCTGAGAAGAGCGGGGAAAGCGCTACAATGTATTTATTCAGAAATATCTGGGGAGAACTTTTCGTGGACCAGTTGCTATGCTCAGCCCCGGGGATGGAATGTGGACAGAATTGGCAAAGTTCCTTCCCTCTCCACAGAGCTTAACCTTCTGGTAAGTACAAAATAGAGCCTGATGCTATGAAAGCAATGGGGAGTGGTGGCATTAACTTCATCCAGAGGGACCAGGGAAGACGTGGTTGAAACGAGGGTGTTGTGGGTGAGTGGAAACACGCATTCAAATAAAGGAAAAAAATTGCTAATAAAGCTGGGAAGTCTGCAGTGCCTTCAAAAAGCCTTGGTAAGATGCACAGCCTTTATGAGAAACAGAGCTCTCCTTTACAGATTATTGAACCTTGTCACCCTTTAGTTGACTGGGTGAATGAAACCTACAAAGTGACATCGGAGGGCCCACATCTATGTTGCTGAGATGAACAGTGCGAAGTGTTTAATATTTTTACTCCAAATGGTTAACCAATGGTATCAGCATCAGTAAATAATTTTCCCTTCCTTTACCTTCTGATTTATGATGGGATCTTTCTTTCTTTTTCTTTTCTTCTCTCTCTCTCTTTTTTTTTTGGCTCTAAATACCACCTGATCTTCAACCAAAGCTGGTAGGCACCGATAGTCATAGTTCTGGAAATCATTTTGCATCCATCCTTTTTCTATAGTATCTGAGTCTCCATTCACTGATTCGCATTCCCAGAATGACTCAACTTTGATGCTTCCACTCCCTCTAATATTGGAGTCCCTCACTTTTCATTATGATGCTGCCTTTCCAAAGTAACTTTGTTATCTAAATTAAAATCAGTTTTGAGGCCAAAAAAAATAGCTTCACAAGAACAACATGCTGGAGTGTAGACATTCAAAATCTTTAACACACCCTTTCCAGGTTGGCCTCTAACGTTGTATTATGATTTTTTTTTATTGGAAAACTAGTTCTAAAGATTGAATTTTGATGAGTTTACAACATTCAACTTCATGGATTCAAATTGCACATCCTTTGGGAAAGGTGCCATCTATGAAGGCACTCACACAGTGTTTGGCCCATAGTAGGATCTCATGGGCTTTTAAATGGATCTGATATTTTAAAATGTTTCTATCACTCTTAGCCTTGGCTTAACCATCATAGTCTGGTGGGCAGGCAGGCTTGCTGTATAAATGTAGCCTGGAAGCCGAATCCAAATATTTGTGGCCCAATTCTGTGATTTCCCTTAGAGAAATGTATTGTTAGAGTCCTGCACATAATTTTTTTGATCCAGGTAGCCTGAAGATGTGTAAATATCTGTTTGCTCAGGTAGTAGTTTATTTACAATTCATGAAAATGACAATAGGCTGTTCAAGCCACCAGCTTTCGGCTGTCTTATCTCCCTTTGCAAAATTTATCTAATAGCGATGAAACAGACATGATTTTATGGGCTTAAAAGAGAAGAATGTCTAACGAACTATCAAAAGATTGAAATATGCACCTTTGTTAAACAGGGTTGTTCCATAAGACCTTTCTGTATTCTGAGTTACGAATTCAGATGAACTGAAGCACTTAAAAATCAAATTCTATGCAGCTCCTTAAAGCACCAACCTGTATTTTAGAATTTCTCTGAATAGTATAGTGAGCCCTCCACCTGCTTAGAAAAATACTTGTTCTCTTTTGCCTCCAAGGAAGAGGTGGGCCGCTGACGGAGCTTCTTGCCATGTCATGGGGGACCCTTCCTTTAATCAAGCTTGGGATTCCTAGTCACATTTGCAAAAGGGTTTAATGTTCACTTGTCCTGTTCCTTTCCTTGCTGAAGTGAATACAAACATTTACATGGAGGTTGTTGGGACCCATCTACATGGGGTAAGAATTTGCAATCTGGTTACTATGAGCTGGGCTATAATTTTATTGTTTATTATAATTAGGTTTGTTTGCAAGACTGGAAATTTTGTTCCATTTAAGAACTGAAGACTTTCCGGGCTTGTCAGCGCTGATTCATGTTCTAATTGCCAAAACAGACAAGAATATCAGCCCAGGTGCACAGACGTCATAGTTTAAATCAAGTCTCATCAGAAACTACTTGTCTTTTGAGAAAGGGGCTTTTAAATTTTTTTTTTTCGAGGAACGCTCTTTATTGACTGGTGTCCTTTATATCTTTTCATATTGCTACATTTATCATAAATGAAAACCACAAGAGAAGTTTTTAATAAAAATATACATCTGATTATGTTTTTATGAATATACAGAACATTAAATGTCAAAAAAATTTGCTTGAGCCCCCAAAGCAACTTCTAAAACATTAAATAGCCAACTCAGAACCAGGCAGCAATTTTGCAAATGAGTTGTTGTTATCACCAGTATTTTTTCTGGGAGAAATTCTTCTTTGTTTTCTCTACTTCAAAAATATTATAATTTTATTTTCAACATTTGCCAAAGATGAACCAAATTCTGTCAGTGAGTGAGTCAGGTGGTTCACAAGGAAGGAGGATATAGTCACTTATACAAAAATTCCAAATGAGGAGCGCTTTTTTTGAGGTGGATTCAACAGTCTAATGTAATAATACAGACTGAAGCACATAAGTTAGTTTTTCTTTATACCTGTTTAATAAAGTTTGAGATCGCTGAAATATTAAGATAGAACAGTGGCAAAAGTTTATTTTCTTCATAGTATATATCGCCATTTGAAATTATCTTACCTATTTATTTATCTTCTCTGTCATTATCTGTCTTGCTCCCCAGGATATTTAGTCCATGAGATCTTGTCTCATGATATTTTTCTTGGTATACAGTAGGTACTCCATAATTGTTACATGAAGGTGAATGAACAAATAAATGAATAAACATTTGCACATATTTGTATGTTATTTGCAACACATTTTGTAATTTCTCTGGTAATACTGCCTCTTCCCTTTTATCTGACATCTCTGCGAAGGAAGTTGTCTAGGGAAAAATAAATTACAATATAAACTGTCATTAATTTGACATTAAATCCTGTAAAATCTGTTGGCGTTTGTGTGTTTGGTCCATCAGCCAACAGATACTTAATGAAGAGAGGTGATTGCGGAGTTTTCTATTAAGGGGGTGGCACACTGGTTATTACTTAATATTTTGATTCAGCCCTTCCTCTATATTGCATTTTCCACTGAACATCTATATTACTGCCATAAAAAGGCAAAATAAAGCCTTACTGAGATGATTTGTTTTAAAGTGAGCTTTAGAAAAATCTTGTGTATTTAGACTCTGTCTTATTTTTTGCCACTTGGTCGAAGAGAGTAGGTACTGCTAAGGGTACTATAATGAATGCCAGGGTCTGAAAGATGCATTTATTATTCAATAAAAAATATTTCATTGATTTTTAAAAATTGTATTGAAAATAAGTGGCAAATTGAGTAAATATACAAATTTATGTGTTTTAAGACTCAAGTCTAATAAGCAATGTCGAATTCTTTTGTCTGTGTGTACATTTATAGAGACAAAGAAATGTCTTCATGTCTTTTATTATTACTTACAGAAGCAACACTGACAGTGACAAAATGTCAACTAAATATTTTTTTTCTTGCTACACATATAAAGCCTTTCTGGTCAACAACCTTCCCTGTACCTATTTAGCCCTCCAGGTATTGCCTGGTCAGTTATCAAACACCTGGCATTATTTTTTTCAGGTTTTATATTCCATAAAGCCTTTCTGGTAAGAAGCAAAAGCATGGAACTCATCAATTCACTGTGATATTTAGTTGTCACGGGACAACCTAACTAGTTTCTTAAGGCAAATAAACTGATTAGCATGGGACAACTGGTTTATAGAAATGTAAAGTAGATAACAGATATCATTTAAAAATTTAAGCACATGTAAATTTTGCTTGGGATTATACAACATTTTTCTATAGGTGTAGATTATATATTGAACTTATTAACATGATTTTTTTTCTTCTTATAATAGTTTTCATCTAATTTGGCTAATTGAGGAGGAGGAGAATACCTAGTGTGTGTGCCTACTGTGTTCTGTATTTTAGCAGAAATTTTGTATACATTACTGAACACTCAAATTACCTTTATTTACTGGTGGTATTATTTACTGAAAGTGATATCATTTACTGAAAATATCAGGGAATTTAAATCACTCAATATTCTATGAGTAGCCAAGCTGAAATAGCTAGTCAGCTATTTGTTTGGTTGTTAAGTCAGTGTTCTTTTTAGTGCAGTCAATTGAAACAACATTCAGTAGTGCAGTGAATTGGAAGAACATTCAATAACATACAGATTTTCTCTCCATCTTTCTAAATTTTTTCTCCACTGAAGAAGATATCACCTTCCATTGCTGGTCATAAACTTATTACATTGAAGTTGAAGTAAAATAAAGTGCCAGAAATTATTTGTAAAACACACGGTCTTCTTGCCTTTCTCCTTGTAATGTGTAAATGACGGAATTAAGTAAATTTTCTACTTTTGTGGCCAAGGGAAGCATTTGGGTATTTGTTAAGAAATAAACAGAAATTGAGGAGTGGTGTCAGCAAAATGGTGGAATAGGAAGCTGCAGGCCTTATTCCTCCACAGAGAAACTGACCTAATGGCAATAAGATGTTATGGGCGTTTCCCCTAAAAACTGGAATAAGACAAGGCTGTCCACTTTCACCCCTCCTGTCCAACATAGTGTTGGGAGTTCTAGCGAGAACAATCAGACAAGAGAATGAAATCAAGCATATACTAATAGGAAAAGAGGAAGTCACTTTATCCTTCTTTGCTGAGGACATGATTCTATACCTAGAAAACCCAAAATAATCTGTCAAAAACCTTCTTGCACTGATAAAGGACTTTGCAAAGTCTCAGGATACAAAATCAATGTGCAAAAGACAGTCATATTCTTATACACCAAACAGGCAGAGAACCAAATGAAAGACACAGTCTCATTCATAATAGCAATAAAAAAGTGAAATACCTTGGCATCTTCCTAACCAGAGAAGTGAAAGACCTTTACAATGAAAACTATAAAACAATGCTCAAAGGAGTCAGAGATGACACAAACAAATGAAAAAACACCCCATGCTCGTGGATTGGAAGAATCAACATTATTAAGATGTCCATCCTACCCAAGGCAATCCACAAATTTAACTAAATATCCATTAAATTACCAACATCATTCTTCTCAGACCTGTAAACAACAATACAGAAATACGTATGGAAACATAAATGACCATGAATATCCAAAACAATCCTTAGCAAAAGAAACAAAGCAGGAGGTTTCACACTTCTAGACTTCAAACTTTATTATAAGGCTACAGTAATCAAAACAGCATGGTATTGGTTCAAGAATAGGCATATAGACCAATGGAACAGGATAGAGGTTCTGGGAGCAAACCTCAATTTCTCAACCAACTCATCTTCGACAAAGGCTCCACTAACACCACTGAGGATAGGAGAAGTTATTCAGTAAATGGTGCTGGGAAAACTGGCTGACCACATGCAGAATATTTAAACAAGACCCGTACTATCACCATACACAAAAAATCAACTCTAAATGGATCAAAGACTTAAATGTAAAACCTCAAACTATAAGAACCTTAGAAAATGCAAGAGACACCCTTATGGAAATTGGAACTGGCAACCAATTCCTGATCAAAACCCCAAGTGCCCATGCCATAAGAGATAAGATAGACAAGTGGGACTTCATCAGACTGAAAAGTTTCTGCAAACCAAAAGAAACCATCAGGAGAGTGAGGAGACAGCCCAGAGAATGGGAAAAAAATATTTGCCAACTGCACATTTGACAAAGGCCTAACATCTAGAATTTACAAGGAACTCAAACATGCTGAAAAGAAAAATAAACAACCCTATTAAAAAGTGGGCAAAGGTTATGTATAGACACTTCTCAAAAGAAGATATATGAGTAGCCAACAGATACATGAAAAAATGCTCAGCCTCACTAATCATTAAGAAATGCAAATTAAAACCACACTGAGATATCACCTAACCACAGTAAGAATAGCCTTCATTAATAAAACAAACAACAACAGATGCTGGATAGAATATAGGGAAAAAGGAACACTTCTACACTGTTGGTGGGAGTGTAAACTAGTATAATCTCTGTGGAAAACAGTGTGGCAATTCCTAAAAAAATCTAAAAATTGACCTTCCATACAACCCAGCAATCCCACTTCTGGGATTAAACCTGGAGGAACATAAATTATTCTACAAAAAAGATGCTTACATGCACATTGATTGCAGCACTATTCACAATAGCAAAAACATGGACCAACTGTGTTGCCCATCAAAAGTAGACTGGATTAAAAATGTGGTGCATACACACAATGGAATATTACACAGCCATAAAGAAGGACAAAATTATGAACTTCACAGCAACCTGAATGAATTTAAAGTCTATAATACTCGGTGATCTATCACAGAAACAAAGAACTGAGTACCACATGTTCTTACTCATAAGTGAACCCTCAACAATTATCATAATACTATAAGAAAAGGATTGGCATTAGCAGGAAACTTTCAGGGGAGTGTGGGGGCACACTTCATTAATAAGGGTACCTGATCTCAAACTGGGTGAAGTGAGGCCCAAAGTCAGGTCCAAACATTACTTGTACAATGACCATTTGTATACCTAATCCTGAATTGTACCCCACATCTTTAAAATAAACAATTAAAAAACCATTTTATGGGAACTCTAGAAATAGGTTAAGAAATTATTGTACCCTAGGCATGCACAAAGCCAAGAACAGCTACATTAAAATAGATTAGAAGAGTCATTTTATTTCAACTGTGATAGCTCCTTCTCCAAGCTGGCACAACATAACAAAATTAGGAGAAAATGCCAAACAAATGGATTTTCCTTTGGGAGAAAAAGAGAAGAGTGAAATATGTGTCTAATATTCCATTTTCTCATGGGGCTACTCAGGGACTGGTTTCTCTCTCAGCTGACTTGAAGCAGTGATCGGAAACCAAGATAATCTGAAAGCCTGGGGGCTGCTGAGGTGAAAAGAGAGCTCAGCTGCTTGATGCTGCATTAGAGAAGCTGGCACAGGTTAGAGTGATCAAAAGAAAGTGTCCAGCTAAAAGTGAATACCTTGAGAGGGAAAGAGAAGCGTGGTAGGTACATCCAACATTTCAGTTTTTTGGGAGGTGGAGGGCTGCCAAGGGACAAGCTATTGTCTTACCTGACTCAAAGCACTGACAGAGCCAGCATACTTTGGATGCCTGTAGGCCACAGAGGACAAATGGGTGTTCAGCAGCTTATTGCACCAGAGAACTTCCCATACTGCAGGCAGACACCAGAGGAAGCAAGATATTACAAGCTCCTGAAAAAGAAACTGAAAATCTTTCTAACCAGGAAGTTACACACATAAGTTCAGAGAAGGAGAATCCCTAGAAAAGTTCCCAGAATCTTTAACTAGACTGATTGGTGAAGGTTTCCACTGTGTAAAACCAGTCTGTAAACACTGAAAGAGGTGTCTGTATATCCAAACCCACAAATCACAGTACTAACAAGGCACATGAAAAACAACAACAATAAAAACAAACAAAAACCAAAGAGTCATGGCCCAATTAAAGGAACAAACTAAATCTTCGGGACGATGACCCTAAAGTAATGGAGATTTAAAATTAACTTGATAAAGAATTCAAAATAGTCAACTTAAAGAAGATCAATGCATTACAAGAGAGCACAAATAGATAACTAAACAAAAAACCAGAAAGCAATACCTAAACTCATGTAGAATATCAACAAAGATTTAGAAACTTTAAAAAAAGAACAAAACAGAATTTTTAGAGCTGAAGATACAATAACTTATAGAAAAATTTACTAGAGGAATTCAGCAGCAGACTTGACCAAACAGGAAAAAAGAATTGGTGAACTCAAAGACAGGTCATTTGAAATAACTGAGTTAGAGGATCAACTATGAAAAAGAATGATGGAAAATGATGAAAAGTCTATGGAACACCATTGAGTAGATCAATATATACATTATGGTAGTTCCAGAAAAAGAAGAGTACAAGAAAGGGACTGAGAGTTTATCTGAAGAAATAATGGCCTAAACTTCACTTCCAAGGAAGAAAATGGATATCCAAATTCAGGAATCACAAAGTACTACAATTAAGATAAACTTCCTGTCTCACACCAAGACACATTGTAATCAAACTGTAAAAAGTCAAAAAGGCATCCTTGAAAGCATCAAGAGAAAACTGACTCATCACGTACAAGGGAATTCCCATAATATTATTGGTGGATTTCTCAGCAGAAACTTTACAGACCTGAAGGAAGTAGAATAATATGTTCCAAGTGCTGAAAGACAAAAACAAAACAAAACAAAACAAAATCCCAAAAAACTCTACAAACTAAGAATACTATCTTGTAAAACTGTCTTCCAAAAATAAAAACCTTAATAGGTAAGCAAAATCTGAGAAAGTTCATTACCATTAGATCAGCTTTACAAAAATTGCCAGAGGAGTTTCAAGATGAAATGAAAGATTAGATACCAACATGATATCATATGGAAATATAAAGCTCTTTAGTGAAGGTAAATATTTAGGCAAATACAGAATCCTGTACTACTATGATAGTGGTGCATAAATCACTTTTAATTCTGATATAGTTTAAAAGATAAAATTATAAACATAGCTATAACTCTAAATCTATGTAAATGAATACAAGATATTTAAAAGCATATTTGGTAACGTTAATAACAAAGTGTATGCAGGGGATATGTATAGGAGTAACATTTTGGGATACAATTCAAGTTAAATTGTTATCAGTTTAAAATAGATTTTCATAACTACAAGATGGTTTATGTGGTCTATGGTAACCACAAAGAAATAACTAATGAAGATGGCTAAAAAGTGAGTAAAAAATAAAATCATGTCACCTATCGCAAAGAAAGACAGCAAGAAATGGAAATAGTAGGTTCTTTCCTATCAGCAATTACTTTAAATATAATTATATTAAATGCTTTAGTCAAAAGATAGAGTGGCTGAATGAATTTTTTAAAAAAGAAAATCAGACTATATTCTGTTTGTAAGAAACTCACTTTGGCTCTAAGGATACACATAGGCCATTCAGCCTATGTGTGAAAAAATGGAAATAGATATTTCATACAAATAGTAACCAAAAGAGAGCAGAAGCAGTCACATTTATGTCAGCTAAAATAGATTTCAAATCTAAAACTCTCACAAGAGACAAACAACAACAACAATGATATATAACAATATTGGGGCTAAGTCACCACTAAGATATAACAATTACAAATATACATGCACCTAACATCAGAACACAGATATATATGAAGCAAACACTGATAGAACTGAAAGAAGAAACAGACAATAGCACAATATTAGTATATTCCAACACCTTGTTTTCAATAATGGGTAGGTCAACCAGACAGAGGATTAGTTAGGAAACAGAGGACTCGAACAACATTAGGGACCAATTTGACCTAACAGACATTTATAGAACACTCCACACCACATCATCAGAATACAGTTTCTTCTCAAGTGCACATGCAACATTATCCAAGATAGATCACACGGTAGTCAATGAAACAAGATTTAACAAATTAAAGGAGATTGCAATCATACAAAGTATCTTTTCTGACCACAATGAAATAAAACTAGAATAGCAGAAGGAAATTTAAAAGTACATATGTGGAAATAAGCAACACACTCTTTTTTTTTTAAAGCAACACACTCTTAAACAACCAATGAGTCAAAGAAGAAATTGCGATATATGTTACAAAATATCTTGAGAAAAATGAAAATTAAACAACAACATAAAACCTAGGGGATGTCACACAAATACTATTAAGAGGGAAGTTTATAACAACAACGACCTACATTAAAAAAGAAAAAAAAGCCGGGCTCGGTGGCTCAGCCTGTAATCCCCGCCTTTGGGAGGCTGAGGTGAGTGGATTGCCTGAGCCTGCGGGTTCGAGACCCGCCTGGGCAGCGAGACCTCATCTCTACAATAAATAAAAAAAAATCAGCCGGGCGTGGTAGCGCAGGCCTGTAATTCCGGCTACTTGGAAGGCTGAGGCGGAAGGATCACCGGAGCCCAGCAGGTTGAGGCTGCGGTGGCCGGGAGCAGCCACTGCACTCCAGTCTGGGTGACAGAGTGAGACTCCAACTCAAAAAAAAAAAAAAAAAAGAAAAAAAAATCTCAAATTAACAACCTGGTATTACACCTCAAGGACTTACAAAAAAATAACAAATTAAATGTAACGCATGCCAACAAAATAGACAAAGTAGAGGAAATGGATAAATTCTTGGAAACATACAACTCCCCCCTCGACCTTGAATTAGGAAGAAAGAAAATTCCTGAACAGAACAATAATGAGTAGTGAGATCGAAACAGTAATTAGAAGTCTCCCAACAAAAAAAAGTCCAGAGCCTGATGGACTGATAGTTGAATTCTAGCAGACCTTCAAAGAAGAACTGGTATCAATTTTACTGAGGCTGTTTCACAAGATTGAAGAAGAGAGAATCCTCTCTAACTCATTTTACAAGGCCAGTATCACACCGATACCAAAGCCAGGAAAAGTCATAGTAGGGAAAAAAAGAGAGAGAGAGAGAGAGAGAAAATTACAGACCAATATCCCATAGGAGAAAGATGCAAAAATTCTCAACAAAATATTAACAAACCAAATTCAACAATACATAAAAAAGATAATATACCACAACTAAGTAGGATTTATTCCAGAGATGTAAGGGTGGTTCAGCACACACAAGTCAATAAACATGAGCCACTACATAAACAGAATTAAAAACAAAATTATATGATCATTTCAATAGATGCAGAAAAAGTGTTTGATAAAATCCAGCATTCCTCCATGATAATGAAAACTCTCAGCAAAATAAGCATAGAGGGAATATTCCTCAAAATAATAAAAGCCATATACAATAAACCCACAGCCAATGTCATTCTGAATGGAGAAAAGTTGAATGCATTCCCTCTCAGAACTAGAACAATACAAGGATGCCTGCTTTCATCACTCTTGTTCAACATAGTACTGAAAGTCTTAGCCAGAGCAATAAGGCAAGAAAAAGGAAGAAAGTGTATCCAATTGGGAAAAAAAAGAAATCAAAATATCTCTATATGTCAGTGAAATAAACTTACACCTAAAGAATCCTAAAGACTCCTTCAAAAGATTCCTGGACTTAATACACGAATTTGGTAGTTTCAGGATAAAAAATCAACACACACTAACAAGCACTGATATACACCAATAGTGACCAAGCTGAGAATCAATCAAGAACTCAATTTTATGTACAAGAGCAGTCAAAATGCTAAAATACCTAGAGATATATTTAACCAAGGATGTGAAATATCTCTACAAGGAGAACTACAAAACTCTGGTGAAAAAAATTGTAGAGGACACAAATGAATGGAGAAACATCCCATGCTCATGAATTGGAAGAATCAACATTGTTAAAAGGACCGTATTACCCAAAGTAATCTACAGATTCAATGCCATCTCTATCAAACTACCAGTGTCATTTTTCACAGAATTAGAAAAAAAAAAAACACCTACAATTCAAATAGAACCAAAAAAGAGCCAGAATAGCCAAAACAATCCTAAGCAAAAAGAACAAGGCTGAAGGCGTCACGTTACCTGACTTCAAATTATACTACAGGGCTGCTGTAACCAAAATAGCATGGTATTGGTATAAAAGCAGACACATAAACCAATGGAATGCAATAAAGAGTACTGAAATAAATCAAAATACCTACAACCAACTGACAAAGCAGACAAAAACATATACCTGGAAAAGGACACTCTATTCAACAAATGGTTCTGGGAAAATTGGGTAGTTACATGCTGAAAAATAAAAATTGATCCCTATCTCTCCTCACATATAAAAATTAACTCAAGATGGATTAAAGACTTAGATGTTAGACCTGAAATCACAAAAATCCTAGAAGGAAACCTAGGAAAAACTATTGCTTCTTGGCCTTTTTGCTAAGATAAATTGTAATATTTGTTCTTATCAGTTTAATGAAACAGAAAAAAACTCTTCTAGATATCGGCCTAGGTAAATAATTTATGACTAAAACTCCAAAAGCAAATGCAACAAAAACAAAAGTAAGCAAGTGTGATTTAATTAAACTGAAAAAACTTTTGCACAACAAAAAAAATAATCAGCAGAGCAAATAGACAATCTGTAGAATAGGAGAAGATAGTCTCAAATTATACATCTGACAAAAGAATAATATCCAGAATGTACAAAGAACTCAAACAAATAATTGAGAAAAAAACAAATGACCCTATTAAAAAATCGACAAATGACATGAACCAATATCTCTCAAAAGAAGATATAAAAATGGCCACGAACATGAAAAAATGCTTACCATCGCTCATCAGGGAAATGCGAATTAAGACCACAATGAGATACCACCTTACACCAGTCAGAATGGCTATTGTTAAAAAATCAGAAAACAACAGATGCTGGTGCAGATGCTGAAATAAAGGGAATGCTTCTACACTATCGATGGAAGTGTAAATTAGTATCGCCTCTCTGGATAGTGGTATGGAGATTTTTTTTTTTTTTACAGTAGAAAAGGTAACTGTATTCTCAGTATTTAATAATTCATACAGTATCATAATCAGACTGCCATGTCTCTGGGAAAATCAGTCTTCCCACTCTTCTTTATGCATATGAAGTCATCTGGGCAAATACAAGGTGGAGGGGGACTCAAAGATTTATTTATTTTTTATTTATAAAAACTGTGCATTTATTCTTACATGTTTCAACTTCAGTCACCTCCAGGAGATTTCTTAAACAACTCAAAGTAAATCTACCATTTGATCCAGCAATCTCACTGCTAGGTATCTATCCCGAAGAACAGAGGTTGTTATGTGAAAAAGACACTTGTACTTGCATGTTGATCACAACACAACTCACAATAGCAAAGATGTGGAATCAACCTAAATGACCATCAGCTGATCGGTGGATAATGAAACTGTGGTGTAGATACACCTTGGAATACTATTCGGCTATCAAACAGAACAAAATAATGTCTTTTGGAGCCACTTGGATGGAATTGTAGGACGTCCTCCTGAGTAAACCATCTTAGGAAGAGAAAACCAAACACCACATGTTCTCACTTATAAGTAGGAGCTAAACTAGGGATCTGCAAAGACATCGAGAATGGCATATGGACACTGGAGACTCAGAAGGGGGAGGGAGCGAGGGGTGGGGGAACAGAAAATCACCTTCTGGGTGCCGTGTGCACAATGGGGGTGGTGGGTGCACTTAAGGCCCAGACCCAAAACTATTTGCTCCCTCAAAGTTATTTAAACAAAAAGTAAAAATAAATGTCACTCGAGCAGAAGAAAGGACATAGTAAAAAAAAAATGCCAGAAATAGATAACATAAAAGACAGAAAAATTATAGAAAAATTAACAAAATTAAGTTTTATTAAAAGATCCACAAAATTGAGAAACCTTTAGCTAGACTAAGAGAAAAGGGAGAAGACACAACAAAGATGAGAAAAATGAAAGAGGAAAAATTATAATTTATTTCACATGAATAAAAAAAGATAAGAGATTACCATGAACACTTACAGGCCAACAAATTGTATAATATAGAATAAGTAGAAAATTCCTAGAAACATACAAACCACCATGACTGAATTATGAAGCAATAAAAAGTCTGGTCACAATGACAACAAGTAAGGCGAATAAAATATTCAAAAACTTTTCAACTAACTAAAAGTGTGCACGTTCTCACATTTCCCTTTGAGGACTTTTTTCATTTTGGGGAACAAAAAAAAAGTTGCTTGGGGTGAGACTGGGTGAATAAGGAGGGTGGGGCGTGGGGGTGATGCTGTTTTTGTCAAAAACTGCTGACTACTTAGCATGGTGTGGGCAGGTATGCTCAAAATCACCCATCATGAAATGGGCAAACACATTGAAAGAATCTCCAAGAAAAAAAAAGAAAGAAAATTCAGTGAATCTGAATGCAACCTCTTACATCAATGCTAGCTGGTACACTGATGCCAATGGATTTCTAGAACACTTACTTTGTGGGGGAAGCCCCCAGTACTACAAGCAGCCTGCCCTCCAAATGATAACTTCAGTTTTTTGGGGTTCCTCCATATATCTGACAAGGGATTAACATACAACATATATAAAGAATTTCTACAACTCAACGACAAACAAGCAAATGACCCACTTAGACAATGGGCAAAAGATTGGAATAAACATTCCTATAAAAAAAGATACCAATAGCCAACAAACATATGAGATGTTCAACACCATGAAACATCCCAGAAATGCAAATTAATACAGCATTATTAATGAGATATCACCTCATACCTGCTAGGATGACTACTATAAAAATATGTATGTGGCAAAGACGTGGAACCCTTTTGCACTGTTGGCAGGAATGTAAAATGGTACAGTCATTATGGAAAACAGCATAATGAAGGTTGCTCAAAAAATTAACAGTAGAATGACCATATAATTCAGCAGTCCATACTTTCATCCGTACATGAAAAATAATTGAAAACTGGACCTCAAAGAGATATTCGCACACCCGTATTCATTTAGTATTATTCTCAATAGCCAAGAGGCAGAAGCAACTCACATAATCACCGATTAATTTTAAAATGCTGTATGTGCATACAATACAATATTAGCAATCTTAAAAAAGGAAATTCTGACACATGTTACATGAATAGAACTTGAATACATAATGCTAACTAAAATAAGCCAGTCACAAAAAGACAAATACTGCATAATTCCATTTATATGAGATAGCTAAATCAGTCAAACTCCTAGAAACAAAAAATGAAATAGTGAAAAGCAGGAGTTGCTATTTAATAGGTATAGCGTTTCAGTGTTACAAGACGATACAGTTCTGAAGAACAGTTGCACAACAATGTGCATACAGCTGATACTTCTGCACATTTAAAAATGATTTAGATGGTAAATTTTATGTTAACTGCTTTTTTTAAAAAAAATAAGAAATGAACAAAACACTATAGAATCGTGTCTAAATTACAAGGCCCCCTCAATATACGTCATGTGTTGCATTTTGCTCCCCTCCCCCCAAGATGTTGAAGTCTTAACTCTCATTATCTCTAAACGTGACTTTATTCGGAAGTAGGATCTCTGCAGATAATCAAGTTAAGATGAGGACATTGGGATGGGCCTTAATCCAGTATGACTATGTTCTGATAAAAAGGGGAGATTTGGATCCAGAGACAGACAAATAGAGAGAGGATACCATGTGAAGAGACAAGGAAACCCCAAGTACAAGCTGAGGAATGCTCAAGGCTAGGAGAGAGGTATGGAAAAGAGTCTCCCTCAGAGCCCTCAGAAGGAACCAACCCCGCTGACACCTTGAACTTCTAGGCTCCAGAACTGCGAGAAAATAAATGCTTATTTTTAAGCCACCCAGTTTGTGGTACTTTGTTATTGAAGCCCTAAGAAATGATTACACCGTGGGTTGTGGTTGTAGGGTTTTAATAAATTGTGCCCTTTTTCTTCGATACCTGAGTTTGCAACCAAATATCATAAGCTCAAACATGAAACAAACAGCGTATTAGATTGAAGGTAAACAACACTCATTTTCTCCTTTACTCTTTGAGTATTTCTCACTGGGTCTCTATAATATTCTTCTTATAGATGATACTATATGACTTTTTAGGAAAAGATTTTCTTATTATTTTCTTTCAACAGATGTAAAACAAAGAGTTAAGCTTTCCCCCCAGGAACTAAGCTAATTATACTGAAATCTTTTAAGGCATTTTTAGAAATTAGGGTGTTTAGGGTAGATTGAATCGCCGTTTTGGTTGGCGGAGCTGGTAGGGTTGGGGCTGGCTTACTATTTACGTTGAGAAAATATTTCTTAAATTATGAGTAAAATAATTTGTGACTTTCACTCTAGAGCAAAACTCCAGATAAGAGCACAAATTATGAGCTAAAAGCTGGTATCATTTTGAGACGACTCCAAAGAAGCATTGTAGCAACACTGATCTGAGCAAAGAAGCTCTGCTCTTTCTTATAATAATTTACTTTTTTCAGAGTTTATGAGTCATCTCTTGAGGAATGTGATTGGAAATTATAGTTATGGTTACTATATTTGAAAAAATTTTCAGTCTACAGGCTTAGTCCTCTCTAACTAGGTTTCAGCTCATGGCCAAAGACCCAGTGCAAAGCAATCACACTGAAAAAGGCTTTTTGGGTTGACTTGTGCAGCTGCTGTGAAGAGACCTTTCGGCGGTCCTAAAAATGCCTGTTTGGTAATGAACAACCTGCGCTATTATTATACTGCATGTAATTAAAAATTTTTAGCATAACTCCCCCTAATATTAATGGTAATTCAGACAACGCAGCCAGTGGTAGACAGCTTCATTAGTTGGGTTTCTTTCTTATAAATGCGAGCATTAAAAACTGCTATACTGTCATTCTGTCTGCTGCTTATTATCACTGCAGACTCGTGTACCAGACTAATTGCGTCCCCGTGGAAAACACCATTCTCTCCTCCTGAGCATGTGGGACAGTGGCAGCAACGCCCCGCGAAGACAGCACGGCTTTGATGGAACTTTGTCTGGGCTTCCATATGCACATGCGTGTGCATTTGTCCTTGTTACACTCAGGCACACACAGGCTATTTTCCAGCGTTTTTTAAAAGATAGAATCCTTAGGTATCTTAGAAAATGAACTTAAGAAAGCAAGATGACCCTCTCCAAGACTTTCCCTGTCTATTGGATGTGTCCTCTAATGAAAAACAGAAGAGCATTTTCTAAAAATAGAAAACATACGATTTCTCTGTAGAGAGAAGAAAACAATTTAGAAATCATCAAAATGTGCATGTATTCAGACCTCTAAGACTACAACAAGATTATTATTGAATTTACTTTACACAAAGCATTAAAAAAAAAAAAAAAAGGTTTGCGGTTCTCCAGAGGAAGCTAAAGATCATTTTAAGGGAGAAATTCTTTTTTCCCATCTTATTATTAGATTATATCCTCAATAAAAAAAATGAAAAGTGCCCATACTTGGTTGATGGTTAAACAAATGGAGATTAAGAGAGAAGCAAAAAGTCTAGAAGCATTTAATACTTGTGAAATTCTCAGGTGAATTTTCAGACATTTGGAGAATGGAGACATGATATAAAGCATGCGTTTGCTCAAAAAACTTCAGCAACCCCCTGTTTTCCGAAGGAAACAATCTCCTTAGAGCTATATTTATCAAGTACAGGATATGGTATGCTTTTCTCTTTTTTTAATTTCAGGATGGCCCCATCCCTGAAATATAGAACTAGGGTGTCTATGGGAGGGTCCCAAGTCATTCTTACGTAACAATGTCTGAAGGCCACCACCTCAAGGACCATGGCCCCTACTGTCTGGCCCCAAGCCATCTTTTCGAGTCTCTCTAAAAGTCCTGCCTCGGTGGTACTCAATTTTGGGATACATCCCAATTATATGGAGTTTAAACATTGCAATGCCTGGCCCCCACCTCCAGTGATTCTAGCTCAGTAATTCTGGGGCAAAGCTGTCAATAAGGGCTTTGGTTTAATTAAACAACGAATCAGTAGATAACTCTGTTGTGCACAGAATATAATAATCGTCCTGCCTGCTAGCAGTCAGCGGATGTGGGTTCTACATTTGGCCCTCCCTCTTCCCTGCCACGTTCCACATCACTGAGACGCTGTGAGTGTTCGTTCCTTCTTGTGTAAAACCAACATAAATGGACCTACACTGCCATGTTAATCTGTTGGCATTGCTATAAAGGGATACCTGAGGCTGGGTAAATTGATAAAGTGAGTTAATTTGGCTCATGGTTCTGTAGGCTATACAAGAAGCATGGCGCCAGCATCTGCGTCTGGTGATGGTTTCAAGAAGCTTGCAATCATGGCAGAAGGTTTAGGGGGAGTTGGTGTGTCATATAATGAGACAGGGAGCAGGAGATAGAGAGGAGGGGTGCCATGCTTTTTAAAACAACCAGTTCTTGCGTGAACTCATAGAGCAAGAACTCATTCGTTACTGTGAGATGGCATCAAGCCATCCATGAGGGATCTGCCCCCATAATCCAAACTCTTCATACTAGGCTGCACCTTTAACATTGAGGATCACATTTCAAAATGAGATTTGGAGGGCACAAATAACATTCAAATTATATCAACCTGCTGCCTGACAAGTTAGGTGATGTCCAGGAAACGACTCTGTCAAGTACTGAGATGTCATGCATATTAAGAGATTCAAGTCACTGAGTCTTATCTATGAGTTAGGCACTGTCTTCAGTACGAGAAATAGAATAACACAGCTGTTATTGAGAGTTCATTATGGCTCCAAGAACTGCCAAAAGGCTGCATGTCTCTAATAACATCTATCTATTCTTGATCTTGTTGATTATAAGGGGGATCCAAAAAAAACCCTGGAATAATCTTTTGGACAGTGGCTGCCTTGTAGTACAGGCTTCCCTCGCTAGCTAAGTGTTCTAGGAACCCGTTGACATCAGTGTACCAGCTAGTGTTGTTGTGAGAGATTGTGTTCAGCTTCAGTGAATTTTGTTTTTGGAAATTCTTTCAACGCTTTTGCCCATTTCATGATGGGTGATTTACGAGCACACCTGCCCACACTGTGCTGAGTGTTCAGCAGTTTTTTTGGTTTTTTTTACCCAAAGCAGCATGACCTCATGCCTCACCCTCCCTAATCATCCATTCTTGCCCTGAGCAACTTTTTTTTGTTTGTTTTCCCTGATGAAAAAAGTCCTCAGAGGGAAACATTTTGCTGATATGCAAGCTGTGAAACAAAAAAATACGGCAGAAGCACTAAAAGGCATTAAAATGGACAAGTTCAAAAACTGTTCTGAGCATGCTAATTGCTGACACATCTCATTGTCCAAGAGCAGTGACTGGATCTGCCACAGCCCCACTTTCCCAGACTCCTTCAGCATCTGACTTCTAGAGCAGGTG
Organism: Cephalopachus bancanus; assembly: GCA_027257055.1. NCBI lineage: Eukaryota > Metazoa > Chordata > Mammalia > Primates > Tarsiidae > Cephalopachus > Cephalopachus bancanus. Next base: position 562,903 of record JAPVLO010000528.1, read on the forward strand.
TATGTTCTTAGCTCAATGACCAATTCCACAGTAGCCCACATCATCAAGTTAAGGGCAAGAAGGACCGACAGATGAGGATAGACATGGATTTTGGTCTGTCCTCTAGGGCTCTAGGGCTCATGCTTGGGGTACAGCTAGTCCTTGCTGTCTTCCACTTTACACCCATATCTTCTTCCCAACTGTCTGTCCTGTGAACTCCAAACTTTAACATCAGACATGAAGACAACACCCTACAGAGATTGCCTAAGCGGCTCCCATAATTACATAACATTAAGTCTCTGTAACAAATATTATAATAATAAACATTACTATATATATGTAAACTCGTAAACATGAAGTCTCCTGTTGGTTCTATTCCTCCGATTGAATCATGACTGATACAATATGAGAAGCAGTATACTATTAGTTATAGGTAGACTGTCATTAGTTTAAGATGCATGTGGTAAATGAAGGACAACCACTGAAATATCTTGGCCAAGTCAAGTAACATTCATAGATTCAATGGATTAAGGACATGCACATCTTTTGGGGTTCATTATTATGTCCGCCACAGTGATTTTTATTCAGATTTATTTTAATTATTTTATTTTTATTATTTTAATTGCTTGTGGTCAGGCTCTGATAAAATTCAGGTGTTTTGATAGACTTCTACGAGTAGAGAGGTCATCAATTTTTCCTCCCAAGGCCTGTATAGCCCATAAGCAAAAAAAGGAAATCACAAGAAAAATTAGAATATATCTTGAATGAAAATGAAACATCAAATATTAGAATTTGAGAGATGCAGGTTAAGCAAAGTTTAGGGAAAATGTATAGCATTAAATGTTTATACTTGAAAGGAAGAAAGGTCTCAAACTAATGGTACAGTTTCACTAAAAGGAATAAAAAAGCCCTAATTAAATCCAAGGCAAACAAAATAAATGCAATACATAAGATAAGAGCAGAAATGAATGCATTTGAAAAGAGAACCACGATAGACTCAAGTTGATTCAGTGTGCCTCTATATCTTTCTAGTTGAACAAGAAAATTCTTTTGTTCAATAATTAAATTTTTAATTGGATTTGGGGGGTGATTTTTATGTATTTTGAGATGTGTTTACATAAAAACACAAGCAAGGCCTAAGTAGGTTAATACTTTTAATTTATCTGCTATTTTATCACTGCTTACTTATCAATATTTTTAAATGTGAAAATTTATGGTAAATTTTATCTATGATCTGAAAATATCTTTCAATTGAAGTTAGTATGCTGTATACAATCAGGATATAAACTTATTCTATAAACTTATACAACACATCAGAGACCGACAAACACTCTTGGGTCATTACAGACTACACCATTGGCAATATGTGTTTACTTTATCTGTTTAACAAACAGGTAAGTTTCTGAGTTAATAAAGTGTTAATAATGTAAAACAGAGCTGTCCCGTAATAATCTTTAGGGCTAGAATCCACTCATATTTTCATAAATCACAGTTTTAGAGGATCTAGGTAACCCCAGAAAGGAAGTTAATTCTGTGGTGAACTCAGTGCTGACAGCCATACTCATGAACTTTTGTCTTAATCAGTTTAGAAACCAAACAGTTTCTAAATTGGCTCATATCATAATTATGCCAACCTGCCTTTAGGAAGCTCATTTCAAGAATCTCTAACAGCATGTCATTGAACCGCTAAGCCTTCCAAAAGGCAGACATCCTAGTATTAACTCGAATGTTTTTGTTTGCCTGCATATATTTTCTTTGGCATTCTGAAAAAAAAGTTTTCCCTGCATTCCCTTCTAGAGCAGCAATACGTTGTCTCAGTTGTAAACATATGCTCTTTCTTCTCTTCCTCTTAGCCATGTGAGAGAACAGCTAGCAGTGTGCCAAGAAACTAGATGTGATAGCTAGGAGAGGGCACCACATATTACCTGGTTCAAATCCTCTGGTCTTTAGGTAGGCAAGATCCTCTGTAGGTGGTCCTGTTAGTTAGCCATACAAGGCTATACAGCCTTGGCTATCCATTGTTAACACCTGGGGTGCCTTTGAAAAGTACTGATTTAATTATTCTTCGCTCAAAATCACCCCTACATTTTTTTTTAAAGCAGTCAAGGCAAATGTTATTGACCAAAGTTAAGAGCTACTGAGCTGAAGCACTAAGAAGTTTTTAGATGAGGCAACCCAAATCTCTCTCCGCACACATATGGATTCAGGGTATTCAGCACATTTTAAATGTCAGAAGTTTACACAGCATAAAGTAAATGTCATAGAGTTAAAATAGGAAAGCAGTGATTCTATTTTCTGTATTATATTGCAAGGTTTTACGTCTTGAAAATGTGAACTTTTGTAGATGATTCAAAGCATGTGTGTTGGTCTTTGTGTGTAAAGAACACTCAATGCATCTTCATCCACCTTCAGTGGGTATTTACTTTGTGCTTTTTAAAAAGATGATACTTTTAAAAATCAAAACATCAGCATTCTCTTGCTCATTTTCCGAGTCGTGGGAGTGGACAATATATTGTATATTAGTCCGGGTTCACGCAGGAAAACAGAAAACATTCTAAATATTTCAAACAGAAATGATTGTGTTAGTACTTACCATATTCTTTGATAGGGCTGAGGTTGGAAAGAGAGCAGAGTCTACCCCTAGGGTTCAGGGTGGCCACCCTTATTGTGATCCAGGAAGTTGGGGCTGCTGATCCATCAGGATCTTGCAGGAAATTGCCTGGTTTACAGCAACCTTGCCTCAGAATTAGAGACAGGTGACACAGTCAACGCCCAGAGGCCGCTGAAGCCGGCAATTCTGCCATTGCTGCAGAGGTGGAAGAACAGCATTGTGTGTGCCCTGCTGCTGTCTTTTAAATCTCAGGCAGGTCAATCTCATTGACATTGAGAGGTGTCAATTTGCACGGAGAATCCTAGAGGCAAGGAAGTCTATGAAATGCAATCAAGGATTCTCTAGGCTCTGCATTACAGGTAAAAGCACATGGAAGAGAATGAGACTGAATTCTCATTGCCAAACAGAATTAAACCAAAATAAGTCACACTGTAAAGCAAAAAGATGATGAAGAGATAAGCCATGGAACATTTTGCGTAAAGTTATCTGGAGTCTGGGGAAATGGAACTAATGTCTTCTTGCCAGGCGAGATGCCTAGGTTAATAGATCATGAGAACATTTATGTTTTCTTATGTTAATATGTGTTTTTAATGCATGACATTTATTATTCTGTGTATGTAAAGAAAATTCTTAATTCTGATACTGGCAGAGCATGTTATTTCTCATACTGGCATGTGTAGGGCTATTTTTGTGAGGGCCAGTTTATAACTGTTTTTTGTGGGAAAAGTCAGCAAACAAAATTCACCTACCCATAAGAGCTCCTTGAAAGCAACAATGGAGATAAAAATATCTTTTTGACCACAACCACTCTGCTGTGGAATTTACTTTAGTTTGTGGTCTGGCATCTGAGATTAGGGCCAGCCTTTAATACTGATTGGCCTTTCCCCTCTAGGCTATGTGGGTTTATTCGGTATTATTTTTCTCCTGTGTGTTAGCGGAAAAAGCAAACCAAAAAAACCTGCCAAACAATTAGAAATACCAAACAGATTGTTAAATTAAAAAAATATTTTTATAACAACCATAATTGGTGGGAAGAATGATATTGCTTTACATTTTTAAAGGAAATACTTAGTAAATTTACTCAAATAAAGAAAATTTAAATATTATAGAAATGATATATATTACAATTATATATATAATAAAATGGCTATTAATTAGCTAACTTCATGAACTTTTGTAGTTGAATATTCATACAAATACTTAGTCCCCCTTTGCTTTAGAAAGGGGAAACACATGACATAATGATTCTGGCAAAAAAAAGTAAGAGTTACTAAAGATATCCACAAATTGTAAAAATTATGTGGAATACATTTCAACAACATTTTACATAAATGTGAATCCCTGATTTAATCCCATAATTTTATCATGCCAGAAGTGTGGTGGTTTTAATTTTTTAAAACAGATATTGGCATCATAACATATTGGCTGAATAATAATTAAAGCATTTTGCACACACGGTATCTCAATGGGACAAAAATTTTTAATACTGATTATTGCTAGGCTGTTTTGAAATTTCAGTCTTTCCCCATAAGAAAATGGCTGTATATATTTAAGTGTTTTGAAATAAAACAAAATTTTAAAAAATAAATAAAACACAATCTTAAAAAAGTTCATGATAACTAGTTTTTGGGGTTCCCAGTAATAAGTTGTCATATTTTTTTCACATACTATAGAGTATATTCTTATGCATAATTGCACGAAGACCCAGTGGTTCTTAAACAAGGTTACCAAATAACGATATAAATCCCAACCATTTATCTCTTACACAGGAGCTGATTTATTACCTCAGCCAGAAATGTGCCTGTTCGTAGAGATGGGTTCCAGCTGTTAGCTTTACAGCTTTAGTGTCCTGTCGTGTCTGCATATCTGGCGTGGGTTGGTTGCATAACCTGCTGCCCGGTTTCCTCCAAATGGAGACCAGAAAGGGAACGTCAGATGCTGGTGTTCGCGCGTCGATTCCTTCCGTGCTTTCGCTTCTTTCATTCTACTCTTTCTGCACATGGAAAGTTTCAATGACACTTTGAGTTTCTAAATGCTTGCCAGTAAAGGTGGAGTGCTAAAATTATTATGGTTGGATTTAAGACAGCAGGAATGGGATGAGACTTGTTGCCATTTCGAAGTTTGCCAACCATTTTGGTTGCCATTTCGAAGTTTGCCATGGTGTAGGAGGCAAAGAATTAAGATCGGATAGATTTTTAGGAAACAAAGCGTCAATGTTCCTAATCTTTTGGTAAAGCACTTTACCAATTTCGTTTTTCCTTGAGGATAAGCGTTATTTTCCTGCTTAGAAACGCAGGGCCAAGCTCATAGCCTGGAAATTTTGAATGATTCATGCAAAGCTGTTTTGACCATAAGCATATCATGAGTTGCTTGTCATTGCTTTTTCAACATCTGACTAAGTTTTTATTGGCTATGCTTCTTTCATTAACAAAAACCAACTCAAATCAATTGTCATTCTTCTTGGTTTAGGGATGATTGGCTCTTGAGCTCACAGGCTCACAAATACGTCTCATGAAAGTAATTGCTTTCACATCAGCTATAGAAGGAACGTGCTGAGTTTGCCTCCCCAGTGCCTTGGAAGATTTGTGAGTGGCTTATAAATGGATATGGGCGCAGATGTACCTTCTAAAGATGACTTTTAAAAATAGACTATAATTGTTATGTCTTGGCTTCTGGCCAAAGAAACAGCATCTAAGTCTGATGGATGGTACAAGCTAGCTTTCTACCGTTTAACAGTAAATGGTTTTGCTCTGTGCTGTTTTCTGCTTGAATAAAAAATAAGAAAGACAAATGGAGGATTATGAACTTGATAAAAAGCTAAGTCCTGTAGTGATACACGTTGCAAGATGCAAAACTGAGAGTCGTCGATTTAGCAGTAAACTTGCTGGTGTGGATCATTAAGCAACTCTTGTAGCTATCATCTCATGAACCCATCATGAGGCTGACCTCACAGAGGCAGGGGCATTGAAGATCTCCAATAAAGCCAAAGTAGCAAAAGAGTTCCCGGGAAGGTAACTCCAGCCAGGATCCCAAGATAGGAGCTGAAAATAAGTCAGAGCTGTGCATCTATGAAATAATAGAAGTCATATCTTACCCATATCTTTGTGTACACTTTTCTGTATGAAAAGTAGTTGTGGTTTACTGCTGGTTATAGGCAAATATCCACTCTCCTCTGTTTCCTTTTATCACGAAACCTCTAGATTTTAGCTAGGCACGCAGTCACCCAGTTAAAGATTACATTTCCCAGAGTTCTTATCATTAGGTCCAGCCACGTAACTAAATTCTGGCAATGGGATGTGAGCAGAAATGGAAAATGCAACTTTTTGATCTTATCTTTTTAATTTTTTTTTGAGCCAGAGGCTCACTCTGTCACCCAGGCTGGAGGGCAGTGGCACTCTCGCGGCCACCATAGCCTCAACCTGCTGGACTCCAGCTATCCTCCTGCCTCAGCCTTCCAAGTAGCTGGAACTACAGGCATAGGCCACCACGACTGGCTAATTTTCTGACTTATTATAAAGACAGGGTCTGGCCATGTTGCCCAGGCTGGTCTCGTACCCACGGGCTCAGGCAATTCTCTTGCCTCCACCTCCCAAAGTACTGAGATTACAGGCGTGAGTTACCGTGCCTGGCTTGGTCTTATTTTTAAAGAGAAGGTGCAAACCTTTCATTTGTCTTTTCCTTTTCCCACTGCCTGTGCTGATCCAGAAGACATGGTGATCGCTCAGCACAGACAACATAGATGAGAGAAATATCCTGAGGCAGGACAAAGGTAGGAGGATGTTAGATTCCCGGTTCTGTGGATCTGCCATGTCAGTGCTGGGTCTCTAACAGTCACGTGGAAGAGATAGATTTCCATCTTATTTAAGTTGTATTTTTTGTTATTTCTTTTTTACATCAGTCTTAGCTACCATTGTAGATACTATTTCCTATTTTACAAAAGAAGAAACTGAAGCTTAATGATTTGTTCATCAAACTAAAAATTGCCAGAGTTGAGTTTCTGTACCGGAGGATCTACATTTATTCAGATTATGTGGCATCTCAAGTCAGTCAATATGTCATTGATGATTCTCACAGGAGTACACGGGCTGCTCTTGACTGAAGATTGTTCCTGCTCTAAGTAAAAAGATTGTCCCCTTCCAGAAAGGGGCAACTGGAATAAGGGAGGGTGGGATTGCTACTTAAGATTGACTTCATGTTTTGCTAGGTAGGTTTATAAGAGTACAGATATTTTTTAAAAATCAACTAAATTTAAACTCTTTCGTATTCCATGAGTTTGTTAGTTCTTTCTTTCCTTAATATGCTTTAATACCACTGTGGTGATTAAATCCACAATTCTGTGTGCATCTTGAGTTTAGAGAGAATGTTTTATTTATTGTCCAGTGCTTGAAACACAGCAGAAGCACAATAACACTATTAAATTTTCAAAAGTTGCCGGACTCGGTGGCTCAGTCTGTAATCCTGCGCTTTGGGAGGCCGAGGTGAGTGGATTGCCTGAGACTGCAGGTTCGAGACCCACCCGGGCAGCGAGACCTCATCTCTACAATAAATCAAAAAGTCAGCTGGGCGTGGCAGCACATGCCTGTAATTCCAGCTACTCGGAAGGCTGAGGTGGAAGGATCGCCGGAGCCCAGCAGGTCGAGGCTGCAGTGGCCGGGAGCAGCCACGGCACTCCAGACTGGGTGACGGGGTGAGACTCCAACTCAAAAAAAAAAATTTTTTTCAAAAGTTGTAATCCAACTCTCAATTAGTCACAGTAATTCAATTAATATGTCTACTAATTACATAATTAGAATTTTTGTTAGAATATTTATTTCTTCTTCCAATGCAAATCATAGTAAAAATAAAAATAATAAGAGCCACCTATGAGAAACCCACAGCCAACATACTGCTAAATAGACAGAAATTGGAACCATTTCTCCTGAAAATCAAAACAAGACACAGATGCCCACTCTCACCCCTACTGTTCAACATAGTATTGGAAGTCCTGGCTAGAGCAATCAGACAAAAGTAGGAGATCAGAAGTATCCAAATAGGAAAAGAGGAAGTCAAGTTATCCCTCTTTGCAGATGACATGATTCTATACCTCCGAAACCTCCTTACACTAATTAAGGACCTTGGCAAAGTCTCAGGGTACAAAATATATGTGCAAAAGACAGTCACATTTTGATACACCAACAATAAACAAACAGAAACTCAAATAAAAAAAACACAATCCCATTCACAATAGCCACAAGAAAATGAAATACCTCAGCATCTTCCTAACCAGAGAAGTGAAAGACCTTTACAATGAGAACTACAAAACACTGCTCAAAGAAATCCCAGAAGACACAAACAAATGGAAGAATATTCCATGCTGATGGATAGGAAGAATCAATATTGTTAAGCAATCTACCAAAAACAATCTACCAAAAGCAATCTATAGATTCAATGCAATACCCACTACCCATTAAATTACCAACATCATTCTTCTCAGACCCGGAAATAACAACACAGAAATTCATATGGAAACATAAATGACCACGAATTGCCAAAACAATCCTTAGCAAAAAGAAACAAAGCAGGAGGTATCACACTTCCAGACTTCAAACTTTACTATAAGGCTACAGTAATCAAAACAACCTGGTATTGTACAACAGGAATATAGACCAAGGAAACAGGATAGAGATTCCAGAAGCAAAATTTCAATTTCTCAACCAACTCATCTTCAACAAAGCCTCCACCATCATACACTGGGGAGAGGAGAACTTACTCAGTAAACGGTGCTGGAAAAACTGGCTGATCACATGCAGAAGATTAAAACAAGACCCTACCTATCACCATACACAAAAATCAACTCTAAATGGATCAAAGACCTAAACATAAAACCTCAAACTATAAGTACCTTAGAAAATGCAAGAGACACCCTTATGGAAATTGGAACTGGCAACCAATTCCTGATCAAAACCCCAAGTGCCCATGCCATAAGAGATACGATAGACAAGCAGGACCTCATCAAACTGAGAACCTTCTGCAAAGCTGAAGAAACAATCGAGAGAGCAGGGAGACAGCCTGCAGACTGGGAAAAAATATTTGCCAACTGTATATCTGACAAAGGCCTAACATCTAAAATCTACAAGGAACTCAGACATGCCAAAAAGAAAAAAAAATAAACAGGCCCATCACAAAGTGGGCAAAATATATGAATAGACACTTCTCAAAAGAAGGCATACAAACAGTCAACAGATATGTGAAAAAATGGTTGAGTATGATGGCTCCCGCCTATATTCCCAGAACTTTGGGAGGCCGAGGTGAAAGGATTACCTGAGCCCATGGGTTTGAGACCACCCTGGGCAACTTTGCAAGATGTCATCTCTACAAAAAAAAAAAAAAAAGAAAAAACTAGCCAGGTGTGGTGATGCGTGTCCATTGTTCCAGCTACCTGGAAGGCTGAGGCTGAAGGATCACCTGAGTCCAGCAGGTCAAGACTGCGGTGGCTGGCAGTGTGCCACTGCACTACAGCCTGGGTGATGGAATGAGCCTCCAACTCAAAAAAAGAAAAAAGAAAAAATGCTCAGCCTCACTAGTCATCAAAGAAACGCAAATTAAAACCACACTGAGATACCACCTAACTCCAGTCAGGATGGCCATCATCAATGACTCAAAAAACAACAGATGCTGGAGAGGATGTGGCGAAAAGGGAACGCTTCTACACCGTTGGTGGGAGTGTAAGCTAGTACAGCTTCGGTGGAAAACAGTTTGGCAATGCCTAAAAGATCTAAAAATCGACCCCACAATCCCCCTACTGGGAATATGCCCGGAGGAACTCAAATCACTCTATGAAAAATGTAGCTGCGCACGCATGTTTATTGCAGCATTATTTACAATAGCAAAAATATGGAACCAATTGTGCTGCCCATCTAAAAAGGACTGGATTTTAAAAAATGTGGTACATATACTTGATAGAATATTACTCAGCTATAAAGAAGGACAGAATTATGAACTTCACAGCAACTTGAATGGACTTAGAAGCTATAATACCAAGTGATCTATCACAGAAGCAAAGAACCGAGAATCGCATGTTCTCACTGCTAAGCGGAACTTGAACAACTATCATAATACTATAAGAAAGGAATTGGTGGTAGTGGGAAACTGCCAGGGGAGGGGAGGCACATCTCATCAACAAGGGTACCTGCATAATGAACATTTGTATACCTAACCCTGAATTGTATCCTACCTATTTAAAATTAAAACTTTAAAAAAATTCCTGTGGCATATTATTAATTATGATTTCTCTTGAATTAGGAATTTTTCTGTATTATTTATATAGCTATTTTTTTCTACCTTGTAGGAATTATAGTGATCCTTTTTCAATTATAGATAACATAACAATAATAGTGAAGTCTTTATTTTTATATTTATCCTCCTAGACTCAGGCAGTTTATTCACTCAAGTCCTTTCATCTGATGGGGTAGATTAATTCAGGTTTGGGCTGTGGGTTCCCATTAACAAAGAAAAAAATTCTTGGGGATCTCTTAAGGAGCCTATTCCTTTGTTAACTGTGATAACGTATTTTGCTCACTTTGTTGAAGGAGAAACAGTAAGACATTCTAAAAATACAAAAATCTCGGAATTGCAACTTCATCTTCTATTTTTTTTTTAAATTACTCCTTTCAGGATGTTGTATCTTGCTACCTTTTGTTTTTGAGTCTATTCAACGTTATGACTTATCAGAAGATTTAAAGATAGTTTGCCTAAATAAATTTTCTTGAAAGCAGGTAAGAGACAAAAAAACCTGAAGTAGTGTAAGCTGACAAAGATGGAGGCTTTTTAAATTAAACAGGCGATAAGACTGCTCCTGCTCAGTTATTTATGTACTTAGATTACAAATATATAACTTCATTGAATGAGAGGCTAAATTAATAGGAAAGGCAAACTCATGGGAAGAGCCAACCTCTGCAAACAGCATCAGCAGAACCAGAGGTCCAATGCCATGTTCTCAGGAGATTTTTTCACGTAGAACAAATATCAGTTATGCCTCAACCATTTCATTATAGGGGTTATCATTTGGCGTCTTCCTGATGGACACTGCCTCTAAAAGCTATGACTTTAAATAAAATTTTGCTTGTTTTATAAGAAAATGAAAAATGATCTCTTGTAGAATGTATCAAATCTGAAATAAAAAATAATGTGGCATGTCAAAAAGTGTTTTAATTGCTGTTCCCTGAAATATGAGAACTAAAGTCACTGAGTCGGACCACTATAGGCATCAGTTTCTACCAAACAGTGAAAAATGAAGAGAATTATGTATTAAACAGGATGGGAATTAAATGGCAGTGTTCAAATTTATAATGCATTTAAAAAGCAAAACTAGACTATAATGCTTTGCAGTAATAATAGATTCGGTGATTTTACTCGAGATGTAGCAAATTAAATCCCAGAACTGTTGTTGAATTGATTGCAGGTTTCCATCATCTACTATGAAAGAGGAAGCCCCACAGTTATATTAGTTTGCCTGACAAGGCTAAGGCTCCAAGCTTGAATGATCAAAAAAAGATGACAAGCCATTCCTGCTCTAATAAGCATGACAGCTGTTAACCAAGGGAAGACACTTAAAATTTTCCAGTTTTCCAAATTGTAGATTGAGAGACCAAAGCTCTTCAGTTCGGTCTGTGTATATGAATATTGGTTGCAAAGGTTGAAATAGAATTATCCCATTTCTTGTTCTATATGAGATAAAAATCCCCTTTATGTATCAAATAATGTTTTGTGTACTACTATATCTTTTGGGGGATATCGAAGTGTAGACGGTGTTACATGAAGCACCCGAGAGCAGTAAGTGTCAGTTGTGTAGCACTAACCAGAACTACAGTAGAATCCTGCAATGGAGAATGACATGATTAGAAGTTTGGAGCTGGAACCATGAAAAGCTCCTATTATGTCCTGCTCCTTCACACTCCACACTATCCAGGCCAACAGATATTCACTGACCACGGGCTTAAATGGTACTTCCTGTCACCTGATTTTCCAGGGTGATCAGGGGCACTAAAATATCTCGGGTGAATATCCTCTAGAAGAGAGAGAGACTTTAGAGTAGAGGGTGTAAGACAAGGTGACTGACTGATGAAACCTATGTGAGAGTGAGTCTTCTGGTCTATGATCCAGAAAGGAAACCTGAGAATGAAGGCAGAATCAGAATAACCTGGGTCTACTTCACGGATTGTATATTGCATCTGCATCACGTCCAGCATTGGATATGGTCATATTTCCTTCAGGTTAATTTTTCAAAAAGGTTTGTTCGTTTTGTGTAGGCAAATACAAAGGGGTGGTGTGTGTGTGTGTGTGTGTGTGTGTGTGTGTGTGTGTAGTGTGTGTGTGTGTAAGCATTTAAACATCTGTGAGATGTCTTTTGCAGCAACATGAATGGAAATGGAGGTCATGATCTTAAGTGTAACAAGCCAGGCACAGAAAGTTAGATATTGCACGTTCTCACTCATAAGGGGGTGCTAAAAATGTGTACATATGGACACAGAGAGTGGGTGTAGATAGACAATGGAGATTTGGAAGGATAGGGGGAGGGAGGAGGATGGATGGTGAGTAATTAGTTAATGGGTGCAATGTACATTATTCAGGCGATGGATACCCTGAAATCCCTGACTTGACCCCTACAAAATCTACGCATGTAACAGAATTGCAGATGTGCTCCACACATCTGAAGAAAAAAAAAAAGTCTGTGGGAATTTGAAAACAGCCTATGATTATTTCCATGAAGCAGAGACAACTACACAATGCTATGGAAAGAAATATACACTTGTTCAAAAACCAAAGCATTTGCTCCTCCATTAATTTTAGATGCTCCACCAATGCTTAAATAATCAAGGCAGCCAGATTCTACACAGGGTGACTTGGCTCCAGAAGGACAGGTTACCTTCTAAGGGCTACCAGTTGGTCATCTTGCCACCATAATAATGGCACCTTTGATGGGGGACAGAGGAAGAGGGAACAACAAAAGGTTGAGAAAAAACAGACATTGCTGTTGTTGTTAATGTTTTCTCTTGCTTCTGTGTCCGTCTTGTCTTTTACAATCAGTTTATAACTTCAGGGCACTGGGATTGTTTTTATTGAAACGTGACTTAGAAACTGTAAAGCTGTTTTAGGCATGGTTGGGATCCACTAAAATTGATAAGAAATTGTTGTTGTCAGCAAAGTTGAGAAGAAATAACTATTAGCAGGCTGCCCAACTCTACCAAACTCACGGTGATACTAAATCAATAGAAAAATGCTGATTTGTGAGCAATGAAGGGATTCCCCTCAGAGATTCTAAAATATATGGGCACTGCAGTCTTCAAGTCTAATCCCCTTCCAAATTCTATGCTGTTTAAAACATTTTCAAGAAACTATCATGCTACACTTCAAACCTGTGGAATTAAATGAAATAGTGCGTTTTTACCTTACAATCAATGAAAGTTTATTGTATACACTGGAAGTAAACAATGAAACAGTTTTACACATTATGTTCAGGCCTTGGGAGGAAAAATTGATGACCTCTCTAGTCGTAGAAGTCCATCAAAACACCTGAATTTTATCAGAGCCTGACCACAAGGAAAATTTAATTAAATAAATCTGAATAAAAATCACTGTGGCAGACATAATAATGGACCCCAAAAGATGTCCATGTCCTTAATCCATCGAATCTATGAATGTTACTTGACTTGGCCAAGAAGAATTAAGTTTGCTGGTAAAATTGACATTGCTAATCACTGACGTTAAAATAGGTAAACGATTTTTATTATCCAGGTGCATCCAATGTAATCTCAAGAGTCCTATGTTTCAGACTTAAAATGACTTGCTGTGAGACAGTCCTGACTGGTCATTGTTGGCTTTGAAGATGGTTAAGGCCATGAGCCATGGAAGATGGGAAGCCTCTCTAGGATCTGGAAAAGGCAAGAAAGCCGATTCTCTTCCAGAAAGTGCAGATTTTCCAACACTTTGATTGTAGCCCAGTGAGATCTATTTTGGTCTTGTAACTAGCAAAGTTGTAAGATAATATCCTTTTACTGTTTAAAGCACTAAGTTTGTGGTAATTTGTCAGCAGGAGTAGAAAATTAATACAACTACTCAGAGAACATTTCTCTTAATGTAGAAAAATTAGAAGTTATTTTCAGGAATTGCAAACCTTAGTTTTTAATCTTTCTGACATTTTGTATTGATAGAACTTTAAAGCTAGCTACTGTGTATTTTAAGAATGAATAATTGAAGCACTATTAGTAGCATATATCTATGTTTTCTCCTATTTAAGAACAGATTTTGAAAAGACAGTATGATTACATATGATGATTCATACAACATGCTGTGTGGATGATTTATTGAATATTCCTGTAGACTAGCACTCTAATACATAACTTAAAAAAAAAAGTTCTAATACATGGCAAAGATGATATCAGAATGAGAGAAATGGCATTTTATGACTCCTGGCCTTGTCTCAAATTGGACAAAAGAGAAACATCACAATTATTTCAAGTTCGAATGATGTCAAGATGTATCTAGAGAGAGTCTCCAAGAAAATAACAAAAGGTATAGATATCGGAAAACAGGACAAGCTCTGAAATCCTCATATGCACAATGGAAATCAAAATTCCCACTACGTTGGATAGTTGCGAGACTGAATGAAAGTATATAAACAGCCTTACACTGTGGTAAGGAGGTGCTTACTAATTAATAGGTTCCAATATTAAATCAGGGAAAGATTCCTCTCCCCTGCTAATGGGTATAAAGAATGGTAAATTGTAACTGGACAGTCCTCGGTTTGACTGGAGTAGAAAGTCACTTTCATAGTGTCAGATATCTCCTCTTCAATTCCATATTATTGTAAACTGCCCTTTTTTGTTCTTTTTGTTTTTCCAAAGGAGCAAAGAGTAGGCACGTCAATTTTGTTTGTACCTTGGGCGCTTGTACTTGGTGATTCTTCAACTGGGATTATTTTTCCTCCACAGACTGTGTGATGACTTGTCCTTCTCTTTATTTCAATCTCTGTCCCCAGGTCATCTCTGCGGAAAAGACCTTCTTTGACAACATATTTGAAACAGTACCTCTATAATTATATCCCCTTACTCTGTTTACTTTCTTTATAGTTCTTACTACTACCTGATGTTACATTTTTTTGTATTAGGGTTCTCTAGAGAAACAGAACCAATAAAAGATGTGTGTGTGTGTGTGTGTGTGTGTGTGTGTGTGTGTCTAGGTGCATGTATATACACACATACACACACAATCTATGTGTGTGTATATATATATACACACAATGTATGTATGTATATGTACGCATAATAATATTTATCATTCATACACACATATATACATAATGATTATTTATTACAAGGAATTGGCTAATGTGCTCACGGAGTCTAGGTCTCACAATCTGCCATTTATAAGCCGGAGAGTCAGGAAAGCCAGTGGTTTAATTTAATTTTAGTCCAAAGACTTGAGAATTAGGAGTGTGGATGGGGTAAGTTCCCTTCTGAGGGCAGTGAAAGCTCAAGCTCAAGCAATCAGGCAGAGAGGATTCAGGATTCCTCCACCTTTTTGTTCTATTTGAACCCTGGATGGGTCTGTAGATGCCCACCCACACTGGAGAGGGCCATTAGCTTTACTCTGTCCACCAAGTCAAACGCTAATCTCTTCAGGAAACACCATCCCAGACACGTGCAGAAGTCACGTTTAACCAGACATCTGGGCATCTTGCGACCCAGTTAACACATCAAGTTGATTTTCACAATTTTGTACCTATTCATTTGTTTCCTGGCCTGTGTCCTTCTCTTGAATGTAAGCTCCATGAAGGCACTGTTGAATGCTAGCAGTGAGGGCAATGCCTGGTGTTTAGTGGGTGCTCAGCAAATGTGATGAAAGAATAAATATCAGGGCTAAAGCTTTGTTCCCATAAGCAAAACATTTCTCTGCGTTCTATTCCTTCTACTAACATACAATGTGAAGTGCTTTTACAATCTTTATTGATTCATTCTTGCTTTATGTAGTGTTCAGACTGAACTTGGAGTTGAGGTGTTCTTTCTGATCATCAAATGACTTGATGTGATATAGCACCGATTGACACAGCCAAGTATGCCATACAATGTTGTCTTCTAACTTAGCCTCATATTTGTGGAGACTTACCTTATATGGGCTTTAGGGTTAATGGAATGAAACCGATGGAGGAGAATCTATCATTTTTTTATGGTTTTGCTGGATTGAAGGAGGAGGTTGAGATGTTGGGTTGTGATGCTGAATTTTATGTCTCAACTTGACTAGGCTAAGGAATGACCAGATAACAGCTAAAGCATGTTTTCTGGTATGTTTATGGAAGAAATTAGCATTTGGCAAGGTAGATTCACTAAAAAGGATTGCCCTCACCAATCTGGGTGGGCACCATCCAAATCTGTTGAAAGCCTGAATAGAGCAAGAAGGTGGAAGAAGGGTGAATTTGCTGTCTCCCTGAGCAGGGACATCCATCTTCCCCTGCTCTCAGACATTGATGCACCTGATTATCAGACCTTCTGACTTGGATGAAGACTTACACCATTGGCTCTCAGGTTCTCAGACCTTAGAGTTTGAACGAGTTTGAACTGGTCTGAACGGGCTTCCCTGGGCCTCCCAGCGGACAGACAGCAGGTGGTAAGACTTCTTAGACTTCATAATCATGTGCCTCCATTTCTCATAATAAATCTCTTTCTAAATATCTCTGTTGTCAACCTAAAGAAAAACACGAGAGAAAATTATCTCTAAATATGTTGAGTTTGTTCTGGAATAAGAAAAACGGATTTTAATCTGAATGCATGGAATGGCAAGACTCACTAGCACATCTGGTGAGGGACAGGTAAAAGAAAGCTTTTATTTACAAAAAGAGAGAGATTTATCCAAGCTGCTTAAAAACAGAGTTCACTGGTTTCAAAGCTGTTGTTAGTTCATTGGTTGAGATGCCATTGCTGGGCAAATGTTCTTCTGAGAGTATCTTATTTGAATTACTGTGGTCCCAAAGAACGTCTAGTATAAGCTTTATCAAAACAGGTGATGTAGCCGGACTTGGTGGCTCAGCCTGTAATCCCACGCCTTGGGAGACTGAGGTGAGTGGATTGCCTGAGCCCGCAGGTTCGAGACCCGTCAGGGCAACTTGGTAAGACCTCGTCTCTACGATAAATCATAAAATTAGCTGGACGTGGTAGTGCACGCCTGTAGTTCCAGCTACTTGGAAGGCTGAGGCGGAAGGATCACCAGAGCCCAGCAGGGCGAGGCTGTGGTGGCCATGAGCAGCCACTGTATTGCAGTCTGGGTGACAGAGTGAGACTCCGACTCAAAACAAAAAAACAAAAAAACAGGAGATGTGTGAAGGACACAAAAAAGACTTCTTGTGAGGTTTTTAGAAACTCCTTGGAAACAGTTTTTTTCTTTTTTTTTTTTGAGTTTGAGTCTCACTCTGTCACCCAGGCTGGAAGGCAGTGGCATGCTCATGCCCACTGCAGCCTCGAACTGCTGTGCTCCTGTGATCCTTCTGCCTCAGCCTTCCAAGTAGCTGGAATTACAGGCATGTGCTACCATGTCTGGCTATTTTTTTTTTTTTTTTAATTTCTTATAGAGACGAGGTCTTGCCAAGTTGCCCAGGTGGGTCTCGAACCCGCGGGCTCAGGCAATCCTCTTGCCTCGGCCTCCCAAAGTGCTGGGATGACAGGCTGAGCCACAGAACCTGGCCGGAAACCATTTTAATCTCAAGACATGTAAACACAAGTCTCCTTTCTTTCTTGCCTTTCTAGCCCTCTATTGTCTGAATCTGACAAAAGTGATTTCATCTTGGCATCTGTAACTTTCATATCTGTCTCTCTCTGTATATGTCCTGGTTCTGTTTCTCCCTTACATGGGCCAAATGCTTGTTTCTACTAATTTTTTAAGCCTCAGCTTTCTGACAAAAGTGATTGCATCTTGGCATCTGTAACTTTCATATCTGTCTTTCTCTGAATAGGTCCTGGTTCTGTTTCTCTCTTACATGGGCCAAATGCTTGTTTCTACTTATTTTTTAAGCCTCAGCTTTAGGATAGTTGACCGAAGAAAGCTTTGGTTGACAGAACAGATCCTCTAAAGGCACCCAGCTACAAGAGTGCGTTGTTGTTTTGCTTGTTGGCTAACAGTGGAAGTGATCAAATATGTCCAAGACATTTCAAATACTTAACTGCACTGAGTTAAGATATGTGAGCAATGGATGCTAAATTCTTGCTATTGACTAATCAGATAATTCACTCCTCCTATCATCAGGATAGGGTTGATCAGCATCACTATAGGGAAGCCTCTGCATAAAAAGAGGAGGACAAGGAAAGAGAGTTTACTCTAACATCTTTGGAGTCTTTCAGAGTGCTTTTCATACATGATTCTGTTTCCTTCTCTTAGTAACCTTGAAGGCCAGCAGGAATGTTGAGACTTGAGACGAAGAGGCCACCCAGTGTCATACACAGAACATAACTCAATATAGTCACGTGTATGTAAGATCAACAATGATGCCTCATAGGGAACAAATGAAAAAGTTAAAATTACTTGCATTTATTTACAGCAAGCCCACATTTAACATATCAATGCGAATTATAGAAAAAAATGTAATTAACATATTAACCCACGTGTTGAGATGAAAAGTAATAGGTGCTACTACCTTTCATTCCAGATTATTTAGTAAATCCATATGATTTATTTTTGGTGAGAAATTATTTGAAATGCAATCAAAGATCATCTGGAAAAATTCCAAAATAGTTGCTAAATGCTATGCTTATTAATACATTTTCTCACGAATTATTGACTAGTTGGGATGAATAATTTTTTCTTGGGTCTTAACTGACACAGAAGACAGAAACCACTGGAAGAAAATAAACAGATTTTTTTCCTGCAGATCCAGGTTATCACATCTATGGCTCTATTTCATCTTTTGACTTGTCACTATCCAATAATAATCAGTACATGCCATTTTCTTATCTCATGGAAACTCCTTTAAGGTATAAGCTTGGAACAGCACAATTATGGAATTCCCCCATCCCCCTACAACTGCCACAAAATACATCTTGATCACATTTTTTTTAAAAGTATTTAAACAACTAGTAGTTCCTGCTGGGTTGATCTATTAAATAAGACAGATGACAGCTACTTACACACCAAGTGAAACTTTGCAGTGAACCCAATTACCCCAAACTCACAAAATGTTGGCTTTTTACAATAAAGAATTAAAGAAAGGTGAGGACATGTATTTAAGCAGGATTTGTATAGATCTTTATCAGGCAATTAGGCTGTATGGGCATCTTAATAGGTTCTTATTTCCAAAGAAATGCTTAATTTCCAGATGCATTTTTTGACTTATGACTACGATTTTATAAATAACATTATCCCACTGTTATGGGCTGAATTGTATCCTATCCTTAAATTCATTTGTTGAAACCCTTGCCTCCAGATCCACAGAGCATGACTATTTGGCAATAAGGTCTTTGAAGAGGTAATTAAGTTAAAGTGAGATCATATGGTGAGCTGTCATCCAGTCTTACTGGTGTCTTACTAAGAAGATATTAGGATATATGCATACATTAGAGGGAAGACCATGTGTAGAAAAGGGAGAAACTGGCCATGTATAAATGGAGAGACGTCTTGAAAAGAAACCATCCCTGCTGATACCTTGGTCTCAGGTTCTGGCCTTCAGAATCGTGAGAGATTAAAGTTCTGATGTTGAAGTCTGGTCTGTGGTACTTTGTTATGGCAGTTCAATTACTTTACAAAGAAGTAATACAATTACTTTACAAATAATATTTTCCACTGTACCTTCTTCACTTGAGTGTGAATAAATTCTAGGAACCACATATCACTTTCTAACAACTTCTGCCAGTGTAGAGCCCCGAGCCCACGTTTGAGGGCACTAATCAATATTTAAGCAGCCTTAGACAGTATTTGTCTCTTTGAGACATATCACATGTCTATTGAGTCCATCACCACCAGGGAAGCCATTACAAGGTTTTGTCTGGGCATGTGCCTATCTGCTATTGCCTTCAGCTTTTCTGGACCCTCCTGGTCACTCTCCTTTTGTTATGTAACTTTGAAATGATTCCAGACACGTACATGGTTTGCTATGTGGATGACATATATGTAAAAGTTGATCATACGAGTTGGGCCATTCCTGTCATACCTAACTGAAAACAGTTGAGAAGCTGGGGTAAAAAGCTCTCAGGGTACAAAACAGTGCTCCAAGAATGTAAGTATCTGCAAATCAGTTCCTGGCTGCTGGAACTGCCTGCTGTAACCTGAAACCAGTTTTACTGACAGCTTCTGAGATTACTTGCAACTCTAGAACTAACTTTGCCCACTACCACTGCTCACCAATCAGACCTTGCCAGCTCTCCAAACCCTGGTGCCAAAGAGCAATACATAATATTTCTCCTTTCTCTAAAACCTCTAAACTTCTCTTTGTCCTTCAGAGAAAGCACTCTCAGTTCATTCCAGAGACCATCTCTCCCTGCTTTGCAAAGTGATATTGCCAGTACAACTCTCTTGTCTACTGTCTAGACAACCTGCTGGTTCTTTGGATGCATATTGCTAAAACAAGAACTTGGAGTGTATTACCTTCTCCCATGGAGAATGTGATGTTATATCAGACCCTGTTAAATTATGTTTAACCTAAAGCTGTCTCCTTACAATGTTTAAAATTGACCTAAAGGTTTCTCCATACATAGTGACCTGCCACCTAACTGGATGTATAAACAGACTGTCACCTATTCTTGTGCCAATCACCAAGCTTCAGCCAATCAAAGGCGGCCAGTGTTCAAATTGGGTTCAAATAAGGCAGACACCGAGATGTAACCAATCCAGCTGTTCCTCTACCTTGCTTCTGTACCTCACTTTCCCTTTTCTGCCCATAAATAATCTTTGACCACGAGGCAGGCTAGCGTCTCTCTGAACCTATTCTGGTTTGGGCGACTACCTGATTCATAAATCTTTCTCGGTTCAGTGAAACAATGCTAGATATAATTTGTCTAAGGTTTTTCTCTTACCCCACATGTGAACACTTGGAGCTACTGTTTCTCCCCTCAGAAATGTCACATCACATCTTCCTGCACCCCACGTGTGAGTTACTGGCCTCAACCACTGGGCTTCAAAATACTTATAAACCTCAGAGTTCGACAGGCAATCTGAGAGCTCAGGCTGTGGCAAGTCTTGCTCTGTCAGTCGCTTTGGCCCCGAAAACCCCAGCTCCACCCTCTGTGTCTGGGGACCTTCCTTGTCTTCGTGGGTCTTCACTATGGTGACCAAGCCAGCTTCCCCGGGGAACCGCGAGTATAAAGGTGCATCTCAAGCTTTAATTAGACTTCACTTTCCACAGAGGTCTGCTTCCATCCTAATTAACGAGATTTCAATGATTTTGGAACTTACTATATGGTTAATGGACTTTGTCCGCTAGTGTATTTCCTGTGAGATTCGTTCATGTTTTTCTTCCCCCTTCAAGCTCGGGAACCTAAGAGAAAATTCTCTTTGCATGGCAATAAACCGTGTAATTGATGAGATCGTCCTTGGACCATCTCCTTATTGTAACCCTACAGAACACCTTTGCAGTTTATGCCTCTGCTTGCTCAACTTGTGGCTTTTTTCTCTTCCTGAACAGTGGAGGTTCAGACGCCTTTAAGCAGGTTTTTTCTTTCTTTCTTTCTTTCTTTCTTTCTTTCTTTCTTTCTTTCTTTTTCTTTCTTTCTTTCTTTCTTTCTTTCTTTCTTTCTTTCTCTCTCTCTCTCTCTCTCTCTCTCTCTCTCTCTCTCTCTTTCTTTCTTTCTTTCTTTCCTTTCTTTCTTTCTTTCCTTTCTTTCTTTCTTTCCTTTCTTTCTTTCTTTCCTTTCTTTTTGAGTTGGAGTCTCACTCTGTCACCCAGACTGGAGTGCAGTCCCAGCCACTGCAACCTCGACCTACTGGGCTCCGGCGATCCTTCCGCCTCAGCCTTCCAAGGAGCTGGAACTACAGGCACGTGCTACCATGCCTGGCTAATTTTTTTTTTTTACTTATTGTAGAGATGATATCTCGACAAGTTGCCCAGGCGGATCTCGAACCCACAGGCTCAGGCAATTCACTCGCCTCGGCCTCCCAAAGCACAGGATTACAGGCTGAGCCACCAAGGCCGGCTCTAAAATGATTTTTATTATGAAGTTTAGAAAAATGAGAACAAGATAAAACCAGTGGGAAATTTGACCCTGTTTTTGTGTCTAGTTCAATGGAACTGATCATCATTCTTAGGGAGTTCTCAAGGAGCTCATCAGAAATGTTTGTTCAAATTTTCTCTTCATGTGCTTCATAATTGAAAATTGCTACTCACAAATGTATGTGTTGCCAAAAAGTAATGAATAAAGCATGACTGTGAACTTCAAAAAAGAACTATGCACGGAGTCATGAAGAAAATAAACTCTAGAAAACTCGTGATGTTAAATGATTTTGTGGGGCCATGGCACTACCTGTCCTGGACCGCATGTAGCCCGTGGGTCACAGGTTGGACATACCTATTCTAGAGAGTCAACTTTCAGGAAGGCTAGAGGAAAGACTGGTTAAAAAAATGATTGTTTGCTATAAATATGACATTGAGAAGGAGCAAAAACATGCCTTATAGCACTACTCTAAAAAAAAAAAACAACACTGTCATGTGAAAACAAAGAGACAAAAAGTAAGATGGATTGTTTTCCAGAGAGTCTTTCATTTTTATTGTTTACTTTTTAAACTCTTAGATGCACAGCTAATTTTATCACAGTTATAGCAACATGTATTTCATCAAAACGAGTTGTATTTCATTGAAAATATTTTGAAAAATGCATAACGACTATGGAAATCCTTTTGTCAGAGGCCGCCTCTAGGGTTTAACCCATGCTTTCCTGTAGATAATAATAGTACAGTGTGTCTGTTTCTCATGGGGTTTAAAGAGATCAAATGATTAAATATATGTAGAGTGCCTGAGAAAAAATTGGCACCTTTATGCCCTAACTAAAAGTTTGTTAAATAAATACATGGATTTGGAGTTATTGGCTGTGTTCTGTCTCATTATTCCTGACCCAGAATGTCTTAAGATTGATGTTCCTGGACCTACCTCTGGAAACCACTCGTCCTTTTCTCTTTGTCTCAGCCTATTCTTCATGGGTGCAGCTGGGTTTGGGGGTCGAAAAAGACGATAGATATGGACTAATACCAGCACCTAGACTCAACACACTAAGTCCCCTGTGGGTCAGTGTAACACACTTCCTTCACATTAACAGATGTACTACAGTGTAGGTACTATTTTTTTTTTTTTTTTTTTTGAGTTGGAGTCTCACTCTGTCGCCCAGACTGGAGTGCAGTGGCCGCTCCCGGCCACCGCAGCCTCGACCTGCCAGGCTCCGGCGATCCTTCCGCCTCAGCCTTCCAAGTAGCCGGAACTACAGGCGTGAGCTACCATTATTTCTCCTATTTCAAGGTGAAGACACTTAGACCCAGGCAGTTTCCATAACTTTCCCAAGTTCAGGAAGTAGAGCTGGACTGGAGCCCAAGCTGTCAGGGTTTGTGCTGTTCTCCGAGTGCTTGAATCCAAGAAGCCCAGGGTCTTGCCTGTCTCATCAGCCTGGGAGCAGAGCGCCGTGAACTCTGAACCTGGAATCCATCACCAAGTTTGTGTTCCCTCTTCTTAGGTGGATATCCCACACAGGGTCAGCTGGGCCGGTTGGGGGGTGGGGGGTGAGCTTCTGGAGTCCCTTAGGGAGACTGAGGTTGGAGCTGACATCATGGGGTCCTACTTGCATCATCTTCTCCAGAGAACTGTACGTGACAGTCATGGTGACAGTACCTGGGGCCTGAGACAAGGGTTCTACTTGGAGGAAGATGTGGAGTTCTGAGTTCCCCCTGACAGAGTGTCCCCACCTCTTACCCCTGTGATCACGGGGACACTTTCTTACTCTTTTGTTCCCTGGATACTCTTGCCCTGCACGCTGTACAGGGTGTCAGAAAACTCACTCTGTTGTCAATACGGCTGGATCGTAGAGCATTTCATTAGTTTGTTTCCAAAGGAATACTAGGAAACAGATTGGGTGAGAAAGAAATTGGAAGCCGAAAGAGGATTTTTCTAAGTTGACATTTTTACAAGAATGTAAGCATTAGTGTCTGGGGGGGAAGCAGCCCCGGGTAATAATTTATTTAAGTGCTGCAAATTGGAATGATGATAATTAGATTTCATGGGTTGCTCATTATGTTTATTGCTGAAACGCCCATTACCCTGCTGATTCCAGGAGTGAAATAAAGATTGGAGTTTTTCAACAATCGTAGTGTAAAATTTTAGAAAGTGGTTGACGAATAGCACAACTGAGGTTTGCGGTTTCGCAGTATCCAAGTGTTTGGTCTTTGCCATGCCGGACGGTTGGAGGGAAGCTGACCCTGCCTGAATGGGAGGTCATCGCAGGGTGCCCCCAGCTGTGCTGTAACCTGGAGGCTCGATCCCCCAAGGGGCTGCTGGCCTCCCTCCTAATGAAGCTGTCCGTGGTGGTAGTTAGATAATGCAGCAGATCACGCAAAGAAGGACCAGGGTGACTTGCTGACGCCACTGCCTCCATGCGGGTCTGGAGCTGAGAGCGCCCGCTGGCCAGCGTGTATGACCTGTGTATGAGCTCCCCTACACAGGTCGGCGCCGCGGGGTTCCTCTGACCCGCATGCACACCTGGAGGACCAGGTGCACTTCACCTGCTGTGCTCCAAGGCCGCGCTTTGTAACGACTCACCCTGTCTGTGGGAGACCGGTGACTGCAGAAGCCATGTCCGGAGGATTTTAGAAAGAGAGGTCACGGTACTCATCAGAGCGGTCTGTCCATTGGAGGGTGTTGTTATAGAGACCCTGATTTCTCAGGACAAAAGTCCACGCTTCCTTCACACAGGGAGTCCCTGGTGGTTCCCTCTCTGCTTGGGGCCTTCATTACCGTGTCTGACTTGACCTGGATGCAAATGAAACATTTCCGAGAACGAGGAGCTCTAAAAGAAACGCCGACGTTGCAGTAGAATGATTCCCACTTTGGCTTTTCGACTTTACAGGGCAAAAGAAAGCTGGCAATTTCTTATTTGGGCAAAAACGAAGCAAGATACACACTGAATGCAAATCCAAGCTAGAGTCTGTGACCGTGAGGTATAGGACTCTTAAAGGAAACGGTCTGACTCCAAAAATGGGATAAAACCTGAATAGCTCCTGATGCTTGTGAACTGGTGACCACCGGAGAAGGGATTTTGCCTCCAGGAGGAGGGGTTTTACTAATGAAACAGGCTCTGCTTAGATCCATGGGGCCTCGTTGGCACTAAGCAGAAAACAGATCCATTTTTCTTGTTCTGGTTCATGCCCTGGTAGCCACACAGCTGGCAAGAAGAGTAGAAGAGGAGAGTTTTAATCAATAGCATTCTCCAGCTCGCTGCATTTTTACTTACCAAGTGAACCCATTACTAAGAGTATGCCCCAACATTGGCAAAATGCGAATGACATTATACATACTACCCAGTGTCCAAAAGTCAGTTAATTAAAATTTGAATTCTACATCCATCTAGAAACTATTTGCATTGTATTCTTTCATAACTGGTTAAGCTTCATGAATATGCAAGCAAGAGAATGGATTTTTCAATGAACTCTAAATAATCACATTGATCAAAGACAAATTAATGTTTGCTTAGTAATCACAGGGTTATATTTCATTATTTATTCATTTATAATTTCTAGCTTGTTACAAAGACAGCAAAGGCTGGTGTGTTCCCTTGCTTTCTGTACTACAGGATGGGATGTGTACACAAACACAAGATACATATTATACATTCAAATGTAAAGACTATTCCCTTCGATAAAAGGCATCCACAGAAAACTTGTTTAAAGGTTATTCAAATCTAAGTTTACTAATTGTTATTGCACTTTGCTTAGTATAGTATAGCTGTTGCGTGCGTGCTGTCTTGTTGTGTAACATTTTGATTTGTATGCATGTAAGTAGTTGTTTTCCTAGACAAGTAATCTTCAGTTAAGTGCCCTTGGGCTAAGTTTGCTGAATAGGACCTATTACTGGTCACTTCAAATTGAGAAAAGGAGTCAGGCACCCAGCATTTTGGGAGGTGGAGGCGAGAGGATTGCCTGAGTCCAGGGGTTCAAGACCAGCCTGGGCAATTTGGGGAGATCTCGTCTCTACAATAATTCAAAAAATTAGCTGGGCATGGTACTACACACCTGTAGTTCCAGCTACTTGGAAGGCTGAGGTGAAAGGATCACCAGAGCCCAGCAGGTCAAGGCTGCAGTGACTGTGAACCTGCCCTTGCACTACAGCCAGGATAACAGAGCGAACCTCGACTCAAAGAAAAGAAAAAAAATTGGGGAAAGGAGAGTTGAAAATTAATTACACTGTGGTGAGAAGGGTCAGATCTGCCAAATGGTGGTCTGACCCAAGGGACCTGTACATGTCCAGAAAGAGTCTCAGAAAATGGCAGGTTTGGTGTATGTGGTGTGCACGGAGTACGGGTTAGGCTGATAAGCTGAAGACGCCGAGGTCATCTGTCCTGGGAAAAATGCTCAACTCTGTCACTTCTGAGTTTAGAAAATCAGACAAATGATTTACTCTCACTTGGCTTTAGCTCATCGTTTTAAAATTATGAATAATGATAATAAAATGCCCAATTCCTTGGTTTAAAAGACAGCACTGATATAAGGTGTGATGAACTAAGTCAGCCCATAACAGGTGTAGCTAGTTCTGACAATTACTATAGTTACTATATCACCTAACTCTTTCGCTGTGTGGTCCTGAAAGGCCATTTGGCCAGGTGTGTGAGTTTCTCCATCTGCAAAACAGGGAGGCTGCTTAACTAATCCTTATTAGATTTTACGATCCTCTTCTCGTTAGATAATTGCCTGGAAATAGGGTCTTCTCTCCACACTCTCCCATCCTATTTTCAGGCAGAGGTAACCACTAGCTGTCTGAGGGGAGGCCCAAGCCCATGGCAGTCTTAGCTGCTTCGCAGGGAGAAGGAGGATATCATGGATGAACCCAAGATATATCTTGAAGAAACACAAAAGTCAGGCTTTTACCACCTGCATTTTAGAGCACGTTTCAAGTTGGAAGCACTCCCTTGTTCCTGAGATTCCTTTTTGTGTCCTCATACATTTTATCCGTGTCGGTAGGTAGGTAGTGAGAAGCTCAACTGATAAATACTACAGAGAAATGAAACCAAGAGTCATTTGCTCCAAGCCAACACTTGGAGAACAGGTGGGATTCTATGGTGAATCATGACCGAGGAAAGATGGGACCTCTGAGTACATGTCACCTGTCCCTAAAGCCTTCCTTTACCTTCTCCCCCTTCCCCCTCCTGACTGGCAGTCTTTCCCCAGCTTTCCTCCCAGGACCTCAGGCAACCCTGCTCAGACCTCAGCGGCGGCTCAGGCCCTCATTGGTCAGCTGAGAACACAACCTTCCATTCGCCTAGTTTCTTTTTTTTTTTTTTTTTTGAGTTGGAGTCTCACTCTGTCGCCCAGACTAGAGTGCAGTGGCCGCAGCCTCGACCTGCTGGGCTCCGGCGATCCTTCCGCCTTAGCCTTCCGAGTAGCCGGAATTACAGGCACGTGCTACCACGCCCGGCTGATTTTTTGACTTATTGTAGAGATGAGGTCTCGCATGCCCAGGCGGGTCTCGAACCCACGGGCTCAGGCAATCCACTCACCTCAGCCTCCCAAAGGCGCGGGATTACAGGCTGAGCCACCGAGCCTGGCTCGCCTAGTTTCTTATACTACACCATGAAACAGCAATAGGTGTGTGTGTTGTGTGTATACACACAAATACCAGATACATACCCACATATTTAAATTTTTAAAAAGATTCCCCTTGATAAATATTGGACATTAAAATAAAACATACAGTTATTCAAACATAGGTTTCCCAGATAAATTACTATTTCCTATGCTAATTAATTATTATGACCTGAACGCTAAGCAAAGGGTCAGCAACCCCCTTCCCCCACCTTCCAAGCAGATCTGAAGGGGTCGGTGGGGAGATATCTGCCAGGTTTCCTAGGTGGTGGTGGTCCGGGGGCAAGGGGCAGAGGACAGCTTCCCGATAGACAGGGTGGTGCTTCGTGGGAAGAAGTCGCTGTGTGCCTTGGGCTCACAAAGAAGCAATTCTGGGTTGGCCACAGCAACATTCATACTCCAGTTCCCTCCCCTCTGCAGCCTGCATATCCTTCTTCATAAAGATCAAGGATGTAGAATTCCCCCACCAGCCCCAAATCAGAGCTTCTGTGGCCACTTCTGGTGGTGTCCAGAGATGTTTCCCTACTCTGTCACAGACGTCTTCAGTTAGAGAGCCCTGGGCACATCTGTTCAGCAGAGGGTCTTGGCACTGGGCACATCTGTTCAGCAGAGGGTCACTGGGTCTTGGCGCCATCCTGCCAGGTTCTTCTCATTCACTGGAATCCTCTCTTCTCTCCAGCAGACTGTTTTCATCATCATGTCAGGGCGTGGACATGATCCCTTCACGCCTGCTTGGGAAGGGAGCCAGGGAGATACTGACCCTTTGTGGGAACGGAGGGTCCTGCTCTCAGCCGATGCCTGACAGACCTGCCCCCAAAGGAGCCAGCAGCTTCCTGAGACCATGGGAGGGAAGCCAGGGAAAGACATGCAAATGTGGAGGGGATGCAGAAGGAAGGCTTTAGGGACAATAGCTGGGTGGAAGCCCAAACCACGGCAGGGCTGTGCAGATGCCAGGCACTCGGATGAGTGGTTCTGCAGCTCACTGTTTCATAAAGAGGTGTGCGTTCACCATCACTTGTGACGGGGAGGCTCTGGAGGTGGTCCAGATGACTGCCCCTGTGCCCACGTGGGACACTCCACCACTGCCATGCCAGGGGTCTGGGGCCTGCCGTGTTTGGAGATTCTGACTTCTCCAGGACCTTGGTGGGTGTTCTTAGGCCCCAGCAAATGCTCTTAAAGCTCTGTCTTTGCTGTGTCCTCCTCTTCTCTGCAGTGCCTTTGCCAGGCTGCCTACTGCTCACACCCCGGGATACAGCTCAGAGGTCTCTTCTCTGCATGGGGATCTTAGCAGTTCCAGTCTCACTGCCATGGTAGCCCTAACGCCAGTTTTATCTCCCAGACCTGTGAAACTCTCCACATCTGTGAACCACACACCCTGCTCTGCCTCCCGGACTTTAGATACCTGAGAAAGCAGCAAACACCTGCAGGGAGAATGCTGGTTCCATTTGATGCGCTTGTCATCTCGGGGGGTTTTGTATCCTTCTATTCCTGGCTTTCTTGATCACTCCCAGATACCTGCCAACAGCTTCTTTTTGTATTTTATCTAGCATTTATATCTATTGGTGGTGGTGAGGGGGGTTCTTGGTGCCATAAAGATGCTCCTGACCTCTGAAAACTCTACAAGAGAATGAGGACCCAAGGGTCTATCTTTGTGCCAAGCAGTTGCAGGACTCACGTTGTCTCTGTCAGGAGAGTTTTGACACTCATGGGAAGCATGAATCACTCTTACAGACCTGCATTGATTATAAAAAAAAAAAATTAGTGTTTTGAAACAAACTGAGGCAAAATGTATCCAGCATAAAATTAACCATTTAAACATGTACAATTCTGGCTTGGTACAGCGACTCACACCTGTAATCCCAGCACTTTGGGAGGGCAAGGAGAGAGGATTGCTTGAGCCTAGGAGTTTGAGGCCAGCCTAGGCAAGACAGCAAGACCTTGCCTGTACCAAAAAAAAAAAAAAAAAAAAAAGCCCGGCATGGTGGCATACTCCAATAGTCACAGCTACTTGGGAGGCTGAGGCAGGAAAATTGTTTGAGCCCAGGAGGTCAAGGCTGTGGTAAGCCACGATCACGCCACTGAACCCCTGCCTGCTTAACAGAGTATGGCCCTGACTTAAAGAACAAAACAAAACTGCACAACTCTATGGCGTTTATTACGTTCATTGTGTTATGTAATGATCACCTCTATCTAGTTTCAAAACATTTTCATCACCTTAAAAGGAAACCTCATACATGTTAAGCAATCTCTCCTCTTATCCCCACCCCCAGCCCTTGGAAATCACAAATCTGCCTTCTGTGTCTATGCGTTTGCCAAGTCTGGATATGTCACATAAATGGAATCATGCCGTATATGACCTGTTGTAGGTACCTGGCTTCGTTCACATGACATCATGCTTTTGCAGTCCACCCACATTGTATCAGCACTTCATTCTTTTTTATGACTAATATTCCATCGTGTGGATATACCACATTTTGTTTATTTATCCATGGATAGACATTTGGATACTTTCCACCTTTGGGCCCTTGTGAACGGTGGCATCAGCATCACTTTCATATCCACGTGTGAGATGCTCACAGGTGAGGTGAATGTTAGTCTCTGAAACAAACAACTGCCACCGATTTCCGTATACAACACACTCTCCTTACAAACTTCTTGATGGTGCATTCCCATTGCTCAGAGCCTACCTACCTCTTCTCCCTGGTACACCTTGGGCCACAGAAACGGCAGGCAGAGTGACCCTGAGTCTGAGGTCTAGTTCCAGATTCCATCCACCTCGAGGCTCATGAAAACAGGTAGTCACCCACGACATCCTCCCACCCTTTGGGTGCCCCGTTCCCATGGACATTCTAGAAGCTCAGGCCCGAGACATTGAAGAAAGGTCTCAGTCGGCACGGTGGGCTGGCGCTCTGCATCCTTTATCATCTGAGATATGCAATTAGATGATATCTTTTGGGAAAAACGAATGGCAGATGGAACTGGGGCTTATAAGTATGTAAGGACGTAAAACCATTCCATCAGCAAAGACTTCACTGTAGCCTTTCAATTTAAATCATCACCTTAGGAATGAAAAAAGTGGAGAGTCTATTTCATTATAATTCCTGAAACGGCTGTCTTCATTTTTTAGAGATGAATACGCAGGATTACAATTGAAGCGTGTCCTGGGACCTGTTTGGTGTCATGCATTATACAGATGACACAGAATAATCTGTTTAATCCTCTTCAAAACCCCATGTGGTAGGTACTGTTACGATTCTGATTTGCAAGTGAGAACACTGAGGCACTGGAAGATTGACACACATGCACTGGGGCTCAGCTAGTAAGCAGCAAAGTGGGATTTGGTTTTTTTTTAATTTTTAATATATATTTTTCATTTTAAAGTTGTGGGGTACAGTTAAGGGTTAGGTATACAAATATTCATTGTGCAGGTACCCTTGTTGATGAGGTGTGCCCCCTTTCCCCAGAAACAAGAGTCATATTGAGGTTCCAGATCTCATTGCTGATTTTTTGTCCTGATGATCTGTCTAGGGTTGTGAGTGGGGTATTAAAGTCCCCAGCTATGACAGTGTTAGAGTCAATATCTTTTTTTAGTTTACCCAGAAGCTGCTTTATGAAAGTTGGTGCTCCTATGTTGGGTGCATATATGTTTAGGATGGATATTTCTTGTTGATGGATTGAACCTTTTATCATTATGTAGTGGCCTTCTGTATCTTTTTTAATTTTTGACAGCTTAAAAGGTATTTTGTCTGAGACTAAGATTGTGACTCCTCCTTTCTTTTGTGTTCTGCTCACCTGAAATTTTGTTTGCCATCCTGTTACTTTGAGTCTGTGAGTGTCCTTTCTAGTGAGATGAGTCTCTTGGAGGCAATGTATGGTTGCCTGGTGATAATTTATCCGTTTTGCTACTCTATGTCTTTTCAGTGGTGCATTCAGTCCATTCACATTCAGGCTAATTATTGAGATGTGAGAGTTGATTCCTACCATAAGGTTCTTACAGAGGAGTTGCTGTTGTTCCTCTGTTTGTTGTCTTTCTTTTGGTTTTGGGGTTGGTTTGTGTGTGTTTTGCTCTTTTTCCTGGACTCTTGTGAAGAACATTCTTGGTCTTTTTTCCTTTTCTTCTGTGTTTAATACTTTCTTGTGTTTCTTGTAGAGGTGGTCTGGTGGCAGCATAAATTCTTAGGGATTGGATATCTGGGAAAGATTTTAATTCTCCCTCACTGATGAAGCTTGGCTTGGCTGGACAGGTTATTCTTGGTTGAAATTGTTTATCTTTTAGAACTTTGAAGATAGGGCTCTAAAGTCTCTTAGCCTGAAAGGTTTCTGTAGATAAATCTGCTGCTATTCTAATTTGTCTTCCATGGTAGGTAATCTGAACTTTTTCTCTTGCTGCCTTTAGAATTTTTTCTTTTATACCTACTTTGCTTAGGTGAATTATTTATTATGTGCCTGGGAGTTGGTCTTCTCATTTGTTGTCTTGTAGGGGTTCTCTGAATGTCTTGTGTTTGAATTTTCACATCACTGATGAGATGAGGGAAGTTTCCTTGAATAATTTCATGGCATGTTTATTCCAAGGTTGTCTCTGTCTCTCTGCTTCAGGAAGTCCAATTACTCTTAGGTTTGGCCTCTTGAAGTAATCGTTCATCTCTTGAAGGTTTTGTTCCGTCTTTTAAAATTTCTTTTCAATGTGTTTGACAGTTTGGGTTAGTTCTATATTTTGGTCCTCAAGCTCTGAGATTCTTTCTTCTGCTTGGCTAATTCTGCTTTCCATGCTTATCAGTTTGTTATTTATTTCATTCACAGTATTCTTTACTACTGGTATCTCAGTTATCAACTCCTTCCTAGTTTCCTCTTGTTCTCCTCAATTCTTTTTAATCTCTCCATTAATGTCTTGATATCTGGATTTGTGGTTTGAGACCAGTCATTCTGGGGGCTCTTCATTGCTTGCATTCCGAAGTCTGTCTTCTCAGTGTCTGACCTCCCAGGGGTCTGTGAGAGACCCATATTCTTCTTTTGGTTTTTCTTCATTTGTGTAGATTTTTCTCTCCCCCTTTCCCTCCCCTTCTTTAATTATGTTTTTCAGGGAAGGTGGGGTTGCTTTTATTTCTTTTTGTTCAATCTCCTGTTCTTCCTTATGAGGGTCCTCTGGCTTTGTTCACTTTTGAGACTGGACTATGGGTTGGGGGCTGTACTTTTCGCAGTTTTGAGATTTAATTGAGGGGGAAGCTGTGATTCAGAATCTCTTTGTAGATCCCAGTATCGACCAACAGGTGTATGGGCACACTGGAACCCACTTCCCACTGCCTTACAATCTGTCCATGCGGTGAGGTTTAGGTTTGCTCCCTGGGACAAAAGGAGGTAAGAAAAAGGGAAATAATGGAAGAAGGAGGGGTCAAAAGGAAGTTAGAGAGAGAGAAGAGTAAGAGGGAAGACAGACAGACATACCAACCAACGAATGAAAAGAGACACAAGGCCAGAAAAGAGTAAAAAACAAACAAAATTCCCTAAAGCATACCAGTAATCACACAAAGACAGTCCAATAAAATCATGCCTTTTGATATGCTTTTCCCCCACACAAACAGGTAGTCTAACTCAAAAAGCAAACAAAAGTGAACAAAACAAACAGTCAAAACAATAAAATCAAAAATCAAAACAAGAAACCAGACTCACTCTGGAGTCTTTCCTGAGTCTTTCCTGAGTGTCTCTTCAGTTCTGACCTCTAACCCCTCCCCTGTGGCTCTCATTGCAGGCAGGTTGGGTCGGTCCCCTGGGCTTGCCACCTGGCTGCCTGAGGACTGAGTTGTCGGTGTCTGATTCGGCGCAGAGGAGGGGCTTCTGTCTCCTGTTGTGGGCTGTGGTGGGTGGCTCCTCTTTCACCCATCCTTTCTCTCCACTCGTCCTTTCTCTCCACATAGATGATCCACTATGATGGGTGAGGCTGTGTGTCCGGCCGTCAGGCACTGGGAACCAGCGATATGGCTGGGCTCTGCATTTGGTGGCGGTTTGGGGTGGAGGAGGGAGGCGAGAGCCGCAGCATCAGCAGCTGCTCAGCACCTGGTAGCAAACAGCAGGAGTCCCTCGTGGAGGCCGTAGTGCCTCCGAGGCTGTTTGCTGCATGGGACTGGCTAGAGCAACCAGCCCCCTTGGAGGTGGCAGCTGTGGGGCCACATGGAACTGCCTTCAGGAGCCACCTTGTGGGGAGGTCATCAGAGTTCAGCTTGTCCCGTCGCCGTCTTGCTCTCCCTCCAACGCAGGATCTGAAGGCAGGCCCTCTGGCTCTGATTCCCTGTTGCAATCACTTCCAGGCATCTGCATGCTTGACTATCAAAAAGGAGCTCCAACACTACATTTTGCAACGAATATTCAATTCCCATGTTATCTTCCTGTTAGCTTGAAAAAAAAAAACCTCATTTATGTGAATATGATGAAAAATGACTCCTGTGAAGTTCTGAGACACTTTGTTCATGTTTAACAACTTTGGAACCTGACTTTTTAAGCACCTGGAGGGAGTCTGTGTCAAGTTAGTTTTGCAACGGTCTGATTCCGTCTCTACTGATGAATCAGGAATAATCACCGCGTGGGAGTATCATCTCACTGCTGCTTGTTTGAATGGTTTATAAACGTCGCTTCCTAATTTCTATCCTAATTTATATACTACCTTTACAATTCTGGGATGGCAGTGGATGCTGTGTAAGTAATTTTGGTTACAAATAAAGACACACATATTGGAAAAGAGATTAAAGCTATTCTGGAGCAGAGCTCAGGGTAGGCATGATTTTCTCATCTCTAAATTTTTGCCACTTTCTTCTTAATTTGCTGCTTCTTAATGTATAAGTTAAACTTTTCTTGTCTTTTTTTATGAATCTGGTGTAAAAAAAAAGCATCAGAGAAACCAGAATTAGAATTTTAATTGTGTGATTATTTAGGGTGGTATCTCAGCTTTTCTTATACATTTAAGTTTGGTCTGAACACTAGAAGAATTTTAAACATCAACCAAGATGCAATTGTTTTGGTTTACTGCTTATCCAATTAAAAGAAAATAGAAAAACTGACAACAGTACTTATTGGATTCCAAACCACTAAATCCCATTTTTAAAATGTCAATTTTCATATTTCCCTTAGTCAATTTTTTCTTTTAGCCATGAAGACGAGCTAATCCTTACTGAGCATAGAGCCAAGCATTATGTTAAGTACTTTGCATCTCATAAGCACCATACAAAGGATCTAAAATTAATATTTATTCCACTTGATAAATGAGCAACCTGAGTTCTAAAGAGGTGCAGTAACCTGCCCAAGATATCACAGTTAGCACGTTTTGGAGCTAGGATTTTACTTGCCAGACCTAGAGGGTAACTCCAGGGCACAGTCTCTTACATCCTGAGTTCTGCTGTACTCTGTCTTTAGAACAAATGACAACTAACTAAATGACATCAGATAACTAAGCTAGCAATTAGCAACAGAAATTTTTTTCTTGGCAAATGCCTTTTAATGTAATATTAATCGATTTGTTAAGTTTTTGCTGCATTCAAGGAAGAGAAGTGTAAAATATGATTCCTTCCCTTATGGAGCTTACAGGCTACTGGGAATTTGGACCATAATTAGAAAACCGTGTAAAATGGTAGTTCTGGCAGCCACTGGTGTCCTGCAATACAGTTCTGATGCTTGCCACCTGGAGTTAGTCTCAGACGCCACAGATTTTTAAAATTTTTAATCTATATTGTATTTTAAAGATATGTGGATTAGGTATACAAGTGAACCTCAAACAGGTGAAGTTTGGTCCTCTCTTTGGTCCCCACTTTGCCTGGTTTGAGATCAGGTGCCCTTATCGATGTCGTGTCTCCTCCCTGCCCCCAGCAGTATCCCACTAGTGTCAATCCCTTTCTAAAAGTACTATGGTAATGTTCAGGGTCCACTTATGAGTGAGAACACGTGGCACTCTGTTGTTTCTGTGATAGATCACTGAGTATGATAGACTCGAAATCCATCCAAGTTGCTGCGAAGTCCATGTGGCCGTCCTTCTTTATGGCTGTATAATATTCCATCATGTATATGTGCCACATTTTTTTATCCAGTCCACTTTCAACGGGCAGAATGATTGGTTCCATGTTTTTGCTATTATGAATAGTGCTGCAATAAACATGTGTGGGTAGGTATCTTTTTAGTAGAATGATTTGAATTCCTCCAGGTATATTCCCAGCAGGGGGATTGCTGGGTCATATGGAAAGTCCATTTCTAGTTCTTTTAGAAATTGCCACACTGCTTTCCATAGAGGTTGAGCTAGTTTGTATTCCCACCAGCAGTATAAAAGAGTTCCCTTTTCTCCACATCCTCGCCAGCATCTGTTGTTTTTTTTTGTAACGGCTTTTCGTACTGGGGTTAGGTGGTATCTCAATGTGGTTTCGATTTGCATTTCTCAGATGATTAGTGAGACTGAGCACTTTTCATGTGTCTATTGGCTGCCTGTATATCTTCTTTTGAGAAGCATATTTTCATGTCTTTTGCCCACTTTTTAATGAGGCTATTTGTTATTTTCCTTTTGGCATGTTTGAGTTCCTTGTAGATTCTGGGTGTGAGGCCTTTGTCAGATATACAGTTGGTAAA
This sequence comes from Cephalopachus bancanus, assembly GCA_027257055.1. NCBI lineage: Eukaryota > Metazoa > Chordata > Mammalia > Primates > Tarsiidae > Cephalopachus > Cephalopachus bancanus. The sequence goes on from JAPVLO010000528.1 coordinate 598,874, forward strand.
TAATTTTTCCCATTCTGTGGGCTATCTCCCCACTCTCTTGATGGTTTCTTCTGCTTTGCAGAAGTTTTTCGGTTTAATGAGGTCCCACTTATCTATTTTATCTCCTATGGCATGGACATCTGGGGTTTTGATTAAGAATTGGTTGCCTACTCCAATTTTTGTAAGGGTGTCTGCTGCATTTTCTAAGAGTTTTATAGTTTGAGGTTTTACATTTAGGTCTTTGATCCAATTAGAGTTGATTTTCGTATGTAGTGATATGTAGGGGTCCTGTGTCAATCTTCTGCATGTGGTCAGCCAGTTTTCCCAGCGCCATTTACTGAATAGTTTCTCCTTTCCTCAGTGGTTGTGGAGGCTTTGTCAAAGACGAGTTGGTTGAGAAATTGAGGTTTTGCTTCTGGAATCTCTATCCTGTTCCATTGGTTCATATGTCTGTTGTTGTACCAATACCAGGCTGTTTGGATTACTGTAATCTTATAGTAAAGTTTGAAGTCTGGAAGTATGAATCTTCCTGCTTTGTTTCTTTTGCTGAGAATTGTTTAGGCTGTTCGTGGTCTTTTACGTTTCCATATGAATTTCTGTATTGTCATTTCCAGGTCTGAGAAGAGTGATGCTGGTAATTTAATGGGTATAGGGCTGAATCTGCAGATTGCCTTTGGTAGGGATGGACAATGTTGATTCTTCCTATCCACGAGCATGGAATATTTTTCCATTTGTCTTCTTAGATTTCTTTGAGCAATGTTTTGTTGTTTTCATTTTAAAGGTCTTTCACTTCTCTGGTTAGGAAGATGCCAAGATATTTCTTTGTGTGTGTGTGTGTGTGTGTGTGTGTGTGTGTGTGTGTGTGTATGTGTGTGTGTGTGGCTATTGTGAATGGGATTGTGCTTTTTATTTGGTTTTCTGCCTGTTTTTTGTTGGTGTATAAGAATGAGACTGTCTTTTGCAATTTATTTTGTACCTCGGTGGCTCAGCCTGTAATCCCATGCTTTGGGAGACTGAGGTGAGTGAATTGCCTGAGCCCACGGGTTTGTGACCTGCCTGGGCAACTTGGCGAGACCTCATCTCTACAATAAAAATAAAAATAAAAATAAATCAGCTGGGCATGGTAGCACGTGTCTGTAATTCCAGCT